>OY755058.1:17610000-18810000 GCA_963576755.1 Noctua janthina
TTATGGCAAAAAAAAATGAATTACGATTGACATCATCTGCCTAGCCTTTTCCCAACTATGTTGGGGTCGGCTTCCAGTCTAACCGGATGCAGCTGAATACCAGTATTTTACATGGAGCGACTGCCTATCTGACCTCCACAACCCGTTAGTACAGTTAGTACTGGGTAATACGATACCCCTTGGTAAGGCTGGTTGTCAGACTTTTTGGGCCACTGACTACCTAACGACTGTCAAAGATCTACAAATGACAGCCGGGACCAACGGCTTAACGTGCTTTCCGAGGCACGGAGGAAACTCGGTATGTAATGGGTGGTCACCCATCCACAGACCAACCTAGGCAAGCACGGCTTAACCTAAAGATCGATCCGAGCGGCTGTTATTATTTAGCCACGAGCTCCTCATATTTATATTATCGATTGACATATCTTAAAAAAAAAAACTGGCGAAATGTGTGTGTACTATTAGATACACCTCTGCCTAACCCTTCGGGGATTACAGGCGTGATGTTATGTTATCTAATCTATTGAAAGTACCTCGGTATGTACCAACTTTAAATATGTATTTGATAGATATATCAGTTTAAATGTGACGAAGAAAATACATTTATACAAGGTGTTTTTTTTTATATTTCATAAATCTAGGGTATGAATGAGCCCATATCAAAGAATCAACTGGCGTAGAATCATTGCCAGCCAACGTGGCAATGCTGCCAGCCTTCTGGGTACTTTTCCTGTCGACATCGATGTGGATTAATTTTTTGACGCCCTGAAACCATTTTGATTCTTGTAAGTACATATTTTTATTCCTATTATAGATTTTTAGTTTGTAAATAATGTAAATATTTTTAGAAATTAAATGTTGGCTTATGAATTATTTTTCAATTATCATATTTTTTTGTTTTCATTTCTCATACAAAATAATTTAACAACGCCACGATTATTTACGTAAAACACCCTTACCTGAAATTAACGTCTTATTTTCTTAGCTTTAAATATGAATGATTGGTTATCCATGAAACTTAAATAAATTATGTTTGAAGATATGTATCTTCTAAACTATGCATTTCTGGACATTTTGTAATATTTTTACATAGAGAATATAACCCTAGAGCTATGAGATATTAAAAAAAAAAACACATATAATATTATCCTATATCATACGAGATGAAAACGGCTCAAGTAAATAGATATCTTGTGGTACACAAGGATTGGTTCCGTAAATGGAAACCCTTATGTAACTTCACACAAAGTTTATAAATAAGGAAGCAACTCTTTATTCCTCGACTAAATTATCACAAAATCAGCTCCCAAATAATTAAGAAAATATCCAGCAATTACTATAAAACTCTAAACACACCAAAAATCGTTTAACAAACATTTAAATGTACATCAAAACAGTCCCGTTGTTTATTGCAAATTAAATGCAATTTAACCCTCAAAAAGCATTCGACATTCCACAACAAATTCTGTACCAAATTGGTAGAGGATCTAGCCACGATGTTTATAAAGGGAGGAGGGGGCTAAAGTAACCCATTTGAATGCATACTTGTCCGTCACTCAAGGCGATATCGGGCCGGAGCGAGCGCTGAGCGTGTTACAAACCGGCAAATTTACCCCTGACTCCCGCACCCCCCGATTTATTCAGTGAAACAGAACTTGGGGGATATAACTGCCGAGTTATCGGAGTTCTTTGTTAACTGGTCGCTTGCTCGTACAAGCTAACTTGTCACATACGCGATTAAGCCCGATTGTGATGTAGGCTCGCAGGATAACTGTTGATTTGATTTTATGTCACACCAAAACGTCTGTCTGTACGTTTATTGCTTATAAAGTCTCGTTAGCTTACGTTGTGTATCGACAAATAAAATTGCGTGTTAAACTGTTATGATCCCGACTGGATTGTGTTGGGAATGACAATTATTTTTTTCTTTTTAAGTGGATCTCTTTTGTATTGGTTTTTCTGTGCTGTCTTCGTGTGGAGTGAATGTGTCTGGTTGACGTTTTATAAAGATTCTGTTTTTTTTTGGTAACGATTTGCCGAGTGGAATTGAAGGAAAATATGTTAAATTAACATGATTGCATGAGACGTTACACCTAAAGTACAAAGCATTAATATGGGGTACTTTTGTGGTCTTCATAGTACATACCTAATGTGTTTAGTCGTGGCATGTGACTTCAAACTTAATAATTAATATCTAAAAATCACTTACACAAAAAATATTTACTAATTAAATAAAATACGATAGGGAAATTGACGTTAAAAGTATAGAAAGAAAGTGAGGACGCGGACAACTTTTGAGAAACATCTTTATTACGTCGAAGTCTTCAACAAAAACACGCCAAGAGAAAGTCTAACTCGATTTCACAAATCACCGAACCGACCCATCTGTTTATTGGTGCTGATACCCAAGCTATTGTACCTTTTTCCCAAATAGAAATGAACAAAAACAATTCGTACTCCTGATATCATCAACACCGCACGGAACACATTCTATTCGACAAACTTCGACCAAAACTTCCGCACCCCAAACGCACAATAAATAAAGAGGGGGGGTGGCACAACAAAAACTCTCGCAGCCATCACCTCGCCACGTCACCCTGCTCAGATTTCATTACCATAAAGAACTGGAAGCCTTAAAACCCCCCGGCTGTGTAAAAGGTGACGAATACCGACCACTACAACAAGAGCCCTCGTTTTCCCCATCTTCCCTTCTCTTCCGCAACTATTTCTACGGTGAGAAGGGGGTTAGGTAGGTCTTGCTTGATCGGCCGGTGGAAATCCCTAAGCGGGCCAGTCCCGGCGTCGAAATGTGCCGTAAATCGTCATAAAACTGTCTGAATCCATGATGTGACGCTGCCCGGGGGTAATTAAACTGGAATTTATAGTTTTGCGCGAGTTACCCCTGCTCCCCCCTTTGGTTTGCCAACGTCTCATCTTGACGATCGAAACCCGCGTTTTTGTTGGTGGTCGTGTCATATTTTTAGGAAAATTCTTGTAAATAAATTGGTTAAGTAACTCTGAATTCTGTGTAAGTTTTTCTTGTAATGAGGTTTCTACTATTGGGCTCTCCACATTTTAAATAACTTTATTGTAACGTTGCATAATTATTTACGTCTACTTTTTCAATTTTCAGTCCTTCAGGCGCAAAATTATAACTTTCTCATCATTTATCAAGATTGAACGCTTAATTTAGAAAATCTCAGAAAGAAGAATGAGTTTCCTGGAAATCTAAGTTCATCCAACTTAATTCATCTCATCAATTTAAACTCATATTACTCAAGCACTCACCTCACATCACCCCAAAAGCGAGCTGCTTTAAATCGCAATTCTTTTTCAAGAAATATGTCCGTATGTCCTCGACTAAATCTCAGGAACCCAGATTTAGTGGCATGCAAATCCGTGGGATGCCGCGTGGAACATAATTAGCGTTGGATTGTTATGCCCACAGCCCACGGTGCCCCAGCAGTGGGAGGTGTGGCAGGATAGATTACGAAGACATTAGACGACTTAGTGATGGCAGATGAGGTAGCTAAGCTGAAGTTTATTGTGAAGATCTTACGTAATTTTTAAAGGTATATTTATTCGTCTTTATTTCTGGGGTATGAAAGTAGGTTACTCTACAATAACTTGCTAGTATTATTCTACAGTAATTTAGAATTCCACAGTTACTCATAATTTGTTGATATTGTACATACTCGTACTTTTAATGACGGTTGAAAAAGGTACAATCAATTATTTTTGAAATTCTTACTTCTTGCGAACTTTTTATGAATATATACTTTTCAACTCTTATTTTAATGTTTGTTCAAAAGCTGAAATATCGCGAGATTGCTTACCGAAACTTGCAACTAGCTTAATAACTGACACTGCAGTAATAATAAGGCACACATATTAACGAAATACATCTCAGACCCACCCAAAAAGACACACACTGCAATCACCACGTGCCACTAAAACTTGATGATGGCATTCACAATAACCCTTGTTTAAAGCAAAATACCGCTTTAAACGTAATATTAAAGGTATTAAGTGCATACGCGTAGCATATTCGCAGTACGGAGCAATTAGATGTATAAATAAATTCGTTTAACAACCGACAGATGGCGCGGATAACGCGTCCGCCATCTTGCGCGATATTCATAGGTGATCTAATTAGGCCACTGTTTTGTATTGTTTATTTTTGTTTGATATTAACATTTAGCTGTGTTGTGTTTAAAGGGCTGTTTTCTTAATAAATGTGGGTAGTTAGAGTGCTTAGTTATGGGGTGTGAAGGGGTCTAAACAATTGTGATTCGAATGAAATTAAAATTAATTGAATTATCACACTCATTCGGCTTCTGTTTACTGTCATTACATACGTCAATTATAATAAAAGCTTGTAAAAAGATGAATTTTGGCTAATTAATGTATTTATTTCTAAATTAACAAACAATAAGTAAAACAAACATACCAAGCAACAATAAAATAAATAGGTAGATCCAATCAACTGAACCTCCACCTAATCTTTATTCAACTTTACGTGCCCCTTAATCGTCTAACGAAAAATGACCCCAAAAGACCATTAACGTTAGTCACCAAAATAATCAAGTAAATAGAAAAAGACAAAAACATTGGCGAATAGGAATCGGCAATAACAATAGCTGCTGTAACTAAACTCCTACACATTAGGCCCCTAATTTCCAATTAGCAAGCAGGTAGCGTAAAAAGACGCCATTAGTAGACGCTTCCCGATTTTCTGTTGGGGTTGCTAGCTTTTGGTAGCGAAATATCGGATGAATGCATTTGGAAACGTGTTCAATGAATGTTATAAGTATTTTTGCACAGCTTCTTATTGAATCGGAGTTAATTTGAATGTTGTATTTGTTCAAATACGCTGTCGTGACGATATGGACTCATTCTTAACAGATTGGTCGGAGAAGGCAAATTGTAAACAAAATTGGAAAGGTATGTGGGAGGCCTTTTTTTTTTTTTTTTTTTTTTTTTTTTTCCGGATGGGATATCATCAAATGACCCCCCCCACTCTGAGCGGAGCGGAAGGGAGTGTCAGACTTGTACTGACTAAAACCCATCCATGTTCCTTCTTTGCCCTTTGTGTTCCAGGGCCACGGTATCTCTTTCGAACAGTCCCGCAGCCCTGGCAGGCATCGGTCCTTGCGGACCCCTACTTATTTGCTGACATCTCTTTGAGGCGCACGTGGAACACGAACGCGCCGTCGACACGGCCTGTCGTCATAAGACGGCCGGACGGCGAGCTGGCCCATAACTCGCCGTCCACAGGCCCGCGCCTACGGTATGTGGGAGGCCTTTAGGGACAGAGTGGCTGACAAAAAAAAATGAAAACGCATTGTGGTTTTTTTTCTGTCATTCTGGATAAAATAGGTGCACCTGCACCGTACACTAGAATTATTAACACTTGAACTTACTTATACTTGAATACATTTTTTAAACAATAAGTTATGCTTTTTGTCACCCTACTATTTGTAACGCTGACTACACTCAACCCTTTATTCCTCCAAAAAAAAAGTAACGACAGCGAAACACCGAAAACCCGGGAAAATCATTGACAAGGCAGCACAGATTCCCGCCAAAAGGTCGTCGGGCAGCCATCTTGCGGGTCACGTGGTCCGTTCGGATACACGCGTGCGAATTATTGTCCAACGTTGCATATGTGATGTTGTTTATTGAATTAATTTTGGTCATTCTGATTTTCGGAACGATTTTCCTGTTTCGGAGATGCGATTTTGTTTTGTCTTAATTTAGGGGTTAAGTAGCATCTTGCTTGTGCTGTAATTTATTTGTTAATTTGTGATTGTAGAATTAATATTGTAGCTTGCAGTTAAACAGTTTGCTTGGGTGTAGGATACAGCAGGTGGAAATAAAATGCCATTTACCAATTTTCAATTCTTCACGTGATTAGCGTATTTTTTTACTTTTAGTGCATAGCTGGAGTCTACCGTTGCCGATGCAGACTAAAACTAAGGCTGGTTTTATTAAGAGCAAGCTGAAAGTAAGTTTAAAAACTATCAGCTTTGTTGACCAATATAATACGATAATTTCACGTATTTTATTTCAACATAAGTACCACAGATTTACCGCGTGCCCGTTACGAACTAACCAGACGCCCATACTTTAACGATATTGCAATCGCAAAAACTCGCGGGACATCACATTTACAGTAATTAGAAAAGTTTGATACATTTTGAGAAAGGAGAATTAGTATTTTGTGGCTTTACTCGTTTTGTACAGGCTATAAAAGCCGTTAACCGGAGGAACAACCGTTTTGAGGTGGGTTCCACCGTGAAGTTAACTTTTAGTTAGGAATAATAAAATGTGACATGGTACTTATTTGAACTAAACAGGATGAATACTAAAACCTCAGTTTTTCAGATGTCTTTAATCTGTTCAGTATCGCAAATTAATTACTACTAACTTAGAGGTTTAAGAAACACTGACTGTGTCTGTGTATAAGCTACCTTATCATCAGTATATTACAAGAATCATGGGACTTCAAACTCCTCGTGCTCAATAAATCACCACAGTGATCAAGGACAGATTATCTATTTCAGGAGACAGTTATCCCTCAAAGACGTCTATATTTTAAATGTAACGTATTTTCCCACATACCTTTAAGTACAGCACGACAACCTACCGTTACCTTTAACCAGTGCCACCGGCCCTCAAAGCCTAAACACTGAAAAGTTACGTCCATAGTTTGAAAAGCAACACTAGTGACGGGGTCGGACCAAATCCGAATGTTTTATTCTTAACGGCTACACGAGTTAATTGCTTAAACCCTCGTCCATCCCTAGTTTTAAACGACAATTTATTTTGGTTACAGTCGAGGTTATTGTACAGGATGTTGGTTATGATGGGCGTTTGTACACGTGTAAGTGTTTTGAGATAGTGTTTGTTATTTATAAAACCTATTTTAGTCTAGTAGGCACGGTTGGCGCAGTGACTGAGCGATTGACTGCTGCGCTGCTTGTCGAGGGTTCGATCCCCGCGCTGAACAAATATTTGTATGGCCTACAAGTAGTTGTTCCGGGTCTGGCTGTTTGTGTATGTGAGTTTAAATGTTTGTAAACGCACTCACGATACAGGAGCATTTGCTAGTGTCGGGCAACGCTTTTTAAAAAGAAGAAAGAAATAAGAAACATTTAAAGAATGCGAACGTACTTTGAAAGTCTTAAATTACCTAGTTCATAGTCCAAAAAAAAATCGAATCCAAACTCCTCAAAGAGTAGTCAGCCGTGTACATTACCGTCCATTTTAAATACTTACTAATACAATAATAAATAAGTCCTTTTTCAGATAACTTATTTTTCTGATACTAAAATCTGATGACCCGATGAATCGATGACCTGGTGAAGGTTGCAGGGATCCGCTGGATGCGAGTCGCACGGGACCGGTCAATGCGGCGACACTTGGGGGAGGCCTATGTCCAGCAGTGGACGTCTTTCGGCTGAAATGATGATGATGAAAATCTGATCGCAATTTCATCTTGACGACAATCAATGTTAAAAGCTTTTCAAAAATATAGTCAAATTAAAGGTTTTTTGACAAAATGAGACTAAGATTAGAATGCACAGATTTTTCCAATATTACAATGGTACCTAGTAAACTTTTCAGACCGATTCAGCACATAAAACAAATGATACTATAAACTTCATTACGTCTCTTTACAAGTGCTACATACATTACATTCTTATCAATCACAAGTAAACCCTAAACTGCTACAAAGCTCTATCTCCTCCATCACATCCCCACATCACCCTGTATACATAAACATGAGGGGCATAAAATTAAATTTATATGACAAACTATTGTTTAAAATTCAAATTGTACGTGTGAAATCTTGCCCGCCCTTAATTGTATTGACCAAAAGTCCCTCTCACGAATTACCGAGGGCAGAAAGGGTAGTCCACTTCGTTCGTGTGAGGAAACAATAATATGACGTTCGTGGAACAGTAATGGCGTATGTAGGAAATGTATGTAAATGAGAAAGAAAGAAAACTAATGATTGTGAGTTTGAACGATTGGACATGATTTTTTAAATAAAAATCGCATTAAATCATAATTAAGTGTAATTTGTTTTAATTAAGCTGAGAAACGACACTTAAAAAAAAAACAGTCCCAAAATGACAGGTTTTCCTTCCTAGTATTTAAACTGGGGAAGCTTTGTTCCGTCACTATTTCTTATCCATCAACACACCTGTGTTCTATAATATGTAATGACGTGGAAGATCAAAGTAAAATGAAAATCATAGGCGAGACAATAACATTTCTTTAGAGTCCATGGAGATAAAATTCCCAATATATGACATCACTGGTCAACTTATAGATCAAAGCCAGGTCTTCACACACATCGAGACAAATACTAAGGGACTTAGGTTGCAAACTACAGAAACAACTAGTTAAAAAAATAGTTGACTAAGTATTAAAAGTAAATAGTTCCTTAGGTTTTTGTATTTATTTATTTATTAAAACTTTATGCACAAGTAAAAACTGAACAAAGACGGACTTACCTTGGGCATTTTGTACCAGTAGATGCGACCTTAGGGTAAAGCAGAGGCAATACTCAGTAGGTGTAATAAAAAAAGAAATAAAGAAAAAAAACAGGAAAAAAGGTAAAATATAAGAAACAATACAATAACTGTTTAGTATTTTTTTGTTAGTTTTTTATTGTATTGTTATATAATATACAAAAGTTCCGTAAGAGAACTAAGGTTACCGACGTAGCCCGAAGAATAGCCAAACTTAAGTGGCAGTGGGCAGGGCATATTGCTCGCAGAACGGATGGCCGATGGGGCCGGAAAGTTCTGGAGTGGCGACCGCGAACTGGAAGACGTTGCGTTGGAAGGCCTCCCACTAGGTGGACCGATGACCTGGTAATGGCTGGATGCGAGACGTACGGGACTGGTCAATGTGGCGACACTTGGGGGAGGTCTATGTCCAGCAGTGGACGTCTTTCGGCTGAAATGATGATGATGATGATGATAGTACAAAAGTTAAGAGAGATAAATAAGAAAACTACTTGAACTTTATTCTGAGACGAAATAAACGTATTTGACTTACGTCCTTATCATTCTGTACAATATCCTGATGTAGAAATACTCGTCTACCCTCCTAATGGCTTTAATAAAGGTACGAATTTACGTCCCGCCGTATTTATGATTTTGTTTCGATATATTTAATTAAAATTTTAGTGGTAGCCATTTGGAATGACCGTTTCTTTGTTATTTTTGTTAATGTTATTGTTTTTATACGTTTTTGAAACAGTATTTAGGTCGATTTAATCGCTCTTTTCTGTTAAAATCACTTTGATTTTGGATTATTGCACATTTTGTTAGATTAAAATTAGGTGCGGTTTTTGTTATGTTTTTAATGACGATTTTATATTTTGATCTTGATGTTATTTGCGCATTATTTTCGAAATATTTTTGTTTAAATTAACTGCATAAACAGTGGAAAATCAATCAATCGTCGTGAACCTAGAAATTAAAAGCATATTTAAAAGTTCGGCGTTATTCTATACTCTAAGGCGTTTATTATTTACACATTCTTAGCCTCATTGTAAGCATCAGCGTAGTCATCATCATCGTTATCTGCCTAGCCTTTTCCCAACTTTGTTGGGGTCGGCTTCCAGTCTAACCGGATGCAGCTGAATACCAGTATTTTACATAGAGCGACTGCCTATCTGACCTTCACCACCCAGTTAGTACTGGGTAATACGATACCCCTTGGTAAGACTGGTTGTCAGACTTTTTGAGCCACTGACTACCTAACGACTTTCAAAGATCTACAAATGACACCCGGGACCAACGGCTTAACGTGCTTTCCGAGGCACGGAGGAAACTCGGTATGTTAACATAGAGAATAATAATAAGCATCAGCGTAGTATTCAGTTAATAATGTTCCAGTTTTTAACCCCATCTTAATTTTACAAAATTACATCATCAACATCCAGGCAGAGGTATTCCTAATAGTACACCCACATTTCGCCAGTTACGTTTAAGGCCCATATAAGAGGTGGCGAGTCTATTGTCATCAACCGGGCTCAAATCCAGGCTCCGTGGCTGCTACTGAGAAATTCCGGATGGAAAAACCAAGTAACACTTTGCCCGACCTGGGAATCGAACCCAGAACCTCATGAACCACCAAGACCACCTTTTTCAAAATTAACTGTTTCTTTACCCCAAACTTCATCACCTCCCAAAATAATATTCACAAACGAAAATTCAAAACATGTCTTCTCTATCAATAATAGGCCACGTATTGCCAATAAATTGCACCGATGCTCCCGAAACAAGCGGCCATCGTAAAATCGATGCACTAGGTTCTTGAGTTACTGCGGGACGTACACACGAACATAAATATAACAGTAACTCATCGTGGCCGTTCGCTCCACCTGTTACAGCTAATAGATGTGCAGCGAACGGTCATCATGGGTACAACAGTTTCAATGGAGTTTATGGGTTATTTGAATGGGAGGGAAGATGCAGCAATTATTGCGGAGGTCTTTGCTTCAATGCAGGGTGATGAAAGAATATAAATGAGGAGCTTGTGGCTAAATAATAACAGCCGCTCGTGTCGATCTTCAGCCGCGCTTGCATAGGTTGGTCCGTGGATGGGTGACCAACCATTACATACAGAGTTTCCTCCGTGCTTCGTTAATCGATCTTTGACAGTCTTTACAGGTAGTACTAATACCCAGTACTAATTGGGTTGTGGAGGTCAGATAGGCTCCATGAAACATACGGGTACTCAGCTGTGTAATGATATTTCTTTAAAAAATATTGGTATTCTGGAATCGTCCAACACCTTATTCCAGCTCTACCTATCAGGCTGATTGAAATGTCAAAGCCACGTTTGAAGACCTTATGGACTCCACTGCTATGGTCACTGCCAGTGGGCCCAACAGTAATGGGATCTAAAGAGTACGTACCATCGACTTGTAAAGTATTAGAAGATTCACATAATATCACGCCTGTAATCCCGAAAAGGTTCGGCAGAGGTGTACAACATAATTCACCCACATTTCGCCAATTATGTTTAAGTCCTATGTAACAGGAGGCGAGCCTATTGCCATCAACTGGGCACAAATCCAGAGTCTGTTAGCGAGATTATTATGACAAAAAACGACCTTCAGAATTCAGGTACCTACATAAGAAAACCTTACTCAAATAGTGTGTACAATACTAGTCCGTAATGGTTCCCATCCGGTTGTTTACCGACTGTCCGGCTAGTGTCCGGATGTCGTGCCGTTACAGATATTGTGTTACCTTAGTTTACTAAATTAATACTACCTATGTGATTACCTATTGCGTAGGTATGTATTAGTTTTTGGTGTAAATAGGATTTTACATAGGTGTTGGATTTGTCTAGGTGTTATTTACATAACTAATCACTAACACTCACATTTCACCAAAAGCATTATTTGCTAAGTAATAATAATTGTTTTTTTGCGTTCTAATAGGTATTGCTTGAGAAGACTAGAACGTACAATTTGACCAATCTATACAAATATTATAAAGCTGAAGAGTTTGTTTGTTTGTTTAGTTTAACGCGCTAATCTCTGGAACTACTGGTTTGATTTGAAAAATTCTTTTAGTGTTGGGTATCCCATTTATCGAGGAAGGTTATATGCTATAAAATTTCACGCGGAAGAAGGTCGCGGGCAACAGCTAGTTGCATATAAACTTACACTGTCTCTTACGGGATATCTTCCGTTATTTTCAATTATCCAGTAAGTGGCAGTTTTAGGTTATTTATAACCGTGAAAGCTTAAAACAATTCCATATTTTTTTCAAGAAAATGAGTTTCAATTAGTCAAAGTTTTTTTTTAATATGGAAAATGCAGTCTTATTACATACTCATAGCAGAGAATTCGCCATCTTTAGCAATTTATCAAAGTATGCGAATCTCCCCAAAAGAGACTACAAAAAAATCCCTTACCAAACCAACATGACAATCACAATCAAAATCAAACCCTTTCATAAAAAAACAAATTAACGTAACCTTTAAAATCATCGCACATCGAAAAGCGAATATTCAGACAATAAACAATGACACGGTGTCCCTTTTACAACAGCAAATCAAACACATTTTCAATTCTCATCAAAAAAGTAAAACGTTATGACATTCCTAATAAAACCGCTCGCAATATTCGTTGTACTCACAGCAATATCGTAATGAACACCCTGTATACACGGCGGCCATTTAATCTCGCACCTGTATCTGCCTGTATAATGGTGGTGTGAGTTATAGTTGACCAGCGATTGGATATGGTTTTTGCAGAAAAAGACTGTTTTCGTTCATTGCAGTCCAATAAAAATCCATCAGCTTATAATCGGCCATCTCTTCCAGCCCAATAGTTGGTCTATATTAGTCAGAAGTGTGATCCTTATAACTAAATAAACAGTTCAGTTCTTGATCTAAGTACCAAAGTAAACGTCAGAAGAGAGAAATACGGGAAGAAAGGTAGCGCTGGTCTTGAGAAAAGGGCTACTATCATCTCTCTTTTAATACAGAATCAGCAAACGTGGAACAGGCTTCTTTAAGTACCTCTAATGGTCTAACGGTATAATTAGCTAACCTAGTCCATACAGCAATGACACAAATCCCACCCGCTGCCACCCATCCCTTGCGCCGGCTACCGCTGACGGGTCGGTCGCTAAACGGTCGGCAGTTTGGTTGTCCTAAGCAAATAACCCGTGCCATCTGCGTAAGGGTGTTTCACATTAAAACATTGTTTAGCAATCCGACATGCGTCATTAGTGAGATCTGCTGACCCAGCTAATAACTGATACTGTGTTTTTTACTTGATTGCGTCACCAGTACCTGGGTACAGCTACCGGGTAATAAGAAGAAACCTTTCCCGGGGCCGCTCATATTAGCCGTAGAATCTATGATCATTGGGGTAGACGTGGTCTTGAGTGGAATTTGCGAATCGGAAAGGCTAAGTTGAGACATCCTCAATCGAAGTGCCTCGGCAGGGAGTGGCATGTAGTAGCTGGATCAGAGTAGCTGAGAATCGAGATAAGTGGCGTGTAATTGGAGAGGCCTATGTTCAGCAGGGGACAGTAGCTGATGATGAGGCTCATTTCTTATTTGCAAGGTCGGTTAGAGTTTCCGTTTGAAGAGTCTTGGCGTCATGTAATAACAAGCACATGTGAGAAGTAGTCTCTGGAATCGCAACGCAACTGCATTGTCTCCGGTTTAATTATACGGATTTTAAATAACGAACGCTGATTTCAATCCATTATAACTGTTTGAATCTGAAAACTTTGACCTCGTAAAAACTGAATCGATTTATTTAATACACTTCAAAACTCCAATACGAACGCATCCATTTTACATTTCTACCTTCTATATTCGAAAGTTGGCGTTATCTGTGCAATGTAACTTTCCCGCCAATCGCAATCGAACGTCAATGTCTGCGGTGAAGAAATTAAAAGTTTGTCAGTTGGCCTCGAGCGGTCGACGGCGCCGGTCGTTCTGCCAATAGTTTGATTACTAGAACGTCAGGGAATCTAGATGGCTTTTATTACAGCTATGTTTATTTCTATTTAAAAATTTTGAAGCCACATCTTGATTAGTAAACCACAATTTAATAATTGAGTTATCAATCAAAAGTTGAAATCATACATAATACTGTTCTTTCTTATAAGTATAATCTAGAATCTATCACCAAATTAATTTCAAAGACAACCACAATTATATATTTTAAAAATTCATTCTCATTAATTACTCAAATAACTACTGGTTTAGAAAAACAAGTGATTATGTATCGATAATGTCTGTAAGAGTAATACTTGTTTTAATATTACAGGCAATACAAAATCTCACAGTCTATCTAAAGCCTCAATTTTTATTGCTTTCGTACCAAGGCGATGACTCGCACAACTTATAATTTGATGAGGTCCCGCGATCTTTTCGCAACTTTTCACCAAGCATGAATATTAAGGCTTCCCTTTTTGGCGCCCACCGTGGGACTAGCTTATTATTTCTTTCGTTAATGCCAAAAGATTAGTCTTTTGAATTTTGTTTATTTTTTCGTTTTGAAAGGCCTTGATCAATTGCTGTATTGTAATAACATACAAAACTTAGAATTGTAACATTTTTGACTGTAAGCGCTACGGATGGTACCTATTGGTCCTGTAATCCTCTTCCATAATAATAAAAGCACGACTAAATTGAATTAAACTGTTATTACTTCTAGTTTTTTGTTGGTAATTTGAATGTCACGAATTAATTGTTGAAAAACATTATTATCAAGTACGTCTTTAATCTAAAGTCGAAAAAAAACAGCAGAAATTACACGACTGTCGTAATTTTTCCTTACACCCACATAAGTTTGACGCCGTGTGGCCCCTCTGAGAAATCACGGCGCAACGATATGAGAACCTAATTGAACATATCTGAAGACATTGGATTAATTGAACCACGATGAGGTTTAAAATTGTGCTTTTAAGGGTATGAGGGTAGGTGTGCATTTATTGTGCGGTATTTGAGGGTTCTTTGAAGATTGTGGTTTTGGAAGACATCCAATGTATGCAAATTGCATTTTGTTAGTAACTAGCTATGTTGTAATGATTAATAGGAACACGTACAGTCACCAGCGCATCAAGTTACCACAAACTGTCAGATTTTCTCATTCGATTTTGAACTTAAACATGAACATTTTATGGTTTCAAATCCTTTGGAGAAATTTGACAGTTTGTGGTAACTTGATAGTGACTGTACCTAACGAATAGCTTTTAATGTTACCACTGCTGGGACACAGGCTTCTCTCGTTGAGAGAAGAGAGGGCCTTAATCTACCGCACAGGCCCTGTGCTAGTAAATGGATGTCGCATGTTTTCATTTTTTGGTCATTAAACATAATATTCACTTCTGTAATGAAAGTCAGAAGGCAGCAGTGTACCTAATAGTACACCCACATTTCGACAGTAATGTTAAAATCCCTTGAAATAGGGGCGACCACTACACCAACGAGGCAGTCCCTTATAGTAACTTAACTAGCGAAAGTACCTACTAATAACTAGCCATTTTTGCATTAATTTCTTTATAAAGTGTTCTATAAGGCCTGCGCAGACGATGGACAATTTGTCCGCGAACAATTTACAATAACCAATGGACGTCAACCAGTAGATGAAAAAACAACACAACAACCAATGAACAGAAACGGTAATTTCTATCCGGCGGACAAATAGTCCGTCGTCTGCGCAGGCCCTAAGAATGCACGAGAAACATCATCATCTGAACGTTAATTAATGAAAGAAGACGTGAGACTTCTAAAAACACTAGATATTACCGGTGGCGAATCACATTTTGTTCAACATACAACCTGGCACTGACCGGCAAATTGCAAAAATGTTAGAAAATTTGAATTTGTCGGGCTACCCTGGTGCTTCCTACTTAAGGTAGACCTAGTTGTCACAAGGATGAACCAAATCCTAATAAACAAAGCTTAGTCCAGTCTGGCCTTAAAACAACTGAACAGAAAAAAGGTGGGCTCCTTTATTATTTGTTTCATTTCCCAGCTAACACGGATATTAGTAGAATATTTTGTTTATTCTACCCGCAAAATACTAAGTTTTGTATATTTTAGTCAGTGAGCAAAGTTAGTTCATGAGGCTGTTGGGCCACGAAACCAAAGATATTTTTACTTTTGGCGTATACAGTGCTACGCCCTATGGATAATCTTTTCTTTAATGGCAGCCAAGTTAAACAAAAAATTACTTTTTTAATTGATTATAAATAATTTCAGTCAGTTGAGTTTTTAACAAATTATAAATTTACTTAAATAAGGTAGTCAAGCGTTAAGTAATTAAAATATTATGAAGTTTCAATATTTCAGTGTGAAATGAAAGACACTGAAATTTGAATTAGTCCTTTAGTAGATCTTCTAGAATCTTGTTATTCATTACCATCTCACTTGCGACTTGCATAAAACGTAAATCTCAACCTCAATTGCACAACGTACTTTCAATTGAAATCCAAAAGATTTTTAAGGAAATTCCTAATCCGAAACATGGATTAAGAATTGCCTTCAATTATCTGCTATAGCGCAAATATTTTTTTTTAATTGTCATAATGAAAGGCCTTTATAAGATCGTAAGTGTAAAATAATCCCGCCGGTATCAAACTACACAATTTCTTTCTTCGTGGCCTCACAAATAAAAGGGCTTGGGAGTCTCCATCAAACGGTAGGCGAGCCCCAGAGAAATCAGCGAAGTCCATATGTGCCGCTGTTAATTAGGCTTGCTTCGTAAATATTGCTTATATTACCGCGAATAATTAAAATATTGAGGAAAAACGTCTTAGCTGCTTCCTTGTGCTTTGATTTCGATGAAATTGTGACTTGATCACACCAGCTCTTGTAAACAGAACATATAAAAAGTAAAACTCGCACGAATGGCGCATCTTATTGTATTTGCCCAAACCTTCGCTCTATAGGGGTAAAAATTATTATTCTGTGTTCTTACTCAAGTCACGGTCAACCTGTTTGAAGATTGTCCTCAAAAGCCGCTCAGTCTTTGTCATGGAATGGTAACATAGATAATCACTTTCGCATTTATAATATTGATTGGTTGTTGTTATTTTTGTGGAACAAATCTTAATGGCTAAACGTCAGTGAATTTACTGCATCTGAACAAACCCGAGGTGACTTAGATTTTGTGTATATGTCTCACCAAAAATACCATCGGTTACGAAAAAGTAACCAGTGCATTTTAATCTGCAGCTAGCAACACAGAAACTCCATGAAACGCTAACAGGCCATTAAATACTTACAGAAAAACTTCCGATTCGAAACTTGATATCTTTAAAAAAGGAACGTTCTATCAAAGCTAGAAACGGTTAGCAGTAAAAGCTCGCTCTGATTGGTCGGCGAGGTGGTAGACGGAGGGTGCATTTGCACAAAGGTACAGAAATATGTGACCGGTGCTAAACATTAACGATTATAGTCGCCAAGTCACGTCTAATTGCGAAAGAGGATGGGATTATGTAGAAGGGTATGGAAAATTCTAGGCTGTTGTGATTTTTAAGTTAACTAGGCGATGTTTTTCCCCTGTCTTGTAATAAAAACTTAATAAAAAGTCACCCAGTGAACTACAAAAAGCAAAAAAATAGAATTTTTCTGGATAATTACAATGATTTGGTTTCATACTCATACCAACTCACGAACCGACTGAACTTTTGAAATGAATATCTACGTAGGTAAAAAATAACATTGTTCTGAAATATCTTTATTTTTGAATATGTGAAGGGTTTGAATTCTTTGGCTAACCTAACTTTCGTTACTTTTTTTTTTTTTTAAATAGCTGCCACATATTTAATCTGTTTTAATCAATAGCTGGTATTAATAAAAATAAGTTTTGTATGAGACAAAAACTTCTAAAGCGTAATGTTTCCAAGATGTAACTAAGTCATCAAAGTGGTGCTATTTCTTGCAAATCCCTATGGTAGCCTATCAGAAGAGAATGACATAAAAAATGTGATCACATCACGCAATGACGCACTGAAGCAAAACGTTACACTAGAACTAGACGAGCTTGCAGTGTCCATTGCAAGTTGATTGTGATTTTGTTCATAATATGGTCCCATGGCCACAAGTCGCCTAAACACAATAGTTTTCACACAAAAACTGCATCATTTTTCTACCTTTACATAGAAAAACAGCACTCTAACATAACACCATCCATGCTAATTGTAAGCGCGCGTTATCGCGAGACAAACGTGCTGGCTCCGCAACGCATAATCGTTACCACTTTTTCGTTTCGGAAAATTAGCGCCTTTTTGCATTGTCTCGTCCCCGATAGAGACTGTTGTGTATCGCCATTGCTATTGCTTCGTTCTTTGTTCGTTTTAGTATTGCCGTACGTAATTGGGACTGAGTATAATTGACTTGAGTTTTTGTGATGATGTTGTTTTTGAAGAGGATGCTGTTACTGTAGTGATTTTGAGCATGCATCCGGAGGCATCTGCATGTGAAGCCTGGTTTCTGAATCTTGTCAAAACGATAGTTAAAAGTCCAACATACATACTGATACTGTTAGCCTGCGTCGTTCCACTGCAGGGCAAAGGCCCATGACTTAGAGTTGTTTCGATCCAGGGCCAATGTGAACCATCATTCATCATCATCATCATTTCAGCCGAAAGACGTCCACTGCTGGACATAGGCCTCCTCCAAGTGTCGCCACATTGACCGGTCCCGTGCGTCTCGCATCCATCCAGGTCATCGGTCCACCTAGTGAGAGGCGTTCCAACGCAACGTCTTCCAGTTCGCGGTCGCCACTCCAGAACTTTCCGGCCCCATCGGCCATCCGTTCTGCGAGCAATGCGCCCTGCCCACTGCCACTTAAGTTTGGCTATTCTTCGGGCTACGTCGGCAACCTTGGTTCTCTTACGGATTTCCTCATTTCTGATTTGATCACGCAAGGAAACTCCGAGCATAGCCCTCTCCATTGCCCTTTGGGTGACTTTAAGCCTTCTGATGAGGCCCATTGTGAGCGACTACGTTTCGGTCCCATATGTAATCACCAAAACATAAATTACTGAAGTTGCTCAAAAAGCCGCTAAGCTAAAGTGGGACTGGACTGGCCACGTCTGCTGCGTGCCCAATGAGCTGTGGGCCAAAATAGCCACTTCCTGGAGCCCTGACACAGCCAGAAGGCGTCGCGGCATACCTCGTAGAAGATGGTGGGACGAGCAAGACCAAACACATGTCAAGTGATTATTTTTTCGGTTGCTAACTGTTGCGTTTGACTTCTATCTCAATTGTCAAAATCTAAAATTATCGAGATCAAAATTTTATATGACAGTACAAATACAAATACAATACAAATAAATACAAATACAAAAATAATTTATTTTCTTTCTCAAGTCATGTACTACATCTAGTGGTTGAAGTGACCTTTTAGACAAAAATTGCCTGTGTTAGGTCACTTCGCTCTTCCGAAGCTTAAAGTTACATGGTGTACCAACAATTTTGTATCTTATTATCTTAAGAGTATTCCCAATGTCCGCTTTAAAAACCTTTTAAACCTCTTTGATAATTTCGTAACCGATAAAAACTATAAATTGCGCTGTATTGCCGTAAACTACTTATATTAGTGTTGTTGAAATGTCACAATAATTTAACTAAGTCTTACCTGCCTGTGCAATTAATTTCCCGATTAACCGCATCTTAAGAAGAAGACGGCATCAACCTAGCTAAGTCAAATGGGTGTACGACAGCCGAATTCCCTTACCAATCATTCTTTCACCCCGACGTCTTTCCGCAGAGTAATGGCGTATACAGTAGGAGAGGCGATCAGTCTGTGTAATTAACATTCCGGCTCACCTCGACCTCGGCTCGGCGTCAAGACGCGCGAATTAAACCGATATCACTTGGGCACTTATTGACGGGGGGCTCGCGGTGAAGTAGAGGAGTCGGTGGCTTATTTTATTGGTTTGGGACGTTTTTTGAAAAGATGCTAGGTCCCCGTCAGGTTTAACTACTTTATACTTTGTGTGTGAAAACATGACAGCAATCGACCAGCTATGAACGGTTGAAAGTTCCGGCTTGCCGATGGCAACTTAAATTGGGTGGAATTGTGGGAAGTTAAGCGACTGAGTAGAGAAGCTATTGCGGCCATGTTATTTCAGTAATAAAATAGGCATTTACTACTTTATTGTTCTAATTTTCTCTTTTGGAACAAAAATCTAATACAATTTGCTCATCTGCTCCACTACTTCACTACGAGGCTATGTTTGGCGCGTTCGCGAGACGAGCATTCGACAGGCTCCGTTACCGAATCGACACAGGCATCCTACACATTAAATCCCGTGCGACTGCAGGATGAGAGAGCTTTTAAATAGAAGTAAGAACAAAATGAAGTCGGTTTTAAGTAGAAAATATAGGACCGCTGTACTGGCACAAGCTGGCACACTGGTCGAAAAAGGACCATATTATTCGAAGATTCAAATCTTCATTTTTCAGGTTCTAAAATTTCGGAATCAGAAGGTACCTACTATGACTATGACATTATAATTTTCATAGATTTTACTATGATTATTTATTATAAGTTAATATTAATAAACGACACACTATCGGAATCATTTTTAATTACAAAACTGTTTCAAAACAGTTTAATTTTCTATCAAGTACCACAAAAGCACCGCACCCTTTTTCCGCGAACAGCCTGTAACCTTGTCTATATTAATGTGGCCAATTTGTAGGAGGGCGCGATCGCCTCATTTGTCGAGAGCGGCGCGGGCGGGCTACGCAAAACAAGTAGCTTCGGTGTTGCCAGATCAAGACGATGTCCCGAGTAACTTGGTATTTTGTGCCGTGGAAATGTCTTAACATGATTTTCATTCATTTTTGCAGTTTTCTGTATTGGATCACGTTGAAGAAAACGAGGTTTGGGTAACTAGTACTGTCACCGTATCTTTTGCAGCCACTAAGCAGCATTGCTGTAATTTAGTTTGAAGAATGTTGGTGTAATTACAGGCAATTGACGGAGTGTCATTGTGCTTAAAAAGTGGTTAACGCACTCGTAAATCTGTAATCAAGTCTTCTATTGGTGGTAACTAAGTTCAATCAGTTTTGTTTGCCTCTATTGTCTTTCTGACCGTCCAAGTAATTTCCAGACACAAAAATTCAAATAACTGGTCTCTTCACGTGATCTTAGGGCTAGCCTTTTTTCTGGTTAAAGAATCAACATTGCCAACCAACGTAGCAATACTGCCAGCCTTCTGGACACTTTTCCTATTGATAGCGATGTAGACAATTTTTTTGACGCTTTAATTCTGATCCCATTTTTATGCTTATTATTTATGTTATTATTTTAGGCCTTTTTGTAATTTGCTAATAATGATGGCGTCTCATCAATATAGGTACTCTATGGTTAAAAAACATTGACAGTAACCATAGATCGACCATTGATCATAGATCGTGAACTGTCTACTGTCATTTCAGTCGCTTTCGTTGTCGATCATGTTTGATGTTCGGTTTGTTTGAATTTCTTGATTTATTTTTAACAACCTCGCTTTAGTTTTTAGGATTTTTTATTTGACGTAAATGACTAACGTTGTGATTCTCTTTTACAATGTAATATGACAGAAATAAACATGTCACACGTCAATAATCAATCAACATGACAGCTTACCGCCATGACGGGTTTTTGTTGAGTGTTGCAATTTCAAGTGTCATATTCTTGTGCTTTACTATCAAACAAAGCCAACTTAAAATAATTGGATAGTTGAAAACTGTTTTATGTGTGTTTCCCCATTTTTGAGTATAGTGTACAAAGACATGGCCGGGGCTCCTTACATTTTAAAACATCTCCTTTTAACAATCTACGACACAAAGTACTAAACATCAGCTACAACTAAAGACAAAAAACATCTAAAAACAAAGACGCCTCCCAAAGCTTACAACCCAGCAGTATTTGGTACACGAACACTTGTTAATCGGTAACTAATTACTGTTTAATTAAAGAACGAAACGTTAACGCAGTCCGTTTGTAAGACTACCCTCGTTTTAACACGAGTACTGTGAACTTTATAGATGGCAACATTATTAGTAAACGGAATTTTACAATGAATATTTTGTTTAGCTTTTCTTGACAATAATGATTACAATAGGTTATAAGCAACTAAGTATTTCATGGTTATTATGAATTGAAGGAATCATGGAATATATTAGTATACCATTTCTGTTTTTAATAAATATGTACTGCCTATGTTGAATAAAATCTAAACTTGTAAAACAACACAACAGTTTTTTATAGATTTTAATTTAAATTTACTTTTTTATTGATAAACAGACATCTATTTCATCATGTATTTAAAATCAGGCGTCATAAGATATTATGTGTACAAAAATGAAAGTAAGTTTGTTTATAATTATTATTATAAACCTTTATTGTCTGAATTCTGTGCTAGGCAAAGACTTTCCTTCCGCCTTCCATCTTCCTGGATCTAATCCTAAAACTAAACTAAAAACACGCTTTACGGTAACGTCATTTTCTTTGTTGTATTCTTCTCAGGAAACTCTTCCATTTGATGCCCATAACCATATCATGGGGATGCATAAAAAAAATTAAATGGGAATTGCATGGCAATTGCATTGCATTGTCATGCATATAAAATAATGGTCTGCCATCTTTGGGAGTCCGCCATATTAGATTTAGAATAACTTTACTCAGCTAACCATACATTGTCATCGAAATTTGCAAAATTTCAGCTCAATCGGAATCCGGGAAGTGGGTCAACTAAGATTTTTTTACGTAGTTAGTTACAGGTGAAGGTAAAAACGCGTGTTAAAAATGACTCCAAATAATTCCGCCATTTTCTTCTGGGCCTGCATCTGTGTCGTTATAAATAAAAAAGTCTACAAAAATATAATTAGCAATAGAACTGAATAACTGAAAACTGAACATCCCATCCTAACAAAAGATACACCCAACGCCAACAATACAAAACAGCAGCCGAATTCTCAAACTTAATCAAAATGAGAGCCAACATCAGCGTTATCTTAATCTAAACAAATTTTAGCAACACAAAGCGCGATCCGATAGTGATACAACTTCGTTAAAGCAACAGAACTCATTTATCCACCTCAATACAACGTGTTCCAGATAAAATCTAAATAACTTCGACGATCTCATATTAAAAGGCCCGAAATGTCGATAAGTGAAGGAGGTTGAGAGTTTGGAAAGGGTCCGTGGTTGGAAATTGGAAGTGATACTGATACTGTTAGCCTGCGTCATCCCACTGCTGGGCAAAGGTCTCTCTCTATGACTTCCAGTTGTTTCTATCCAGGGCTAATGTGGACCACTGGTTTGGTCCAGCTCGGCCAGCCATCTTATAAGAGATCTGCCGCGACGCCTTCTGGCTGTATCAGTGCTTACGGCAGTCGTGGCTAGAAAATTCCCACTTCAGCTTAGTGGTTTTTTGAGCAACGTCAGTAATTTGTCATTCTTCCTTTCCTCTCCAAAGTTCTCGAACACAATGTTCATGGTCAACTTTCCAGATATCTATCAGTTAATGCCCTTATTTCCCCTTTCCAATCTAGCTTCCGTACTGGGCACAGTACTGTTACTGAACTCCTGAAGGTTACTGACGATATCCGCTGGGCTATGGACAATAAATCTCTGACTGTTTTAGTGTTACTTGACTTTAGTTGCGCGTTCAACTCAGTGGATTTCGACATCCTTCTTGGGATCCTTCAATCTTTTAACTTCTCTGCCTCTACGTTAGCCTGGTTTGACTCGTATCTTCGGGGCCGCTCTCACTGTGTTCGCCAAGAAGAGATTTACTCTGATTGGTGTGATCTTACTGCTGGTGTTCCTTAGGGCGGCGTTCTCTTTCCTCTTCTTTTCTCTATCTTCGTTAATACTGTTACCAAAATTATAATTTCCAGCTTCCATCTCTACGCGGATGATTTGCAACTATATCGACATTTCTTGCTGGCTGATGCGGAATCAGCAATCAGTGCCATGAATCATGACCTGGAAAGTATCTACCAATGGGCTAAGTCGTACGGCTTACAGATTAACCCTACTAAGTCGCAGGCCATGATCATAGGCAGCAAATACTATCGCACTGCACTTGACTTGTTATATTTGACTCCATTATCTCTGGGCTGCACGACCATTGCCTATGCTGAAATTGCTAAGGACCTTGGTGTCTTATTAGACAGCAATCTTTCTTGGCGAGCTCAGGTGAATGAGGTTAGTCGTAAGGTGCACTATTCTTTCCACTCGCTTAAATCCTTACAGAGCTTCTTGCCTTTTAAAACCAAAATTTACCTAGCTCAAACTCTGATTCAGCCGATCATTGATTACGCTGATTCCTGCTATTTAGATGCCATTGAGGAGCTGTTGAATAGGCTGGAGCGTCTGAAAAATCTTTGTATTCGTTTTGTGTTTGGTCTGAGGAAATATGACCATGTTTCTCATTTCCGTAAGGAACTCAAGTGGCTCCCTATCCGTCTTCGTAGGAACACTCGAATATTATGTCTCCTCTACAACATTCTATATAACCCTGCATATCCTAGCTACTTGCGAGATCGTTTTTCGTTTACCCGTCCTTCTGATGCTCTGTGTAGATCACACCTCAGGCATCATCTTAATTTCCCATTCCATAAAACTGAATTTTATTCTAACTCCTTCTCTGTTCAAGCAGTACGTTTGTGGAACTCACTTCCGCCTAACATTCGTGACTCTAAAATTTATTTCTGTTCAAAAAGCAAGTCAAAGAACATTACCTCTCCTCTATACTGTGATATTCTGGATATATATTATAGGTATATATTTACAGTACAAGTATTTATTTTATATGTGTATATTTGTGTGTATGTTTATTTTATATAGGTATAACTTTGTTTTAAGTTCCAATTTCAATTTTCCTGTTTTGTCTTTTCTACACACTGTGTCTACATTTCTAATCCTACTTTCCTCTCGCAGGTCTGCTGGAAGAGATTTCGCATGAAATAAGCAGTACCTTTGTGCTCTTCTATCTTAATGTTATGTCTTGTTGAGTATTTTGTGTGTACATAAATAAATAAATAAAGAATAAATAATTTGTGTTTTGGAGCGCAGTGTGGTGACGCGTACATGGTTAGTTTGACGCCTAGAGTGCTGTGCTCCATGCTGGAACTGAGATTTAAGATTTCTTGTCCCGTTGCACATGTCATCATCATTATCTTCATATCAGCCCGGAATCACCCACTGCTGGCTAGGCACTCCACTGTTTTCTACCACGCTTCCCGGTTCTGAGCGTCCTTTATCCAGGTGATTCCCGAGACCCAACGAGCTTTAGGACGGCACTGGTTGCTTTGGCCTAACATGTAGTGAGCTGAAAACAATAGCACATTTACTGACCGATCGAAATGTTTTCAAAGACTTAAGTAAAATGGTGTCAATGAAAATTAATCTAAGTTTTTTGTTAATTATGGCTAGCAATCCCAGAATATTATTTAGAAGTGAACAAAGCCGAATAGATAATAAAAAAAAAAAAAGTAATGTAATAAGAAAGCTGTGAACCTAAAGATAGACATTGACAATCTATCAGTGAAAGCGACGGGTAAAGTCAAATTGATTGACATTAAGTTATCGCAAAATGTAAATCTTACCGAAAGTCGTTATCGAAATACTAACTGCTTTGAAAACGAATGCTGTCAGGTTTCAATAATATTTTCGTCCCTTGACAACTGATTCCAAAACAAGTTACTTCTAAAGGTGACGTACATTGTGCCTCTTCCAGTATTACCAACATCTTCAAGGTCCTTATTTTAGCAGGTATCGAATAGTCCCAGTTAATCCAGCGCGATATGAGCGACCAACAAAGAGATCGCCGATATAGTCCGGGACTGACAAGAGTAGACCTTAGAATGTTTAGAAATGAAGTAGACTTTGCTCTAAAATACAGAAGTTTTTTTAAGTAGTTGATAGGCTCAGGTTTGGCCACTATGGCATCTGGTGCTAAGACATGAAGTTGTCGATACACACTTGTGAAGAAACTTTGAAAGGTTTTTTTTAATTCCAAGGTTTTGTACTCCGGAGTTACAGATTTACTTAAAAGAATTTTTGAAGTCTGCCACATGCATCCTGATGTACTTCATTCTTTCGTTGACATGATACATCTACGTTACTTCATAAACCATTAAAAGGCACAATCATCATGCAAGTGATGTGTTACTAACATAGATTTAAGTTTCATATACTAACAAGAATGTTGTAGTATGATATATTTAGGTTAAGGTATTTATCCATGGGTCTTCGTTACCCGAAAATAAATGGATTATTTATGAGACATGTGTGATTCTATCGTAATTTATGACTATCAGTAGATCTTAATAATATTTATCTTAAAAAAAATTGATTGATTCGTCCATTGTGCGATTTGGCATCCAGTTACGTGAAAGTTGGGAAGATATTGAACTACGGTACTGTTAATGATAATGTTAGTGACCATGTCACTTTAGAAACTTAGATATAGAACTATATAAATACAACACCAAAATATTACTTTAGGTGTCATTTTCAAATCTCAATTTAATCCAAATCTAAAACCAGCCTCCTCTAAACCCAGCTCTGTCAAACGAAGATCTTTATCATTCAGAAGCAGAGCCGTTAACATCGAGTTTTGGAACAAATTCCATTGGAACAGAAACTTGTCGGGACAATGAGAAACACCTTGCTAATATCCAAGAGGGGACCAGCCCCCCTCCATACTCTTGATCGAGTTCGATCGATTAACCCTTTAGTTGCTCTCGAAGGGAATTAAAAACGGTGAGTTTGTTTTGGTATAGGAAGGAAGGTGTCTTGGATATCGAGAAGGCAAGGAAAATGGCAAAAAGTTCAAATAAGATATCTTTGGCACAAAATTCAGCTTCATGAACGCACTTAATAACCTTTTGTCTGCATTATCAGTGAGTGGAGCTCACTGAGGAGTGCGTAAGGCTACCTATCTAAGGCATTCTTTGAAACTCATAAAAATCGTAAGTTAAATAATATCCGATCAAGGCTAAAAGAGGGTAACAACTGAGATGAAAACTAATAGCGAAGCATAGCAGAAGAAGACTTGCTGCGCCGTCCTCAAATATTTGGGGATAAGGGAAAATGGTGATAACGAAGTCAAAGAAAGACCAAGACATTTTCTCCGTGTTCAGGACAAGAAACTTTCGGTTTCAAG
Organism: Noctua janthina; assembly: GCA_963576755.1. Lineage (NCBI taxonomy): Eukaryota > Metazoa > Arthropoda > Insecta > Lepidoptera > Noctuidae > Noctua > Noctua janthina. Next base: position 17,636,691 of record OY755058.1, read on the forward strand.
ACACACCGATAACATTAACTTGTAACTTAACACACATAGGCAGCAATCCGCTTACAATGACATCCCAACACCAGTGTCACAGCGGAACTCGGTCTGCTAGTCAAACATGGAACAATGCAGCCGTTTGCGTAGGAGCACAACTTTATACGTAACACAAGAGTTATAGTTCAACTTGTAGCCTTCATATTGTTTACCTTGTCGTGCGAACGTTTACCAATGCTAAGTGATTAAGAATACTCGTTGTGGATTGGGGTGGGGTGGAGTCGTTGTTGAAGTTTTCTCGAAGGATATGAGCTTGGCTAATGAGTCCTAAGGTTCCCACATCTCCACAAGTTTTCGAAGATTTAGCACTAATTTTCTTCTTAGATCTAGACCCGTAGAAATAAGTAAAGACTTGCAGCAATTAATTAAAGTTACGAACGCTATAGTGCATTATGCGGAGGGGACTGTAGTTTGGTAGTGTGCAAAAAATAAAAAAAAACAAGGACGCTTATTATAATGCTGAAGAACAAGAGTAATCAAGACAGAGAGAGAGAGCCAGAGCGAGAGAGAGTCCAATATATTTTGCGACTAAACGTATTGTTGGGTAATCTTGGTTGTTCTACAAAAACAATTTAATTTTATAATGCTGTACTACTGCTAAAGACCAAATATTTTTCTGCAATTTAGCCCTTTAAGTACTATTTCATAAATACAATTACTCTTCTAAGATCTAGCTACGTTTGAAAGCTAACAGCGACTCCACTGCTTGCCCTATCCCCACTTACACCGAACTACACAAGATACAGTTCTCTACTCAAATTCCAAGTGTTCTCTAACTTAAACTGAAATAACTTATGAGAATCGGCCGATCGCCTTTGTCGTAAGCTAGAAGGCAATTATCATTAATTATTATTAAATGTGACATTTTAGTGATAAACGGTGGGCCGATAACTTGGGCAAATAACTCAAGTTAGGGTGGATGGGTCGAAAGTACCCGCGGTGTTCTACTGTTTGATTTGCTATTAGATTTTGAGGGTTGAGTTTCGTTTGTTTGATTTCTAGTGGTTCGGTATTGATTTTTGGTGTTTGGGTAGGTAATTTAGGTAGTTCGTTGGTTCTGCTTCTTGGTTTTTGTCACGTCAGCAGGTCTTGCAGGAATTCGTGTAAAAATTACCTGTTGGTAATCTAGGCTAGAATGGAAATCGTATCATCATCTTTAATACTATTTTCAGTTAGTGGTTGCTTTATTTTGACGTTAGATACCAATACTTATTCAATTTGGAAGAATAATACTTCCATGTCTAATGGATGTTGAAAAGGTATAATTTGATTTATGCTAAGACAAGATAGCAGCGGTGGCCCAGTGGTGGAGACCCCGACTTACGAGCAGTAAGTCGTGGGTTCGAACCCAGCCAGGCGCATTACTTTGTGTAAGTTATTTCATCACCACTGCTCTCAAAACGGTAAAGGAAAACATCGTGAGGAAACCCGCATGTCCTAGAACCAAAAATTCGAAGACATATGCCATCTACCAACTCGCAATGGGCCCGCGTGGTGGATTATATATAGCCCATTACCTCTCATAGAGAGGAGACCTGCGTCCCAGCAGTGGCAACATTATAAGCTGATTATGCTATGTTTATGCTAAGACAAGATAGCCGGCAACGTTTCCTGCCTGCTGTTGGTCTAGTATTTGGTAAACTAGTTATATTTATTTGAATTTTAATTGAATTTACCTGTCAGAGATTGTTTTTGGATAGACAACGTAAATCATACTTGTGTTCCGACGGTTAAAATGTGATCCTTACAAAATCTTTCACCAAAGGTATTATGGTTCTTAAGAGCCAAAATCTTTAATCTACCAGAAACAATAACACAGTGTTGGTACGACTCATACCCATCGTAGATGGCACATCGGTGAAGTATAGCCACTTAACTCCGTCAAATAAATTTATTTTCACATAAATTCCTCCGTTATTAATCTTATCCGTGCTGTGCGCACATTTGTTATTTTTATTGTTACTTCATACGTTATGTTATACTGGGATAGTTATCCTAATATCTTGTATGTTGAAATGGTATTCGTGAAGACGGCCATTTTGTTTATATTCAAATGATATAATTCCTATATACTCTAGAAACACACAATATACACTGACCTTATTGGTAATCTTCTTCAGAAAGGTCAAGTGCATTGTACCTACTAGCAACCGGCGTCCGTGAATGACCAGATGTTCATACATGTTCATAAGCGGATCAGGCAAAAGAAGTGTGCAAGGATGTGCAGGTCACGTTCTATAGTTTCTGCTTACCGTCATGGAAAAAGTCGTGAGTTTATGAATGTATGCAAAGTAAGATGAAAGACAGTTACTTGAAAACTGTGCCTGCAATAGATTCCACGTGTAAAGATTTTATATAAAGTACCTGTGACCTTCTCAACTATCTCTGCCAAAACTTTTGTTCGGTATTAGTATGTACTTTAGTGATTATTGTAAATCGGAAAACTCACTTTAAAATTGGCTGAAGTTCTATGTACTATTTTAGATTAATATAATAATAATAATAATAAATTTATTCAAAAATATAAAGTGCAACTTTTACAGTTTTTCTTAAATCTATGTCAAGTTCACCCATGATTTGTGCCTGAACTAGGAAATCCTGTGTTTCAGGCGATTGTATGATAGATTACCCATACTTACGATATATTATGTTGATAATATAATTATCACTTGCTTCGGTGAAGGAAAACGTTGTGAGGAAACCAGCATGCCTGAGAGATATTCCTTGACGGCATTTAAAGCCAAGTTAGAGTCCCATGGGCGGTGTAAAAACTCTGACACTAGGTCCACACGATAAAGAAGAAAAAAGATAATTATGTTGATTTTTAGAATCATTAGTTCAATGTATACATACGGTAGTGTATACGTCGAACTTATTCATTGTGGTAGTTTTAATCAAAAAAATCAAGCAACGTTTTGACAGTTTTAACTGCAGTAATTGCTGTAACCAGCAAATTCTTAATGATTTGCTGGGCATAGTTTAACCCTCAACGGTAGCCCATTTAGGCTCCTCCTTAACCTCTAACAGCCCACCATTAAACTATGACGCATAACCTTCAGTAAAACTAGCAAATTCAGTTCTATAACCGCATAATAAATCCACGCACCTTGACTACTTATCGATCACGGCTTTACCCGGGTAATCATAATAAATAAAGGCAAATAACCGGCAAATTCGTACATTAACCAGCTAGCGTCGCTTGCGTTGAGTTATAACGTCTACCCGACATTTAGGCGAACCAGAGGCATTAGCATTAATTTAAAATATTATTTATAGTTTGATGCTTTATACTGATGGGGATGGCCGAAGGGATGGAGGTGTCAGAAAAAAATATAATTTTACCTTAATTTTTTGTATAACATAACACGCCTGTAATCCCTGAAGTGTAAGGCAGAGGTGTACCTAATAGTACACCCACATTTTGCCAGTTATGTTGAAGTCCCATGTAAAAGGGGGCGAGCCTATTACCATCAATCGGGTACAACTCCAGACTCCGTGGCTGCTACTGAGAAATTCCTGATGGAAAAACCCAATAGCACTTTGCCCGACCTGGGTATCGAACCTAGGACCTCATGGTCAGCAGTCGGGCTATGAGGCAGTCTATAAACAATTATTTAATAATATTTCTCTGATCTCACACTAGTACGCACGGTGGCCAATCAAGATTTAAAATCCAAATTAAGCTGATCTCTCATCGTACGGAAAGCTCAAACAAAGCGAAGTCAGGTTAAGCTGGTTATTTAGAGCTTGATGTACCGCTATGTGTACAAACATTTAAAAAAAAAATCTTCAAGCTCCATTCTTCTTCGCCGCTTAGAATCTATACAAGAATGATCACAAAGTGTTGTATCACAAATTTTAGAATAAGTGACATAATTTTATGATTTGCAAGTTACTGGAATTATATTAGATCATCATTAATAACAGTAAATGACAAACAAAGTTATAGTCTCGTGCATGTATTATATTTTTATATTTATTGTTGTTTGTTCACTACAGGAACTGATGGACGATACCGAAAGCGCCAAACTCGTAGCTCAGTTCTGGGCTGACACAATTTAAATTGCCATCGACACGCTAAGAAAAAGAATTGAAACTTTTTCTCCAGGAGCTTGTCAATTTCATAATGTTACCATGTCCACGATCCTCCTAATATTTTCTCCTCGGTTGTGCTCACAAATCTTCGTAGCTCAACATTGGTGCTGTGTTGATGATCTCGTTAAGGGTAAGATGACACCAAATGACCGTAATTATACCGAGTTAAGGGGCAGTAATCGTGTCGGGGCCGTGTTTTTGGCGAATTCGCAGCAGCCTCGTGTTTCATTGTTTATTAAAGTTTTTTATTTTTATTGTTATTGCTACTGCTGGTGCCTTTAATTGGTATCGGTTAGATGGTGTTTTCAAAGTTTTGGATATAGGATGAGGGGGTGGATGACAGCTGCTAACTAGAATAAGAATAATAATAATTTATTTAAAAAGTATTGCAAAAGTGTACATTTAGGCGCAGTAGTGTTATTTCCCAAACAATGGTATAATAGTGCTTATAAGTAAACTATAACTAAAATATATTTAACAGTTTTAAGAAACGTTAATGTTGATTTCAAATGTTTGGTAGCGACCAACTACGTGTTAGGACGAATCAATTAATTCTGTGATGATTAAAATGTATTATACTTAACGGGTGGATAAACACCCTTAACGAAACCGTATGGTACGGGTTTTCCCAGGCATTTTGTTTTTTTTTTTTGGTATTGAACCATAAGTGGGAACACAACTTTATTATGTTTTAACATTACTTTTAATACCTCCCTGTACTATTCAATGCATCCATCAGCACAATGGTTTGAGTGCGTAACATTGAGTGCTACCGAAAACCGGGATTTTTCACACTAAAAAAAGAATCGGTCCACGCAACAATATAATTTTTGCTTAGATTTACTTTGTTTGATGTATAGAATGCTTGGTTGACGGCTTCGTGATGGGTCCGTTTACACCTTGTATAGAGCCAATAAATAGCTAACTAATAGCTAGCCTAAAATATCTTATAAATCCAATGTGAAGATTTCAGATTTATTTAGGTAATTTCACATCATGTAATACAGTCGATCAGGGCATGTTACACCACCAAGTTCGACTCGTCCAAAAATATACGTTTTGAACGTATTGGTATTCCAGTACCTACAGTGTATCTGCATCTAGTGTGGAAATAATTTATACAGCCCTGTGGAACGAAACCATAGCGACTTCTATTTCGACGTCAACGCCATCTATCGAGTCTTAGTGTCGACTCTCACTTTTTAAAGGAATCGTAAGTGTATGCGTATTTTGTGTGCATAACATACATCACGCCTGTAATCCCCGAAGGATTAGACAGAGGTGTACCTAATAGTACACCCACATTTCTCCAGTTATGTTAAAATCACATGTAATAGGGGGCGAGCTTATTGTCATTAACTGGGCACAGCTCCATATTACGTGGCTGCCGCTGAGAAATTCCTGATGTGAAAATCTAATAACGCTTTGCCCGACCCGGGAGTCCAACCTTTTCTAGGTTAGGTCCAGTTAGGAGACCTAATCTGCTTCAGTAGGGAACTGGTTGGTTGGAATGACAAATGGCGGCCGCCATGGCTCCCATACAATGGACTAAATGCGGAAACCTATCCCTTTTTTAAGGATATATATATTTTTTCAAAGTGACGTAAAGTTAAAATCTGCTCTCTCAACTAAACGAAAATACCTGCCACTATTATTTAAAATTACTCCCTCCAGAAGCCCAGACACACAAAACGCTCTCTAACCCAGTATTACTCACAAAAGTAGTATGTATGTATTAATTTCCATACATATGTATTGTACGCCTCACTGTCGGACTCATATGGACACGGGCGCCATGTTTGAGTCCCCGACCGGACATATTTAAGCTATTTTATTTATTTTGAGATACAAAAGGCCTTATCGGCGGATATATAGCTTAACAGCGTGTTCGGATTCGGGTACTTTATTATTGATGATTATTAGGTTTGTGGGGATGTGAGAAGAGAGTGAATCAAATCCGTGATGTTTTTTTTTGGGCTAGTGAATATTCATTTGCTGACATAAGTCGTAGGTGAGTTTTAGATGATTATGTCAGAATTGGATTGGTCATTACAAATTGAACATTACCTATATGCAAATATACACATGAGCAACGAATAGTCAAATATCAATTTACAGTACAGTTTAATAAATCGATTTGAAATGGGGATATCTCATTAAATGAGTTCTAATTAGTAGATTGTCACAAGTACTGCACACAAAATATTGTATTTTAAGTGCTTTTGCGGTTAGCAAGTTTTATATAGAAATCATGGTTGTGTTTGAGCCACAAAAAATTTGAATATATTATGTTGAAGATTATACGATTTTGCTTCAATTCTGGGTTAAAATTTAACACAATCATTGATAAACAAATGCGCGACATAACAAAAGTCAGAAGGAAACACGTAAAAACCTATAATAGATGGATTTTTCAGAACTTATTCAACATAATATGATACCTAATAGAACACCCAAAAATGACATGAAACCCCAGCCTCCCAATGTGAACACCAGGACCCCAGTGGCATCCTCTCAATAAACAAGCCTTCTCATAGTTCCCCGCGTTATCTGACTTTGATGGGACGGTCGGCGGGTAGTTTTAAAACGTGCGCAAACACCGGTAGTTGTAAATAATTATGGGCTTTCGTAGTTTTTGTCCGGCGATTATGCGTAATGACCGGGCCTGGTTACATTTAAGATAGTTACCAGCTTTTATTTACGTTGTTGTGTTTTGTTTTGGACAATGTATTCTCTGTTTTGTAAATTGTAATCGGTTTTGTATGTAATGTTTGTTTAGTTCATTTAAATAATGGTGAGGTAGGGTAATTGGGTTCGCTTGTTTTTGGTGTTAGAGGGGTTTGTAAAATGTGTGTACCTATCCTTAGTTTTAAAGATGTAAGTTGATGAAATGTGAGTAGAAAACTTTAAGTGAGCTACAAATAAATCAACGTAATCAGTCGTGAAAAGTAATGAAAAGTTAGGCAACTTTTTCACTGACAGAATAACGTTTTTTTTTTTGTTTTCAACGTTGCCCAACATTAGGAATTTCTCCTGTATTGTGGGTGTGTTTACAAAAATTTTAACTCACATAAATGTAGAACCAAACCCGCGACACGCAGTGCAGCAGTCAATCGCTCAGCCACTGCGCGAACTGTGCCATCGTGCCATTATAAGTGACACAAGGGATTATTATCATATTGCAATAATAATTTTCCTCATAGTTTCAAATTAATACATATATATTTTATTAGACAGAACATCAAAAGTCGTAAAGGAGGTATTCTAAGAAAAATATTGTGATTAATAACGACGGGTAGTGGTATAATATAACAATGTATTGTCTACGCCAGTCGCTACGCCGTAGCACACAGTCGTAGCCGTAGCAGACCGGTGCTACGATCGGGATCGCATTACTATTCCCATTTTATTAACTAAGGTAACTTTGTAAATAGTATTTCTATCAATGTTTGACCTATATTTTCTTTGTACTTACCTAGAGGTAAATATTAGTATTGTATGTACAAAAGTAATACTTAAATGAAAATGTACTATGCCTTTTGTGTATTTTATTTTGGTTGGATTTTATGCTTCATTTCCGATATATTTTATAGTTTATTCTAGATTTGATATGAACCAAACTTTGAAGTTATCATTATCTAGCTACCTAACCTTTTCCCTACTATGTTAGGGTCGACTTCCAGTCTAACGGGATGCAGCTGAATACCAGCATTTCACCTGGAGCAACTGCCTTATAAGATTCATTTACCGTTGGTAACCAAACTATGGAATGATTTCATAAATAATTAGATATTCAAAGAATTTGTTTTTTTGATTGCATATACACACAGACGTACAGTCACAGTTTATACATCGACTTCCAATAAAAATAACACAAAAATATCGCCAAAAAAAAAATCAAATCCATCCAAAAAAGCCCATACGCTGTACATCAGCTCCTCCCCACGGACAGGTTCATACTTCCGATACGAGAGGCCATAACATAAACATGGGGTACACTATTAAAACTTGGACTCGTTTTGTAAGCCAAAATATTATACGGACTACCTTCCTTCTATCTCGATGTGTTAGGGTTGCCAGAGCATTTACATTTTTATTTCGAAGTATAGGAGATACGTTTGTGAAATGTTATCTGGTAGAATAAAGATAGTTTCTTGTCTGTTTATGACTATTGTGGAAAGGTTTTGGATTGGGAAATGGAGTTCTATTGTCTGGATTACGTTTGTTTTAGTTTTGGGTTTTAATTGAGGGATTTGCTTTGTTGTATCTTCTCTGTCACTAAATAAAGATGAATGAAAATATATTTACCATCGTGGTGAAGGGATTAGCCAATCGACAGAAGTCGACTGCCCATTGTACGCTAGACGTATCAGAAGGGATTAAAGTACGTCACTCGGGGAGGCTCCTTTCATGCACAACCAAAGAAGAAAAAAATATCTTGACAACTGCACACTTGACGATCTTATGACTGCATCAGCGAGCGGAGTTCACTTAGCTGAGTTTGTGCCAAATATATTTCATGAGAATTAGTCATCGACACGCTAAGATGAAGAATGAAAATTTTGTAGCTTTTTGCATTAAATTGCCTCCATATCTAAACCGATGTAACCATCACGATGTCTGCAAACGTGTCGGATCAATGGTTGCTACTTCTTTCAAAGGCTCCCCTTTGTTCTGCACTGGGACAGAAGATATTAGGGTAACCATAATGTAGCTGTCGCCATCTATGTATAGTTCTGTTGCCATAAACGTATTGCTTCATATATTTGCTGGAACTCTAATGAATGTTATTTTTTGGCTGGCTTCCATCTTTGTTTGACCATCGGTCTCGGCTAATGTTCCATTTTGCATATGTCTGAAGGTTTTTCGCATTGTTCAAGGAATGCACCAATCTTGAATAGGTTTACTGTTTATATTTTAAGTATGCAATTTTGATTCTCATGCTCCTTTTATATGTTAGCCGTATTTAGTTGACAGTGTTACCTTTCGTGTCACCTTCGAAGTTGGTTTCTTTTTAATTTACTTTATACGTCCTCATGCTGCAGACCACCACATCTTCTGCCATCTAAGATGAAAAGCCTCCTCCAGGTTCCAGGTTACCTAACTGTTAAATTTCACAACAATCAGTTACAGTCAGTGTTATTTAGGCATAAATCTGTAACAGACAGAGTTACTTTTTATCAGAAGTCAAAAGTAGTTCAGTGCAATCCTTTTTGTAACTGATACCTTACTAAACCTACCTCTATCTACATGTTCCTTTCATCAAATTCCGTCGAATGTCCGCCAGCCCTACCGAGCCGGCCACAGTCCGGCCAGTCCGGCGACTGTCTCATAAACATGCCCCCTGTATCAGCGCGTAATCTGCCGGATTTGTCGATCAGGCCGGCTATCCACTGTTCAGATTTGTACGGGGCTTTGCCGCCGATACGGCACATACATTTTGCTTTCTTCTTCACTGTTTATGTGGCTGGTCAGGTAGAAGGCTCTTGTTTGTTTACTGGAACGTCATTTGTTTTTGTTTTTTATTTCGGGGTGCTTGATTGAAGTAGGTTGGGTGGGGGTAATTATGTATGTTTGTTTTAGTGCTTAGGTATTGTTGTACATCCATTTTGTATAAGACTGGAGAAGCAAGGTGTGTTCGCTAGTGGTTAAGTAAGATTTGTGGAATACAAGTAACTAGGAAAATACCTCCCTCATTAATAATCCTACCATAATAATATTGTCAATAATCATTCTTCTTAACGTGTCGATGGCTAATTTTCATTAAATAAAATATATTTAATGAAAATTAGCCATCGACACGTTACACATTAAATATATTTGGCCCAAAATTCAGCTATGCGAACTCCGCTCTCTGATGCAGTCATAAGATCGTCAAGTGCGCAGGTGTCAGGGCATGCAGCGCAAGATGCAAGGTGGGCCATTGTTTGTGGATCATCATTCATACACTAGCATTGAATTCCGGTTTTTTGTACTATATTTCTTGTACATAAAACATACTTTACACCAATAGATTATCCATCACCCCGAGCTGGGCCGATTCCCTCCCACAGGGAGATGTCCTGTGCCCCAACAGTGGGAACCTTACAGCCTCATCATATCAATAGATAACTGGATGGGAGACGAACTCACTATTTCCCTCAGGCTAATTCTTAGACTATTTCCTTTACAAAAATATCATGTAACACTTCCAGATCTCACTCAATCCCAAACAAAAATGTTCCCGTCTTCTAAAAATAGCAGCTCGTCATATCTGAAGCGTCGTGAATATTGATGAGTATTGACTCCGGTGCGACGGCGCGAGGCAATCATATCGACGCCCGTCGTCTCAATTAGTTACACTTTTGATGGACTACTCGTATTTATAATCTGAGTCTAAGAATAAGTTGGAGGATTATCATCAAGCCTGTAAGCCCCGGATTAGGCAGAGGTGTACCTAATAGTACCACCCACATTTCGCCAGTTATGTTTAAGTCACATGTAATAGAGGGCGACCCTATTGCCATCAACCGGGCACAAATTACAACGAATACAAACAAGAACCTCATGTTCAGCAGTCGCGATTGTCACCACGAGACCACCAGGAAAAATTGTAATTAAATATTTTGTGTCTTCACGTTCATGTGAAAACTAGATGAATCCTAATACAACAGCTGGTGAAGTCATGCTGTAGAAGATTTTTTTTTTTTTTTTTTTACAATATGGGCCTGCTCTTGACCTCGATCACGCCTGATGGAAAGCGATAGATGAGGTCTATGATAGGACGAACGTGTCCAGAAGATGCCTGTTCACTCTTGCTTTGAAGGCTGACGGGTTAAATGTGGGAGGGAACACAGCTGCCGGCAGAGAGTTCCACACTTTGCCTGTGCGCATTATAAACGATGATGATGTTTTAAGAATTTATTGGTGTGGGTGCCCCCCACACCCACGCTAGAGTGTACAGTTCAAAAGATACCTTGATCGATTTGATTATAGCAAAATGTATGTTCAAGCATTTCATTCAACTGTATTATAGTTTTTCCGAAATGATCAGCCCAGCTCGAAAATATAGCTTAACAGAATGCGATTTTCTTTTTTTTTTATTTGAGAAGTGGTTTTCCGACAAAGTATAGACAATTTTTGAAAAAAAAAGACATCCATAACGTCATCGCTAACAACACTTTCTAATTTCATATTGACATTTCTTTGAAGACCTTAGGCTATTTACCTGCAACGGGACAATATTAGAGCTCGAATATAATGTTACCTGCGAATGTTGTGGGAAATTAAAACTTCATACAGTTGAAGACCAGCGTCGGGCATTCTAGCTGCTCGGCAGTTTGCTGAACTGGGCCTATTTGGCCTAATTATCTCTTTTTTCTTAGATTTAAGTTTTTTTTTGTTATTTTTACCCGACTGCCAAGGAAGGTTTATGTTTTTCGCGCACATCTTGTATGTTTATTTGTAAATTTCTTGATTACCTCGTATCTTCCAAACGGCTGGATGGATTTCGACAATTAAGGTATCGTTACCTTCGTCTTAAAAATTCAAATAGGTGTTTGAAAATAAACAAATTGGCAGATTTTTGGCGCGAAATAGTAATATTTTATTAATACCAAATATAGTATCAAAATAAAGGAATTTAAATGGGGATTACTTAATATTAGTTGTTTAAATATCGGTCTTTGTAGTGCTTTACTTTTCAATTGATTTTTCTGTCGGGTTTATGATTTTTTAAATTATGTTTACTTGTTGTGTGCCGTTGTCGTATGTGCCAAATCAACCCATTTTCTTTATTATTTTAAATCTGTAACATCACGTCAATAATACCACTTTCTTTCACAACCGAAAATGCAGTTGATTCTTACAACTGCATTTCCTACAGCGCATTCTCACACATCCCACTGACTATTGTAAATTAATACGTCGCCCAGGCCAGGCCTCGTAAATCGGCCGTCTCAATTTACCGGCCTGCGTATTGGCAAGACGGAGGCCTGGCGAGGCCACTGGAGGCCTTTATTGATAGGCCGTTGTCGCCTTGAGATATTGCACGGCAATTTGTAGACGCTTGCTGGGTACTGAATTAGCGGTAATCAATTAATTGAACGGTTTTATGGGAAAAATTTGTTGATGGGGTAGCTGGTGTAATTGGTTTTGTAAGGTTGATTAGTTTGAAGACGTTCTTGAAGTTATTTATAATCCTATTATTCTTATTGATTGGATGTATCTCATGGAAAAGAGTTTAACAGACAAGATTCCTTCTTTTCTGCTTTTGATCACAAATGAAACTGGATTACTTTCTTAGTGAGTACCTAATCTATCTAATTATTACACTGAGAAAGTATTGCCGGCACGGAGGAAACTCTGTATGTAATGGGGCACCCATTCGCTGATTGACCTAGGCAAGCGTTGCTTAACCTGAAGTTCGACCCGAGCGGCTGTTAAAATTTAACTACGAGCACCTCCATTGGGTTAATCAATTAATTATTTATAATAAGACATTATCCTTGAATGTCTAGACGTGTACAGCGGGACCTATAAAATCTACAAAGTTATCGAATTAAATTGAAAAAAGCGTTCAAAGAGTAGCAAGTAGGTTACATGAGGTCACTTCTACTTTTATGTATTAATTTCAAACAAAATACGTAAGAACCCGGGGAGAGGGGTTGATTTCTTACGTATTCCTCCCCTTCAGGGGTTCCTTAATAGTCGAAAATTAAATCTAAAAAATCAATTTACTTGAAGGCTGGATTATCATAAAAAATTATTAACATTTAACAGCAAAATAGTTCAATAGTTTGGATGGAGAGGGAGAAGAAGACCAAGGAAACGATGGATGGGTTGTATGAGGAATGATGTTAAAGCAAAAGAAATAATGATTGCGTGACGGTTGACAGAGGAGAATGGAAGAGAAAAACGTGTTGCGCCGATCAAGTAACGTGGGATACGGACAGGAAGATGATGGTGACAATTTAATAGGGGGAAACTTATTTGGTCGTTATTATTTTACAGTAACAACGGCCAGCGTGTTTATACAACTCAATTATCAATAAACACAAAGTTCATTCACAATAAAAATTTCCAACAATTTTTCACAGATAACAACCGAACTGTATAATCCAAAACACAGCACCAATCATGTAATAACATTGTCAAATCCAGCCCCGGACAGGCGGCGGATTACTGCGTATTTACTGCAAATTAACCGCACAATTGATGGCCAATTGATCGTCTAATGTTCCCACATAGCCATTATATTAAATCAAACAGCTCTCGATGGTCTACCAAGTACCTGGACAAAGACCTATTGATTTAAGAGCAGTGTAGAGGCTGTTTACATAGATTGATGTCATCGGGAGATCTGTGCGTCTTAGGCGTCCGAATGGACTAATCTCTCTTGGTGGAATATTGACCAGTGACTATAGAGCTGGGGACTTGAATGGAGTAAGGGGTACTGCAAGACAAGATTGAGGTCAAAGCAATATTTGTAGAAAGTCAAATCATGCTCAACGTTCGTAAAAAAAATTACGAACTTTTATAGAAGGAACTTATACGGCAGTCCTGTTTTAAATAATTCGAAAACTGTAACGTAACGTTTTATTTTAAGACACAAACTTCAAGTTAAATTTTAAAGCTGTGCTACGAACAGATGCAATCTCAGAGATGCAATCCCGAAAACCAACTACAGAACAGGAACCAAAACTCATCCCTAAAAACGAAATCCCTTGGCATACAAAACGCCTAGTTGCACAAAGACAATAATTTGATAGTAAGCCCGCGCCGCGCCTCAGATCTCACCTGACTAACTGCCTCTAACCACCTCTAACCGCCGCGCGCCGGCACGGACCGGTTTAATCCGCCCGGAACCGGCGCAATCCGGTTCACAAACTTTGTTCTGTCATGCTTGCTTTGCGGTACACGCGCCGTGCCACTTGTCGTGTTGTCTGTAAACGATTTGTTAATGGATTCCGGTTATTGTGTTGCCCTTTTGAGGGTAATTGGCTGGAGTGATGAGTGTATTCACGGTTTCGGGAACGAGATATTTTTTTCGGGATTCGTGGAATTTGATCAACTTTTTATAACAATGAGAATAATTAATTTAGTTCTTTCAATTTCTTCATTGAATGTCGTATTTTTTATATCCTTATTGTTTACGTTAACTTCGGTCAATGCTTCACCCATGGTACCCAGACTGTAACAAATAGATTGATGATAATCCCTCCCCCCTCTTAATCTTCCAAGACCCATCAAACAAAACACCCATCCACTATACCCTTTTAGCTAAATGCCAGTCCACTCTAAACGTCCCAAACGGCCCTGAATACTCCCAAATGTCAGTGAATGTCCCCAAATGTACTAGAATGCCCCGTAAAGATTGTTGCCGCGGGCTTAATGCTCCGTGCTGGCCGCGGCCCATTGCATCGCCGATATCTTTGTTGCTGTGCAAAGTTGGATGTAGCCGATGTAGGAGGAGATAGACAGACATTCGAGGGCATAAAGTAGCCTTAGGAACTGCGCAGCTGCGTTAACTGGGCTTGTTGCAGTTTGTTAAAGATCCTTTAAAGTGGTTCTTTTTCTATGAACTGTGCTAAATTGGGAAAGACATCGCTTACTCATTGCTGTTTTTTTTTGTTTTAGCGGAAACCTACAACTATAAATAATGTACATCAAATTTTAAACAAAAACCTACGTAGATACTTCTTTTATTTAATTTAGAATCGTTTTTCTAACAATTTTCCCATAAAGTAACTTTGCAGCAAGTTTAAATCGAGCCTAACCAGTATAAACCGGTTCAAACCGACGTAAACCAGTTTAAGGCGGTCTGAGCCAACTCACGGCGCTAAGTTTGTTTTGTCACTTGCTCCGTTTAATAGCAAGTTCGGCTCACACTCCAAGTACACAGTCTAATTGAATTGATTGTCTGCTTTTGAGAGGAATACCTGTAAGTTGGGGGAATACATGAGATGTAGGAATATTTTTAATGTTCTCTTTTCTTTTCATATAGTTTTGATAAAATCAAAACTATATATTGAATAATGGAAAAGACTTTGAATGTATTTAATTGTGATGAGTCCTGATACCATGGGGGTTAAAAAATATATTAAAAGACATGACATACACTTAGTTTCTTCAAATGGTAGGTTTTTAATCCGACGAAAATACCCTTACGTTCGTAGCACGCGCTTCGAGCATATCAGAAAACAAACAAGAAAACTATCACAAAGGTGTTCGAAAAGAAAAAAAATGGCTGCCGATAAAAGTCAATTGTTTTCCCACTAAAACGACGTTGCTAACGGTGGTGACACAGCACGACTTGTTAGTCTATCATTACTCCATTTCTTCCTCCACGAACATCAGTCTCCATCCAAAAATCCACAAGTGAACTGAATTTGAATCGAAGCGCCGTCCAATAGTGAAATACAAGAAGTGATCATTAATCTCTGCATTGTTGAACTGGGGTGACAACGAGTCAGCTTGTATTGTGGATTTGTTGACAGGGATCACGTCTGGACGTCAGCGGCCGTATTCTGGCCGTTTGATGTGGGTTCGTGTTTCTTACGAATGTTGTGTTGGTAGCTGATTTTGTTGATGTGAGTGTGTTTTGTGGGGATAGTTTGTTTGTACGATACTGATACCTACTGAAAACTATAGTATTAATAAAAGTAGTATTATATTAAATTGTTGGTTTACTTGACTTCAGTATCATATAAGATAGAAAACTCGTCTGTTTTTAAAATAACATGTTTTAGTAAAATTGCTTTTAAGTGTAATAAATACATGCTAGGCACAAATTTTCAGAAGTCTCATCTATCATAATAATTCTCTCATAATGGGTTTTACAGTACAAAAATACAACCACCATCTACCTGCCTTTGTCCCATATTACTTGGGTTCGGCTCAACACGTTTTTTCTTCCATTTTCACTTGTCAACCACCATGCTGTCATGTACTCCTAGAAAATAAACAAAATCAAATTGTTGACCATCCTACCATCTTCCAGAATAAGTCCCCGAGCTCCTCACTCACAGTAGTGAACAATCGCGAATGAATGGAGTGGAGACAAAAGGCCAGCTCCTTTGTGCTAATGAAGAATGGTCACCCTTACCCCGTGTCGTGTTAGTGTGTTAGGCGTTAGATTAATATCGTGGCTAGTGCTCATTGGATGTAGCAAAAATTAACGTTTAGTGATTAATCGGTGGGCTAATTGTTTAGGGATTGAAGTACTGTGAATTTTGGTGTGGGGAATTTGATAATATTTAATTTTAATGATAACATAATTGCCGTCACGGAAGACCGTGGCAAAGGTGGTGTGACGATCTGATCTCGTTTGCGGGACGAACATGGCTAGATATTGCACAGGATAGAGTGGTTTGGAAAGAGAAAGGCCTTTGCCCAGCAGTGGGACACTCAAATGAGCTAATAAAAAAAAATGATAACAGAACATACGATCACGCCTGTAATCCTAGAAATGTTTGCCAGAGGTTTACCCTATGGTAATTGGTAACCAATATTCCACCAGTCAATGTTACTGTTAGCCTGCATCACCCCTTTGTTTGGCAAAGGCCTTTCTCAATAAACTATCTATATAAACTATCAGATCTTTCGATCCAAGGCTAATGTGAGCTTAAATTAGCAAGCAAATTAATATATCAATCAAGGTTGTCCTCAATCACTTTGTATTCATCACGTGTCCTGAAGATGGGTTTCCACTGGAAATCTATACAGTTTCCCAGAACACTAAAACTAATCTGCAAGTTTATGAGTACTCGATTAACCTACATAAATACATATTAGATTTCTTAGAAAATCGCTCAATTCTGACATGATAAAAGCTTGAATGTTAAAAATAACTTTCGAAGACCATACAAATAAAAAACCAACTATTGGGTAACTCGTTCTAAAATTACAGCGAAAACACACCAAAACATTTTCTTTGCGTGATTTCCAAAAGTCACAGAGACTTATCCCGTCAGGACATATCAGCGACGTTTTACGACGTCAAAAGTCGCGTCAGGATTACTAGTGACGTCGCGGCCGGCCCCTGTCCGGGACTGACAAGCCAGATGGACACCCTTATCTCTCACTAAAAGCGTGTCTATTTATAGTATATGTGTGTGTTTGTGGTGCGTACGAATTTTGGATCATTTGAGTGTGTGCGATCTAAAATATGTCGTTTTTTTGTAGAAAAAAATGTTTTTAGATATTTTTAACTTGGGCACCAAAATATCTTTACGAGGTCTCTAAGGACTTTAGTATATGCTGTGCGACAAATTAATCAATTCAAATTAATCAAAATCAATTAATCAATTCGTTAATACACATAATTTATAAATAAATTATTAACGAATTGTCTAATGCATTGAGATAGCGGGTGTGTTACGCCGTTGATCTCACTCAATTCATCATAATCATCTGCCTAGTCTTTTTCCTACTTTGTTGGGGTCAGTTTCCAGTCTTACCGGATGCAGCTTAATACCAGGTTTTACATAGAGCGACTGCCTATGTGACCTCCACAACAAAGTTAGTGCTGGGTAATACGAAATCCCTTGGTAAGGCGGGTTGTCAGACTTTCGAGCCACTGACGACCTGAAAGGTCAATAAATGACAACCGGGACCAACGACTTAACGTGCTTTCAGAGGCAGGGAGGAAACTCGGTATGTGGCCCCCATCCACGAGCCAACCTAGGCAAGTGTGGCTTAACCTGAAGATCGCCCTAACTCAAATCAGTCAGTTTTGTAGGATACGTAGAGGTTAAAGTATGACCACTTACCTGTTGTAATAAAACCGACTTGTTACCAGTACAATAACTTTAATAATATGAAAACAATACTGTACTATCCAAAATGGTTGTTTAATTAAGATCCCTGTAGAACCCCTCTGGCCAACAGTAGGTACCTCCCTAACGAACCTAATTGATTTCAAAGAAAACACTAAGCCACTAAACCACTTCAAAAGCCACCAACCCTGCTAAAGAAACAAAAACCCACTCAAAGTGACAGATTGACACTAGGGTGTGTCACGCTGACTAATAGTGCCGAGTGACCCACGGCACTCGTAATTACAGACACATTAATACTTTCTACGTCCATGCTTGGAACTATCGTTCACGCACTAAGGGGTGGCTTTAAAAACAGTGGACACGGTTAGTGCTTAGGTTAAAACATGTAAGTTCACTTGAAAGTGTGGTCAGTTGGTCACCCTTCTTGAGTGTTGTTGGTTGAGTGATGCAATTAATTGTGAACTGTAATTGATAAAGCTTTCGGTTGGGTTATAAAAGTAAAGGAAAGGTCGCAGAGTTGTGACAGATGTGATGTCTTAGTCGAAAGTTTGAGTTAGTGTAAATAATCTAAAAACAAGAGGACGTAAATACTTATTATCCTCTAGCATTTTAATTAAATTGTATGCCACAACAGTATCATAGATATGAATAAATTCTTAAAATAAATTATGTAACTATTATATTACGTGAAACGTATTATTTTTAATTTTAAAATCAACGTATTTACGTTAGGGCGCCAGACAAAGTAACTACATAGTTAGGTTAGTAACAGTTGGTGCGGGCAAGTGTAACGTGTCAAACTTGTCAATTATTGTATAACATTATGCTATTATGACCTTAGACACGGGATACCAGTATTTACGACATTTCTTAGCCACGCGACTTGCCCGGGCGTCATTTGTTCCTTCGCATGTGAACTGTCGCGTCACGGTGACACGTTGCATGTTTTTTTTCATTTGTTTTTCACATGTCCGTTGAGCGTACAGTTCGTGGCCAAGCTGTTACACAGGGGGTGCGTTGTCAGAATTCCTCCTCGTGTGCCTGATGGCTGCCGGTCCCTCTCGATACGTCTGGAGGGAATAGCAGCTGCTGGGCCGGTGCACCCTGGGCGTGGCCAGTATCCTTCCCCGAGGAATGGGAAGAGATTCTTATTCCTCGGGGAATGTTACTGTCCATGGCTAATATTCTGACATGGGCGGGTCCCTCATGGACCAAGGGGGCGTTGCTCCGCGTGACCCTCTGAAAAGCAGAGGGCACAGCGGAGGAGCAAGGGCGGGCTCGGTGTGCACTTACCCTGCCTCCGAGCAGACAGTGAAGGACGTGCGTTCCTCACTGTCTCCGTCGATATCGTAATCCCACCGTCGAAGTGTCGTGGAACACGTCTCGCGGCTTCGATTGGGACCGAGGGTCTTGGCTTAACCGCCCGGACCACGAGGTAGAAAACCTCTATAAAAAGTTACCCCGAATCTCAAGCGGCGGCGCACCGTGAGGAGATGTATGGCTGACGGGTACCTTTGGAAAATCAGTCTCTAGTGCGAACCACTGCCGGGCCTGGCTATGGCTTATCTGGGTACAGGGGGCACTGCCCAGATGGACTATTTATTTCCCCCATACTCGTGGGAACAGTATGGAAATATCAAAAATCCAAAACACGGCCGATATCGGCGAAGGAAGGGAGGAGAGGGATGCGGTGTCGGAGTCAGTATTTCCATACTGTTCCCACGAGTATGGGGGAAATAAATAGTCCATCTGGGCAGTGCCCCCAGTGCAGTGAGTTCCTACGCAAGCGGTCCAGGCCGGTAGGCGACCGAGAGTCGTCGTTAGATGGGGAGCTGGCTTCGGCTCGTAAGATCCCCACCAGCAAGCGCGGCGCGATCCGTGGCAAGGGGAGCGGCCTCTCTGCCACCGAGAGGTCGGCGAGGAGGGGCGCCATCCGGGGGTGGCCACCGGTCACGGGGTGGCCCGTTCGGGCTCCTCTGGCGACGAAGCGGGCGCAGATGGCGGCTCCGATGCGGAGCGTAAGGCCGGACTCGCGAAGGAGGTGGAGGCGGCGCTGAGGGCTGTCTCGTTGAAACAAAAGCCCTCCACCAGGCAGAGGGCTATACCTGCAGCGGTCGCCTCCATTATGGCATCAGCGGAGGCCAGATTTGCGGGGCCCCCGCCAGACGGCGTGGCCAAACTGAGGGCGGAGGTCGCTCGACTGACGGCCGCCACGGAGCTTCTCAAAGAGGAGAACATGAAGCTCCGAGCAGACCTGGCCAGTCTGCGCGAGTCCGGCTCTCGCGAGGCGCCCCAAAATGGGGGCCAGAAGCATCCAAGCCAGTCCGTGCCGGTGGAGAACCAGGTTCTGAATCTGGTTCGGCAGGAGCTGGCTGCCTTCCAGGCGCGGTTCTCCGTCCTGGAGGGCATTGTCCTGCGCCCCCCCCTAGCGGCAAACAAGGCGCCCCTGGGCCCGACGGCGGCCTCATATGCGTCTGCTGCGGCCTCCGCACCGGGGCCGTCCAGCCAGCCCCTCGGCAGGGTTACGTCGGCCCCGACGAAACCCTCTCCGGTTAGGAAGGCGGCGGCTCTGAAACAGGGCAAGGCGGCGGCCCAAAAGAAGGGCAAGGCGGCGAATATGCCAGCGCCAGCCGCGAGACAGCCGCCACTGTCGCCGCCGCTGCCGCTACTGCTGCAACTTCCGCAGCGGGGCCCTCGCAGGGGGCCCGGGAGGGGGCTGAAATGGAGTGCCAGTAACGGCCCCATTACGCCTTCTCCAGGCGAACATCAACCACTGCGCCTGCGCTCAGGATCTGTTGCTCCAGAGCATGGCGCAGTGGTCGATTAACATCGCCGTGGTCGCTGAGCCGTACTTTGTCCCGCCCAGGGATGACTGGGTTGAGGACCTTAGCGGCTCAGTGACCATAATTACGTCGGTCGCCGCCAGTACCCCGACCCTTGAGAGTGTCAGGAAGGGTCAGGGGTGCGTAGCAGCACGGTTCGGGGAGATCGTTGTAGTGGGAGTCTACTTCTCCCCGAGCCGAACTCTCGCCGAGTTCCACAACTCCCTCACGGAGTTGAGTGTCGTCATCGGAAGCCATTCCCTCCCCGTGCTTGTACTCGGGGACTTCAATGCCAAGAACTTGGCTTGGGGTTCTCGTTACACGGACGTGCGGGGTAGAATGGTGGAGGACTGGGCTCTGGAGACAGGCCTGGTCGTCCTAAATCGGGGTTCTGTCCCCACGTGCGTGCGGATGCGGGGCGAGTCGGTGGTGGACATCTCGTTCGCCAGCCCCGCTCTGTCGCCGCGTGTCGTTGACTGGCGCGTCATGGAGGGGGTGGAGACCTATTCCGACCACCGGTACATCCGGTTCGACGTCTCCACCCAGTCCTCAAGCGTGCCGGTCCTACAGGCCCCGAGTGGTCCGCGATGGGCGCTGAAGCAGCTGGACCGGGAGCTCCTCCTGGAAGCCTCGATCGTGCAGGCCTGGGTGTCATCACCAGTCAGGCCTGCCGACATCAACAACGAGGCGGGTTGGTTCCAGGAGGCCATGTCCGAGATTTGCGACGTGGCAATGCCCCGAGTTCGGCCAGGAAGCGCCCGGCGTCAGGTGTACTGGTGGTCGCGAGAGCTGACGTCTCTGCGCAAGGCGTGCCTTGCCACGCGGCGCCTGTACGCCAGGCATCGCAGGCTCCGCATCCGCCCTCCGGATGCGGCAGCCATTGAGGCGGAGCTGTACGAGAGGTACAGAGCGGCGAAGACCGCCCTCCAAGAGGCTGTCCGGCGGGCCAAGTAGTTGGCCCGCGAGGAGATGCTGGAGTCTCTGAACGGAGATCCGTGGGGGCGCCCTTACAAGATGGTGCGGGACAAACTCCGCACCCGGGCCCCCCCGCTAACGCAGAGTCTCCGGCCTGAGCTCGTGGAGGACGTGGTGAGCGCTCTGTTCCCTTCGCGAGGGGAGCATCCTCCCCCGCCTATGGCTCCGCTGCCGCGTGCGGTGCCGGAAGCGGACCACACCGATGACGATGACGACGTTCCGGAGGTGACTGGGGTAGACCTGAGAGTGGCGGTACGCAGGCTGAAAACCAGAAACACCGCCCCGGGACCCGATGGCTTGCCTGGCAAAGCCTGGGTCCTGGCCTCTGAGGCTCTCGGGCCCCGACTGGAAGGGCTCCTAAGCGCGTGCTTGGAGAGAGGCCAGTTTCCGCTTCGTTGGAAGACGGGGAAGCTGGTCCTCATCCGGAAACCAGGGCGCCCTGCGGACTCTCCGTCCGCATACCGGCCCATCGTGTTGCTCGACGAGGTGGGCAAGCTCTTCGAAAGAGTCATTTCCAACCGCCTTGCCGGGCACCTTGTGGGGATGGGGCCGGATCTTGCGGAACACCAGTTTGGTTTCCGCAAGGGGCGCTCCACGGTGGACGCCATCATGCGCGTGAGAGCCCTCACGACGGGGGACGCGGTGTCCCGGGGCGGGGTCGTCTTGGCGGTGTCTCTTGACATCGCCAACGCCTTCAACTCCATGCCCTGGAGCTGCATTAGGGAGGCACTCCGGTATCACCGGGTGCCAACCTACCTTCGTCGTGTGGTCGGGGACTACTTGACGGATAGGGCCGTTATCTACCCCGGTCAGAGCGGAGAATGGAACCGGCGAGAGATGTCGTGCGGTGTTCCACAGGGATCGGTTCTAGGACCGGCCCTGTGGAACATCGGTTACGACTGGGTGCTGCGCGCCGACCTCCCTACCGGCGTCAGCGTAGTTTGCTACGCTGACGACACGCTGGTACTGGCACAAGGGAGGTCGCACGAGGCGGCGGCCGAAAACATGACACGCGGGGTTGCGATAGTCGTGGATAGGATCCGGCAATTGGGTCTCGAGGTAGCATTGCACAAGTCCGAGGCCATGTGTTTTCATGAGCCTCGGAATGCGCCACCGTCGGGATCCCTACTGACGGCAGGAGGGGTTTCCATCGGCGTCGGGTCGACGTTGAAGTACCTAGGACTCGTCCTCGACAGCCGGTGGAACTTCGTGGAGCACTTCCGACGTTTGGCTCCCAAACTGGAACGGACAGGGGCTGCCTTCAAGCGGCTCTTGCCCAACCTGAGGGGTCCAAACGCCTCCTGCCGGAGGCTATACGCGGGGGTCGTGCGGTCCATGGCCCTTTACGGAGCCCCGGTGTGGGCGCGTTCTTTAAGGCGGCAAGCCGCCCACTACCTGAACGCGCCCCAAAAGGTGATAGCCATAAGGCTAATCCGGGGGTACCGCACGATCTCCGGCGAGGCGGCTAGCCTCCTTGCCGGATTGCCGCCATGGGATCTGGAGGCGATAGTCCTCGCGCGCCTGCATGAATGGCGCGCGGAGGCACTACGTCGGGGGGAAACTCCGCTACCGCGGCAAATTGCCGCTCAGCGGACAGACCTCCGGCGTGATATCATGGCGACATGGAGAGAGCGACTGTTGCAACCCCGTGCAGGGCACGCTACCATAGTGGCGATAAGTCCCCTCTTTGAGGAGTGGCTAGAGAGGCGCCACGGCGCCCTCACCTACCGCCTGACGCAGATCCTCACCGGACACGGTTGTTTCGGGAGGTTCTTGCACCGAATCGGGCGGGAGGAAACGCCCGGGTGTTTCCACTGCGAGGATCGTCCGGAGGACACGGTGGAGCACACCGTAGAGGTCTGCCCCGCTTGGGCGGAGCACCGCCGTGTCCTTGTAGCGGCGATTGGCGGCGGCGATCTCTTGCGTCCGGCCCTGGTTCAAGCCATGGTCCGGAGCGAGAGGGAATGGGAAGCCGTCACCACCTTCTGTGAAGCAGTCATGCTAGTGAAGGAGGTGGCGGGACGTGAGAGGGAAAGAACTTCACGTCCCAGCCGCCGCGGGAGACGCCCTGGGCGTCGGTGGTCACGTGGTGGCTCCCGGCCACCGTAGGCGCGGGCCTGTGGACGGCGAGTTATGGGCCAGCTCGCCGTCCGGCCGTCTTATGACGACAGGCCGTGTCGACGGCGCGTTCGTGTTCCACGCGCGCCTCAAAGAGATGTCAGCAACCGAGTAGGGCTCCGCATGGGCCGATGCCTACCAGAGCTGCGGGACTGTTCGAAAGAGACACCGTGGCCCTGGAACACAAAGGGCAAAGAAGGAACATGGATGGGTTTTAGTCAGTACAAGTCTGACACTCCCTTCCGCTCCGCCCAGAGTGGGGGGGGTCATTTGATGATTTCCCATCCAAAAAAAAAAAAAAAAAAGCTGTTACACAGGCACCGAAAACATATCCAAAAGAGCCTGATGATGATCTACCCTCGCACATAATCGAACGAGCCACATAAATCATGGAACTCGAGCGCAGCATATAGTTGAGGTATAATTACGTCGTACCATAAACAAGCCAGGCTAACTCTGTCCCACGTGGCTGTACGGCGATACCCCGCCGGTAATAAGCGCGATAATATGGCGGTAATATACGAGGAGGTGCTGAAATGTTACCTAGCGGGGTTGTTGTACTTTTTGAATGTGTAGTGTGTAGGTTTTGGTCGTTAAAAGGTTCAGTTGCAGCATTACAAATACTCAAAATATCACAGCAATGTGAATACTATTCAAAGTTTTTTTTTCAAAAGTGTTAGCAATACTGATGTCACTAAAGGTGAATATGCACGTTCCTTCTGTCATCATCTGCCTAGCCTTTTTCCAACTATGTTGGGGTCGGCTTTCAGTCTAACCGGATGCAGCTGAATACCAGTATTTTACATGGAGCGACTGCCTATCTGACCTCCACAACCCAGTTAGTACTGGGTAATACGATACCCCTTGGTAAGACTGGTTGTCAGACTTTTTGGGGCACTGACTACCTAACGACTGTCAAAGATCTACAAATGACACCCGGGACCAACGGCTTAACGTGCTTTCCGAGGCACGGAGGAAACTCGGTATGTAATGGGTGGTCACCCATCCACAGACCAACCTAGGCAAGCACCGCTTAACCTAAAGATCGATCCGAGCGGCTGTTATTATTTAGCCACGAGCTCATCATTTATGCACGTTCCTTCTGTGATATCCGAAAATGTTATTGCACTGAATTACCTATCTATCTAACTGCAAAAAAAAGACCTGTTATAATTTTTTTTTATTAAGACTACGGCTACGACGATTCCACTGCCTATAAAGGTAGCAGGATAGCAACAGCAGACAACGTGTCGTTGCGACACGTTGTCTGCTGCTGCTATGTATGACTTTGAAATGCCTTCCGCAGCTAGCGACATGTCGTCCGACTACGTCGCATGATCGCAAACGACGAGTCGCCCGTGCGCAGATCAGTAGTGCCACGGGCGCTGAAGCGACAATGCGTTGAATATTTCTCAATGAATGAGTTTTTCCAATTCCGAGGAAGAAAAACTGATAAACCTAGACAGATAACCTAAGTAGTGGAATAAATTCCCTGACTTGCTCTGCATTTCAGCATTGGACGTGTGGTTTTTCGTTTTTTCTTTCTATAATTGTACAATAAAAACGTGTCATCGTCGTCTTCCTCCTCTTCTAACAAAAGATACAAAAGTAAACCGCGATCGCTAATCCCAATCAGACATCTTCTCTCACGGAACATTCAGAACTAACTGGAATACAGCGCTGCCGTCTGCTGCAGCCATCTGCAGTTGGGTTCGGAATCATGACTGATTGTGAGAAATATCGGGAGCTCAAAATAATGAACAATCACGGAAGATATCTGTGAGTGACAGTATAAGTTTAAAATTAATCCTGTTACCAGCAGACGTAATAGTTGGATACGCATCATTTTAATATGGGGCAGAAGACCCTTTCATTAATCCCCTGGTCACTACCGTTACGATGACGTATGCATCTAAGTTGCACCCCAAAACTGCTAAACTTAAGCCCATTATGCAGTAAATTCAAAACTCGTCCCAATTATCTATCGTGGGGACGTAAATCAAAGTCCGAATGCACATAATCTTATCAATTTATGGTCCCAGTGTATCGAAACTTGGCCCCTTGCATGTGCAAGCGACAAACTGCTCAAGTTTGATAATAAATTAAAACCGCTAGATATTTAGTGTTGCGAGTTTTAGTGATGGGGAACTGGAATACAGTAATAGTTGTTATTAGAATATGGTTTTGTTTTAATATTGTATTTGATAGACGCAATGCTTGAAGTCTAATAGGAGTAAGAGTACCCTTAACGAAGCCGAAAGGCGCTTGTTCTCCCCGTCATTGTGATCATTTTTTCTCTAGACCATACCTGGGAACATTCTAGTTACGGAGACACTGGGGGTCAAAGTTTCAACTTTTTTAATTTTTTTTTTAATTTCAAGTTTTTAATGTTATAACGTTTACTTTAAATACCTTCCCGACCCCCCTACTATTCAATGCATCCAGCAGTACAATGTTTTGAGTGCTTTACATTGAGTCCTACCGTAAAACGTGATTTTTCAGTCCCAAAAAAAAGTCGTTGGTTAGTGCTTGGTTAATGGCTTCGTGAATATTTGCTGGTTCTTTTTGGAACCTGCATAGTGGGTAGAACGCGTGGATAGGCCATGCTAAACACATTACCAATCTACATTATAGATCGTGTAAGACATCATCTGCCTGGCCTTTTCCTAACTATGTTGAGGTCGGCTTCCAGTCTAACCGGCTGCAGTTAAATCCCAATACTTTACACATAGCCACTGCCTATCTGACTCCACAAGCCAGTTACTAGGTAAGACTAAAAATAATGCTCACATTGTTCAAATCGACATATTATGAAACATTACGAAAAATAATGAACACATATAAATGAAGCCGACTGGAAGAGTTTTTAAGTAAATCTGGTATTGGGGTTCTACTGCATATGCTGCCTCACTCTGGCACATCACTATGGCCGATAGCTTCAGCGTGTATGTAAATAGATCGCAACAGTTCGACAATATCGTGTCATTTATTAATTAAATAACGAGAACGATACCTCCACCTCCTCGTCTGCCTCTAGCCTGGTCTAGTGGTCACAAGCGCGACTCTCGAGCTCATGCTCAGCAGGTCCTCATGGACCTGTGTACGGTTCCCGGCCCGTGCAAAGTGTTATTGGATTTTTCAATCAGGAATTTCTCAGTAGCAGCCACGGAGTCTGGATTTGTGCCCGGTTGATGGAAATCGGCTCGCCCCCTATTACATGGGATTTAAACATAACTAGCGAAATGTGGGTGTACTATCAGGTACACCCCTGCCTAACTCTTCGGGAATTATGGTGTTATGTTATAAGAATGATATTGTTATGGAACATTATAGTTATGTGTACAAGCGAGTACCTACTTAGTTGCTTTATCATCGTAAGCTTGAATGTCATAAGACGACAGGGTATAATCTTGCCTACCATATTGATGTGTCAATTTAAGAAATGGTTGTCAAAACTGAAGAACATCAATCCTGAGGCAGATCACACCTACAATAAACTAACCGCCAAAGGTTTCATACACACTAGTATGTCTTGCATACAATGTATACACCGTGTTCTTCACGTTATCCATAAATTTTGGCAAACGCTTCTATAGCTTTTACAAATCAAATCTTACAAAGGAAGTAGTACTTAAAAAGGCTTCGTTACAAAGATATTTGCAATTTAATTTAATGAAATTTAATTGAGCTATGCAGTAAGAAAGGGGGTTAATATTTCCTATGTTGCCGCTTAGTACAATTAAATTATCAAATGCTATTATTTGCATTTCATCTGCACGTACGAGAGAAACCCGAAAGTAAATAAAATAAAAAAAATAATAAGAATTCATTCATGCTTATTTCCGTGGTCTTAAAATCTGGTCGAAGGTTATGTATATCATCCGAAACACGGTGTATATGTCTTGAAGACATAGTGAAGCCATAGATTCTTACAGATCATGACAGAAGTTTCTCGTCGTCTTAATAAGCGACTGTGTTCACATGCTGCCACTGTCAGCACTTATTGATGAGACAAACTTGTCGTAGAAACTACTGGAAGTGGCTATGAAATAGTTTTGGACTCCACATAATCATGTTATGAAGCTTTTAGGAGTAGTTCACTCTTAAAAAAAAAAGAATAAATAACAATGTTGGCACATTGAACAAATCAGTGAAATGTGTGATAATTTAAAGTCCATCAGTGACGTGCTAGGGAGTTGAAGCAAAGGAGATATTTGATTTTGGGCTACCACTATACATGTACACTACATTGATAAATAGGAAAAAAATAGGCGAATTTCATAAAAATACTAACATATTAATTTGAAGAAGGGTACAGGCGTACAAAAATGATCATTAGGAAAGTTTTTTAATAAGATAGCAGATATAATTTTTAGGGCAGCCATGACAGTTGTGTTTGACATGACGTTTGACGACTTTGACAGTTTTATGAAGTGTATATGTATGTTTAGCGATATTTACACATAGTGTACATAGTTCTAGCCCAGGCTCCATACATATCTCGAACATCTCCTTTGAAGATTTGATCTTGTAAGATTCGGACTTTATTTCCTTTAGTTGCTAGATGTTGCCAAGTAGTTTTTTAAGGGGTAATTCACTAAAAAAATTAAAATAATAAATAATTGAACCAACAGGTTAATTACATGATTTTTTACAGTAAGACTAACAGTTTGTCGATGACGTGCTGGGCAGTCTGGACTCAACAACTTCGTCTTTTAAGATTTGTGCAAAACTTTTTCTTCAGTAGCTAATATGTTGCTAAGTACTTTTTCGGCTTGATGCCAATGTCGAGACGTCTACTTCGTCGCACGTGTAGTAATGTGGCATCATCTGGAACTAGCAGTCTAGGTTAAGACTTAAAAGCAAGGAGTCAGACTAAGGTTTTTTGATGTTTGTAAAGTTGGGAATGCTTAAAATATTCTGGTTATGATGGAGATTACTTTAGAAGACAGTCGACTTTTGTCATCGTGAAGACCATCACAGAAAATAATGGAGAGTTGGACTTCCTTTTAATATAAACTGGCATATCCAGTGCATTTATACGAAGGTCCTGAGAAATGTAGGGCGGACGCTTGGAGGTCCAGGTGACGGGGCCGTTAGCCAAGTGTAACAGAATTAATTTGTGGGCGGCGGAGACACGGCGGGCTCGATGACGACACGAACCGTTTGTTATTGGCCATTCAATTCATAAATTACTGCTCTGTTCCCTATATTAGCGGTATTTGTAATTAAGTTTGTCAAGTAATATGGCCATTATTTTACATACTTAAAAGAGTTCTGATGACGATTGTAGTATCCTCTTGTAGCTGAGTTAATAGGTTAGTAACACAATTTACTAACTATATCACAGGCTCACCACACCACCAAGCCCCAGTCCAGGGTACGCTTCACCTTCCAACTTCCCACCATTCGTCGTGACTGACAGTTGTCATAGTGACAGCTACCTGATTACTTATGGGGCTGTGAGACAGTATTTCTATATGTATTAAATAGATACACTACAACGATGATTATCCTCTAGCCAGTGTTTGATATTTATGATTTTTAATATGGTGTAAGAGAGATGTAATAAAAATAATAAATTGCCCTTTATTCTGAATTGTTTCTGTTTCTCCATCAGTGTTATAATATGTCCCTCAATTCAGTGGCAAAGGCCTCCTCTAGCTTCTTCCAATGTTTTCTGTCACGAGCACTCTCCTCCAATTGGGGCCCGCTGTTTGCTTAAGCTCGTCTTCCCATCTTCTTTTCTGTTTCCCCCTAAAGCGTTTACTGTCCCTTGGATACCAGTCGGTCATTACTTTACTCCATTTCTCTGAATTTGCTCTCATCATGTGGCCAGTCCATCTCCATTTTTGTTGGTCAATTCTGGTCAAGATGTCCGGTAGCTAAGTTTTTGCTCTCAATTGTTCATTTCTTACATGATCTGCTTTCCGTATGTTTGTCATGCTCCGTTCCATGGCTCTTTGGCAGTATTGCAATTTGTTTCTGTCTTGTTTCGTCAGTGCCCATGTTTCACATCCATATGTTATACAGGGTAGTATACAGATGTTGAAAACTTTTCTCGTTATAGCCATTCCTAAGTCTCTGGATGGGAGATGTAAACAGTCCTCTAAAATCAATTACAACACTTATCATGTATTTCCCCAACTACTAAATATTAACTTTATTGAAATGAATGACTATTGTGATAAAATACAATTATATTTGTTTTAATTTTTTTGCAAACGCAGGATAGGTAGGTACTACAAGCTGGCGCCAGGCGTATGAAAATATATAGTAGAAGAGTTGAAAATTTCACGAGTTAATCGAAAATTTCTGGAATTTTCGACAACTCGTAACCTTGTGGTTCCAAATGCGGTTTTTTACAATATCTGCAACCATAAAGATGGGCGTTGGAAGCGGCGACACAGTTATAAACTTTTGTAGCTATCAGTGGCGAAGGTTCCATACAACTCGATTCCTACCGGCTTCCCTTTGAAAAATGGCACAGTCAGTATTCTATAGACAAATAATATAATCACATTAAAAATATGTACTCCGGCTTATCTCTTACAATAATTAACCCTTCGCTACTGGTAGCTATCATTGTTTTCTTTGTAATTGAGAGAACTGTGTATGTTCTAAAATAAAATAAAAAATACTTTACTTTTTTATATGTTGATTGGTATCCTGCAATGAGTACCAATATACATGAAAAACCTGCTTAAGTAATATCTTTTCAACCAACAGCTTCAAATTTAAATCAAATCAAAAAATCAAATCAAATCATTTATTTCTTTGCAAACATGGGTATTAAGGGCATAGATGTTCTTTTATAATGAGGTTCTCCACATTTTGCCGTCACATGGGCATGCAAATAATTTGTTTACAAATATAAATTTAAAATAAGTGGCATGTCATTGGAATTGTATACAATAAAAGAAAAGAAAAATAAAAAATGTCGATATGGTCAAAGTAATAAAAAAAATTAAAATATTATCAATAATGTCAAACAGAATAGTATTATGCCAACTTGAATAACAATAATGTCAATTGGAGTAAAAGTAGGTATATATTATAAATCGGTCAATAACAATAGGTATATATCAATCAGTCAGTGAATCATCATTTAGAAAGTCGTCAATTGAGTAATAGCTTTTCATAATTAAAATTTCCTTTAGCGCCCTTTTAAATTTTAATACATTCATGTTTTTTATAACATTGGGTAATCTATTATATATGCGTGGGGCGATACCAAATAAACTATTTTTCATTAGTGCAGTTTTACATTTCACTTGACATAATTTATTGACGTATTGAGTCCGTATTGGATTTTTCCTGACCTCTGATAATTTTTGAAATAGATTTGGATTACATTTAACAAATAAAGTCGTTTCTATTATAAACAAAGAGGGCAAAGTTAAAATTTTTAATGATTTAAAATAGGGCACACAGCTATCAGTTGTCTTAAGACCGCACATTGACCTGATACATCGCTTTTGCAATCTAAATACCAGCTCTCTATCAGTGGACTGACCCCAGAAAATAATGCCATACCGCAATACAGAGCCAACCAGTCCATGGTACGCAGCTAAAAGAGCCTGACTGTTAACCTTCTTTGAGAGTTGAAATAGAGCATATGCGGATTTGCTGAGTTTTTTACATAATTCTTCAACGTGAGGCTTCCATGTAAGTTGGTTATCAATCATAAAGCCTAAGAACTTAGCTTTATTAGCTTCTTCAATATCACAGCCATTGTAGGAAATGTTAACCTTTGGGTTTGGACATCGTTGATAAAAATGCATGACTTTTGTTTTAGTGAGGTTTATAAGCAAATTATTATTATTTAGCCAATTTATGATGTCTTTTAAGCAATTATTGACGTCATTCTGATAATCATTTGGATCAGTACATTTTATTATAGCGGTACTATCATCTGCAAAAAGAACCATTTGGTTGGTTGTTGCTTTCGGGATATCATTTATGTATATCAAGAAAAGCGGCGGACCCAGTACGCTACCCTGTGGGACGCCATATTTTACGTGTCTTGGTTTTGATACATATATGGTTTCTAATTTGCTTTTTGGACATATCCTAGAAACTTCTGAGCATTGAACCCTATTACTTAGGTATGATTCTATTAACTTTAAGATGTTCCCTCTTATACCATAGCTGTGTAATTTGTGCAACAGAATATTATGGTCCACACAGTCAAAAGCCTTTGTCATGTCAGTGTAAATTGCACAGACTGGATTTCTTCCATCCACAGATGACATGACATTAGCCAAGAAGTCAAATAGTGCCATATTAATCGTAGTGTTCTTACGGAAACCTTTTTGTTCTTTGCAAAATAGTTTGTACTTTTCGAAATAGGCATACAAAGAGTTATAGATAACTTTCTCAATAATTTTTGAAATAATCGGAATTTTTGCAATCGGTCTATAATTTTTTAAATCAGTTTTGTCATCCTTTTTATAAAGTGGTTTTATAATAACTTTTTTCAGCTTGTCCGGAAATCAACAACAAGACATAAACTCGATCAACGAATCCAGGCCCCTATTCTCATAATCTTCGTCTAGCCCAATAGACTTATTAGCAGTGGCGCACTCGACATAAATCAGGCAGCTTGGGCCCGCGCAGGTGTACCTAATGCGCTTGCGTACGATATATAGTCGCTTGCGTTGTAATTGACGGTGCTATTGCACAATTTGATTTATGTATATCGCGTTTTGTAACGCGACGATGGGTTTTGAATTTGTCGGGTTTTTTGACACAGCTACACTGTGGAGACAGGCTATTTTATGATACTAGCTGACGTCATAATTAGATGCCATTTTTTCAATTGTGTGTACCTACATCCATACTAGTCCACTTTACTTACTTAATATTATTAACGCGAAAATAACAATAACGTTCTTATGAGAATAGATTGTGGCACGTGTCTTTTGAATCATGATTGAATTATTTTATTACAAGCAGAGTATAACCCGAATTGATTGTCAAATTTTAAATTAACGCGAGCGAAGCTTCGGGCTAAAGCTAGTCGTACTTAAAAGTTGAAGTTAGCTGGGGAGTTTGTACCGCCACTTCTTCCCAGTCAAAACACTAGGAAGTGGTGAAGGGCGTCTCTTGTATATTTTGACATTCCAAAAGTGCTGATTACGAGCCTAATTTGAATAAATAGTTTTTTATAATGATTTAGAAAAAAACATCTAAGATGTCTTTCGTCTCCTGGATCGTGAAAAACGGCTTGCCTCAGGCTTAAGTTCATTTCATTTCATTTATTTTGCATTCCATATTGTAAAAAAAGATGTTACAAAGGGCTTAAAGCTAGGTACATAAATATGGACCCTGTAAGGGCACAGCAAGGTAGGAGAGAAGAAGAGGTCTTTTATTTTACTATTAATTAGTTGGCATACAAAGTACCAATTAGTGAATCATAATTATTAATTTAAAATTTGTCATTTAGATATTCATTAATAGTATAATAGCATTTATATAATAAAAATTGTTGTAATTTATTTATGAATGGATTAAATTTTTGTACATTTTTAATAATTTCCGGTAATTTATTATAAACCTTCAACCTGCCGGTAGTTTATTGAGAAGTTGTGGAATTTACATGTTAGAAAAGAACAATTGGCAAAACTTCGTTTAAAAATGGCTGTCATTAATAATTAAAATCTCAAACTACCCTCATTTAATTGCACCATCAATAACTAATTTACCCATCACACATAAAACACCCATTAATTATTACAACTCTTCCAAAAAAAACCTTTTACATATTTTAAACTTTTCACAAGTTACTGCTGGCAATATTGCAACACAAAAAAAATATAAAATGTAGCGTGCACTTCATTGCCTGCCTACCACACGGCTTACGCATTGACGGCAACATTTTAGATTGAAGCGAATTGAAGTGTCAACTGTCGTGTGACAGAGTAGTGTTATTGAAAATACACTGGCCAGTCAGAAGGTTGGAAAATGTGGAGACAGAACTTGTATTAGGTATTTTTATACTCCTGTTGGACTACTTCGTTGGTCCAGCCACAAACGTTGCTTTTGAGCAGGAGCTCTTGGGTTAATCTTAGGTCGTCAAAGTGTTATTGGGGTTTTTTTTTTATCAGGAATTTCTTAGTTGCAGATGGGACTCAGAATTGATGGCAATAGGCTTATCCCTGTTACATGGGACTTAAACTTAACTGCTGAAATGTTGGTATACGTACCTATCATAAGTACACCTCTGGAAAAACAAATGTGTGTGGTATAAGTATTACACAAATATATTTCTCTGGAAAACATCACTTGAAAGTGGTTGTAGTCAGGTTTCTGCTAAGTTACGAAAATATAACTTGACGTATCTTCATTAGAGGTAATATCGGTTTGTGACAGATAATGGTACATGTTGGCTCTGTTAATTAGGTCGCAGCCAGTTCTGAATTTATTTAATCCATAAGCCACAATAAACGGCTTGAATTAATCTAGCAGAATTTAATTTCTTAAAATTTTGTCGTAAAGTATCAAGAATAGATTGAGGTAATAAATAGTTGAAAACTAACAGAATTCGTCATTTACAGACTACACTGTTTGCACTTTCATCTAGTTGCTACCAGCCAGCAGAGAAGATCGTCTCTCCACCGACCCTAATTACGTTATATAAGTGTACCAATTAGCCGTTTGCACTCAAAAACACGTCTACGGTCGTCGATGGGCTGGAGGAGCCAGGGCTAACAAGGTTCGCCCAAACAAGATCATCATCATCATTTCAGCCGAAAGAAGTCCACTGCTGGACATAGACCTCCCCTTTTGCCATGATCGCCACGCTTGGCAGGTAGGTTGGCGATCGCAGTACGTTGTTACAAAAGCACAGTGAACGCTGCTGCCCATTCTCTGGTAAGACAAAATAATTCCCTAAAATAAAGCCGCTTCCGTACCACGTCGCCGGTCAGCGTAGCTATCAAAAAATCGTAATTGATTTTTTCACGGGTGATGCGTCAAGCGCGAACGCAAATGGCTTACGTCGGCCGTATTGAATTAGTGCGTCGACGACGACAATGTCGCGCGGACAGTGACTGAATGGAGCTGACGAGTTGTGCTTTTTTTCCTCTTTTGTGTGAGATTTTGTAACTTATCACACAGACGTGGGTCTTTAAAAGCAGTGGCAGTTTTTTGTCAGTATAACACATAACGGGGACCTTTCGTTATTGGATTCTGCTATTAATATTGTGCATGTAATCTTAATGTTAGTTTAAATCATTTGATATATTAGTATGTAGTACAATTTGGTTTTTCTTCTTTTCGAATCGGTGTAAAAAAAAATTATTTCATTAAATGAATTGGGCTTTACAGAAGGCCACGCTAAATTGCATAATTTTTCTTGCAATTTAATAAATGAATGGTGAAAAACTGGTCAGGTATGCATGTAGTTTAGCTATAGAAGGCGAGAGTTTATGTATGAACCAGCAATACCTGAAGCGAAAACTGATATCTGTGACAAATTAGACATTCAACTTGAAAGAACATGCACCTAAAAATAAAATCCAAAAGCAACTCCACGCATCCACGTCCCGCAACAAAATTCACTCATAAAATTAATTAAAAAACACTTCGCGCCGGCGATTTCGCACAAATTGATCGAGAGCGGCCGAGCCCATGACGTCACTAATGGAGCACTGTTGCCGTTTTTATAACCGCGTTAGTGGACACCCATCTTTATGTCATCAAAGACATTAAGTTCTTAGTGCGTAATGAGGTGACAACAGATATTAGGGAGCGTCTTACTTAATTACTGTTAAATAAAAAGTTAAGTTTTTTTTCTATTTTTACCTTACATATTTTTCCTAGATAGAAATGGCTCATGAATCATGATGCTGTATTATGATTGAAATATAAATCATCAAGATGCAACATGGACAATTATTTTACTCAAATTTGTTATACCTGATTGAGACAAGATTTTTTTAATGTTTTCAACTTCACAAAGAAAAGGTGGGAAACATGTGCTATAATAAATTATCTGTGATAAACAGGGCCAAAATCCACCACATTTTTTTGGTTCTAGCAAATTTCCTTTACCACTTTGAGAAATAAAATGAAGTAAGGTCCCTGCCTCGGTAAGAACCTACGACACTTTAGTCGTGACCAACATCACCAGGACAAAACTTCTCTGTGCACTTACTAAACTCAAAATCTCCACGAACCAATAGCTTTTCCACACCACTCCGAAACAAGCGCCATACTTGTCGTATAACATGCCAGGTTTAGGAGTCCGACGCAGCCGCAACACTGCGTAACACCTAATTAAAGTGCAGCAAGTTGTTGATAGCTGGCTAGTCCAGGGAATGGAGGTGGACCCTTAATTAATACATTTTGGATGGAGAATAGCACAATTTGGAGTGTTTAGACGTGGTTTGTGCAGTGTGAAGGCTACGCATGTCAAAGCCGTCAGCTCAAGTAGTTTGGTAGTTAAGTACCAAGTGTCGATAGAAGGTTCATCTCAGAAAGATATCGTGGATTGTCTTCAGGATTTTGTTGGTTTGATTGGTAGTAGTAGATTTTTTACCACAACATTGTTGAGTAGACTTTCGTTTTGACTTCAGTGCCACAATAGAGCATTATCTGTGTACATTAACTGTAATGTAACTAACTTTAAATGATGACTTCTTGAACTCTCACTCTTAATTTTCTAAGACTTTTTATTCAATGATTCTCGGCGGTATCTTCTAAGACCTGTGTCCTATTTGTCACCCACAAAAGAGGACAGGAAAACCCTTTAATTCCCCTTAGACACAAACAAATCACAATCAATAGCATCTGCCTTCAGTCCGATCCGCTGCACTATTGAGCGTTATTGTGCTCAGCGCCAAAGTGACTGCAAGAAGACCAGATTCAAAATCAAAAATCAAAATCAAATCATTTATTTCAAGTAGGCCAGTTACAGGCACTTTTGAATTGTCGAAACAAAGACAACAGTAAAAATAGCTACAGTCCCAGTCACAGGCACAAAAACTGTGAAAGTACTGTAATTGCCCATTCCCTAACGTAGATCTCTATGGAGAAGAACGGGCAAGAAACTCCATGGACACTCTTTTAAATCAGAATACTTTAACAAAACCTCATTCTCATTTTTAAAGACATGGAGGAACGGGTCTTTTTTCGTAGCAGCATCAGCAGTATCTCACTCCCAATCTTCTGAAATGAATGAGCTGGTCTACAAAGCTGTACTAACAAAACTAACTTGAATTCCATCACAAGTTACTTTGAGAGGTTTGCTGCATCCACAGGATGATAAAGTAGCCGACTAGATACAAAATCTTCATAATTTGAGCACAACTTTTGTAGATTCTCTCAACCATTCCTTGGCAATTTCTTCCAAGATCTGTCCGACTGGTCAATCAACAAGACCCCTCAATTCCCCTTTGTCATAAACACGGCACAAACAGATAGCTAATCACGTTAACTCAATTAACAGCATCTGCCTTCAGTCCGATCCGCTGCGCTCGCGTTATTGTGCTCAGCGCTCATAAATTGACAAACTGTCCAACTCTCATGAACAAGCCGGAATAAGTTTCTGCTTCCGGTCAGTGCGCGAAACATGGCGGACATACGGAGAGGAAGTTGGGAAGGGTCAGCTGGTTTTAAGGTGGTCGTGTCACATGGATGGTGAGATTCCAATAAGTCATTGTATTTTTCGTACACAATCATAATAACAATGATTTTTTTAATGAATAGGAACCTAAGTCTATTGATTCGGTTACCTATGTATGAGCGGTAGTACGTTTTTGTGCAATGCTTAATACATTATTTTTCCTCACTATCATGTAATTGTTTCGTAAATAATATCTACTGGAATATGGTCTGAGCAACTCCTAAAGTTACTAATACTGGAGGGGGTCACCGAGGGGGTCACCCCTGTCTTCTCGTGGCAAGTTTTCTTCGCAATGGGCGTATAATTTGGCATGAAATCGGTTTGAGACTACCAAGAACAAGCATCAATACAATGTATGCATGCAATGTACAGTCGCCAGCACATCAAGTTCCCACAAACTGTCAAACTTCTCCAAATGATTTTAAACCATAAAATTTTCATGGTTAAATTCAAAATCGAATAAGAAAATTTGACAGTTTGAACTTGATGCGGTGGTTTCTGTACATCCAATCGCACATCAGTGGTAAAGTTTCACAGCCTGTCTTGGTCATAGCAGATGTACAGATGACTGTACCAGCCCCTTACCCACGAGACTTGACTTGACTTGACGAGACGGGCAACCATGACCTACGTTCATCACCAACTGAACGGCACCGCTGCCATTAAGGCACCCGTGTGTCCCCATCCAGGGGTCCACAGGCACCACTCGTGATTTAGCGACTAACTTGGCCCGTGTCCTGCGAGGACCTACGGAACCAAGCCACGGTTGTTTGCTTAATGAACCATGAATTTCTATTTGTTGTCCGTTCAGGTAATTAAGTAATAGCTCGGTAACGACTCTGTTTATGTCATGAATATTTGTCTGTTTGTCTATTATTTTCCAAACAATAATATGGACAAACAGTCATGAACATCTTGCAAAATGGCATAGGACATGGTTACCATGCTTTAAAATTACAGTGCAACAGCGCCGTGTGAGTATTTTCGGAACTAAATAAGTGTATTTTAAAAGCTGACATATTACTATATGTTCTGCTCCCCAAAAGCGATATGTGAAGGTGTTTTGTACCTGTAAACACATTTAATTTTCATAAGTTAAGTTTAAAACTTTCATGTTTTTTCGGTTTCCGGTTAAGGGATATGCTTCCATTTAACCCATAAGCAGACATAAATTCAGAGTCCCAACACACTAGGTAATATCTGAGCTTATTTGTAAGTGTTGAACCTATAAGCCTTTCAGCTTCCGCTTAGAACTTATTTTTTCAAAAATTGCATTTTCCGCGCATCAAAATCTTTGAATGGTATCCACTGATTCTTTCCTTAATTAAAGACTGGTTTCTCTAATTTTGGTTTATTAAGCTCCGGAATTTAACGCCTTCTTCAGATCGAGGTCCGGGATACTGTGAAATTTTTGATGGAAAAACTAAAGGGCAGACATGGGCATCGAACCCAGGACTTCACTCACGTTCGGCTTAATCTGCTTGTGTGTGTTTGTCTCAATTATGACTTGATTATAATTACTTATATCAGAATACTATAATGTAGTAGTAGGTATTGACCTCGTAACACATACTGTATATTGTTTATCAAATACACCAGGCGATTGTTAAAATATCAGGTTATCAGCAACGGTCTAGACATAAATTATAAAATAATTATTTACCTAAAACCTTATCCTAGA
Organism: Noctua janthina; assembly: GCA_963576755.1. Lineage (NCBI taxonomy): Eukaryota > Metazoa > Arthropoda > Insecta > Lepidoptera > Noctuidae > Noctua > Noctua janthina. The sequence continues at coordinate 17,675,814 of OY755058.1, forward strand.
TAGCTAAGCAATCTACAATAATCAATATTAACTAAAATTACTGTAACTTTGACCTTGAGTTGTAAAATTAAACCCTATTATTTACAACACAAGTTAAACAATTCTCCAACTTTCAGATGCATAAGAAATGTGTAAATTAAAACATACAATAATTTTGAAACGTTTATTTATTTATAGCATTAGAATATAAAATGTTAATTTGTTTTGCAAACTATTGAAATTCATATCTGCTTTGACCTTCAAAAAATCCCCCCTCCAAACACCTCCCCCCCTCCTCTTCCTTTCAATAAATATTCACAAAGTTTTTGAAACATTTTAAAATATGAACGAAATTTCACATCCAATTACGATATACATTCTTAAACGAAATAAAATAATCTTTAACAAAAATTATAAAAGTTTTCGGGGTACCCCGAGTACAGAAATATTAAAACAACAACACCAATCGTCACACCATGATTATGTTAATAAAATAACTTTATTTATCTGACTTACATGCTATACTAGTCTACTTACCCCCATAAATATTAGATAAATATTGTAACATGCACTTAAAGATAACCTAAAAACTACATACAACGTTAACAAACTTCTATTTTTATTTGAAACAAAACTACATTTATAATATTAAATAGTATTAAGTTAACTTTGGTAATTAATAAACTTTTATTTAAAAACACCAATGAAAACAAAACCAAAATGTGTTTTGAGTTTTATTAAATGAAGCCAGGGAAATTAATTCTTTAACAACATGACTACCAATTACTGTTTCGTAAGTTCTTTGATAGTTGAATGAAGTGGTTATTCCTCGGCTACATTGAGGTAGCGTGTCAATTTGATAAATTGTGAATTTCCCCGACTATACATAACTTATTTAATACTTTTCCACATAAAATACTTACAGTCACTTAATTATGCACTTAACCTAACAGCTTGTTTATGTCACAATATTGAAACCTTAAACAATTCTACGGTCATAGAAATTCATCAAAATACACATTAAATCACAGAAGTACAAAAAAGTACCCTACACTTTCTCACTTAGGTTCAATGTCCAACCTCACTTTCATTACACGCATGGCTTTTCCAGAACTCTGCTAACTCCATGAACTTGGTACAGCACTGCCGCTGCCTTCTAGGGTTGCACTTGACTGCTGGGCTGCGAAGAATCGAGCTGAACTTCCTCACAAGCGTCGTCACTGATTCTCTTGTTACGTCATCAACATCATCCATGGTCATATTGGATAAATGGCTCAACTTCTCAAAGGCTTCATCGATGTACCTTTCCACATCATCACCGTCACTTTTCTCTTTTTCTGCTGGAGTATCATCAAAGGATAGGTCATCCATGGATATGCTGCAGCTTACTTTCTCTGGAATGTTCTTCTTCCGGACGGTGCTGGTAGCAGAACAAAGTTTATCCACTGACTTGAAGATGTCATCAATCGTGTCACATATGTCTTCAACGGAAGCTGCTGAAATAATCTGTCCGTTGATGAAGTAGAACTGCTTTGGCTGGTTCTTTTCTTCAAGTTCTTGCAAGAAGTCTTGGTAGTCTAAGACTCCTGTTTTCGACAGCCGTCTTCCAACTTTCCTGCGAACTTTCTTAAATAGAAACGAGGAATCGAAGGTAGTCTTCATCAAGTCCAAGGCGCTGAAGACAGGTTGTAGTTTCCCTGGGGGGTGGTCGTCCTCAGTGTCTAGGTCGATTGGTTCTCCCCACTTTTCTTCGAGCTGTATCCATTGCTCGTTGCCTAATAATATCGCTTCGGGATCTAGAAACGTACTGCACATTTTGGAGACGTGTTTCCGCTTTGAATGATCGGTTGGAACTGAAGTGTTGACACATTTGTTATCGTTATAAGGTGCGTGCGCGCATTGTTTTGGCTCATTAGCAGTTGACAAACTCATTAAGGTATTTTGTTCAGTTTCTGGAATAGTCTTGTTTGTTATAATTAAGAAAGAATGAGTCGATAATTACGCAGTATTTATCTGCTAATTTCTCATCTTAATAATTCAAATAAATGAATAAATATAGTAATTAACATTTTGAGGACTATTCTCGGAATTTCTTCGAATTTCTCGAGAGTTTAAGGTAGCTATTATGGATAAGACCTAGATAATAACAATAATAATTCTTCCATTATCCTACATGTCGATTTTACGTTAAGTAAAGCAAATTCTACTTGTAGTTTTATCAACAATAAACGACCACAACATGCATACGTTTTGTGCAGAATGAATTGAAGATAAGATATTTTAAAGCCAGTATACAAAAGGAATTAATGGATTTAAAACTCACACACGTCAGAATGCGTTGGCGTCGTCGTTCATAAGAAAGATGAAGTCAGTATTTGAGGGTGTGACGAAAATTCCAAAACAAAACAGCTATACAATACGCAATTTCAATACCTACTCGACTCAAATATATTTTAACTTTTAGAAAGAAAACAAAATTAATTTAAATTTCATAATTAGCTCTAATTTACGTCACACATGTGGCATAGCCATTCCTACCATCAGATACATCTTCCCTCATATATACAGAGAGGGGATATGCAAAAAGGACGCTCGTGTACACATACGTTGCAATAAACTAGGCACCTTTTGTGAACAACGGGCCTCTGTCGCTTAATTATCGTTTTGAAATGAGCGTTACACCGGATTTATAATACTGGGTACGCTTGAGCGCAGCAGTGTTTATTTTGGATTGATTTTATGATTAAAATAATATTTTTTACTTTGAAACAAGGAATGTTTGAACATGGTCGGAGCAGGAGTATGATAGAATGTAGAAGGTGGCGTTCAGTAGTTTCTGCCTACCGTCATTGGAAAAAAAGCGTGAGTTTATGATAATAATATGTATGTATAATAGAAAAATACAACCAAATAATGAATGAATTTATGAATAGTGGTGGCTTTTTTTATTTTGGTCTCGAGTTACGACTATGGTAGTAGGTTTAAACTCAAACAGGTACTTTACTTTGAATAATTTATTAAATTACGTCTCCGTACACAATATTGAAGCAAAAGACCGCGAGAAAACCGGAATATAATCGAAGACTTTTGTGACATCAACCACTGGGCCCGCTCGATAGATTACGGCCCAGTTTCACAGAGAGCAGGGCCTTATACTGTTCTGTGCCCCAGCATCATCATCTGCCTAGCCTGGTACTAACTCAGCTGCAACCGTTAAGTCGATCCCAACGCAGTTGGGAAACGGCTATATCTTCTTCTTCCATACTATCAAGATATACCTTTATCTCAGTATTCGCCCCTTTCTTATCACCCACACAATCTGTCCACCTCCACTCTTATAGCGGCAGACTGAAAATAATAAAATAATTAAATTTTTGGAGTCAACACTTCTGTGACCAACTGTCCATACAAATACGCGTATCCCGGCAGCCTAATGAGAAGCCCTGATATTACCTACAAATACATCGTAACGCTGTTTTGTTTCAAATTGTGACCCGAGCTGTTATTATTTTTAACTTTTTCAGACGAAAACAACTGATTTTTTGCCCTTTCTCTTCTTAATTTCACTAATTATTATGGAAATGTTTTGTGTGGGGTTTGTTCAAATTGGTGTTAAGTCATTCTCAATATATCTTTTTACATTCTGAATATTGCAACGTAATGTAGTTACTAAAGGAATGAAGGAACAAACTTTTTCTTATTGCTTTTATTTTCCACCGCTAATTTTCTCCGCAAGCTCGATAGATGGCGTTGGCGTCGTAATTAGATCCCGCCATGATTTCGTTCACTCGTCGCCCATATAAGGGCCGCAACTATTTTGTACATACAGACATTGTATACATTCAATGAGATGGTTTGTCCATCTACTGATAAATTATTCATATTTGGTAATCTTGTCAATAATGGTAAGTCGTAATATCTTATTATTTTAATCGACTACGACGAAGCTAGGTGGGTCGCTGCAGGTACAACTTAATCGGTCGGATTATTTTAATGAAAGAAAGTGCGAATGCGGGGCCTCATCACATGATGGTACCTTTCTTGTTCTTGACAATATCGTCTTTGTTGAATAAATAAGTACATGGAATAAGTACTACAAAAGACATTCACCATCATCATAATATCAGGTAAAGGTATCTACTGCTCGGTATGGACCTCTTCAATCTGACGCCCTATCAATCGGTCCTGAGCTTCTCGCTTCCAGCGAATAGCTGCGATCTTAACCAAATCATCGGTCCTGTTTGAACCTTGAAGGCCTTCCATCGTTGCTGCCACTGTTTGTTGCGGACTGCGTTCGACATATTTTTTTATTTTTTTTTAAATTTATTTAATGAGACTATAGTACAGAGGTGTTGCTTAATTCTAAACTCGCCAAACTTTTACGTTTGATGGCGAGAGGCGCTCTTTTACATAACAATGAACTTAAATAGCTACTTCTTATAAATTCTACTGTTATGGTTTAATCATATCATAGTACATTTTGATATAAGTGGGGAAACCCTGTTACTGCATTCAAGGCGGAGTTAGCGTAAGTAAACAGCCCAATATGAAAAACAGAAAATACTAATACAAAACTGTGCTGAAATATGAAAAACAGAAAATTCAAATATTTTTTAATTTAAACACAAATAAATAAACATGTTAATTTGTTCATAAAAGTATATATTTTTGTTTTGTTTTTCATCATCGTGTCAATCTATCCCATTCCATTCATAAACACAATTTAAATATTAAAAATCCACGAGTGCGGAATACATTGCATGTTGAACCCAGTCGCAGTGCGATAAGAACCAGTTTTCGAGAAAGAGTAAAACTTAAGTGAAAAACTTATTTAGTTCCGCTTGCTATCCTGTATCATCTGCCTAGCCTTTTCCCAAACATGCCGGGGTCGGCCTCCAGTCCAACCGGATGCAGCTGTAATACCAGTACTTTACATGGAGCGACTGCCTATCTGATCTCCAAAGCCCAGTAGTGGGTAATACGATACCCCTTGGTAAGACCGGTTGTCAAACTTTTTGGGCCACTGACTACCTGTAAAGACTGTCAAAGATTTACAAATGACAAATGACAGCAGGGACCAACGGCTTAACGTCTTATAAAACCTTAAAATATATACATAAGTGAACCTACCTAGGTACTTATTGTATAACACTAGTCATAAATATTTTTCCTAGGTTTTGGACATAAACATTTTTCACAAAAATTAAACAAAAAAAACAAATTCCCTTTCAAAAAACATTTACCTCCGTACAACCGCTCACAAAAACATAAAGGGTAAGTAACGCCCATATTATAAACAGCCAAATCCACTATTTCCCACCTTAATCTTATTATTTATCGCGTACTGGGAAAGCGTCCGGGGCAATTAAACGCATCCAGTGCTTGGCCATGTATCACGGACAGTAATCCAGGGGACAGAATCATAATAACAAAAAACAATAAAAATAACGAATTACCCCGTGAACTGGGCTTGAATCGGTCCCGAGGATGCGGCGAGCGGGGAGGTATGGAGTCGCTATTGGCAAGGGAAGCATTTGAAGTCACGAGGGTACTCGGTGAGTCGTTCAAGATAAGATTTTAAATAGTACCCTGACCAAGGCCGGCTTGCACATAAGTTACTAAACGCGTCTATAACTAAACATGCTTTGAGATTAAGATATTTAAAACATGGTTCTGACTCAGAAACAGAACGATGTTTTGACGTTTGACCAATTTTTTAATATAAGGTACATATGGGTCTTCGTACGTTTACAGTTTTTCATGTCGAAAGTCGTAGGTAAGTTAGGTTCAGCCCATCCAGATGAATCTAATGCACTATTTCTTATTAGTGTTTAGTTTTGTAATAGTTTTCCCAGCAATTTTACTGTGCATCAGACCCTATTCAGCATTTCTCGTAGCAGGTTTACAGCTGTCGGTGTTGGTGACTTCACCCATAATAACAACGGGTACAAGCCTTCACTTTCTTCCAAAACGTTTAGTCGCGCGTCCTCTCCACAATATCGCCAGCCCCTGTTCCAAATCCACATTCTGTTTGTGCTCATTCTTAATATGGGGCAAAACTGTTGGAAGAACAACAGTTTTTGTTGTATATTTTATGTTCTGTGACGCTATAACTCAGACGGGTGACACGCCACCCTGAGCCTTGTGATATACAGCCCTATACAAGTACTACTCTAACATTATTTATAACACAGCAGTTATTTTTATTTATATTCTTATTTTATTGGTTTATTGCGCCACGGCTTGTTGGTTCCGTATCTTCGATAAGTAGATCTCCTCTGCTTATTACTCTATCTTTGCCAATTGGGAGTTTTATGTCTAGATAATAATTTGTTGAAACAATAATTTCGTTTTCTGAGCGCAGAAGTTCGGAAATAATATTTCTTTGTCAATGTTTTATTGGTTGGTCGAATATTTTCTAAGTTATCGTCACGCTCTTCTTAGTTTGCGAAGTGGGCAGGACTCCAAGCAGTAAATGATAACTGTAATAAATATTAACAGAAGTATTAATAATATTCAGACAAGTACTATAGAAACAAAACCGTCAGTTAAATTGTCATGTTAACTGGTGGATTGGTTGTTGTTGTTAACGGGATACGACAGCTAACGTTAGGTTAGACAACTGCAGATCATCAGCTTGAATCAGAAACCTTATTATGTCAAAGTAGTAGGTTCTAGAATTCTAGGCACACGTTCTGGTCTGTCCAATCGGCATGATTCGTCACAGTCCGGTCGTCAAAATGAGTGAATTCAAAATCATTCAATTTTTGAATTGTGCCTAACATGGGCGAGCCGGATGTGGGCGGAGCACGACTTAGTCTACACATGCCAAGACTTTTTTTAAAACGTTTTTAGCTCTGAGTTTCGCGAAGAAGAGTAAAAAAAAAAATACGTAACACCACGCCTGTTAGGCAGAGGTGTACCTAATAGTACACCCACATTTCACCAGTTATGTTTAATTCCCATGTAATAGGGGGTGAGTCTATTGCCATGAAACGGACAAAAATCCAGAGTACGTGGCTGCTACTGAGAAATTCCTGATGGAAAATCCAATAACATTTTGCCCAAGCTGGGAATCGAACCCAGAACCTCATGTTCAGCAGTCGCGCTCGCGGCCATTAGACCAACGATTATATAATTGCCGTTTAATGGATCGCATATTATCGTCTTAACGATGTTTGAAGATTAAGAGTACTTGGTATCACAAAATAAGCAGACCAACAATAATGGAAAGTAATTATTCCGAAAAGTTGAAATGATGGCAACATAATGAAATTAATGTAAAATAACGATTGATGATATATTATTTAATGGTGTATCAGTACATTATCGTAAATTAATTAGACGCAAAATAATGCGCTTCCATTACACGGGCTGATGTCAACGTGGCGGACTGTACAGGGTGTTTGAAAAAGAGGTTTTTTTTTTACTATTAAACAAAAAGTAAGTTCTATGTTTTAGACACTGAAAAAGTGAAAAACATCCGGTCTGTATTATGAAGTTTTATTAAAACTCTTTAAGAAAAATATCATTTATGATTAAGGAAAACGTACCTTTAACTTTACGAGGCTTTAAAACTTTGTATGTTGTTAAGTTACTTAATTTGTTTACAAGACGTTTGGAACGAGTAAACTTACTTTTCAATGTCAAATAACTTAAGTAGCTGTAATTTTACGAAGTTTCAATAGTTTTTGCAAAGGGATTTGAATTAAATGGCCTGACTAATTTCCGCCATTTTTTTTTTCAACGTTTCGTCCATGCATGAAAAGTTCTATATTAATCGATAGCTGGTACCAAAACAAACAAGCTTTGTATGAGACAAAATGTTCTAAAGTGTCACGTTTCCGAGATATGAGCTATCAACGTTATTATATTTTAGTGTGGCGTTAGATCGCGGAGCACTACAAATATTTCTAATTCCTACATACTCTCGTGAGGTGTATGTATGTAAACTATGTACAATAAGCCATCTGCTACGATCCTCACATACTCCTTAAACTGCTTCATCCACTTTCATACATCTGGTCATATTCTATCATTCATTTCTATATCATCATGATCTACGACAAAATTAACCCTACCAATTTCCTACCACCCTTTGGCATCGCAAAAATATCGGCAGTCGTTCAGCGATCGCATTGATTGCTATTATTTCGAGTCATTAAATCAAAGCAACGACAATCGTGCGCTCATTATGGCGGGGCGAGCCATTTTCCAACGGGGATACACCCGCGGGACACTACTGTGTAGCTGGTGGGAGCAATCGGTTGCAGAGCAGTTGGTTCTATGGCTCTTGACCTGAAGGAGATAGTTCTTTTGAAAAAAGGGTGCCCGTTATTACTTCATTTGTTATATAGTTAGCGATTATTACTTAGACAGCGTTATTCTCGATTCTTAACATTTTCAAAAACCCTGTTTAACACCCTGTTCGGGAAACAAGCTACATAGCGACATACGAAGCAAAGACAGAGTTATGTATTTAAAGCTACTGTCATGTGAGACTTTGGAACTGCGTCCGTACTTAGAAGATAATAGAACTTATGTAATCACTATTGGACTCTGACATTCGCTAATCTATCTTGTACAGACGCCAGCACATCAAGCGACTACATTCCGTTAGATTTCTTTAATTGATTTTCAACTTTATCACTGAAGCATTTGGTTCAAGGTTGATGGGAAAAATTTGACAGTTTCGGGTAGCTTGATCTGCTGGCGTCTGACAAAATATGACTTCTTATCTGTCATAATGGTGAACCAAATTTATCTTCACAGGAACTATGATCAACTTGAATGTCACCAACTTAAAGCTTGAGGGTACTTTGTATAACGCGACACAATTTTCAACCGCTCCCTACAATCTAGCAACCGATCGCCATTTACACAATAAAGGTACAGTTAGCTATGAATTTAATCATCCAGGCCGACTAGCCGTTGTTAAATTTTGATTTATGCCACTCTCTGCGGTAGTTTTTGAACTGATTGCGTTTAGTTTTATGGGTTAGTGCGCCATTTTAGCGGCAATTTATTTCGATAATTATTTTAGTTGATAACTTTTTATGTGCTGTCGTTTTGGGGGATATACTATCAATTTTGGTTTTATTTCCTTACAAAAAAATAGTATTGGTGTCTATTGTGTGGCAATGATAAAGGTAATCGAGGGTTTAAAGGAGCTAGGAACTCACTCCAAAATTTGTCTCTCAATGGCAATCGGTCACTTAAAGCTGACAAAACAAAGTTGGGAGAAGTTGGTCATCTTGTTAAAGTCTAGAACCCTTTTTGCCTTTGAAGTGAAGAGAAGCTGTGTAATGTTCTTTACCGGGATTTTGCGTCTGCATGAAAACCGTATAGCTTATAATGTCATTAAACATTAAAATTTCGTGTGACTTTCGATTTATTTTACCTTTATCTTTAACGCTCAAGTGAAGAAGCTTGTTGCAACATCAGAAGTAGAAAGAACTTAATGCCACTCGACAGCTCACGTCGTGTCGCCTTGGACAGAAAATCTAGCACAAGCGCACGGTGTAAACGTAACGTAAATATGTAAATCTTAAAATACTCGTTTCACTTATTGTGAATTTATTCATATCTATAGATGATACTGATTGTGCTTGTTGCATACATTTTAACTAAAATGCTATAGGATAATTGTATTTTCCATTAAAAAATCGACGTATTTACGTTACAATTATACCGCAAGCTCGTGCTAGCGGATCATAGGCCCTAGCACGAGCTCGCGGTATAAATATAATGTCAGTAAGTAAAAATGGTAGCGGGATTGATCGGCCATGCGCCAACGCACTCCAGAGTTGCCCAGTGGTCGGTCAGTCCCGTAATTGTCCTTCTTGTTTTTGGATTTCTCTGAAGTGGTAACCAAATTACCCTGCTTAGATAATAATAAGTAGAAACAAATGTATTTCTTTCCAGGAAAGGATTCCCAAGTCTACCAAGTTGTAACGGGTTTTTCAATATAATTTCTTAGTACCAGCCCGGGTCCTAGATTTGTGACGATAATAGGCTCGCTCTCTATTACATGGAACTCAAACATAACTGGTGAAATGTGGATTACCTACAAGAGTGATGTTAACAGAGTGAGTGTGTTACAGAACGCCACCTGCTAAGATCATTACTTACTCCTTTTTCCTCATCCATGTTCATACATTTGGCCATACACGTACGCCGGTTGCAAGTTCTACGCACCTGACCTTTTTGAAGAACCTCACCAATAAGGTCAGTGTATGTTCTTCTAAGGCGTCCCCTCCTGGCGTTGCCACTCACGTCTAGATTTTAAATACCTTTTGCTCCTTTCACTCATCCTCTCCACATGACCAAACCATCAAAGCATAAGTACTCTTTTCAATTACGATAATACCTTCAGAACTATCACCAAACTCATTACGAATGTACAGTCAACTCCATATATCTAAATAACGTCATTACAACCCAATCACCAAAACAGGGTGCTCGCATTAAAATGACATAACGTCATCAGCACTCGGCGAGCCGAACATTTCCGAGCGTTCCCGAATTTTGCCGAAATTAGCATTAATACGATCGTAAAGCCGTCAGCGTGGCTATAGGCTGTGTGATTCGCGTCGCGTTTGGAACAATGTTGCCATGTTTATGTTATAATGTTGGTAATGATAAGGTTTTAGTGTGGCAATAATTTTTGGTTATTAGTTCATTAGGTGTTGCTGTTTTCGTGCTTATTCGTCATGCTGGTTGAGTATGAAATGGCTCTGTAATTTGGGTTTGAAATTGTTACTGAGGATGATACTGTTTTAATGTCATGATGACATTTGTACAATAGTTTCCTTGCTGAGACCATAAATAGCAGGACTTCACAAGTGAAAAAATAAACATTGTTACCTACAACGTTGATTAAATAATTGGTATTAATTAATATTCTACGTAATTCGAATAGATACAGCAAAGTAACAACACTTAAATTGTAACGTAACATTTTAACATTGATAGCTGCTTTATGTCTCAGCATTAAGGGTGAGTTTCATAGTGCAAGTTTTACTACTGAAATGAGATTGACTATGTCGTATCCAGAAGTTGCAGTACCATTTTAGTGAAACTTGAGGAACTAATTAGTAGAAAAAAAAGTTTTATTGACAAACGTTTCATTTTTAACACCTACCTAATACGTACATTAATAATGATTCCGCCATTATTTTCACCAATTTATCATCTAATCTGTATAGCAGAGCTAATCGGAAGGCCACAGCGCAACCACTGTAAAATACGAGGCAAAATTAGAATCTCACCGAATAGCTGTTATTTATTATGAGCGCACTCAATAATATCGTGCACAGAGGCGATAATGACTGCACTAAATATGATTTAGTGATAATAATCATCGAAAGGATGCGCTCGCGTGCCGTATAATGCCGTGATTAATACGCGCACTGTAATTAGTCGGATGTGTTGTTGGGGGCTTGTTTTTGTTGTTAGAAAAATTATACATAAAACATAAATAACATCACGTCTGTAATCCTCGAAGGATTGGGCAGAGGTGTACCTATTAGTACACCCACATTTCGCTAGTTATATTTAAATCCCATGTAATAGGGAGCCAGCCTATTGTCATCAACCGGGCACAAATCCAGACTCCGTGGCTGACTTCTAAGACATTCCTGATCGAAAAACTCAATAACACTTTGCCTAATCCGGCAATCGAACCCAAGACCTCATGCTCAGCAGTCGCGCTTGCGACTACTAGACTAACGAGGCAGTCCAAAAATTAATCAATGGTAGAAAAAATAATCTTCAAAAAAATTAAAAGACAGAAAAATTGAACTCCTTCAGACTCCTTCAGGGGCAGTGGCCCCTGAAGGAGTCTGAAGGAGTTCAGTGGTGTAGTATTAATATAATAATGCTGTTGAAGTCTTTTGGCGCTTAAATGTCATTTTTAGGAGGGCGCTGCCGCGCTGTTGGCTAAACTTTTGCGAAATTATCTGTGGAAATTGTTATGAAAATTTGAAAACCAAGACTGTTCTGACCAAGGCCACACAACACAGAACTATGCAGCACTGTAACATAACATCGCACCTGTATCTCCGAAACTACGTACACACACATTTCGTCTGGTGTAATAGGGACGAGCCTATAGCCATCGATAGGATCACAGAAATTCGCGTCAGAAATTAAAAAAAAAAAATACAAACCTGCAATACCACGGTCAAAAGGTATGAAACAGCTGTTTTTTATAATAACCGATGTAAAATTTCTTTATGGGGGTTCACAATGGTGTACTGAATACATGGTAACCGTTTTAGGGTCGGTGTCCCTTCCAGCTTGTGTACCGACTCCTGACACCAACGGAGAAATTCCTGAATTAAAACCTTATAACACTTTGCACAACCTTGGAATAGAACCCGTGCTCTGGGTTAGTAGGACAAAACATGGCCGCAATTCACTATCATAGAAACGTGACTATAATCATATTAATCATATATACCTAAAATAGATAGATAGTTAGTAGTTAATCCTTTATTATTGTAGGTACATTTTGTATAAACAAATATAAAAAGTAAAATTGGGCAATGGAAAGTCTTATCGCATATAGCCATCTCCTCCAGACAACCTCAGTACAGGACTGTTGGATTGGATAGCTAATCAATTACTGGTCAAAAACTTTTCCAAAGTCGACAGTCAGCGATTGTCCTTAATCAGGCTATACAAGCATTGTGCATAGAAAGGAATGTGCTGTCATGTCTTCTTTCTTTTGTCCTTATCCCAATTTATTTGGGGTCGGCGCAGCATGTCTTTTTTTCCATACTTCTTTATTACTTGTCATCTCAGCAGTCAAGTCCTTTCTAGCCATATCATCCTTCACACAGTCCATCCATAGTTTCTTTGGTCTTCCTCTTCTTTCATAGCATCTACATGTCATGTCTTAAACATCTGTCTAGCCTTTTGCCAATGACGGCACGGTGGGCGCAGTAGCTGAGCGATCGACTTCTGTGTTGATTGCCCCCGCACGGAACTAATATTTGTATGGCCTACTGATAGTTGTTCTGGGCCTGGCTGTTTGTGTATGTGAGTTAAGTTTGTAAAACGCACCCACGATAGAGGAGAGATTTCTAGTGTGGGGCAATGCTTAAAAAAATGATTTCATGGTCTACTTCCATTGTAATCGTACGAAATCTTAATTTTGAACATTGAACGACTGCCGATCTGACCTACACAATCCAGGTTTTGGTAACATGATACCTCTTTGCTAAGAACAGACTACCCTTAATAGCTGCCAAAGATTTAGGAATGTCAGCCGGGACCAACTGCTTAACGTGCTTGCCGAGTTACAGAGAGGTCTCGGTATGCAATAGTCACTCATCCATCGCCCGACCTTGGTATTGTTTAATTTTAAATATGGACCCGTGTGGTTGTTAGTCAACTTAATCAATTAAAGTTTTTGATTCCGCAACCGTTTTCCTAAGACCGAGTGTGATATGAAACCAATAGCTGCACTATATTTACAGATATAATATCTTAAAATCCGAGCATTAGATTCGCAGCATATTGCAACGAAAGCTAAACTAAACGCATAGCTTCCGTAGGGCATACTGAGCTAAAAGTGCATAGCTAGCAGAGAACTAGAACTTTAGCTTCAGGTTATAATTACTTGACCGATACACACATAAAAGGTACCTAGGAGTATGTCGTTGGTCCGAATAGCCCACAAAGTTTGTAGGTGACCTACAGTCTTATCATTATAATCCGCCTGTAACAATAAAGATTCTTATCAAGTTCACATTATAATCCCCACTAATCATTGTTTTGTTATTGTTATTCATGATAACATGTTTAGTGAAGGCGTGAAACGTTGCAAAGGCGTAGTTCCTAATAATTGTTAATTGATAAGTAAAGTATAGTAAGTACTTATATACTATATATATATACTTATACCTTAGCCATAGAACTGATATCCATTGAAGCTGATTTCTTCTCGTGGGGAATCGCAAACTGCAAGACGCGGTGTAAAACTCTCTAAGGCTAGTTGAAGTGAAGATTTTCGCATGGAGGCAATTAATGAGACCTTTGTGACACCGTGGTATCCAAGCATCGATTTTTTTCTTTTTCGTATCCTGTGATGTGTCCTACTGCTTGACAAAGGTCTTCTTTCTCCCTATAAACCTCTTTGTTTTGTGCAATTTCTGCTCGCGCTTGCCCCGCAAACATGATCAGCACTATCGCCGCGATCGACCTCGTCGGCGATGTCCACCCTCAGGCGTCCTGAGTGACGATATTTGCCCCATCGACATAGGCTTCTAAAATTTTTACGGGAGGATGTGTGGTTGCAAACAACGATATCACAGTATTCTTTATTTATTAAATATGCACATGGTCCTCATAACCACGTAGCTGCAACTATAGTAAGGTCTTCATACCATCTCCCGGTAAATTTTAATCCCATTTCCTTACAGACTACTCTTTCGATGGGATAGGCACTACCTCACAGACAGGACATAACACAAACAAAACTATACTCCACGACCAACAATACTGTCATCTCCATCACAAAATCTTCAAAACTGCATCCAATACTCACACAAAACGCAACCCAGCATCGTATTCATGGATATAACAGTAAATCGTATGCGGGTTGTACGCATACAGCCGGCACCGAAGTAATAGGTGCAGCTCAGATATTGCCAATGCACGGCCGCGCAGATTTAAGATGGCCGGCGTCGACTTGCCTTGTTTTAATTGGTCAGTTTGTTTTGGAATGAATGGAGATGTTTAAACCTCAATTTATACTATTTTGAACATTCAGAAACTTTTGGTGGTAGAAACTTTGCAGACCAACAGCCAGATGTGTGGATAGAAGATCGCTGTTAATATCTGGTTTTTGTGGAATAAGGTTGCCAACGATGATCAAATAGACATAAAAGGACCATGGTGGATTTTGTATATATTCCATCCCCTCCGGTCCATAGTCGATAGGATACATGTCAATATGCTTAAAAGACTTCATGCAACATGCATCCATGGTTGATTTTTGGTTGACAAAATGCTGATCATGTTGGATGAACCAGCAAGTTACTGTTGTTTTAAATATATTTAGGTTGTGTATTGTTTCTGTGGTTCCCGTCGTTATTTTAAACTCAAAATTTAGCAGTAGCTATACAATTTATATAATATTCTATTCAAGAATACGTACTTTCGGGAATCACAAAATTTCTTAAATGCATAAATAATAAAACATTTAATGTTTTTTACAGCATCTTTGACTTTCTGTTTATAAAACCAGCCTATCAGTGTAAATGATTGCTTGACCACTACATATCAGTTTATCGTTCTTTCACCATTATCATTAAGTCGATAAATGTTTACCGCTGAATAAAGACTCCCAACATCGCCGTATCGACCGTTCTCATCTCACATTCAGCTGATTCCCGCAACCTTCAGGGCATCACCAGGGTATCGGTCCCCGTCGTAGGGCCCCTGCTGCACATTACCTTTCATGTTGCACTGACTAGCCCAAGACGACCCTCTGCCCCAGTAAACAATCTCCATAATGTCCCTGGCAAGGCTCTGTTTCAAAAAATCTAAACGGGTATCATCCTCCCTATAAAATCCCGTCCGGTCCGGCAGCAAACCGCACGTGTGGAGTTACGGCGCGCCGCGGCGTGCGGACACGGCGTGGTTCGTATTGCGACGCACTTTATTGCACTCCGATACATTTTGACAACCGTGTAGACAACATACACCGTTCCTCTGTTCGGATTTGTTTTTGCAACAACTTGTATACCCAATTTTGTGTGTTACGTCATTTTTTGACGTATTGTGTCTGTAAATGTATGAAACACTCTTGCGGTAAATTGATACGGTGTTTTTCAAGGTGTTTTATGATAGGGGTAAGGTTCTTAACTATCAACTTCTTAAAAATACATGATAAACAGCTGATATACATTTGAGAATCGATATTACAACAAGTGGTTGACATGTCCCATTAATGTTATTGTTGGAACTAAAGTCAAGCTATTATAAAAAAAAAAACGACCGCAAATGAAATTGCATAAAAAGTTTAAATAAATATTAATTAAATGATAAATAATGATTAACAAAAACTTTTAAATGAGCCACGAAAAATTAATAAATGAGCTGTCAATTTGACAATTCAACCCTGCGCCCGCGGCAGTAATTCCACATTACGACGACCAATTCCAATTCACACTTCACATATCCCGCACTAATTTAATTCTGAAAATCTCAACGGATCGTAGTCCCCAAGCCATATCAATAACATTATCAAAAAGCGATCTGTTACACTCATTAGTAGCCGAGTAGCCGAACAAAATGGCGTATTTAAAACTGCATCCCGGCCAAACGGCACGAAACGATAATTATTGGTAATTAGACCCCGCGCGGTTAGTGGCCGCTATTGGTTTATATTTAGTGCTATTTTCAACGATCTACCTTGCATCAGGGTGGGCCAGCTAAGTGGCCTGGGTAATGGTCACGAACCGCCCGGCCGGAGGGATGGGTGGCAAGAAGTGGATGGGCTAGGTTACATTGTGAATTACCATTGCATTGACAGGTTGGGTTGTAGCAGGTTAGAAAAGCTATGTGAAAATATTTCAATAGTTACTTCATAAGTTGAAGTAATTCGTTAATTTTTGTTAAATGTCGAACGATGTGGCATTTTATTACTTACTTTATTTTACTGCCATAACAATTGATTTCAGTTTAGTAGGTGTTAAGTAGATAATTTGCAAGAACAAAAATCATTATCGTCAATAAAATTTAAATCGAACTTGGTACCTATTCATCATATCTCATTTCTGATTTAGTTAAATGTAGAACAATGTGTCATTTTATTATTTACTTTATTCCACTGTAATAAAAATGATTTCAGTGTTTCATTACGTATCAACGTATTTACAAAAAAAATTATAGTCAGTAAAATTTTAATCAAATTCAATATTTATCAAAACTCATAACTACGTCAAAACTATGTTCCTACAAAATTATCAACACTTTTTTGAATAATTTTAACCTGCAAAATATCACTTCAGCATGACAATATTAATACAATAGTGATACATAACAATTCAAACATTAACACAAGTTTATTGTAGTGATTTCCGTACAGCCGGCCTCGCCATTTTACATCGCGACCAAACGCGATATACGATGGAATTAAAAATACATAAACATGTTCGCATTTTACGATAATTACGGTGCACTATGCATTGGTAGGGTTATAATGGCGGAAATAAATACGTTCAATTGTTTTAATCGGTACGGCTACTGTTTGTTGAACGATTGTAATTTTGCCGAATTAAGTTGCATTGGGTAGATATACTTGTTTTGGCTGTGGGGAATTCTTTTATTACAGGTTGTGGGTAGTGATATTTTTTTCTATGTGAAAATATTTAAATTTTTTATAATACTTTTATACTTTGTTTCAGGAAGCAATGGAATGAGCTGATCATTTAACAACCTTTAACTTATCGCTGCAAAGTTGTGGTGTTTATCAGGCGTCAGGATATTTTTATTTCTAACTGACTTTGCAGAAGAAAAAAATGCTAGTCAGAAAGTGGTGCTAGCGGGACTGACTGCTCAGATCACATCGGACGTACTTTAACTTTGTTAGAGGTGGAGGTTCTTTTAATACGAACTATGTCACTTTTACAGTTTACCATTTAAATCTATTATTTAGAATCTATGTAGTATTTAATTTGCTTGCTAAGTGTGTTAGTACAGGCGCTGCATTCCGTATAAAAATAATCGCACAAACTATAAACAATCAATGAAGCAGTCATGTATACGCATTTAATCATAAAGAAAATTATATCAAATCCTGACGCCAGAACGAAATAAACATAAATACTAAATATATGATGACGTCATGATGCAAAACAACACATCGCACGCACTAAATCCTACATCGTATAACCCTAGAATGACGCGTACGCAATAAAATGACCAACCCTACTGCCGTCCAATACTGGGACAATAAACAAGAAATAACTATAGTAATTCAAACGGGCCATGCTTATGGGTTGCCAGGTTGGTCATATTTTTCCTGCAATTTAGTTACACACACATAAAAAACGAAAGATGAAGGGTACAAGGTAGGTAAAGGTTTCAACGGCGAAATCAAAACGAGAAAATAGATTATATTTTTAATAATTTTTTGACAGAACGGACCAAAATATTTTTTTTAACTTTGAAATTATTGGTTTTACCGTTGCTGTACCTGATGTAAAATTTCAACTATTTTATCAATTTTAAATGTAAGATACAAAAAAATGTACTTTGGGATTTTACGTCACAAAGTAAGATTCATGATTATTAAATGGCAATTTCCTGTTAAACAAAATCTTGTCTTTCACATTTCTCACAGGCGCATATAAACAGCAAAAAGCAATTTATACAAAAAAAAAAACTTTAACCAAAAAACATCTAAACTCCCGAAATAAGGGAAAAATAAACCGGTAACTAGCAACCCTGCCGCTGGCTGGGTCGCTCCGATACCGGTCAATGTCCATCAGTCGCCAGCCGTAAACTAGGGTTAAGTCTGCGGATTTGTCCCCATCACGAACATATATTTGTGTATTGATATGCCATGTAAGTGGATTAGGATTTATAACTTGTATTACGTTGCATTTGAGGGTTACTTGTTTTTTTTTAAATTATAAACTGGTTATAAGTCTGTCAGTCAGAACTGTAAATATACAGTGCTTTAAATATTTTGTTTATTTGTAATTGATAATCAAATATATTTTTTAATTTCAAAATAAAAAAAAGATTATGGTGGAATACATAACACATACATCCTCCTTTTTTGAAGTCGGTTAAAAAAGGAAGGCCTTCTTCATTTTAATATCTTATTTGATTAGGTACTAAATAAAAGATTTTAATAAGTATTACAACTGTTGTGTAATTCAGTCGTATTATTGTGAATTGTGCTATGTTGCGTATATGCTATTATTGAGTGCTGAATAAGTTTTATTATTTTTTACACCACCCACCGCCATCTATCGAAGAAGGAGTCAACTACTTGTCAATGGTCTTGTGAGCAAGTGCGTACAAATTTTTTAGAAATTGGTTCTTGTGTTGCTTGTGTTCTATAGTTTTTAATCTTGTCCGAGTAATTTAGACAGTTTTTAAACTAGTTAACTGCATAACTTGTTATAAACGTTTGTGTATTGCGTGACACATGAAGTTATTTCAAGCAATTCTTAAAAAACAAAACTTTTATTACTGTGACGTCGTCGATGATAAATCATTATATGGATTTGTTCAGAAAAACTAATAGTAACATTAACATTGTTTTTCTTTATAATCCTGATTTATGCCAAAGAAAACTTCTTCCAAAACTCGTGTTTTTCCCAATCCCGTGTCACAATCAATCCGTAGCGCTCGTAGCTCCCAATTCGTAGCCGCGTAGGCCCGTAGCAGTCCGCGTAGCAGCGTAGCTCATTACAATAAGTATGCAAAATCGTAAAGTTTAATTTGCTCACTTGATAATAACAAGAAAACACGACAAATTAACATTACTAAGAGACAAAGAATGCTGGAGTTTGATACTACGTTCAAATCAAGCAAGCATACACATTAAATATAATAGCTTAGGTCTGCGCCTTCGGATGACGACGATGGATTAGTATGGATAATACGATACAGCTTTTTTTGGGAGGACTTTAAAATGGGGGATTTTAAATTGTGAATGTGTTTTAGTACTGAACTTTTCTTATACGATATATCTGGCTAGCGTTGGTATTTGTCACATGGGTTGTCATTTGAATATGCAATAAAAATCTGTTGTTTTTCTCGATTTACATGAATTTGATGTACCTTATAAATGTCCCGATATGTATCTTTTAGTAATATAAAACAATCATCCTTGATACCACAAGCCCATGAGAGGAGTAAGAGATGATTGATACAATAAATATAAAAATAAGGCCTTAGTAAATATCGATAAATTAAGTTTATCTTAGAATACTGAAATTAGTTTAGTAACATCTAGGACGGCAGAATTTGGTATTGTTTTTTTTTTTTTTTTAAATATATTAAAAACTTTAAACTCCATTTAAAAGCTAGCCATATCCTCCCTAATCCAACACAGTCCGCAGCAGCGCAGCGTACCAACAAATTCTTGGCTCATTTGTTTTTTATTCATCCACAGCCAGTGTAATCGAAAGTATAAATTCGCTTTAACTGCTAGCAGGCCTGCCGACCGATACACCCCCTTGTTAACTGCGTAATAAGAAAAATAAACTTATATTTGTGCCGCCTTATGGAATATCAAAGTTTAAACTGACTAACTGAGATAGTGGGTATTCTGTGGCGAGGAGATGGAAACGAATAGCGGAGGATGGCAAATGTGTAAAGTTGAGTGAGTGGTGCTGAGGTTTGGACTTGGATGGGTGTGCATTGCCAATTGGACGTGTGAAATCGTATCTGTTTGTAGGCATTATAGTGCGAATGATTTGGAGGATGAAAAGTACGAAAGTAACGTTGAAAAATGAATGCGAGAGTTTATTTATAACTTTAGTATTAGTGAATGGGTTGTCTATGAGTTTTGAGCCTATTAAGAATTTATTTACTGGAAACTTGTCAATGGATAGGTCGAACTAAACATCCGAGTTGACGGTAAGTCTCTAGAGGAATTAAATTAATGTGCTTGATTTCTCTCCCTCTTTATTACTTTTTGTTGGTTAAACCATCATGTGTCCCACTGGTGGGCATATGCCTGCCCTTTCTCCTTCCAAACCTCTCTATCTTGATCGTGATCTGGCCATGTTCACCCCGCAAACAAGACTTACTATCCATTATTTATTACTTATGCCTGTAAAAAGACTTCAGACTTCTCATATCCAACAAACTATTCTTAAAACCCAGCTTAAAATTCCTCAACTAATATTTTTCGTACTTTCCCTGATTTAATAAGCAAGGACCTCGCAATGGGTCGGTAATAGGGTATACTTTACTTCGCCAACTAAAAACAACAGTCATTGGGTATTTCCACCTTACGCTAAGAAAAGCCTCTTAAAGCAGGAAGAAAGTTAAAAAATAATTAATGCTTTCGTAAATATTCATACCTTGGACGGAGTTTAGAGTTAACCCTCCGTGTTGGGAATGTAGCGGGGAAGGGGTTAGAGCGGGCACGCTGAGCAGTTTTTTTTAGTGCAGTTAGTAAGAATGTGGCTAATATTTTTCTGTTAATGTGTCCAGTATTAAATTTTACAATAAAACATAGTGTATTATTGGATTAATGGAAATATTGGCTACTTATAATTATGTAACTTGTGACGTCATGTAATGAGTGAGTGGTTGTTCATACGGTGATAGACAGTCCAATGAAATTATTAGAATAGGACATAAATTTATGTCGTTGCCAAAAAAATACTGACTACCAGAAACGACAATTAAAGGGGCTTATTTAATAAATAAAAAAATTAATTTAGAACCATGTGAAAATGCAATATTTCATATTTGGTTGCACCTGGACCTGTGGACCTGCAAAACGCCACTGATGCTGCAGTCGGGGTGGCCACCAACTGGACACCAACTGGACTCAGCTCATTTTTTTTCGATCCGAATAGAAGGAGAAGATCTTTAAATACCAACACTGTATTTGATTTCCAGAAAACATTATTAGAAATTACGAAATTAGTTTACAAATAGAGTTGTGAACTTGTGAGATTCCAACAAATATGTTTGCACTCACAGCAGTTGGTTTCACAATATGTGTCCGTATGTTTACAAAAGTGAAGGGTTCGTCGAAACGACTCCGATTTAATTTAAGTCCAGCACCGTTATCGTCGGTACCCCATTGTTTTTCTTTCTTCAAATTTTACGGTCAATTTGACGTGATTCCTTTTTTTTACGATTAATTTGAATTTAATTAGTTCTGAGCATTGTTGTCGAGTTAAAGCGGTTGTGAGCCAGCGTTTATTGCCAAGTTATAGTTGTGTGTTTTTATTTTATTTTGTACATAAAGTCTTTAACATAATTTACTTCGGATTAGAATTATTTGACTTTCTTCATCATCATCACCATCATCATTTCAGCCGAAAGACTTCCACTGCTGGACATAGGCCTCCCCCAGTGTCGCACATTGACCGGTCCTGTGACTTTCTTCGTTTTCGAGAAATTAATTTGTGTAAATGCCGCAAAGAAAAATTTTTGAATTGAGTTACAAAGCTAGAATAGTTATTGTAAAAAAAATTGGTATTTTTTACACTTTTTCTGATGTCCTTTGTTCTCAGACAGATATAACATTGACTTACCTTAGTAACTTAGTGACTTACCTTACCTTAGTAACTGAATAATTTTCAATTTAATTTTGGTTTCTTAAAAGCATTAAAATACTATCACCAATATGATATTTTTCAAGTATAAAGACTAGACACAAAACGGCACGACAAGACGGTAAATTTTTCATTACGCAATTACTACAATCTTCGCAAAAAATCCCATATAGAACCCCACAACAATTACAGGCGATAACGCACCTCCCACTTGCGCACCATCCATCTCCGCACAGAGTAAGATCGACAAATCCTGACGCACTGCAACTTCGCACAAAAAAAGATCTTCTCACATATACATCTTTAGATATTGGAGCTTGTTGACATATTTACGAGCTCCTCGACTATTAGTGGTGATTTAGTGAGGGCATATCGGGATGGATACGTTTTTATCGCGAGCAATATATCCACTTGGCTTCCAGCTCTATTATGTGAACCATTGTGAGAGAGCTTCAAGATTTCCACCCGCAGTTTTCCCTGTAGGGATTTTTTTAATGTTTGATGTTTTTGATCGAGCTTGTACATATGTACATAGTGTGTGCAACGGGGACTTTGGTTAACTGTTCAAAGATCAAGGTGACTCACATAAACTACTTAGATGGCTGGTTCACAATTTCAAAGTGCAGAAACATCTTTTAGAACAACTGCCTAGACATTATACGCATACTAAATTATTGCACTATAAATATTTCGTTGTACCATTAGTATTAGGTAGAAAGGACGCCCGTTAAACCTATTACAACATTATTTAATCAAACCGTTCATCACTGCTTAGTTGCTGTAATAGTCCCCTTCTATTTACAATAATTACCTAGTTTAAAACAGAAACAAATCTTTGCAAAAAAGAATTCATATATATATTTAATAATGTCCCATGTTATTCTACTTTTTAGCTCATCGATAACAAAAAAAAATCAATTAAAGTCGGGCCCAAAATTGAGCCACGCGAACGCCACTCAATGACGAAATCATCTTTGAATTGTTTCCAATGACCTTCAAAAGAAATAGAAAACGAAACTTCTTGTTCAGATATTTGTTACTAAGACAAACATATATATTATTTGAACTCGAAAATAGTTGTCCCTTCCTCGGCTCTTAACCCTCAGGACCATCTTTAGGCTGAAAGGAACAAGTCGACAGTAACAAGTTAATTCTTCAAGCTTAATCTAAGATATTTGCTGATGAGGTAATCATGGGTATTGCTCTAATACTAGGACACCGCAAATGATTGTGAGTTAGGACGAACTGGATGAGTTATGTTGCTGAATTTTCCATTATAAATAATGATTTTGATAATTTTATTGTTTGATTGAGGGTTTTTGCGGCTAGGTTAGCAGCTTGTTGTGTTTTAAACGACTTCAAAAAACAGATCAATAACTTAACAGTGTCTTATAGATTTTGCAAGTGAATTGATGTTTTTTTTTTTAATTTTGGCTTTCATTTTCCGTATTTTAATTACTTGATTATTTATTAATTGCTTGAGAATGATCCTTCATCGGTACAATTAATAGCAGTGATAGCCTAGTTGTATGACCGTCGGCTAAGACATAGGTCTTGAGTTCCAACCCAAGACTTTCGGATTTTTCGGATTCATGTGCGTATAATAATTATCACTAGATTCGGTGAAGAAAAATATCGTGAGGAAACCAGTATGCCAGAGAGATAGTTTTCGACAACATATAAAGCCGTCAGAGGTCCATTTCCTTGTGGTTAGTGCCAACCTGGTGTCAGAATATTTATGATAAATATTCTGAAACCAGGTTGGCACTAACCACAAGCAAATCATTTTTTTTTCACCCTCATCACAACCTTCTCTTATCATCGTTTTACCTTACTCTTATCATTACTATCACCAATTCCAGCGTACTCCACAACTTCTTCCTCTTCACTGTTGTCACCCCTATCTTCTTCATTCGCCTTATCATTACTATCATCAGTTCCAGCACACTTCACATCTTTGTAACTAACGCTATGTATAACAGCGGCCGTCTGTAGGCCGTCGCCGCGTACCAGTTAATGCCTTAATCTTGAGGTGGACGACGATCGAGAGAGCAGTGTGGACGTACCCTCTGTATACCTTACCCTTACTTGATTGTAGTTTCGGCTATGGTAAGGATTTTGTATAAGATTTTTTTAGGTTTTTATTAAAATGTGTGCAGTTGTGATGTATATAAGTCTCTCAATTTAAATTAAATATTTCAAAGTATAAGACATTTAAATATTTTGTTCTGTTTAACTTTACCCTTACAGCTATGGTGGATTATTTCATGCTGTAATTTGTTTCTATCATATTCTCTAGAAAAACTGACTAATATTTGGAAATAATGGTTCTGTATAATTCTTGTAGTCCTAATAATTTTCTTTGCTTCACTTCTAAAGCAGATCTTCTTGTAATTTATTGTGTTTGTAGTTTTCTGTCTCTTTTGTAAATATAGAACATTTCAAGATACATAGATAAGCTCAATGATCTTTACCACATTTTATACATCCACACCTTAAAATCCCCGTCACATCCTCTCTCTCCCAACAGCCCAACACTGTCACCTTGTAGGTGTCTCCCCAGCCATAACTCTTCACGGAGGAACGTCCCCGTCGCCGTGTTGAGGAATTATTATTATGCGAATAAATACTCCGAATGTCACTAGTAAATGTCTCCCCTCTGCCCGAGTAATCCGAGGGGCGATGGAGGCTAGTGTGGCCAGTTGTCAGGTGGAAAGTGAGATTTTTTTAAAGTGCAGTAGGATTAAATTAATGTCGTGTTATTGGAGATTAGTGGTATGTTGATTAAGATGCAGAAGCGAAGAAGATGCAATAACGGTGACCGGTTTTAAGAAAATGTACAGAAATAATGAAATGTTAATGGTTAAGTAAAAGATATAATAGTATACGAATACGCACATTTATAGCGATATAGTATTTAAAATTATATAAATGTAGATGGAAATGACAAAAAAATATTAATATACGATGATTGGTATATGATGATAGGAAAGTCACTTTTCATGTCAGTTTGTACGGCCTCACTGTACTTCTAAAAAGCTACGGATTTTTATTTTATTTTTTTCATAAGATGCAGTTTTCATTTTGATAATGTATTTCGAGATGATTATGTGTATATGTCGCTATATGTGTTATCAAGTCGTAAAACCGTGCAAAATATGGGCGGGTTGCTAATAAGTAATAAATTAAATGATTAGAGTTTAATAATACAGTATACACAAAATTGTTTTAATAAATAAATATAAAATAAAACTTGTTTAATACTCTTCCACAAATAAAGACAATCAATACTTATAATGTAACACAGACACAGGAAAAGTATTTTATTTGTGGGAGACTGGTGCCTAAACTAAGCCAAGGTTTATATTTTAGGACACCAGGTCCCCACTAAGATACAATAATGCCAAAAATTGCAATAATATTTCGAATCAGAATTTTCAAACCAAATAGACAAACTATTAACATAACAGATTAACTACTTTACTAGGTTAAAACGTAAAGCAATACGTAACGCAAAATATTTCCAACTGATTGATTCGTATATTATTTTGCAGAAATCAGGACCATCCTCCCTAATCGTAACATTTGGTGTCACCGCGCGGCCCGGCCTCTAGACAAATGCCGTTCGATCCGCCGAAATGTTCCAGTAATAGTTTTAAAGTGTAGCCAATTTCTTGACGTTGTCACCTTGAACATTTTCGTGATGACGACCGTCATATCTGTCAAGATTTTGAGGGAAGATTTAATCTTACCTAGAAACGGGAGCGGATGTACTTAGAACAGGTTTTTGAACAACAGATTGAAACAAAAATTCACTATGTCGTTGTCAAGTTACATAACATCACGCCTGTAATCCACGAAGGGTTAGGCAGAGGTTGACCTAATAGTACACCCACATTTCGCCAGTTATGTTTAAGTCGCATGAAATAGGGGGCAAGCCTATTACCATCAACTGCTACTGAGAAATTCGCTGTCAACTCGTTTCTTGTTAACTGCTGTGTTGGGTCTTAAATCATACCAGCCTGTTAAATCACCATAAGATTTGACAACTGATATATGTATAAATAGTACATTCAGGGGGTTTTCTGAAACTGGATGTACTTTTCTTTTTCATGGTAGTCTGAACTTAGGATCCCTATTGTTAATTTTATCGTGATTATTAGATATTTTCATTAAACCATAGGCTGCTTCTATAAATCTTTTTGCCATCTTTCCGTACCTCAGTGCCACGTTTTATGTCACTCATAAAAAGAGGGGATGAGAAAGCTTATGGCACGATAAGCGTTATATTTTGAAATGAGGAGAAACAGAATTAATATATGAAATGCCAGCTTTTGTTTACCTAGTACAAACATCTGGTTTTGGTGGTCCGTACTATTTTCTACTTTAGTAAGATTAGAATTTTCAGTTTGATCTTTTATAGTAGGCACAGACCGACTGTTGCATAGTTTTTGGATTCGGATGATAAATCCTACTTTCGACTAATATTAAAGTTTGTGAGGATGTCTGGATGTATGTTAGATACTCTTTCACCCAAAAATTACTGATGTATACTGAAATTTGGCACACAGATAGTTTATAACCTGGATACTACACTACTGGACATAGGATACTTTCTCTCCCGGAAGTACGATCCCGTGGGACAATTCCCGAACTCCAAGCGGGCCAAGCCACGGGCATAAGCAAGTTAGGAAATAATTATGTTCGTTACAAAAGTAATATAATTCGCTTTTAGATTTCAGATGATGTGTGATTCCTTTAAGTTCGTAATACAAGTTATCTTATATTTTTGATACTTAGTATTGTGCTCATTCCTCCTAATTAAATAGTGCTTTAAATAGTAGACTTAATATAAAAAATCCCTAGTACATTATAACAGTAATTCTTCTCCTTTGCATTATTCTCTATTCTATGTAAGACTTCTAAATACACACCAAGGAAGATTTCCACCAAACGGCTCGCATCGCATTGGATCGGAACGGATTTTACAATCTTTAAACGATATTAAATCGTATACACAGTATTTAAAGTCTATATTACCAAGCTGCGCACAGCAGCTTGACCGCGGACGTCTGCCGCGACACGCGATCGTAGCCGAATGTATGCTGTGACACGCGATCGGCTCCGTTGCAAATGCAACTATTTGACTAGGCGCAGAAAAGGATATGTTCGCAAGTGACGGTTCGGAGCCGATCGAATGCGTCGACATCCTATGACACGATCGGCTGTCGCCGCATCCGTTCGTATCATTTCCGATCCGACGCGATGCGTGCCGTTTGGCGGAAATCATCCTTTATTCTCCTTTTATTCTGCAACCTATCTCAAAGATTGACATTGTAATTGTGCCGTCAGGTCAGTAAGTGTGATGCTATCGTGCACAACAAAGGTGTTGGTGTGGTCATTGTGGTGTAATGGAGTTCTTTATCTCAGTATATCATGGTGTCGCTCAGACGGGAGGTAAGGAGCTACGAAGCACAGCACTGAGTTTAAAATGTACGGAGTATGTTACATATTCTAAAATTTTCGAGAAGGATAAGGCTTCTTTTGTATTTTCTGATAGGAACTCTTGTTATCAAGATTTTGTAACAATATTTTGATTTAAAAGAGTGTCCATGGAGTTTTTTGCCCATTTTTCTCCATAGAGATCTACGCTTTGGAATGGGCAACTACAGTACTTTCATAAGTTATTATGCCTTGTGACTGAGACTTCACAAGACTGGGTCGCTTTGCTTTTTTTACATTCAAAACTGCCTGTAATGGTCTAATTGAATTAAATGTTTTGAGTTTGTGTTCACCATTCCTTCATCCCAATTTATTTAAGGTCGGTACATCATGTTATCTTCTTTCATACTTCTCAATAAGTCTCCATCTGCTTTCATGCAATTCATTGATCGTTTATTTGGTCTTCTACTATTTTTATAGCCATCTAAATTCATCAAAATTTTCTTGGCAATCTTTTCCGGATATGGACTTTTGACTGGGTAATAATAACTTATTACCCAGTCAAAAGTATCCCCTACAATATTTCTTTTAACAAAGAAATATTGTAGGGGATGAACTAAGTCATTATTAGTGTTTGCCCTCCACTTGGTTTCTTAATCAGTTGACAATAAATACTATCTTAACGGATAAGTAGTATAGAGGCAGACATTGATTTACTCAAAATTTAGACCCCATAAATTAAATTTAAGCTGTAACCATCTTGGGCGCATGCCAGTTGACGTCCTAGCATGCAATAATTATGCGACCATTACGACTAAGATGATGTCCTGCTGTCCATCAGTAGAATTCAGTAACTCCATTCAGAGAATTTTAATACAAACCTGATATTTGTAACTTGTAGATTCGCAACTGGCATAATTTATGTCATCAGACCATTCAAGGTTTTTCTTTAAAGGAGTCTGAAAATTAAATGAAAATTAAATCTTTATTTGTAGAGATACATAGGTTATCTATAAGACCCTTTAATATTCTATAGTTTAAATGTACCATAAATCACTAAACAAATGTGGCTCTAATCATGAGGGAAATCAGCTGTCGGCCCCAAATAACTTTTCACAAATTTCAAAAATAGAACGTACCTAGTTCAATATTAATTTGGCACTTATCGCATTCAGCAATCTCTGGAGCAAATAAGCCTAAGTATATCTACCGTGTCCCCATTACAAAAACCAGGACAAACCCATTGAATCATAATACCATATCCGAGTCAGCGGCTCAGCCTATCTCCATGTTTGACGAGGGACTGTGGCGTAACGTCTTGTTTAAATCAAGCGGGGAATGATGGCAATAACAGTTAGCTGCCGAGTTACGGCTCCTAAGATAATGGCGGCCTCGGAGATTCCCTCAAAGTAATTGCTAATTTCGGTCGACGCGGCGTACGCGATAATTGTTTGTTTGTTTCTTTGTTTAAGCTCGGCTTGTTTATCATCTGGTGTATCAATATGTTCAGGAGTTTAAGGAGTATTTGGAGTATTTTTAGGTATACTTCTGTCTTTGTTTGAAAGGATGCAGAGAAATCAGAGTCCACTCACTGGAACGGCATTAGCTACAGACATCTGAACGCGTAACATGACCACCGTAGAAACGGGTTTCGTCGACGGAAGAATCGATAAAATTACAGATTTCTTTTGTGGATCTGTCATTTTGTCGTTTCTTCCGTCGACAAAACCCATTTCTACGGTGGTCATGCTACGCGTGCTGCTGCGACGAAGATAATAAAAGGGCAAATTGCAAAGAATTTCTAAAAAAAAAAGCTGTTTTTAGTAAAGGCAGTAATGGAAACAGTAGTTAGGCATTAAATGGGTAAGATGGTGCCTATTTAGAATGATGCTACTTATGATATGCTTAGATAATGCCGGCTAGGAACTATCTATTAGAGGATAACTATTCAAGGTTAAAGATTATAAAGTTTCTGTGAACTCGAGTTCACCTTCTTTTCGATGGTCGTGTAATCCATCTGGCAAGACGTATGTGAACATCCATCACTCCACCACCCATCCATTATCGACGAAATTAAAGCCATCTATCGTGTAGTAGCTGCAACTCGCATCTTAATTACGTCTCCGCACAACAGATGGCGCTCCCATCAATATCAGTAACCGTTAACAGACCCAAAACTACTTAATATACATAAAGTACGGAGACAAGACAAACTTGTCGAGTGTCGTTACTATAAATCGCACATGTTCAACTAAGACAGACATGTCGGACGTTTGCGACAACTCAGCAGCCCTTATCAAGAGCCGAGCAGTTATTTACGGCCTGGCCTGAGTTATGGCCAATTTACAGGCAGTCATTAGTGCCTTAATGGCCTTAAGGTGTCCGGGTGAAAAGTACCGGCGGATAAGTTCGGGCAACGTCAGCGTTTGCGTCGCATGATGTAGGGTTTTTGTCTTGCGTTTGTGATGGTAATGTTGGGTCTAAGAGGTTTCTTGGTTTTTATGGGATCATTGTGTATGGGGGATTAGTGCTTAGTGCTTTGGGTTTTGATTTCGACGTTAGTATATTGAAACTAAAAGGTGTGTAGGTATACCTTTCCTGCCTCCGTTGTGTCCGGATTCGAAGAGCTCCATTCCAAGAAGGTATGTTGGCAACACGACTGTCTTACTTGTCTGGAATACAGGCAGAACAACAAATTGAGAAGATACCCTATGATGTGACGCATACTATATCTCCCCTAATTATACTTTTTGTGCTTTATGTTTATCGCAAATGCCTTTTTTCGTTTCGTAGTTTTGAGAAATGATGTTTAAAGAAGTTATTAAAGACGGGTTGATCATAGTTGCAAAACAACGCTGATTTGTTTCTTTTCAACGTCTTTAAGTACAGTTAGTTGATTGAGACACGTGATTCCACGACCGTCCAACACAATTTCCACGTCAGAACTAAACAAATTACGACCACCACAAAAAATCAACCAAAAACATATGCACAGTAGATAAAACGTCAAAATGATTTGTTAAAGCCATTCCAGCGCTAAAGGCCGAGCGACAATAGCAAAATTCATTACAGCAACGTAACTGGCAATGATAACCTCATTTTATAACGAATGAATCAAACGCACATTAAAGCATTGTCGTGCGCGAGAATTATTGTGACGTAGCTCTCGTTACTGGCGCACTTCGATGCTGCCGGCGGTGCAGGGTTAGGGGTGCTGTGGAGCGGGTTGCGGCTAAAGATTTTGGGTGAACTCGTATTATAAGTCCAAAAAGTCTTCTGAACTGAGGTAACTCTGTAGGGTATTAAATGGGTACCACCCTACTACTTGCCTTTTTGGAGCAATTCATCAGGGATTTTACGGCTGGTGTTTCTGAGGTTTACTGTTATTGAATAAAGTAACACGATTTTCTACAGATGTCGGTAGGATCGAAATTAGATTCCGATTGGGTGCCAACGGTTCCTCCTGAGCTCACTATAAGAAGCACGTCCAGTAGAAGACAAAGTCGTTTCCATACAATATCTTTGTGTTAGTTGGTAATTTGGTAAGTTTATGATGCAGGGAGGCAGTCGGGGTATACCGCATGAGTAAAGAACTTGTATGTTTGTATGTATAGGAAACTTAATTATGGTTTGATTTTGAAATTACTGATAGTTTTATAAACTCACACAATAAACCAAAATAAAGATTTCAAATTGATGTACCAATTACGTGATAATTTCGTTAATCACACGACTCTACAGTTTTCCTAGCCACAAATTTTGCATTATCGCGGTTGGTATGACAGTTCAGTGATATATTCACCGTATTATAAATGCTATAAATAAATAAATATCGGATATTTAGGATCGCACCATTGTTCGTTATGAGCTATGTGCGGCGGTTGTCTGCAGTCCTGTTAACAATCATTGGTGATTTAGGAAAATTTTCAGGCTAATTTTCAATTTTCTGGCTTTATTATTTATTGATTTGGCTGAGTTTTAGGTTAGAGGCTGAAATGATGGCCCTATTTGTGTACACTTAGGGAATCATTTGGATGGTCTATGGGTGATTATTGATTTTATCTCTTCAGAACTAAGTTAAGAATACCAACTTCAGCTCAATGCATTCAATAAATAGAGCGAACTTTAGTTTGCAGTGGACACAATAATATTATGAC
This sequence comes from Noctua janthina, assembly GCA_963576755.1. NCBI lineage: Eukaryota > Metazoa > Arthropoda > Insecta > Lepidoptera > Noctuidae > Noctua > Noctua janthina. Next base: position 17,707,666 of record OY755058.1, read on the forward strand.
GTTATTTCAATGATCGGTTGGCAGGTACCCCTAGACCATTGTTTAAAAGAATATTACAATAATATCTTGAACTTTCAACTTTGAATTATAGGGTTATGGTCTGCTACAGTAATATTCGCGTAGTTGTTTCTTAGAAGAACTGCATATTTCATCATCATCATCATTTCAGCCGAAACACGTCCACAAGTATCACCACATTGACCGGTCCCGTACAACTCGCTTCCAGCGGATCCCTGCACCCTTCACCAGCTCATCGGTCCACCTGGTGGGAGACCTTCTTCCGATTCGCGGTCGCCACTCCAGAACTTTTCGGCCCCATCGGCAATTGCATATTTCAGGATTATAAGTTCCCCCATTTTTGTGTTATATTCAACTTTTAGGAATGTCTTGTTAATTCAAACTCTGCTTTAAGCTTTCACGGTTTAAAACTAAACTTATACTGTCACTTATGGATCTCAATAATTGTTCCAGAGTACTTCAAGAAACTGCAATATCTTTCACCTGTAACAAAATAAGCAAAAGCACATACAAAATTACATCCAAAAATAATTACATGAAACACTTATAATTCCACCCAAAACCAGTTTCGGATGGTTTTAATCGGTTTCATCTAGTTTTTGTGGTAAATGACAGGGTAGCGTCCCGCACAAGCGGCGGGCACAATCGTATTGTTTTGACGTGTGTGGCCGGTGCAAATAAATATATACTCATTTTTGTTGATAATGAATTGTGGGGTTGCGCGCGTGGTTGTTGGCCATGGAATAATTGCTTTGTTTGATATTGAGGGATGGATTGATGATTTTGGATGACAAAGAGAGTATACGTTATTTATGACGTTTAGCAATGTTTGATTGTCTAGTACTTATGTGAGATTTATTTGGGAAGATACAATGAATAATCTTTGTGGTGCTTTCACATCTTGTTTGTAAAAAAATATATAACGTATAAAGTTTTAATAACATTTTTACAAAAACAAATTGTGTCAAATTATATTGTGTCTTTCTAAAATTAATAAAAAAAAGCGGCCAGCCAAGCATATTTAGTTAATATTTTCTGGAAGCTATACATTTGACTTATTATGCTGAGTTACCTACAAGATTGTGATATTATTTAACACCCATTATTATAGGCCGACATTTAGTTTACTTTTCATTGTAATGAAAAGTAAACTAAATCTTTATCAAGAACTTGAGCTGTAGCTCAAGTTCTTGATGAAGATGGAGTATTTCACGAGCTCCAACGTTGTCCACGAAGTGTGAGCCGAAGGAGTAACAGACGTATTTCATTCTTACCTTCACAGAACTTACGTAGCAATGTCTGAAAAATACAAATGCTTCTTTAAGTTATACTGTACTTCAGTCATTCTAAAATGGTTGAAAAGTACACCAAATTTAAAACTAAATAAAGAAGGACAGCAACTGCCCTTCCCACCCTATTTAATGTGCAACTGTGTTTGATTGCGGTCGTAAACGTTTGTCGTCGTACCAATAGTAATTATGATTTTTAATTACGCCACACGAGTGCACATTTTGTTTTAAATTTATTATTGTTCACGTTAATTTAATTATTATTCAATTTTAAACTGTATTTATATTTAATTGAGCGTAATTGTTAAATAATGTGTCAAATGTAGTTTTCTGTAGTTTATTTTGTTGGGATACTCGTTAATTAAAACAGGTTACTTGTTTACTTATGTTAGAAGGTTAATTTACCTAGTTATTTTACCTTTCTTTGTGTTACATCGTCTTAAAGATAAAGTACTCAGCCCCTCGAGTCTTGATTCAGTTACAGTAAATATTGACAAAAAAATTGGCGTATTAGCATAACTTTATGTATTATATATATTATTGTATTGCATTGTCATATAACATGTTTTTGAAATCAGGATATTCATCTAGTTTTTCGTTTCAGACTTATAAAGCTGATAGTAAATTGGTAGTGTAGTGAAGTCCTAATAATTGTACTAGGACTTCACTGGGTCGTCATCAATTCACCTCATTTTCACCAGCTTATCCCGAAGCTAGGTGATGCCGGCGCTGCTTATATGTGAGCGTTGCAGTTTCATAGAAAACATCCTGACCGAATCAAGTTCAGGCGATGCTGATCCCGTTCAGTGCTTATAACAGCGTTCACTTTTAACCAGTTGACTGTCACCGAAAATACTCAAACATACACACTGTTTTGTTTGTACTTCAGCCTTGTTCACTTGACGATACTTTGGCATCGATGACGAATCGGTACTAAGAAAACAAAAAAAATTGAAACAGTTGTGAATCGCGATATTTTGTTTTTCGATGACGAGTTGGAACAGTGACGAGTCGGGCATAAGCTTGACATACTACTCAAATCACACTGTAATTATTATTCCTGATTTCATGTACGTACATACATGTAATTGTTCGCATGTGTGCGTACGCGCAGCTGTGTGCGATGCGCGGGCGCCGAGTGACAAGACTCAGCGAGATTGAGCCGCGAGAATCATTGGATCTTACTTATATCGAGATTTTTGTGGAGTTAGGAAGCTGTAGATAGAGCTAGGGTTTAGAAAAAGATTGTTTCTGAAAACTAAATTAAATAACTAGCAAAAATAATAGAAAGGTTTTACCAAAACTTACAGGATTTTCTTTGAACATTTCCATTACTCTTAAATGTTAATTTCATATGACACTATTATTAAGCAAATCACTTCTAATCGTTTTCTGGTAAAAAAAGCATTGTTCACCTCTTGCTATATACATGCTGTTATGTTACTTATAAACAGCATAAATCGTGGAATTATTCTTTAACGATCTAACTTATTTATCCCTCAACGTGATTACAGTCGAAATCGTAAAAATATTAAACTAATCTCTACAACAAATCTCTATTCCCACATATTCGTAAGCTAAAACATGAATGAAACAATTTACGTCGGCCTTCCAAATAGAATGATTGTGCACGTGATCATCTGAGCCATGCCAAGTCTATCCATTCGGTGTGGAGGTGCTGAGGGATTCATTCTACCGATGATGAATTGTGAGGAGATCTCCGAGTGTAAACATTGGAACTACTGTGTGGTGTGGCCAAGATTAGGTGGTGTGATGTGGGGATCAGTCATGTTTGGGGATAGATTAAGACGAGACCGATAAAACATGAATGTTTGTTTGTACTTTGGGTTGCATTTTAATGATTGCATTTTGTATTCAAGTCTGGATCTAGTTTTTGTGGAATTAAAACTTATTATTTTTCTAAGATTTTCGCAAAATAAAGCCAGATTGCTTTACTTGGAATATATTAGAGTCTTCGTCGTGATTATCAGTAGATTTGATTGTTTAAGGTTTTAACAGTGTTAAATAGTAAAACAAATAGTAGCTAGGTGTGTGTGGATTCAGGATTTCAATCAAAAGAGACTTGTAAAAAATGATTTATTTCCAAAATTACTGCTTTTATCGCGAACATTTTTAACCAAACAAATATTTTCAATCAGGACAGTCCCGCCATCTCCCAAACCCATACCCACCAAATGCTCCCGCGCACGAATCTTGATTTAAATCCCGCAACAAAATATGTACTGTTTTACTCTCAACCAACGACGGATTTATTTGACCAAACTGCTTGATTCTGAGCATTTTGCCTGTGTAACCTATCTGTATACAGCGTGTATCATAAAAGTGTGATCATATTTAGGAATGTGACAGAGACAATCAAACTGTGCTACTTTCTCCATGGAACTAACATCATAAGTAAAAAAAATAATCAGCTGTTCCATACATTTAGGTCGAGCAGGTATTGATGTTTTAAATCGGACAGCTGATTTTTATTTCACGATGACGATATTGGAAAAAGATGTTCTGTTTGGTGGTTCATTACACCCTTAAAAATATGCCCGTCCAACTCATACATAAATACATAACATCACGCCTGTAATCCAAGAAGGGTTAAGCAGAGGTGTACCTAATACACCAGGTGCACCTGTCCAGGTGGACTTAAAAATAACTGGCGAAATGTGAGTACATTTCGCCAATTATTTGTGCGAGCCTATTGCCATCAACCGGGCACAAATCCAGACTCCATGGCTGCTTCTGAGGACATTCCTGATCGAAAAACCCAGTAACACTTTGCACGACCCGGGATTCGAACCCAGGACCTCATGCTCAGCAGTCACGCTTTGCGACCACTAAACCAACGAGGCAGTCCAAATATGAGCACACTTGTCTGATAAATGCTGTATCATCTTCCTAGCCTTTTTCCAACTATGTTGGGATCGGCTTCCAGTCTAATATTTATTTATTTATTTAAACTTCATGTACAATAGTGGTGCATAGGTGGACTTAATGCCACAAAGCATTCTGTACCAGTCAACCTTTGGGTTAAATAAGAAAACATAGGGTACAAAATAAATATATAAAAATGGCTTCTTGCCATCGAAAATTTATATAGGCACTTGTAATGATACTAATACTTAAATACAAATAAAATAAACTAATACATATTTTAACAAATACCAAAATTAAAAACGAGAAACCTAATAATAATTACCATGACTCGACTTCTAATAGAGAGAGAGCTATTTATTCTGACTTAAATAGTGGTTACGCACTTTTCTTTTAAATGTGAATTTGCTTACAGCTTTTTTAATACCAAAAGGTAGCTCGTTTCAGAGCTTTATAGTAGAAATAGCGTAAGAATTTGACATAAAACCGGCGCGGTGTGAAGGAATTTGGAGAAGTAGATATTGGTAATGTCTAGTATTTTCACATAGAGCGACAGGATCTGACCTCCACAATTCAGTTAGTTCTGGGTAATACGATACCTATTTATTAGTAAGACTGTCTGGCCACTAACTACTGTAACAACTGATCCATGCTGTATATCTGGCTGTTTATATTTTTAACACATAAATATTTAGGATAGTGCGCTTGCTACCGTGCGGTGTATATTGGTCTATCGCTATTATTGTTTGTCTATGGACAGAATTAGTTATGGTATGGCCGTGTTGAAGTTTTATGAGTTATGTTAGTGCTGGTGATGGGTTTATGGGTCGTGGCTTTTTTTTTTTTTTTTTTTTTTTTTTTTTTTCCGGATGGGAAATCATCAAATGACCCCCCCCACTCTGGGCGGAGCGGAAGGGAGTGTCAGACTTGTACTGACTAAAACCCATCCATGTTCCTTCTTTGCCCTTTGTATTCCAGGGCCACGGTATCTCTTTCGAACAGTCCCGCAGCCCTGGCAGGCATCGGTCCTTGCGGACCCCTACTTATTTGCTGACATCTCTTTGAGGCGCACGTGGAACACGAACGCGCCGTCGACACGGCCTGTCGTCATAAGACGGCCGGACGGCGAGCTAGCCCATAACTCGCCGTCCACAGGCCCGCGCCTACGGTGGCCGGGAGCCACCACGTGACCCCCAACGCCCAGGGCGTCTCCCGCGGCGACTGGGACGTGAGGTTCTTTCCCTCTCACGTCCCGCCACCTCCTTCACTAGCATGACTGCTTCGCAGAAGGAGGTGACGGCTTCCCATTCCCTCTCGCTCCGGACCATGGCTTGAACCAAGGCCGGACGCGAGAGATCGCCGCCGCCAATCGCCGCTACGAGGACACGGCGGTGCTCCGCCCAAGCGGGGCAAACCTCCACGGTGTGCTCCACCGTGTCCTCCGGACGATCCTCGCAGTGGAAACACCCGGGCGTTTCCTCCCGCCCGATTCGGTGCAGGAACCTCCCGAAACAACCGTGTCCGGTGAGGACCTGCGTCAGGCGGTAGGTGAGGGCGCCGTGGCGCCTCTCTAGCCACTCCTCAAAGAGGGGACTTATCGCCACTATGGTGGCGTGCCCTGCACGGGGTTGCGACAGTCGCTCTCTCCATGTCGCCATGAGATCACGCCGGAGGTCTGTCCGCTGAGCGGCAATTTGCCGCGGCAGCGGAGTTTCCTCCCGACGTAGTGCCTCCGCGCGCCATTCGTGCAGGCGTGCGAGGACTATCGCCTCCAGATCCCATGGCGGCAATCCGGCAAGGAGGCTAGCCGCTTCGCCGGAGATCGTGCGGTACCCCCGGATTAGCCTTATGGCTATTACCTTTTGGGGCGCGTTCAGGTAGTGGGCGGCTTGCCGCCTCAAAGAACGCGCCCACACCGGGGCCCCGTAAAGAGCCATGGACCGCACGACCCCCGCGTATAGCCTCCGGCAGGAGGCGTTTGGACCCCTCAGGTTGGGCAAGAGCCGCTTGAAGGCAGCCCCTGTCCGTTCCAGTTTGGGAGCCAAACGTCGGAAGTGCTCCACGAAGTTCCACCGGCTGTCGAGGACGAGTCCTAGGTACTTCAACGTCGACCCGACGCCGATGGAAACCCCTCCCGCCGTCAGTAGGGATCCCGACGGTGGCGCATTCCGAGGCCCATGAAAACACATGGCCTCGGACTTGTGCAGTGCCACCTCGAGACCCAATTGCCGGATCCTCTCCACGACTATCGCTACCCCGCCTGTCATGTTTTCGGCCGCCATGGGTCGTGGCTTCGTGTTTGGATTTGGGGAGATATTTTGAGGTGTTTCCGAGACTTATGTCAATCGTTTTGTTAGCCAGATTGCAAATTATGTTTGAATTGATTTGACCTTATTTATCACTAGCTTGCTGCGCGTGACCTTAGTTTGCGTGAAATTATTATTAGTTCCCTTATTTGATTCTGATTTTGTTAACAATTTCAAGGTATTTTTTTTTTGCACGGAACACTAATTATTTTTCAAAAATAAACGTAAACTTTGTTACTACTTATAACACCAGTTATCTGTCAAAATCGGTCCAGCCATTTCGGAGATTAACCGGAACAAACAGACAGACAGACAAAAAAAATTAAAAACCATATTTTTTTATAAATACCGCATATACTTACGTATGCATTCAGTAAAAAGCTGTTATTTTGAAATTACAAACAGATACTTCTATTTTATGTAGATGTATAGATAAAGTGGACCGACTGACCACCGATGTGCAGGCGTACACATAACCGTTCACGTCTAAATCTTCTGAAAAACTAATTAAATTGACAAGATGTGTCGCTAATCTTAGGGAAAAAGTAAAAAGTTTCGTGTTCTTGGAAATTTCACCGACATCAATAGAAAATGTAACAGCAATGTCGGATTGACAATTTTTTTTGAAATTGAGAAATTGCTATCTATCTACTTAAGTTTTAAGCTTAATTTTGATTAATTCTATTATTATTAAAGATCAATAGAGGAGCTCGTGGCTAAATAATAACAGCCGCTCGGGTCGAATTTCAGGTTAAGCCGCGCTTGCCTAGGTTGGTCAGTAAATTGGTGACCACTTATTACTTACCGAGTTTCCTCCGTGCCTTGGAAAGCACGTTAAGCCGTTAACCTCGGTCATTTGTAGATCTTTGACAGTCGTTAAAGTCAGTGGCCCGAAAGTCTGACAACTAGTCTTACCAAGGGTTATCGTATTACCCAGTACTAACTGGGTTGTGGAGGTCAGATAGGCAGTCGCTCCATGTAAAATACTGTTATTCAGCTGCATCCGGTTAGAATGGAAGCTGATCTCAACATAGTTGGGAAAAGTCTAGGCTGATGATTTTGATTATTTTATTATTCATTTTCAGTTGTCTGATGGTATATCTGTGTAAATTTCTATTTACATATATATAATGATTAGATGAGTATTTTGATATATTGTTATAGTATTTTATATATCCTTGTAGTTTATCTTGTAAAATATTTTTTTTTTTGCAGATATTTAGGGTCTAACTATTCGTACACGAAATATTTCCAGGGAATCATCTAACGGCTATAACAAAGCCATTTCAAGGTTTTTTTTTTATCTGAGTATATTTTTTTATAAAAAACAAATAATTTCAAATTACTTGACCCACAAAATAAATACTGTCTCCTTATTTTTAAGCATCCATTACGGTAGTTTACTACGTCGTATTTACCTACTGTCATTGTTAGAATATGGGAGTAAAGGCTTTATGAAAAAAGTCTCATAATATATTAGAATTATAATAATTTTGTAAAAAAAAAAAACAAATATTTCTTTTTTCGTTGCTATGGTGACTTTACGACTTATAGAAGTTACTCTTAAAATATTTCGTGTATGAAAAGATAGACCTTATATACACATGCCACTGTTTGTCTATGTCATTAAGTCCGCCTCTGTACTTTGTGCTTGAAGTGTTAAATAAATAAATAAATAATGGTGTCACTTTCTAACTAGATCACAAGTAGTTTTAGGTAACCACCGAAATAACCAAAATTTCGTGCAAGTGTTCTTCTGAGCTGGTAAGCCAGGCAACAAAGAGTCGAGGAGAGTCGCATAATATCAGGCAGCAGGATCGCGCCTAACTCACTCTTAAACACAGCACTATAAATACGGACACTAAATACCTGCTGCGACTTAAGGGGGAGGTGCTGCTAATTACCGGTAGCTTTAGGTAGGGTTTTTTTCGTCATTTTGGTGAAGAAAAAAAAATTAGGTGTGTTTTTAGTAGTTCTAATGAGAGACAAGGGTCATTCTTGATTGAAATTGTGAATGCAGTATGAAATTGCTGAACTTTTTTTAACGATTAATAAAAAAATTAATTTCAGCTACGACATACTCGTACCTACTTATTGCTTCTGTTTCCACACACATAAAATTAAAAAGAAAATAAATTTAGTTTGATTAGATAAATCAATCAAAACATAATTTATTAATGCTTTTGAGTTTGAAGCCATGCCAAGAACCATCACAATAATATGTAATTGATCGAACACTGACTAAAATGTTCAACTATGACTTTTACATTTTACGCTCAATTTTTGAGAAAAAATTCTATCACACTTAAGATTTGACATATGTAATTGGCTCCAGCTGAAAATAAGCGTCAAGTAACCTAGTGCTACCATCTGACATTATACGGAGCTGGGGTCTTCTTGGCTTATTTAAATTAATCAACAGCTTTTTTAACCCCCAATCGCTGGATCAGCTCTTCCCCTTAACTATGCGGTGAGCAGAAAGCAAGTATACACAAAAACTGCAAGTGTGTGTCTGTTTACGAGGCTCGCACGGCTGCGGTGGCCAGCAGAATTATAAGAGGTTTAGCGTATACTACTAAACAGATATTAAACTACCTTTGTACTTGGAGATTTTGCCTGAATTTGGGTGGGTACTGTTTTGTGTTAGATTATTTTTGGAGATTTTCTTTGGTCTTTACTTTTCATCAGGAAGGCCTCGGTATCTTCGATTGTCGTATACGCTATTTCCAGCCAAGCATGGCCCATCGTTGTCGATGGGCTTTCTACAAGGCTGGGTGCGAAAAGTACAGGTTCCGTTGATGTGGTGACGTTCGGGGAAATACGCCAAACGTCCAGCGGTAGACGAAAAGCCTGAAATAATGTTGATGACTCCCAAAATGAAATAATGAATCGGTCAACCCATCTGAGGTTACCATGGTTAAAGCTACATTAAGAAACCTCCAGTACAAAATAAGCCGATACATTGCCTTTTGATTAAAAAGAAAGACTAGAATGCCTCACACCCACTAGTAACCACTAGCATTCATATCCTTAAAATTGAACACAGTATTTTTGCTCATAGCTGCATAACCAGGTTCCGTAGAAACGTTACTTATGACGCGTCTCCCCATGTTTAGCATTTGCCTTCTACAGCAGTCATAACCCAAAACTAATCCATATTCATAACCAGGAACAACACTCTCTAACAACCACTTCTTAAAACTCCCAAAAACCATAAGTGGGACAGTTAAAAGCCGATGTTATTAGAAGCACGTTAGGGCGCGCTCACACCGGCGCGCGCGTTGTCGCGGTGATGTACGCGACCGAGCGCCCGTAAACATGCTCCACCTGGCTTTGCTAACGCTACCTACATGGTCAGTGTAGGGGCAGCAAAGAAAGCGAAGAAGAAAATTACTGTCACTATCAAAACAATAAGTAAAGGAATTCGTTCAGAATAGTTTTGTTTATTTAGTTTACTGTTTTTCAATTGTTAGCGGAAAGGTAGAAAGAGTTAAAAGAAACTATTATTGAGAGGAAAGAATAACTATAGTGGTTTGAAATTTTTGTTTGAGTAGAAAATTGCCGGGAGATGAACAAACGGCTATTTTTATGTATCTGATAAAAGTTATCTAAAGATGGAAAAATCGGCTTCATTACCACAATACCCTTCATAATTTTATATTAAAATGATCTCTTTTGACTTCTTGAATATACTTCTTGAAAATCCTTCAAATTAAAAAAAAAAAGTGTCAGTTGTTATTTTTTCATATAATTTCTAAATTCCTAATGTTTTTTTTTTAATTTAATTTTGTAGTAACATTATAATTCAATAAGTTTTACCATGACAATATTATCTGTTCGTATTATATTTGTCTTATTTTAGTTATGTATAATTTTTACATTTTAAACACTATTATCTAATTCTTACCTAAACTTTTCTGCCAACCGTACGAGGATCTGCACCTCGCCCGGTATCGGAGATATCAAAAAGCTTACGCCGAGTTAGGGCACTCGATTAAAGCCAGCCTTGTTTGCATCGCCGCTGAATGTGCTGACCCTACCACTACCACTTGAGCTGTTTTATGGTAATTAAAATTTTTGTTAACGATCCTTATTGTTTTGCTTACTGTACTTTTTGGTGTTAGTGTCGTGAGATGTGTAGGTTTTGGTGTGTGCTTTGGGTTTAGCTAATTTTAGAAGTTAGCAGAAAAAGAGGTGTCGTTGGAAAATTATCTTTTTCAGTCTCTGATAGAAATTGAATAGTTGTAACGAAAATGCTGTGATTTGGCTTAGTAGTAAAAACAGTAACTATAGAGTGTCTTGCCCATTCTTCTCCATAAGATACTACCTTTGTTTATGAAAAACTAAAATCAATTCTTCCCTTTCAAAGTTTGACATTCAAAAGTGCCTTTCAATGGCCTGATAAAATAAATAGTTTGACTTTGGCTTTGACAGTGATTATGATTCACATAAACGTTTAACTACAACACATCATGACGTCACTGACCTCAATACCAAAACAAAACACGACTCAAATAATAAAACATCAAACATCAACATTGAAATAATAAATCTGCGCGTCCATTCCCCCCTCGCACCTCCCCCCCCCTCCCCCTTTCAGCTCAAGGAGGCATCCATGAACGCTGTCAGGGTATGATGGACGGCCGCGCATAAAACTGACGAGACGACTACCCACGGTACGAAATGGCTCTACGGAGCCCAGTATATCACTTTTATTACATGCCATCTTCATTTTCATATTTCATATTTGCATTTCTGTAGCACCCCCCCACCCTAGGTCGTCTCCCCCCCGTTTTAAGCGTTTCGCACGTTTTTCTATGTAATCGCTCGCTTTGTGTGCGTGACGTAGTGGGCAACGCGTCAAAGGAAACTTTTTATGGTGTTATGTTGGCTAAATGTGTTGGTGGTGTTATGGTTCCGTATATAGATAAATTGTGTTCTCTTTGTTCTGAGTTTTAAGCGTCTCTTTTCTGAGAAAGAAATGAAACTATGTCGTTTAAGTTCTATATTATTACTATTTTAGGTTCAGTTGGTTACACTACAATCAGTTGAACACTGAAAATTTTCTCCGTTTTCATTAAAAATCTTAGACTTCCTCCAAATGTCCCATGTATCTATTATTTCACCGGACCTTTTCAATCCAGTAAGATATGCTTGCATATCGCTTGATAGACCAAAAATAAATATGACAAGTAATGTAATCGTGTCATTTTGGTGTAAGCTTGGCAAGCCAACCGATACAGCCTGACGACTCATTTACCTAACCACAACTTACATTGCCAAAACCGCCGAATAATTTGCTAGTAAACCTTTGGTCTAGCATTTACTAACAAAACTACCGAGTTTGGAACCCTGGATTCGATGGAACATCAAATTCAGGATTCTAATTTCGGTCGTTATGTTAATAGCGCGAAAAAAAAACTGTTTAGTGATAAAACATCTTAGAAATTTTTCAATACAAGCTCGAGGATCTCTGTCCGATTCATCATCATCATCTGCCTAGCCTTTTCCCAACTATGTTGGGATCGGCTTCCAGTCTAACCGGATGCAGCTGAATACAGTATTTTACATAGAGCGACTTCCTATCTGACCTCCACAGCCCAGTTAGTACTGGGTAATATGATACCCCTTGGATAGACTGGTTGTCATCTTTGCCCGATTAAAGTCAAAATATTTAATTTCTTATAAAACCACATGAACACTTATTAATACGTCAGAAGCTAGACATACGGTTCAAATTCCTATGGAGAAGAACCGGCAAGAAACTCCACGGTACAATAAATTACTGCCTATTTCTTCATTTAAATTGGTTCTAATAACAGAACTTCACATTCAGTGTGAAACTACACAGTTTGCTTAGCGCTTTTGATGAACGGGTACCTAATAATTTTCTAATCTAAAAATGATTGAAATAAATTGTCGATTAATTTTCGGCCACTCTACGGTACCCTAAAAAGCTAAGTCAAGGAAATGTATAACAAAGTTGAGGGCATGTTGTGACGTGTTCTTTAGCAGACCCCGGCGGCTGAGCTGCTTAACACGAGGTGCTGTGTTCACGGATTTTATTTTTAACATGATTTTATAACTTTATCGTAAAGGTATTGGGTTTCAGATTGCTGGAAAGTTTTGAGAAATATGTCGATTGATTTTCATTTTTTGGTGCAGTCTTGCTAATAAAAGATAGCAAAGACTTACTGCTAAGACTAAATACCTAGGTTCATTAGCCTACTTTTTTTTGTGGATGTTCTGTATAATAGTATCGTCAGTTTCAGAAACTACCCAGCATTTGATCATGGTACTGCTTGTGGGGTCCGGTTTATATACTCTTTATATACTCGAATTATGTTTATTTGTTAAAAACAATATGCAATATTTTAATTTCAAATCAAATTTTAAAAGAAACATTCGAAAACAATATAAATATGACATTAATTTACCGGTTATTAACAATGTGATTTTTTATAAAAGTACCTATGTTACTGCTATTCGTGTGTACAATCACTTACCGCCAGCAATTAAACAATTAAATGGAAATATGTTTAAAAATAAATTGAAAAAAAATGTTAATTGCTAATGTATTTTATAATCTGCATGAGTTCTTTGAGAAAAAATAATATTTGTATGCACCTTAATCCTTAAAATACCATTGCATATCCGACTTGGGTAAACTGTTGAAACTAAAAATGTAATGTTTACTAATAAGAACTTAATGTACACAGTTATGCAATAAATATATCTTTATCTTTATATCTTTATCTTTATCTAACATAACTGTCATAGTGAAATTGTAAATCATACATTCTAAAAACGAGGCTTTCGAAATCTGTACACAGCTTTATCATCCAAAACAATCAAACAATCGTACCTCACAACTCACAACACCCGAGCATCGCAGTCAATATCACCATCATATATTTTTCCATAGGCGTCCTCCCGTCAGTTCATACAAAGACGTAGCCATAACTCCTTCCAGCACACGGGAACAATACTGGAATTAATTACCAGGACCGCCCAGTAGACCCAGATGTTTTTCATTCATTGTTTGTCCGTAGAAGTTCGGCTGATCTGGTTTATTGCGTAGCCAGATGGGGTGATGTTTGTATTGTTGGAAGGTGAGTGATAGGTACGTAAGCTTACTTTAAAATGCAATTAAATTATTACGTTTTGTTATGATATTTGATTGACTATTTATATGTTTTAAAGAGGCATTTTATCTCGTGGAAACTTTACATTATCACAAAATCACAAGCGGTTGAGTTTATTTCTGGGATTCCATGTTTTCATTGCGTGGTCACATACACTATTTAACGACCAATTTTCTATCAAAGATACACATAACATCAGACCAAAAAATTTGGTACAAAATACTAGGAATTGTAATTACTTTAATTGAATTGTATTCACTGTCATGCTTAAAATAATTCATTTAAAGTTCTTTCCGTCTTGAAAGTGAATGGACTCGTGAGGTTCCTGATATTGTTAAATTAATTTACAATTGAAAGTGAATATTTGAAATACCCAAAAAAAAAAACTTTCAAAGCCGTACGCAATAACAGGTAATTTTTAAACACGGAATAAAAAAGTTGTTCTTTACTTTCTATTTCCAAAAACATTAACATTTCTTGCCTAATTAGTTTAGCAAATAAGACCGGTCTGCATACTATATTAATATCTAGAAACTAATATATAAATTGCCTAACACGTTCTAGATAGATTAATCCTTTAAACGGCAACGATTCAAAATACTTGTATGATGTTTTGCTTGTAAAACTTGGCTTTATCTGTCAATGATCTTTGTCAATTCATAGAAAATTGGTTCTTTGACTTTTTGGGGATTTAGATTCTCTAGTAAGACATTTAAATAGTAAAGCTCAACATTGAATGTTACATTCAACTACCGATAAATAGGCTGTCACCAAAAAACCACTTACAGAATTTTCTTTGAAATATAACCTCAACTTACATAATAATCACCTATTTATTAAAAAAATCCACGGAGACGTTTTCTCTTTACATAAATAAATCAAGATTCAAAAAACTTTTATGACGTTACAAATCCTAGAACTTGCTAAAATAAATGTGACAACCGTAAACATGTGTGTGTGTGTGTGTGTGTGTGTGTGTGTGTGAAACCCCAACTCCATCCGTGTATGTACAGACAACAAAATTATAAAAGGGTAAATAAAACAGAAAGCTTACACAAGTCATAAATTTGATTTATAGAGATTAAAAAAGGCGCTTTAGAAACGGCTCGAACGAAAATTTTCGGTGGGACGAATCGGGAGACGAGTGTAGCGTCAGAAGAAAAGGAACAAAATGACAGCTGCTTAACAGCTGTCATTTTGAGATTTTATAAATTGTTTGTTTTATAAATATAGTATTATTATAGCTAGCCCACATTGTCCCACTGAAGGGCGAAGGCCTCCCTCCACTACTTCCAAAGGTCACGCTTTCGTGCTACTTCTTTCCAATTCTCAAGGAAGACATCCAGTTCGTCCCACCATCTCCTTGTGTGGTCTGCCGCGACCCCGTGTCACTGTTTCAGGGCACGAATTCTGAGCTTCACAGGCCCACAATTCGTTCGGCATGAGACTGACATAAAATAAACATATATGATTTCGATTTTAGTATCCCAAGAATAGGACACAAAAAGTTCAATTTCGAAAGTCATATTGTATAATTAAACAAAGTAAATTACAAGACTACTACAAATTGCGTTCGTCAAAATACTTTGTTTAATTCATCATTATTATCAGTTTGTAGAAAAGCTTTTTGAAAAAAAAAAACAGCGGCACTGTATGAGGACGCCTGTAATTGTTTATCCTTGCATTAAATTACGATTTCAGCACCCGTTTTCTATTGTGGCTTGTGGTAAGAATGGGGTCTAGTACATATTTTCTCACATATCGCAGACAAAGATTCATAAAAACCAGCAAATGTAAAAATAAAAATGTCACCATTAATAAAATAACAACAGTAACTTATTATTTCAACAACATCCCTTTTCTGCACCCCGTACTCATGTCAGCGCAGTGTCGATGTTCGGGGCCGTCAGAGGGGGCGCCGTAAGAAAATTTACAGGCACCGCCGTATTTCACCCCCGCCTTTTTTGTTAATCTACCCTCCTAATGCGTCGCTTTGTTTACCTGCTGACCGTACATAGTGTCCTTAGTTAACGTGTTCAGATGGAATTATTACGCCTATTTTGTAAAGGGGGTCTTTTGTTTGGGGGTGAGCAGAAAGCTAGGTTGTGATTATAGGATCTTGGGGTGTCTAGGTGTGTATCTTTGTGTATGGTGATTAAGAGAGATTTTAATGCTGGTGTGGATTAACATCAGTAATTAAAATTATAATAGATGTTAAGAAGTGCTTGAGAGAAAATAATGGTACAATAAAAGACTATAAAAAATTTCTCAATTAGATGAACGCAATCGGGCTTAAGATTATGATCTCAAATCTGTAATTTTATATTTGACTCGCGCTCTTTTAAGAACTTATTCGACACCTTCTAAAATCTAACGGTCAGTTAATTATTGTGTATATTTCTTCACTACCCTTTGCTTTTCTTTACGCCTTTATTTTAGAACATATGACATTGTAACTAACTAGCCTTATTGCCCCACTGCTGGACAAAAGCTTCTCTCGCCCTATTCCATACAATGCTACCTTTTGACGACGGCCAGTCTTTTCCGAACCGTTAACACCTTAGTCAACAAATCAAAACAGCAGCAAAACAGTAAGGTAGGAAGTTATAACAGTGATAGCCTATTGGTGTGACCGTCAGACTGCCAAGTCATAGGTTTCGAGTTCGAACCCAAGTCACGAACCTCTGATTTTGAGGATTCATGTGCGTATTGTATAATTATCACTTGCTTTGGTAAAGGAAAACATCTTGAGGAAACCAGCATACTAGGCATACTAAAACTCTGACACCAGGTTAGGCATTAATGTAGGGGTCCGCATGGGCCGATGCCTGCCAGGGCTGCGGGACTGTTCTAAAGAGATACCGTGGCCCTGGAACACAAAGGGCAAAGAAGGGACATGGATGGGTTTTAGTCAGTACAAGTCTGACACTCCCTTCCGCTCCGCCCAGAGCGAGGGGGGGGGGGGGGTCATTTGATGATTTCCAATTCAAAAAAAAAAGAATGCTTAGGCACTAACCTTACGACAAAGAAAGAAGAACAAATCAAAAGATTCATTAAATCTTAACGAGAATGTTCCACGTCATTTTCTGCCTCAACAATGGTTAAATGACATCCACAATCTTCGTCCTATATAACGTTTGCAAATGAGCGTCGCTTTGAAAGTTGTGCAATACAGAGATACAGCAACTTACGAGGGCGGACCTAGCTTAGTTTTCGATTTGGCAAGCAACTGGGCAATATTGTTCGGTTCGCGAGCAATTCCTACAGTATGTTTAGCGTTTTTATTAGTTATATGATTTTCGAAATATTGGGTTGTGTGCTTTGAGAATGGGGCTGTTGTGTTTTGTTTTTTTGATTTGTGGGTTGTAATGAGGTCAGGGAAATGCATAGGCAATGAATCTGTTGGTTGATAGTTTGGTGCACTTCAAAATGTTCAGAAGTTTAGTTATAGAACTAGTGTGTAGAACTAGTGTGGTAGTATTCTCAATCAAATTACTTTATTGAAACTGTTACTCAATGGTAAGTATTAATTGTTGCTTACAAAGTAAACCAAATTGGAAGAAAGGACGTCAATGAACATTTAATTAGATAAACAACAGCTAAAATTGACAAAACCTTTACGTATGACCTGTTCTCGTTCCGTGGCTTCATGCTGGTCAATTAGTTATTTGCTCTAAACCTTCAACGTGATTATAAGCTGATCCCCTGTCCATCCATCCCTAAAAGTCTAGACATAATGCTATCATCACGACTTAACGACTATCTACTTGTACATTTAAACCCTTCGACTGGTCACATAATTGGTCCAATGAGGGGTGAGCGGGTTATTTCATAATCTACGGCACTACCCCCTCAACCCCTCGCTGCAGACGGATCAACGCTGCACAATCCCGGCGATAGAATTTTATGAGACCCCCGGGTGCAGCGTGGTAAGCAGTAGTCATAAATAGTTGCGAGTGTTCGTATTGACTGGATGTGGCAGTGTTATTTTTTATTTACTTTAAGTTGAAAGGACCTTATTTGTCCATACAAACAAGGTTCTTTTCCCTTTTTCCCCTTCTCAATGTGTACGAAATCCCGTGGAAAGCACCAAATTAACTCAATAAATCATAGGTGAAGACAGTGAAGATTCCAATTACAAAATATGGACGGTTGAACTTGTAAAGGATGTGGAAGAAGGAAATACACATATACAGGTGGAAATCTAATGCACAGCACATAGGGCATGCAGTAAAATAATTGTGAAAAAAATCACATTTAGCTTCAGATTGTACCGTCTAGAAGAATTGTTGTTTGATATTGAACAAAAACATGATGTAAAGATTAAAAAAGAGGTTTATGAATGGCCAAGCTGTTTAACCAACAGCCAAAGCTCATATTTTTCGTACTGTTCATTTATTATACCGTAAAATAAACAAAACATAGGGCAGTCAGTACAGCTTTCAATCTTTCACACTCAATAACACCATTTAATCTTTACAAGTCACCAAAACAAAAAAAAACCGAGTTACCGATATGTTTTTTTCTCCAACCACGCTCCTGCCCCATCCAGTTTCTCCCACATCTGTGGGCAGCACATTAATGCACTACGACTGTACGTAACTATTACGGCGTGAGTTGTGGATTTGTTTTGCTGGTCAGATAGTTGAAAATATGAAAATGAGTTTCAAGTTTCACTAAGATGTGGAGCGACATCAAATTTTATGGACAAAACAACTTTTGTATTAATTCTGGTACGAGTTTTGTGTTTTAGTGGATGTGGTAGTTAGTTTACGTAGATGTATTGTGGATTGTGGGGGCTTATTTCTGGCTATTGTTTGGTATGGACATCGAGATGACATCGCTGTCATTGATTTAAAGACGTTTGAGAAACAAGATGGGACAGTTCTTCATTCTCCAAGGCGAGTGTTTTTTTTCAAATGTCCACAGTTCTTGTCAATTAATCTCGCGAATAATCCTGCTTGCGCGATGTGGGATGTTGTGTGATGCGTAGTTCATTATGTGGCGTTGTAGATGCCGCCACAGGTTCATAAGCTTATAAACTGTGTATCCTTGGGAGTTTTTAAGCGATAAACAGCTAGGCTAGTCTTCTCTTCTCTTGTGGAGTGACTGACGGTTGAGAAAAATTAGATTGGCAACAGCAAAGTAAACCAGAATTGTAATAAATATTAAAGTTACAAGCATTTGACCAAGAAAAGATTTTTACGACCCCTTCTGGCTAGCTAACAGGCAGCAGAAAGCATAAGAGAGGTATCAGCTAAGGGTTGCTAAATACCCATTATCTTAGACCGAGATCTATAAACGTTAGTACGTGTTTTGTCTTCGTCTCTGCCTTGCACTTCTAATTTGACATTTGATACTGACAGCAATAACGTTAAGCTAAAATGCGTGCTTAATTATGTTAATAGATATTCACCTGAAAAAAAAATGTGAGCCGTCACGGGACGCCTGGCAGATGTGAAACATCGACATTATTTTGTAAAAGTAATATGCAGAAAAGAACAGATTGTGATAGGAACTAAATATGTCATAATGATAAAATAAAATATTACGATTTTTTTTCCAGATAACGACGACTAATTAACTATTGAATAAACATTTATTTTCATTAAATACAAAAATTTACGAATTTATTTCAAATCGTGACTACTTAATTCGTTTAATCAGTGACTTCGGTAATAGTTATATTCGATGTTGCCTCTGAGGACGGTATTACTGTGACAATTGGTCGATGGTAACTGAAGTATGTTACAAAAGTATTGGACAAAACATTATCAAGATATCTAATAAATACAGCATCTATTGTTGTTCCGTATCTGGTGGTAGGTTCTCTTGGATTGTTATTAATTTGCAATTGAAATTCTTCTTGGAGAAACGTAATTAATTAATTAATTAATACATCCAGCAGGTGACGCACCGTACACACTACTGCATATAGACTGTATATATATACCATCATATAGCGTGGCGACGCGTCGCCACGGCATGCGTCGCCACGCCAGAAATCGGTTTTACGTGCGGCTATAGATGTTTCACATCAACTAGGCTACTTAGAGAAATTAAAAACAACCACATTTAAAAAAAAAACAACTTTATTAATTTACTACTCAACCGAATCCATACCTCGACTTATCCCATCAGCTTTCAAGTATTTTCAACTTCTAACTTTTGTAACCAACTCAAAGTTGAATAGTCTTGTAGAAATACAAAAGATCGTTGAGTGAAGACTGCGGGGTGACATGATACGGACAAAAGGCACCAGATTGCACCTACCTCCCTTGTGTTAAGGGGAGGCTCCGATTTATTGGGTCTTTAGTTTTTGTTGAGGGAATATGGTCATTGTAAAGGTAACTTCTTTTGAGAGATTTTAGTGAGGCTGTAAAAGGGACTTTTAGATCGTATGGTAGTTTTTCTAAGATGGATTTGTTATTAAGTTTTATTACACTAATATAATAAGATAATCATGGGACTTTCTAGCAAGTAATAAAACTCCAGATAACAGTAAAAATTGGGATTGATTCGATTGGGCAAAGACTGATATTGTAGGAAAATGATTCTGAATGCAGAACTTAGTAAGCGCGAATTACATAGTGAACCTCATCTCATGACTGATGAGCATTAACTTAATTTTCAAACATACTTTAAGAATTTGTATGATTTACTTAGACTAGTTTTAAATTCAAACAAAACCCTACGTAGCCCTTTATACTACTCTACACTCCTGAATTTCATGAACTGGGCTGTGGTCAAAGCTCATCAGTGATTGGTTCACTAATATTGATCTGGCAAATTAAGTCGTGAATTTAGTATACAAAATTAAAATTACTTACTATAGACAAGTATAGAGACAGGCTTTGTATTTATTATAATTTTTTCTCAAGAATTTTTATTTCTTGATTTCGCAGCCAGTCAGAACAAATAAGCTTCCCCTTAACAGTTGCAGCGGATTTCAAGACGGACCGACGGACAGCGGGGGCAGGTAAAGGGGTCAACCGTCATCGATCGGGGTTCAACCCGCCCGTAATCATACCCCACTTGTTTATTTTATATTGGAAATGTCAGCGCCGTGTGTGATGTTCGGTTGTTTCTGTAGTTGTAGTATTGAAGGGTTAAGATGTGTTTTGAAGAAGTAGGGTAGTAATGTTTTATGATTTGACGATGACTGGAACTTGGAAGAACAGTAATATTGTTGTGAACAGTCTTTTTGACTCGCTCGCTCATTCTGAAATAGGCCTGTACTTTATGATGCTGGCTGAAACATTCTTACTATTTATTTTACCGCCTAACATTTAACTTGCCTAGCAGTTGGTGTCTAACACAGCCAACACATACTTGCTACTATTTTTCAATTAATCTGCTTGATATCCGGGCCCTGTAAAGCATTCCCTTAGATTCAGTGATATGTATAAAACAACTAACTTCTGCTTATCTCACGGGAACGTAAGTGTACTTCAGATCCTATCTTTTTTTCTAACCGAGTTTACAGTCTACCTGTGTGTCACATCCCTTCAGATGTACTGACCGATAGATGAACCGAAAGAGTTCCTTTCGCATTTATAGTTTTAGTTTGGACGCTTTGCACTTGTGTCCGACCTCTTGGTTAATACCTCAGCTTTGAAACGTGTTAATTACAAACTGCTTCTGAAATCTTAGAAATTCCATCACATATTCTTGGAGATTTCCACTTGAAATTATCAGGTGCATGCTTACAAGTCCCTGTAGTGTTGCGGTGGCACTGTCGCACATACAACGCTGCCTCAAAGAGACTGGCGAAGACTTAACACCTTAGTCGAGCAGCAGTGAATGTTTAATAGCGGTCACTTTGTCAACACACGCTCTCTTGGGCTTTTTGTAAACTGACTGGGGAGTGTGTTTCCATTGAACGAAATATTTTAGGTATGGCCGTGGGTTGGTGAAGAGATTGGTAGAAACACTGTTTGTTTAAGACTGTTTAACATTGAAACTAAAAAAAAAATTGAAAAAAAAGGGATTATAGTTATGTTATCTGTTAGATCAACTAATCAAGGTTGATTCTGATTCTTTACTTTCAGGTGCCAAGTTAGTGCTAAGTTAATGATTTTACTTAAAAACTTTCAGAAGCTGAACTAGCTTCACTTATTCCATCAAGTACCGGTCACTGACCAGCTCCCCGTACGGTCTCATGGAAACGTACCCGGGACGTGCATGCACGAAGTGCGTCGCGACCACACGGACTGTCTTACCCCTTTATGCAGCTCCCCTCAATACAAGCGCTGCATATTTTAACCTTAGCTCGACCACAGCCCGCTTCGTAAACGCTATCTGCTTTTGACTTCGCAAACATAACTTTACCTTACCGAGAGCCGAAGTTACTCCATTTTCAATTGTATCTTCGTCGGGGTAAGACGTGTCGTTGCTCTTGCAAGTGAAAATAGTAGTTGGCAGGTGAGTAAAAGCAAAGTCATTGGTCGCGCTTGAGATATTAGCAGCCTCAGTACTCCAGATGGGTGCATTTACGTGGAGATATTTCCGATTTGATAGCCTTTGAGGCGGCGTGAATTCTGAATGAGTTTGGCTTCGGCTTGCTTTTGATTTAGGTGTCGTGGGTGCCAGAGGGAATAAGGATGGGTAAATTTTTTGAAAATGAATTTTCTAGAGGGTTTTATTTTGAGTTAGATGTAAATAAGATTAATCTATTTCTTATAAAAGTTTTCACTCTGCATTTAAATCAGATTAACATAATTCATTCCTTTTGTCTATGCACATCATAGGTCTAAGATAATAATTTCGACAATTTTCAGGCGCAAAAATCAACGCAAACATTTGCTACCTAATTTTCAAGGGTGAGAAAACAGCTGGAATTGTTTGAATTAATTATCAACAGTCAATCAAGTTACTTGACTTGCGTTTAATTTTCGCAGATCGGTAACTTCGATTACATAAGCCGAGTGTTATGTGAATACTGAATTCAAGAACATCATCTGCCTAGCCTTTTCCCAACTATGTTGGGGTCTGCTTCTAGTCTAACCGTAGGAAACTACAAACCAGTATTTTACATTGAGCGACTGCCTATCTGACCTCCACAATCCAGTTAGTACTGGGTAATACGAAACCCCTTTGCAAGACTAGTTGTCAGACTTTCAGGCCACTGACTACCTGTAACGCCTGTCAAAGATCTACAATTGACAACCAGGACCAACGGCTTACGTGCTTTCCGAGGCACGAAGAAAACTCGGTATGTAATAGGCGGTCACCTACTATCTACGGATCAACCCAGGCAAGCGCGGTTTAACCTGAAGATCGACCCGAGTGGCTGTTATTATTTAGCCACGCACTCTTCGTACTGAATTCAAGAATGATAACTTAAAAACAGCCTCAACAACAAACCGCCAGAATTTCGCGAACAATCACCCTCCACAGTCCACGTACCTACCATATGTTTTTCAAATCGTCACATCACCCGAGGTTGGTGCGAAACTAACCATTGTTCTTGCGACAACCTGCCACCGACGAGCCAGTCGAGCTGTCTCAGATGCGATGTCACTGTATTTTTGTCAAGTAGCGTTGCAGATGGGGATGCTGTTCTGTTTATTTTCGTTTTATATCAGACAATAGCAAACTTCAGATTGTGTAATGGAGACTGTAGGTTATGGTAATTAATTGGGTAGATATAAAATCGGTCTTATTTAAAACTATAAGAAGGTAGGCAGTAGAATAGGCACCACCTGCCTATCTAAGGTCAAACTAAGTCAGCTAGCAAAACTCCACAGATGCTGTAAGTATCGATATTTAAAAATAGTATAGCACAATAAAATAATTTGAAGATATTTTTTGTGTACAACGACCGCAGGTAACATTCGCTATCTTATTTAATTTGACCCCATGTATGATACGAGCAGAAGGCTTCAAAAGGCTAGTAACCACACTTACAACATTTTCAAGTGGAAGAAAAGCGACCACAGATACAAAACAGTTATGAACGTTTTACATCCCTGTCTACCCTGCTACTAAATAAGACGCAACCTCATTAAAAATAAATAAGCTACAGAAGATATTACGAGTGATAATACAGCGCCAGCAACATGAGTGGGTAGGCAGACAGTGTCGTCACGCGTCGCTGATAATTCGCGCTACAACTGAAAATGAGCTGCATATCACTGGCTATCCTGTGCGCATACAGGGTGCGGTGTTTTTCTTTTTAGAAAATAAACATCAAAATCGTCGTATTTTATTACATTAGTTTAATATCTGGATGTATGCAGTATATGTATGCAGTGTAAAATGTCCAGTCAGCGATTAAGAGCGAATACTAATAAATACATTTTATTTTTTTCTCCAATGTTATAATGTATGAAGATGTATGCAGTACATATCACCGGACTACCACTAAATCATATTGCTAAAATAATTGCCCAGGCAAAATAACCACGACAATGGTTGGAGAAAGATTAAAGATCGCTGACAATTCTGGCAATGGTTGGAGAAAGATCGCTGACAATTCTGACATAATCTTTTGTCTTTCCCAAGCGATGATCAAGTAACAAAATTTTTATGCAAAAAAAATAACTGGCCTAAGAAAAACACTGAAAGGTGAAAAATAACTTTACTATTGGTAGTCGGTGACATAAGACTCAGTGTAATAATCAAAAGTCACCGACTTCCGAAAGTAAAGTAAAGTTTTTAATGTACCCTTTTTAGTTGTGGTATCTCACACAAATCCTTGTCAGCATCAATTTTATAATGTAACTAGAAGTTATTAGCACATCATCAAAATAGACGAAGAGGAAAAAATGCATATTATAGTAAATAACACATAAAGTTCCGAAGCAAAACGAATAAAATTAATATGGGACCACCGCGCAAGCTTTTTCTACCAAATGCAAAAAGTACCACCTAAATCGGATCAATAAGTAATCACGGAGAAATCAGTGAACATACATGAAAAAAAAATAAAGATGCTGGTGGTGCTGGTTAAAAATAGTATTGCTGGGCCGTTGCAGGATGACATCCTTAAAAGGTACAACCTTTGCTTGTACCCAATATGACTTATTCCTTAAGTAACTATACCAGTGACCACAACCTAAATAATTCTGAACTAAAAACCCTCATTACTATTCCCACACACCCTGTATATCCTCCTTGTACTACCAGACACCGTTCACAACGCAAGCGTAAAATAAAAATTAAAATAAACAAAAGGCAACACTCGTCCTACACCCCGGGGCCGCTCGTATTAAAGCTTTTGTCCTAAGATTAGCTATTAAGAAAGGCCTTAATACCAGCTAGGTCTGTCGTCTGAACCTCACTGGTACGCTCTGGAATTAGTCGGTTTTGTGAAGGGGGGTGGAGGGGAGGACTTTTGTTGCTCAGTTGGTCTTTAGATGAGAAAACTATGAGGAATGAAGTAGTGTTGTGACTTGATGGTTAGTTGTTTTGTTTTTAATGCGTTCTTGTTTTGTTTTTGTTTTTAGAATGGTTGGGTGTTATGCTCGGGACGATTGGATTGGCTGATGATTGTGTTGGATAGAATTGTAAACTTCTGTGCCTAATTATTCAAAAGTGTCTCTTACTAATACTAGTTGAGCTTACAAACTTCAAATACTTTAATTAGACCTTTCATTGAATTTAAGAGTTTAATAAAGGGTTTATAATAATAAAATAAGGTACCTCAATACAGCTGGATGGTCAACCATCTTTCAAATTAACACGTCACACAGTTTAGAATGAAAAATAAATAATGTAGAAACATTATATTGACTCGCTGTTGACTATACTTTTATGCAAAATAATAGTGATTAACTTAGCAATAAATAAAGTTGCATCACTTAGAAAAAATATTTGAAAATTAATATTAGTACTTTTTAAGCAGATGATCCAATGTCTTTACGCAATCACACCATCTATGATATGACTGTTTCAATATCAAATAATATGACATTCGCTATTCACCTTGGAACACCTTTAATTTTGTACTTTCCCAGATTATGTCTAGAGGCCAAAATGTTACGCAAATCATAATTAAAATTGTCTCCTTGTCGCCATTTACCCTATACTTAAAAATTATAATGAATTCAAAACTCCAATGTGCGTAATAGGCGATTTCCAAATTATTGCTAATAAACATTATCATATCGATAAATTCCATGAATATTAAAAATCAATTAAAACTAATCTACAAAGTATAATTTCGAACAAAATGCTAATCAACAAAAAACAATCTACACAAATCGCACAGTGGACAAGTCACTAAATATCCGTAGACAAAATAAAAATCCCGGGAAAAAAAATATCTCAACATTTATCACAACGTAGAATTCCTTTTAAAAAGTAAATTCTTTTCTTTAGCATCGATGGAAAGAACAGCGAAAGAGAATTAATGCAAAACAAAAGTCCCGCTATCTGGATGGTGGGCGGAGTGGCGGCACTAAATTACTCGATGGGCGTCAACCCACCGCCATGTATCAATCAGGCTGGCCTAGATTTATGGGACAGTTCACTTCGGAATCGTTAGCCTCCGCGACGAAAATGTGTTACTGTTATCCTGTGTCTTCCGACTTTTCTCTTTTTTCGGAGGGTGGGGTGTTGCGTTCGTTTATCTAGACTTGCGAAAATACGAATTGCGTGATTGTGCTCGCTGTAATTCATGGGGAAAGCTGTTATGTACTTGACTGTGTAATGTCTGTGAAAAAATTAAGAAAGCATTTAGGTATCTTTCAGAACTTAACCGAATTTTCAGGAAAAAATGTTTTTTTTTTTGTGATTTCCCCGCTAGTTTTTTACATTGTAATAGCCAAACCTGGATCGTTTCATTTTGATCTGTTGGATTTCAAACTCGCTGACATAAATTTCAAAACTGATGAAAAATCTAATCGCTTGCAGGTCTGAAAATCAAAGTAAATTGTTGAATCATCATCCAAATAACTAAATTATCACTACAGTGTATACACTCATTCCCGTAACTTCACATTTAAAATTCAAACCCCACAAACATAATGAAAACAAAAATAAATAAATCCTTTACTATTACAGTCAGCAACACAATAAAAAACATTTATAAAATTAACGTTTTCCAGTCCAGACTGTGTCGCCATCAGCATTGATGGTTCTGTCCCATCCTTTGTCGGCATGAAGCACTGTGCTCTTGTCATGTTGACATAAATGGAAAAAATGCGAATGGTCGCCACACTGAGGCTAATTTCCTTTTCAATGTTCCCTGTCCGTGTGTCCCTGTCCACGTCAGTCCGAGTTGACGTCCCTTTCAGCTATTTCAAGCTTTGATGTTGTTTTTGATGGTAATTAATTATGTTTGTAATATTTTACGTGTGTGAGTTTTTGTAATTAATATTTTTACGATGTTTTAATTTTTTGATAATGAGTGTGTTTGATTTCTGAAGCTGAAAAGTGTTGTTTTTATTGAGTAGCTGTCTAAGAGGTAGTTTAATTTCCTTTGAAAATATTTGGTTGCGAAATTACTTTTTGTAACAAGAAATTAAAAATAAGTGATATTATACTGTGTACCAAAGTATGTTTGTATTCATGTGTAAGAAAATTTCATTGCTACTAAGAACCCTACTACAATCACTCTAAAGACGACAATTTAATATTATAATCGAAAAAAAAAGTTACCAAAATTCATACTTGCATCAACACATCTTGCATCATCATCATAAACCAACTTTCCTCAAAAAAATATTTTAACTTCTCAAACAAACCTTTGCGATCCAAGTCACACGTACTCGTACTCCTTCCGCGTACGAAATACGAGCGACACGCGTTACTGTAACGATACGATTGCGTAAACACACAACAACTCACACCTGTGCGGTATTTACGAGTTGTGCTCGACTGTACGCCAATTTATTCGCACTGTTGTTACTTTTGTGCTTTATAGTGCTGAGGGAGTCCATTGAATGATTGGGCGTTAATTTTGATGAAAATGTTGCGAGCGATGTGTTTTATTTAGTCTTTTTTTCTTGGTTGTTTGCTCAACATAATGATAATTTTATAGACTGCGTAATTATGTTTTTTTTTACTTTGAAAATTGAATTTTGATTCATAAAAGTGTTTTTTTTTTTAACAAAATTCAATTTGACCACCTTAATTACTTTTTCTTGGTTATGGCATATTATACCAGTTTGAATTCATTTGTCATCTGTATGGTCTTTTCTCTACGTTGGGGTCAGCTTTCAGTCTAACCGGATGCAGTTGAATAACAACTGTATTTTGCATGTAGCGATTGCTAGCTGATTTCAACACCCAGTTACGGGGTAGCGCGATACCTCTTCGAAATTTACTTATTCTAACTTATTCGAAAAACGTATAAAAATAAATAATATAAGTCACAATTATTCAATAAATAAGAATTAAGAAAGAAGATTTGTTTTATTAAAAATGTAATGAATCACCAATCAACTTACTTTTGTCTAAGAATTTTATATTTACACCAGTGTGCATTCAATAAAGCAAATTTTAAGACAAGTAAACTTGAAACCTTTTCTATCCACAAAGCACTAAGAAGAAAATCCACTGCAAAATAAAACACAACAGAGAGTAATACAAGACTAATCTTTACTACTGTCAACGCCGCCATTTTCTTTTCCCTCCATTTGAGTCCCGAAAAATAAAAAAATATAATATTAATAAAAATGCTAATTTTAAGTTTAATTCAACGGTCCGATTAGCCTCCTTGAGGGTACAGTGACGCAGATAACCGAAGCTGAGTCGCTGAGGTACAGTCGCGTAGATAAGCGGCTTTCATTACTGGCGTGTCGCGGCGACAATGGATTGCGACAACAAATCTCGGCGTTGAGTTATTTGTTGCTTCTGAGGTTATGTCGGTGACTGTACCTGTTATTGATGCTTTTGTTCTTGATTGTAGTACAGTCTTGGAGGTGATGGGATGGTAAGAGGTGCCTGAGGTGTAACTCTCTTAGTGGTAACATAAGTTTTGGTAAATTATAAAATATTAAACACCTTTTATAGTGTTACAGGTTCGTAAGTGCGAAGACTCATCAATGTTAACTGTCTAATTTAAAACTATTACCCAGTCTATCTACATAACATCCCGTCTGGACTACCCGAAAGGTTAGGCAGAGGTGTACCTAATAGTAGGGACACCCACATTTCGCCAGTTAGGTTTAAGTCCCATGTAATAGGGGGCGAGTCTATTGCCAACCCATCTTATATGCTTCAAATTACTCCTAAAATAAATATTGATCATAATATTAAACAAATATGTGTTTTCCTAGGATTACTGAGCCTATCGTCGCGCGTCGCGTCTTTATTTCTTTAACGTGCGGTTAGTGCCTAACCTGGGGCTGGGGCTGCAGTCTCGACATAGATAGCGACAAAAATCGGTCGTTAAGTCATAACGATGTCAAATTTCTTTAATAGATTTTCAACCTTAAGGTTTCGAAATAAAGTTGAAAATCTATTAAAGAAATTTGACATCGTTATGACTTAACGATGTCAAATTTCTTTAATAGATTTTCAACCTTATGGTTTCGAAATAAAGTTGAAAATCTATTAAAGAAATTTGACATCGTTATGACTTAACGACCGATTTTTGTCGCTATCTATGTCAAGACTGCAGCCCCAGGTATCAGAGTTTTTTTGTTGCCGCCCACTTATTGCATTTAACATCATTTCATAAATGTCATTCTAAGTAACTGAGAAATTCCTAATTTAAAAAAAAAAAAACATTAAAACTGCACAACCCGGGAATTAAACATAGGACCTTAGCTTGCTCAGTAACAGAGGTTTCGAATACTACTTACACCAACGAGGCTGCTCTTCTAGTGACAGACAAAACAACTTTATTAATAAAGACTAGACTGATGCATTTGTTTTGAAGCCATTATATTTTCAGCACCTAAGAATTTATTATACCTAAAGCCCGTTTCAGATTTAGATCAGTGCAAGTAGTCGGATATACCTAAAATCAATTTAATTTCACTCAAACACGACAACGTAACGTAAACAGATCTGCCTTTTATAACCTCTACTTTACGATGACACCAAAGTAAACTGCGCTTGCGCATCGGACGTTAACGTAAATGTGTACGCTTCGGGAAGTATTAAAGAATAAGTTTTTTTTTAAAACGTTTTATAATTAAAAAAAAAACTGGTTTTGTTTCAGCTTTGCTTTGTGTAAAGGATGATATGGCTAGAAAGGAGGTGACTGCTGAGATGAAGAATAATAGATAAGTATGGAAGAAGAAGATATGCTGCGAAGATCTAAATAAATTGGGATAAGGACAGGAGAATGATGATGATGGTTTTGTTTTAGCACAATTATAAACATACAAGACATATAACAGACATATTGTTCCCACTGCTGGTGTGCTGGAACTCAGGCCACCACTCCTTCTGTGGTAGAGGGTGGGTCATAAACCACCACGTGGGCCCAGTACGGGTAATTGTATAGTATATATCTTCGAATTTTTCGAATCAGGACGTTCTCAATTTTTGGATTCAGGGTCTACTCACGATATTTTTCGTCTCCGTTTTGAGAGCAGTGGTGATGAAATATCTTTCACGAAGTAAAGAGCCTTCCCGTATTCGCAACCACGATCGTAACTTTACGAAGCTAATAACAAGGATTATTACAGTCTTGAAAATGAAACTGAAATGGAAATACCGGACATCTTAAACACACTTTTACAAATCTCAAGCTGTCTCTAGCTTATTTTATACCACTTATCCTTAAGTATTGTGTAATTTAATAAGTTACAACTACTCGGTATGTCATAATTTAATTAAGAAGTGAGCGTGCTAGTGAGTGTTTCGTTATGTTGATTCACAGTTGCAGATGAAATGTAAAAAAGTAAGATTACCTGCCAACAGTTTAAGATAAAAGCGAATAAAGCTAAAATACTATAAGATCCGAAATTTTTGTGATAATAATTATTGAGAGTATTTATTTCGTTTTATAAGCAGAAATAAGTCATTGTATAGGCCTTCAGTCTGATCCCAATCTTGTCCGTTCGGCCATCTTTTTTCCTCTTCCAGAAAATTCAGAAGACATCCCATGTCTACCGAGTGATAAACTGCAATAAAATAGAGCCAAAGAATAAAAATATAAACTCCTAAAACTCCCCTACGCATTCCTCTCACCAGCTACGTCCTACCGTCGTTCCTCACGTATGTTTTGACACACTCGCGATATATTACTCGAACCAGTAAACGTTCGTGATGTACGGCGGGATACTGCAACAGAAAATAATACGGGCCAGAAGGTCAGATTCATAAGACGAGCGAAAAGCACGAAGTAGATTAACCTCACGTACATACAGTGAATGCAACCGTACCCGCAGCTGTCATTTGATTGAGATATCCATACGTACAGGGGGATTACTATTACTAGGTCTCGGCTATGATCGTCTATGTTTGAAATACAAAAGCTAGTTGATGAAATCTAACAGAGCTGTTACAATCGTGAAAGTATTTTCCTTTGTATATTTTTAACTTGCCTTGTTAGTTGGTTGTTTAGTTAGTTAGTACGTATTGGTTAAATCTTGCAACTGAATTTCATACCAGTTCCCCCCAATCGATTGAGCTTTTTTGCACACACCTTTGGTTCTAGAAACAGTATAGTTATGACAGACATGACCTAATCCTGAAGCCAGGATCGCCTCCTCAACAGTTAATAGCACGGACAGGAAGCATTGTATACGGGTTCGGGTTGTTGATAGATAAACCTAATTTTCTTTTTTACATTATAATAAAACAATGTTTTTTTTTTTTTAAAGTTCTATGTTATTATTTGTATTACCATAGTTAAAAGTTATAGACTTACAACTCTTTGCGATTCCAATTTGAGAAATAGATGACGAGGTGCGACTGGTGTAGGTACTACCTTGACAGAGAAAAAACTTGAAGAAGCCTTGTCCCTGGGGCTGAACAGTGGCGCGACCATCGGGCTAATTCTGAAACAAAAATTATAGTCGAAGTGCATACCCTATATAGTTTTATCGTCAAAAAATATGTATACATGTGTTCGTGCACCTGTTTTTCGCTCTTTGTACTTTTAGTCGGCCTTCTGTATATATTCTGTGCCCGCATAGTGAACCGCTCAGGTGATTCTGTAGAAATAACCAATAAAATACAATGGTTGCGTCAATTTCAACAAACTTCCAGTGAGGCATTATTGCTTATTTTAGTGCATGTTTCAATGTAAATAAAATTAATTAAAAGTCAATTTGTTTAAGTGATTATTTTTGATTCTTTATTTACTTTTGATGGACTTGGAACGGATATTGGAATTAATGACGGCGCCTTTGGTTCTTTGTTTTGCATCTTCACTTATATTTGAGTGCAAAATTCAACAAAATAAGTCTAAAGCACTAAAGAACCAAAGGCTGCAGTTTTTTTAAAATGGGTGATCGTATCAGATCCATTAGAATTTTGAAGCGGATTTGAATACTTGCAGTATTGTCACTTTCTCCCTTCAATCCATCCAAAAATTGTCTTCAAAAGATAGCTTTTTTCAATAAGGCTGCTCATACTATGTCACCCTCTTAGATAAAATTTCTACATTTTAAATCTGTAATTATCTATGACTTATATTGTTTAACTGCTTTGGTTCACCTGAGTATCAAACTATGAAGGTACAGTCTCTTGCAAAAGTCTGTACAAAAGACGTGATGAGATTGGATCATTATCTTGTTGAAGTCAATTAAAACAAGCAATCATTTGTTAGTCTTACTACACACTAATAAATCTGTAACAATATTAAACCTGTGCGAAAAGTGATAGTGAGTGACTGTACGGGCACAATAGGATATATTTTACCTCTTACATCTGGGGTGGCAAACCTTTGGACATTCACGTGGCATGAAAAAGTTTCGTCTATGACATTTCAATAATAACATGATGTCTATTTCCAGTTAAGAGGACCTATTTGTACAACGACTTTCAACAGGCCTGAAATAAGGTTTTTGGTATCTCTTGTCAATCCAAATAATCCATATTCCATCATCGTTTGTATCGCTGATAGAATTTTGTGTGATAGAACATTGGGATGAAACGTCCCCACTCTCCAAAAGATTTGAAACTAGTGTCATTCAAAGCGTCTGATAGGTCAGATATTTATTTTGTTATGGCAACATTCTAGTTACATGTGGGATTTACCTGGAATACGCGAAGATTTCAACCGCAACGCTTTTGATTTGATTTTGCTCCACGTATAATTCTTTTATAAACCTATCCTTTTACACCCTTTAGTTGGTTGATACATTATTTTAGATTAGCTAAATATTTTATCTCATAACTTCATTTCATTTTATTTTATATCACGAGCAATTTTCTGTCTAACAAAAAGTTTGCAATCCCTGGACTTACATAACTTTACAACTTATTGTTTTTTTCTCTTATTGTTTCACTTAGAATTTTGATTCTCTTGATTGATGGGTACAACATTCTTATCTGTCTGTCTGTCTGTCAGTAATGACAGGTTAGAAATCAATTTTCGTGATCTGTTTTCGTAAGTCGGGTAAAAAGAGGTTAACTTGGTATTGTAGTTTTGGAATTGTATCAAGGTTTTCCTATTGAGGTGTATTATTATATGTTTTATTGTTGTGGTGGATTAAGAAATTAGAAATAATGAGTGAGGGATTAATTTTTAGAATAGACTTTTGTAAGATGTGCCACGAGAATTTAGTCTGTTTAGTCTGTCCACTTACACTCAATAGGCAGATATAACCATACAATTTAGTGATGTTATTAGTAATTATATAACATTACTGAATATTGCACAGTCGCCAGCGCATCGGTCAAACTGTCAAATTTTCTCATTCGATTTTGAACTTAACATCACCATCAACATTTTATGGTTTAAAATCATTTGGAGTTTGACAGTTTGTGGTAACTTGATGTGCTGGCAACTGTACCATGAATAATAATAAATATTTTAGAATATACCATTGCGGGACCACATATTTTTTACAGATAATTTTAGCCTTTAGGTACACTTTGATAAGAAATCCAATCATATGCTGGCTATTAGGTAGTCCTGAGAGCCTTCAAAAATTGAACCAAAAATAACTTTTCCTTACCTGGAATCAAACTTACCACGCTCGGCTACCGCAAAGATTGACTGGACTTTAATTCTTAATTCACATTCATGAATGACAAAGTCACATAATGAAAACCATCTTTCCCACACTAATATCTATCCAATAATTTGACATAAATATGTTAAAGACTTGGCACAGCTCCCCGCACGTGAGACGAATGACTCCTGACTCTCGTGAAGACCCAGCTGTAGGCGCCGCACTAGTTCGTACTACCAGCTAATACAATTAATTGTTACGCTTCGCGCCTACTAAATTTTGAGGACTTGTACTTACATACGGGTTTTGTAGTTTATTGAGATGTGGATTAGATTATGTTAAAGTTGAAACAAAATTTAAAAATATGTAATTCGTTGTAAATAAAATAAAATAACTGCCTCGTTGGTCGTGTGGTCACAAGTACGACTGCTGAACATGAGGTCCTGGGTTCGATTCCCGGGTCGGGCAAATTGTTATTGGGTTTTTCCTACCGTGTTTTTAGTTTATAGGCGACTATAGTAGGCGATAATCCTCAGTTAAAGAGTAACCCATTGAGTTTCTACTTTTCTGTTTTTGACAACATATAAAGCCATAATAAATTGTAGTTTACGCTTATAAGCGAAGATACTCAGATAGCAGAAGATAAGAGATACGTCAGACAGACTCCTGAAAAAGCTTTTATTTCGTGATGAACTAACATTTTCGAGAAGTTTCATTTGAATAGAGTCGTCATGTTAAAATATAACTGACGGCAGTTTTTATTTTATTTATTCTGCCTCTAAAACCCCGGCTGGCCGAACGTTTTCAGATACAAGTGACAATTCACGCCAATTCGTTTGAAGAGGCCGCCTCTCACACCGCACAGTAATGTGATTGATTTGTCACTGGGCTTGTCGATCGAGTTTATGTTGAGTGATTATGAACAAGACATTATGTTGTTGCATTGAAAGAATATTACTTATTATTAGTAGGTTGTACAAAAAATAAAAGCATGCAATAGGTAATAATAAAAAGATAAGTCGCAATTAGATCAGTCGGAGCGGTGATACAGTTGTTTCTGAATGACTGGATCATTCATACCTTTTTAGAATATACATTAACCTAATTACCATTTAATTAAGTAGAGTTAACTAACTTAATACATTATTAATTAAAAACTATTAAATACCCTAAAATAAATAAACTAACAACAAACTTTAAAATGGCACCAAAAAACATTAACCTAATTTGTTTTTTTTTTTACACATATTCATCAAAGACAATTTTAATAAGCAATCAATAACATAAAACAGTCGTTGAAATAAAATCAAGTTGACTAAATAAACGTGCAATCAATAAAACCATTTTATTTATAGTTTAGAATCAACAAATTTTGCATCTTCAAATAATTTTGCAACACTTAATTTGATCAGCCGTATACAGACAACAGGAACGCCTGAACTCTAAATAAGTACCACATTAAAATTTATCACTATAATTTGTCTGATTCTTAATTCGTCGGCGATCCGACCGAATTCCTTCGACGCTATGTTAAAAAATGTTGCTTTTAAACGTTTTTGAAAAGAAGAAAGTAATTTTTTGTACTTTTATGGATAGATATTTTTAAAAGTGTTCTTCCTAATTGGTATGGAACGCTGCGATGAGTAAGAAAAGAAAGTGAAGTTGTTATTTTTTGCGTTTATGGATATTTTTAATTTCATTAATTAAGTATTGTTGGAGTGATGGGTATTAAGAACTTAGGCCAGCGATCATATTATGTATGTTTATTAGTACCATATTACTTTAACAGAATTTTACATTGTTAGAACGTGTTACAGAGTTACTTATTAAAAGCAAGCGACGCCATGACAGATATAATAGTTAGTTTTGTAGAGGGCTGTAATGTTGCAATAAAAGAGATCAAGATAATCACATTAAATATACCACAGATTACAACAAGTATTGATGTAGGTGGATTTTATTGTTCTTATTGGAAGCAAGTTTCCCCTGTATAATTAAATAAACAAATTGAACTTTGATGAAAAAAAAAATAATATAATAATTTTACTATTGCCTATTGCAGTTACAGGACTGTGTGACCGTCATCCATGTCCCCAACCAAAAAAAAAAGACGTTGACTTATTTACATTTTACATACAAACGCTATCCATTGGTCGTCAGTCAATCGACTTTCTGAATTTTATTTCGGTACACCAGACATGAATCCTCGACTTTTAGATATAAACATTTTTTCACTCCATTTCACGAATTGAAGTCGTTGAAAAATTGACCTTTCGGCTTTAATTGGTTTATTGATAGTTTTGAAATGTTTTTTTTTGTTTTTATAAATAAAAGCCCTTTTTCGAATTGACGTTTGCTTTTTAAAATATATTGACAGTGAGTGTATTGAGAGTGGTCAAGTTAAAAACGTTTTCTAGTTCCCACTAATAAAATTGATTGGTTTTGGCAACACTTTGAATATAGTTAGCTCTAAAAATGTCAGCCTAACTGTATTCAGTTTTAAATATGTAAATTGCAGTCTGGATTTTGAAGGGATAGATATAGTTTGCTGAGTAGAATCTTCTGTTCTTTATTTTGTTTT
This sequence comes from Noctua janthina, assembly GCA_963576755.1. NCBI lineage: Eukaryota > Metazoa > Arthropoda > Insecta > Lepidoptera > Noctuidae > Noctua > Noctua janthina. The sequence continues at coordinate 17,743,921 of OY755058.1, forward strand.
AGAATCTATTTGGGAAAGATAAACTAGTTCGTGAAAATAGGCAAATACTTTGAAGTTGAGATTCTATGTAAATTGAGTAAGCTAAGCCGTCGGCGTAACAACCCCTAAATACTTCAGCCCAAGTCGTTAACTTGGTAGCATGCAGGCTTTAAATAGGTCTCTACTTATTTTATGAGGACAATGTCTTGACCACAGCCTTTCGGTATCTTTATTATTCAGGGTGGAAGGGATACCGACGCACAAACGGTTACCATGTATTCAGTACATCATTCTGAGCCCCCACATATAAATTTTTCATAGGTAGGTAATTCAAAAAGAATTTACTGTTCCATTCATTCTGACGTGTAGGTATTGCACTTTTGTAGGACATAATTATAGATCTGTTTTTTTTAATGACTGATATAAAATTTCTTTGTGTGGGGTTCAGCAAGATAGTGTGTAGGTACTCAATACGTGGTAACCGTTTGTCCGTCGGTGTCTCATCCACCCTGCATGTCTTTGACGGACAAGGTATTTTATTGCTGACATTACTACAAATCAATTATTTGGCTCTTTGAATACGCGCCTTTTTTAACAAGGATCATTATTGGTCAAAAAACATCATCATCATCTCAAAAAATACCTTTTACTTCTTCAGCTTCTCATCCTACCACCTACACTGATCACAACCAAATCAGTCTATCTTAAACACAATCAGTCACATACCCCGACCGTTACAGCCGGCTCCACCCAACCCCTTATTAGACAAAAATACACATCTCAGCATGTTCGGACCCCGGGAGGTACCGGCAGGCCACCGGCCACCCCGACGGGCTTTAATTATCGGCCACTAAATTAAGTTGGGCTGGTTCTGCCGCCTTGCACTTCGTGTTTTGTGAGATCGCTGCGATTGCAATATGGAGGATAAGAATGTTGAGGACTTTAGCGGGTTGGGGGTGAAGGGGGTGTTTAGGGTTTTAGGGTAAGGTTAAGATTTTATGGAGTCTTGGAAAGTGGCTTTTAAAAATAATGAAAATGTTTTGAAAAAATGGCTTAGAAATTGTAATATTGAAGTTCTCTGACGTTTGCTTAAAAAACAGACAGGATTATTTTCAAAATTTTCAATACATGGTAATTTATTGGTTTATTATAGCAGGCTGCTTAGATGGACAGATATGATGTCAACATGGAAGGGTAAGCTTGTAACGTGTCCACTGCTGGGAGGAGTGTGTCATGATACAGCACGCGGCCCCAGTGCCTTTTGACGGAGTCAAATGTTTTAGATTTTTTCGGTTTTAGAAAAGTTATGTAATCAGGCGTTACTTAGCGGAAATTCTTGTCATTAAATATCATAGCATATCGATTTTAGAACTTATTTTTATATTATCATGCGATGTTTGAACTAAATACACATAATATAGTTCGTCCCTGAGTCTGAACCCACTACCTACGATACGTCAGCTACGCCCAATATCACTGAGCCACCACTGACCTCAGGCTGCTTCATAAAAACTTGGCAAGGTGACGTAAAAACGTCGGTAATGTACCTCCATGTTACAACATCGAGTGACTCATTTTCACACAACATTATGTGTTTTGAAGTTCAATGCGAGGCCGGTGCCCTTCTTGTTCTAGTTCTCACGAATCAAGTCAATATTTTGTTAACAAGAACAATATAAGTGTTGCACATTCTGTGATCTTATTGTTATCTTCGAAGTCAATTCAGTGCACCAATATGGAAGTAAGCAATGCAGGTTTGCATGGCTGAGCATTTAAATAATCAAGGATTAAAATGATGTGACTACCTCGTTGGTCTAGTGATCGCAATTGAAACTGCTGAGCATGAGGTCCCGGGTTCGATTCCCGGGTCGAGCAAATTGTTATTGGATGTTTACATTAAGAATTTCTCAGTAGCAGCCACGGAATATGGATTCGTGCCCGGTTGATGGTAATAGGCTCGCCAACTATTACATGAGTCTTCAACATATTTGGCGAAATGTGGGTGTACTATTATTTACATCTCTGCCTTACCCAACGGGGATATAATGATCGTAGTCAGATTGGCTGAAAAAGTGTTTGCTCTGAAAAAGTTAGCACATTTTTCGCAAGGATTTTCAGGATGAGTGACAAAAGAAGATAAAGGTGGTCATTTTGAACGTGGTACGGCGAATGTAACGATTTAAATCTACGGTAATTATAATTTCATAACTGTGTATTGTGTTTCAGTTCGACAAACAATGAAAGGAGGAAATAATTTTGCATGCCATTTCGCTATGTTATAGGTACGTTATTAGAGAGCATACTTAAATATGTTTTTAAAATAATTGCCAAAACCCCAAACCCTTTGATCCTTTAAAACTCAAAGCCACAATCATACCAAACTACTCATACAATTAATAAGCACGTGACACGTCATCGGCACGCGTATCGGTACGCACAGTTCGCCATGATACGCGCACTACGCTCCGGGACGGTACGCCCCGGGCCATCGATAGGGACAACGGGACAAAACATCACCTCTGTGCTCGATTGTACATCAAACGTCTTTGATTTTGGATGGTTTTATGAAGAAATGCTGTTTGTATTTAGTTATTGTCATTTTATTTACATATATTGATATAAATTGCTATTCAAATGCAAAGATGATTGATTAATTTACCTTGTCCTTATTTGTTATGTATTTACATAACTTATAATTATTAAAATACTTATAATTTCACATTTAATGGACAATGATCATAATGAAAAGACAAGTCTCGCAAAAAAAGTAAAACTCGTAATATATAACGAGTGCTATGCCAATCTACATGCATTAATTAAAAATCCATTAGCAAACATTAAGAACGGCATTTATACATTTATAATTATAATAAATCGAAAACAAGAAAAAAACTATAGGTAAACATAAAACATTTAAAAAATTAAAGAAAACAGAAAAACACCCACTGTGTAGCAAACACAAGTCGAAATGACGATTAGAATTTATGTTAAAGACAACAGTAATGTAGGTTCGCAAAAGAACACAGGGGAATAAAATAAAACATACAAGTACAAAGTAAAATAATAATTACCCGTACCACCTGAGGCGATGCCAAGATAAACAGCATCCGTATAGCCTTTGTTATAAAAGATTTACTTTTTTATTCAATTAGTCACATAATGCGAATGGAAAACGTCTAGGTCTTGCCGTGATACGGACAGCGGCTTTGAAATGTTAAAGCTTACGCGTAATTGGAAAATTTTGCCTTTTTACGTTTTTGTCTGGTGTGTGCTCTTGTTTTGCGCACTGTGTGCCTTTTTGTTTGGTTTAGTTTTTGTTTAATAAAGCTGGGGTTTTGTTTCAAATGTGTGCTGTCGGATGTTGATTGTTAGTTTTTTAGTTAGTTTTGTTATGAGACTAGTTGTCAAGCCTGACTGTTTTAGACACAGTTTAAAGTCTCCCTGAACGTTGACTTCCATAGCCCTGCGTTATCTTACTGGGTGGGTGAATTAAGGCTACTTAATATTTTGACTTTTTATTGTAATACCTAGTTTTAATTAGTTTAATTTGTTTTAATTTAGTTTAATTAATTTATTAAGTTTATTTCTATTTTTTTTTTGTAAGTTACGACAACGTTTTATGTGCATGCAGAGTTTACCTGTAAGTGATTGTTACACTTTATCCTGCTTCGAAGTGATAGTTATTAGTGAACCAAATAAATAAATAATAGTCAGGGTGGCGATTGAGGAGGTGTTAAGTTATTTGGACTTTAAATTAGATATAAAATATAAATAAATGCCTATTTGGCCTTTTAATGACAGTAATATTGGCTTGACTTAATTAAAAGTAGTCTTTCCAACGTAAAGAGTTAACGACCGACCGACTGCATGTATATTGTGTTGTTAACCTTTGACATTGCACTTTATTAAAAATAACCACAGTGTTGAAAAATCATTCATCTTCCGCTTTAAATTCCAATTGTACTCTCATAAAAACCATATCTTTTAACGCTAATTACACATTGCAATTTCCTGTAATTACTTATTATGCATAATTGTTAATACTGCACGGTGTTTAACACAGCTCGTTGTTTAAGAAAAAGTTTATAATTAAGTTTTATCAGCTAACCTTGTTTCTTGACCTGAGTGTGTAATTTGGGCAGTGGAGGTACATATCCATTTTCACTTTTTAAGCCGTTCGCTCAAAATCTTGCTCGCCTTGGTGCGATCCGATCTCATTCCGTTCTCTAGAAAATAAATACTAAGAAATTTAGCGTTGCCTCATACTAAATGATGCTGCCTTGTTAACAGTAGATTATTTCAATAAATTATTGTGATAAAAATGCAATAGTTGCTATGACGAACTTGCGGTTATTCAAGGATTTTCATTCACTTTTTGAATGCCAGGACGATTGTGACATTGGAATTTTTTAAACTGAAATCAATGCTTAGTTATAAGAAGATTTTTAATATTTTGACTAGAATGAACTTTGACTGTTAAAGATACATTGAAAGTGAGACACACCTTCAAATCATTTGAGGTCAACTACATAGCAATATTAAGTAAATGAATCTATTTCATAATTCAAACGCATCATCTGGCGTAGAGACGTTCATGAAATAAGTCAGCGCGAAAACAAAATGTAGGACAACATTAATTATTACAACAAGACCACATTTGGAGCATGGATATAACGACTTCCTGCTTTAAAATAAGTCTTAATAACACACAAAAACCAGTCGACAATGGAAAAGTAAACAACAATTCTTGACACTTTATTTACAGTAAGTAAACGCGTAAGCCTTGGCCTATTTTTTTCCATATAAACATGTGTTTGGCACACTATGCGTCTTAAATTAATTAATGGTTGAATTAAAGGCGGGCAAAATGAAAGGCCAAAAACCTCACCGCGTAAGGTTAAAGCACAAATGATTGTACTGACATCTCATTAGCTAAAGCGGGGAACGATATGCCTGAGGCACTATCCGATTGTAGTGTAAGTTGGGAGAGATAAGCGGTGAAATGTGGTGGTCATAGTTTTGTTGTTATGTCACTCTAGATTTGGTTAAAAAAAGATTAGATTTGGTTTAATCAAAGCTTTATAGTAGTTTTTATAAACTAATTAAGCCATAATTATCTGTGATATTGGTTACATTTTGTTCTCGTAAGAGAACAACATGTGTACATGTGTGTAGACATTTTTTCATCTTTAATTTAAATCCTGGCACCATCATCTGTCAAGTCCTCTTTTTAACCTGATGCAGCTTAATACAAGTATTTTATTTGAAGCTGCCTAACCGGCCTCCACTGCTTAGTTACCGGGTAACACGATAACTTTATTTAAGACTGGATGACAGACTTTCCAGAATTCTGATTATGTAGTTTCGTTTGATCTCCAACAATAGCTGCAATTTATTTTCATAAATTAACCAATAGTCGCCCTACAGCTGATTATCCACTTTTTAACTAGTTTTTTTTTCATCGCGCTCGCTTCCGCCTCTGCCCGACACCACGATATAAGGCAGAGTACACCACATATCTGTATTTTTGCCGATCAAAGGAGCGTTGCGCATGACGGCCGTTTGAACCGGTAATCAGATTAGCTGTGCTTCCCATTCTCAAAGAAAAATATGTGTCTATCAGTATCCCTGGAGTTGCCAACAAAAAATATTCTGTTAGTACTCATTTAAGCTCATTAAGTTTCATATTGTGAATTGTTAGAGAAAATGGACGGTTATTTTTCATTTGATTGAGTTTTTCCTGGGTTATTTGGTCTGTTTTCATCGTTCTACTATTTTTCCTCTTGTGAAACTTCACGATTTATATTAAAACTAACTTTTGTCCTTTGCTTCGCATGCATGTATGTCGGAAATCATCTCACGGGAACAGACTCAGCTATTCAGCTTTTCAGCTGACAATTAGATGCAGCTGAATACCAATATTTTATACGGAGCGACTGCCTATCTGCGCTCCACAACCGGGTTAGTACTGACTACCTGAAACGACTGTCAAACATCTACAAATGACAGCCGGGATCAACGGCTTAACATGCTTTCCGAGGCACGGAGGAAACTCGGTATGTAATGGGTGGTCACCCATCCACAGACCAACCTAAGCAAGCGCGGGTTAACCTGAAGATTGATCAGATCGGCTGTTATTATTTAACTACGAGCTTTAGGAACATACTATGAGCATAGTAAAGGATCCCAGGCATGGGAAGGTGATAAATAAACAGCTAAACGCTTAGCCAAAGTTATTGTCGCATAGCTAATACTAGTGTAAAGATTGGGCCTTCCCTAGTTAGAAACCGATGGCTAGTCAGCATCTTGGTAACAAGATTGACAGTTAGGAGATTCATAGATGCAGGTAAAGATCGTCATTTGTGAATGTGTTCCGTCATAGTCATAGCTCATCTTACGATCATACTATTATCATGACCAAAATCAAGCTCAATGACTTCATACATATCACACTTTTATCCAAGGGACACAATATCACAAATCGTACAATTCTCCACTATTAACACGTAGGTGCGCTAAAATATTTTTCCCCGACTACCTATTTATACCGAACTGCCAATCTTCCCCCTCACAGTCACCGTGATGGTATGAACGTACTCCTCCCTATCGTAAGCCCCTTTAAGCCCTAAATTTTGTTGCCGTACTGATTTAATGACATCACATGACGCCCTCTATCGAATGTCAACTGGCATCGTTTATTATCCTATTCACCAAAAACATCCCATCACTATACACACCTCCAAAGAAAACTCAACCTTACGAAACTATAATAAAGTTTAGAATTGAGTGGTAAGATGCTCGAGATATGAAAGGTACAATCGCACACACAATGCATAGGTTAGATATTTGAGTCACGAATCCATTTTATGACTAATTCCATAACTTTGTATGTGAATTTCGGGATCAGGTAGGTACACATACAGGGTGTATGTTTACTGTGTCATATCTTCTTCGATCTTGAGCCTGAGGGGTTTGATTTAACGGTGCGATCATGCTTCGGGAAAGTTCAGGCGGATATTGTTTATGTTGATCTAGTTTTTGGGATGGTATTTGTGGGGCTAGATAAAAAGTAAGGCCTCTAAATAAATAAGAGAAAATGGGAGAGATGAATCTCTAAAATATGGCACAGATTAAAAAAATGTCTGGATGAGGTTGCTAGTGACATTTTGACATGGAAACAATTACGTAGCAGCACTTGCAATTGTCCAAGCAAGATGATCTACTAGCTGTATATGTTAGTTTCGGTACTGCTCGTCTTCTAGTTTTGTAATCTTTGTTTTTCACCGAGATCGCTTCTTTTATTTCTCTTTATGTCTTTCTAATTGCTTCAAAAGTTATTCAGCTTCAAGCTTCAGCAATTTCCTCTTACACACTACGTCTTGTTATTTATTTCATCACTACTGCTCTCACAGCAGTGAAAGAGCATCGTGAGGAAACCGGCATTTCATAGAACCAAATAATCGAGGGCATCTCACATCCACGAGTTTCCCCCGTGCCCCGGAAAGAACGTTAAGCCGTTGGTCCCGTCTATCATTCGTAGATCTTTCTCAGTCGTTACAGGTAGTCAGTGGCTCGGAAGGCTGAAAACCAGTCTTACCAAGGGGTAATGCATTACCCAGTACTAACTGGGTTGTGGAGGTCAGATAGGCAGTCGCTCCATGTAAAATACTGGTATTCAGCTGCATCCGATTAGACTAGGCTGGAAGCCGACCCCAACATAGTTGGAAAAGGCTGGGCAGATGATGATCTCACATTCACGAAATCGCGCTGGGTACACGTGGTGGAATTCGTAGTTCTTCTGAGAGAGGGGAGTGTGTCCCGGCAATGATGTTGCTCCAATCTTTTATGCAACTTTTTTCTAGTCTGACGTTCAGTAGGTATTATAGAAATAATATTTACGTTAATTACGGATGGTGTTTATAAGGCACTTTAGTCATTAAGCCAATAAGGAATTGTTATGTGGAGATTATCTATGGTTTACCGTTATGTGATGGTACCTCTATTAGGGCCGCTACATTAGTCCGCATTAGTCTAAAGTTTTGTACAGGTAACAAATAGCAATGGTCAATTTGCAATAAAAATCCTTTCCTTCCCTTATCCCAATTCATTTGGGGTCGGCGCAGCATGTCTTCTTCTTCCATACTGCTCTATTACTCGTCATCTCAGCAATCACCTCCTTTCTAGCCATATCATCCTTCACACAGTTCATTTAATGTTTCTTTGGTCTTCCTCTACTCTTATACTCTTTTCTCATTCCTCCGCATCACATGTCCATACTACGATAACCAATTACCACACAACTTTTAAGTCATGATTTTAAGATAATAAAGGTGGCAAAACCCCCGTTTCGGGGAGACGTATGTCCAGTAGTGGACGTCTTTCAGCTGAAATGTTGCTGATGATGAATTACCAGAATTACTTACATAAGTACTTACACTTGATGTGGGCATCGAACCTGCAACCGTCGTATTAGACAGGTGGAAACAATTGTCTATGATCAAATAATGATGAACCACTGCTCATTTTTGACATTATTAAAATGCCCTTTCTAATTTACTGCCATTAAAATCAGCAAAAGGCTACTGTCAAATAACCAGTAAAAATATTAGATGTGTTCATAACTATACCGATAGTAAAGGTTAACAAGTGTCTGCCATTCTGCCATAATCCGTCATTACTTATGTCGAATGTCGGCGGGCTCGCAAATTGTCGGTGCTTTTTATTTTTATTACTTAATATTTTTTACTTTCACTGTACCGCGGTACCGGACCAGACAAGTTAGAAATAAATTATAAGAGATGAAGTGGGTGTGTTAGGTGCTATTTTAGTGTGTTTTGATCATCAATTTGATTAGTTTTCAGCGTTAGCTTTTCTAAATGTTCGATCGATTTGCTGTTACTATCTTTCTGATTGATTATTAATTTTAAAAATATAGTGTTTGAACCGGTTTTTTTACATCAAGAATTTTAAGGGCACTCCTAAGACTACAGAGTATAAACCCTGTGACATATCTACGGAACAAATATGCGAATGATGAAACTAAACCTAAGGAGTTGACAAATGAACCTCTTAATAAATTGTGGAATCACCATAATATTTCCAACAAAAATACGAGTATACAGAGGTACGGTAACTCTATGTTGCATCTTCTATAACTTGTGCGATAACATCGTGCGCTTGCGCGCATTTTTGGACTAGGAAAACTTGTTTAATATTTTAACTGAAGTTTTGACCTTTGACATTTAACTACAGTGTCTGGTGACTAAAATGGTATTTTAGCACTTTCTAGACTTAGACTTGTTCATATACATACTTACCTACATACACAGTACACATTATGGCGACGGGTAGGTATTTAAATTGGAAAGTATTGGTATAAGATATTAAATCTTCTTCTTCTTTCGTAGGTACCAATCTTGTCGAATTCATCATCATCAGCCTACAACAGTCCACTGCTGGACATAGGCCTCCTCGATCGCACGCCATTCAATTCGAATTACTTGCACCCAGTTGGTGGCCAGGGTAATCACGGTATCAACGGTATTTTTTTATGTGGCGGTCCTCTAAAGAACAGGTGTAGAAAGCCTTTGGACACTCCAGAAATTGACACATACACATCAATCATTGATGATATTTCTCTTTATTTACATGTAAGGACAACAGCCTCCTAGAAGACAAAAATAGCTGGAGTTTCTTCCAGCAAGATTAGCGTGTATTTTTTGCTGTCAACTTTTTTTCACACAAATTATTTTTCATGCCCAAACCAGCAGCTCCAAAAATGAAAATTATTACATAAATATTAAAACTAATTAATAACTGCAATTAATAACAGAATCATTGCGTAACATTTATTGTTATTTATTGCAAAAACTTGTGTTTATGACATGTGTTAATTTGAAGTTAATTGGTGTCCATAATTTAGCGGTAGTTCAGTTGTGACCAGGGTTGAGGTCATGGGTTCAAATCCATATCAATGGTTTTATTATAATCCTTCAACTTGTGCCCCGGTTTTTGCGTGACACCTAAGTGCCTTTAGTTTTGTCTAAATCCTAATTTAAATGCTTATCTGGTTGTAATTCCCCGCAAGCTACATTACAGTTTCAACATCATCATCATTGCTCTTATCCCTATTCATTGGGGGTCGGCGCAGCAAGCTACACAGTTTATATCGGGTAATAGTTTAAACACCAATGTGGACTAAAAGACTTGAGGGCCTAGTAGACGAAGTGAGTGACTATGATATATACACACGTCTGACATAAGCTACCGAAAACTTAACGTCAACACGCAGACAGTCAATGTAAAACTAGGCTAACGCTATTAAATGTAACCGATTTACACTTGTGTTGATCCTCAGATCCACTATTCCTGCTTCCAGGTAGCATTGCTGAGTGTATAGTCCCGGTGAAACTGCAGACTCGTTCATTGTAACTTTGCAACCTTTTCTCCGAGTGTCAGAGGTCGTTAAAAGCACGTCTAAACCAGGATATAAAATAAGGTGGATATTTAAAATATTGGAAAACATAAATAATATTAAGAATTAGGCTGACATAGGCTGACATCTCTAAATCTACCTGGCTCTCTTCATCATCTGCCTAGCTTTTTCCCAACTATGTTGAGGTCGGCTTCCAGTCTATCGGGATGCAGCTGAATACCAGTATTTTACATGGAGCGGCTACCTATCTGACCTGCACAACCTAGTTAGTACTGGACTACTGGGTAATACGATAACCCTTAGTAAGACTCCCTCTATATCTCTATCTATCGCGCTGCGCTTCGTGTCGCGGGTTCGATTCCCGCACGGAACAAATATTTGTATGGCCTACAGATAGTTGTTCCGGGTCTAGATGTTTGTGTATGTGAATTTAAATGTTTGTAAACGCACTCACGATACAAGAGAAATTCCTAGTGTGGGGCAACGTATATCTGTATTGAAAAAAAAAAACCTGACTCTCTGACTCATCCAAATACGCATGACCCAGTTTCTCCAAAATTAATCGACTTTTACGTAAAACCATATCTAGCCTAACCTCCGTGACCTAACACGATATAACGCCTTACTCTTAATCTTCAGCTATAAAAAAAACTATGTCAATCGACTCGTAACAATAACAATTAGTACTATTATGGCCAATCGAACTTCTTCCTAAATAAAAATGGTTTCGATCGTAAAACCTAAGTGTTTTTGATTTTTTTTTGGTGTTTGAGAGTGGGCTATGCTTTTGTTATGTAAGATGTTATGGTGTACATTAGTTGGGTATATAGTTTTCTAATAGTAGATTAAGTATTTTTAAGTAAATTTTCCTCATCTCTTGTTTTGGAATAAAATTGAGCTTCCTTCATTTTATCCAAATTATATTGTAATATAAAAACTACTGCTTTGACGTTTTATAAGGGCCCATGTAGATTTATGTGAAATTAAATATTTTTTGATTTTGAAAATCTGCAACGAAGAACTTACTGATTTTTTCAAAACTAAGGAATAAAGTCACAAGAGAAAAATAAAATAAGTACCTACACGGTGTAAAACAGCTGCTGAAACTGTGGTCTTTTACATTATTTTATTTAACAGACGTTTCGTCTAAGTTTAACCACAAAAGACACTCATCTGCTGCATTTGCGGTTGATTTAAGAACCCTGACCGTTTGACGTTGTTTACCTAACCAAACACTTTTTCAGTGGTTTCAGCGATTGATCACTTTATACTAATGTGGTCAACATAATATATTATGTAGTAACCAAAAACAAAGCACATTCACTGCCATTACCACTCTCTATTAAAACCACAGAATTTCAACCCAAATGTTATCTGATCTAAGATCGGCTCTCAAACAATACATAACCTTGTCTCAAGCAGACCGTTAATACTTTTATTAACTTACAACATACCTGACTATCTTAAATCGTTCAATTTCGTAATACTTAGGTACATGTAAAGCGGCAGTCACATGACTTGGAGACTAGTATTTAGATAACGATTTTTCTTACAGCTTTTTTTTCAACAGTATCATAATCAAAGGCTGCGAGTGGGCCTTAGCCTGATCAAGCACATATTTTTCTCTTTTCCACTCCAATTTCTCACTTCAGTCTACGCCACGGCACCTAACCATCAGAGCTTAGCTCGACCTCGGTTTTTTAGGCCACCCGGTGCTGTTTTACCTACACCTCCAAAAGAACAGTTCTGTAAAAATAAAACTGCTCATGGATGACGAAAACGTTGGATGGAAAGAAAGAAAGAAAAGGAAGAAATTATTTGACGTCAGTTCATCAAGCACACAGAGAATAAAAAAAAAAAATGACGATACTATTACGATGGATGTATGAATGGACGGACGGACGAATTTTACTAATTGAGATGGGTTGTGGGGTTTTCTTAAAATGAGACCGCGGATCAGCACACGTAGATACTGAAGAATCCCTCTTAGTAAGATGCCTGACACATGGTCACGAATGACAAAGTAACGAGCTCAGATGAGAGCTTTAGCGTTCTGTTGTCATTCAAATGCTTGCGTACAGAAGTTCTCAGAAAGCATTCTGAGGAACTCTGGTGAGAATCACACTTACAACCTCTCACTGGTCAGTCTGAGGGCGTAATCACCGCCTAAAAATCGCCGTGTCGACGTAGGTATATTCTTTTCGTTAACTACCACTTGTAATCACAGCTTTATCAGATGTGCAACTGATAATGCATGAGTGCAATACCAGAACTTATTGCAGTGTTACAATATAGGTATGATATCATTTTATTTTAACTTAGTTCTAATAGCCGGTAGACCGTAGGTGAAAGGATAATCGGGTTTCCTGATGTATCAAATGGACTGAGGAATACATGAGATCATCGTCTGTCATTATTATTTGATTTAAATTAAAATGAGCCTGTAAACAAACCCGAGCCTGTGAGCCTGTAAAGAGCCTGTCTTAGTAAATAATCTTTGTTAATAAACAAGCTTTTTTATTGTATTCCTATCAAACAAAGTATTTTTAAGTTTTTTCGACAGTTTGTATTGTACACCGACTTGTAGGAAAATGTATGGAACCAAATAAAACCAATTATAGACAAATTGTATATCAATTGATATAATAGACTGCCCCATTGGTCGAGTAGTCGCAAACGTGACTGCTGAACGTAAGCTGGGTTTGACTCCCGGGTCAGGTAAAGTGTTATTGGATTTCCATCAGGAATTTCTCAGTAGCAGCCTCGGATTCTGGATTTGTGCCCGATTGATGGCAATATTACATGGGACTTAAACATAACTGGCGAAATATGGGTTTACTGTTGTGTATGTACACCTCTGCCTAAACCTTCGGGGATTACAGGCGAGATATTACGTTGATTTAATTATACACTTTAAAAGAAAGTAAAGCAAATAATTCACCTTCTCAAAATTTAATACGGAAGAATATGAAAGGAAAACTCAACTCATCGCATACATACATACATACCAAAACATGCGCTCAGCAACGTTCGCATCGGTCATCTAAGAACCGCCGCGGGCAAAAGATAGTTATCTAACAAAAACTCGGCCAATTACGTATCAGATGTTACCAGTCTTGATCTAATAAGTATGTGGGTATTAAGTCCATGTGTGACGTAATACCACTTTCTGTGACATTGTTGAGATGCATCTTGTCTGTCCGCCTGTTACAACATGTGTCGAAACTGCTGGACGGGTTATGATTGGATGCAAGGATTAGAATGTGTGTTGTGTGAATATTTTTGAATTAATTGTTTGTTCGAATATGGTGTTTAAGCTCATTGATGAACCTTTTAATGTTTATCAATGAGTCTGAATGGAGAAATAAAGATATAGTAGCCACGTCTGAAGTCTTCGAAGGAGGCACCTACCAAATTTGCTGAATTTTTAAGCTAACTCTGAAAAAAAAAACTAATTATTTTATTTCTTTTCAACATATTTTTCTTCTTTTTATTGACTTTATTATATTGAAAGGTATTGAGAAGCTTACATTCTGTTATCTAATTAAATAATCTACTTTGATAACATAATTTTAGTTTCACCTTTGCAACGAACCTGGACCCTCAGCTCGACAGCCTTACTTCCAACCGTTGTACTATAATCTAGTCAATATTTTACCACTCTTAAGTCAAACTAAAACTCTAATGTTATACCTGTTATGTTCTTACATAAGAGTCTAGCCACGTTGACTAATGTAAGATTACGCAAGTCATGTGAGCTATATAGTTCCTGGTTATAAGCTGAACTACATCGTTGCTTCCCATTACTGTCATTGGGGTAGTCAGACTTGTCTATAATCAAATATTTGCTTACAGATCTGTTCCGGGATAAATGCGTATGGTACTAAAATTATTTATTGATAAGATTCAACTGTGTAGAGACGATAAACTCACAGGTACAATATCAACTGGTTTTCTTGCTTAGCCTACCACCGAGCAAAACTATGAAGCACAGTGTGTGAGTGGTAAGTACAACGAATGTACGACTTTTTTGTCCACATTAATTTTAAGTTAACTTTGTGAAGAGAGAATAAATGATAAATAATAATAAAAATGGGGATTGAACTCACTGCTTCTTACTCGCCAAATCTCTAGTTAGTTAATGTTCTCTTCATCACTGAAAACGAGGTTTTCTCTAGTGTTTTGTGTTCCTTTACAGACACAAATATTACATCATTGTTAAACCTTACCTCTACCTGAGAAGACTAGCTGTTACTCGCGGCTTCATTCCCATTATGTCAAGAAATAAACCCACGGGGACCTGTGACACTCGGGGATAATGTAGCTTTCAGTTAGAAATTGAAAGAATTTTCAGAATCGGATCAATAGTTCCGAAGATCAACCGTTACATATCCTTACGTTTGTAAGTTTATAAATTTACAAACAAATACCTCTTTATAATATTAGTATCAATAAACAAAATATTTGTTACCTCTTTTTTTGGATGGAAAATCATCAAATGGCCCCCCACCCGCTCTGGCCGGGGGGGGGGGGGTCATTTGATGGGAAGGGAGTGTCAGACTTGTACTGACTAAAACCCATCCATGTTCCTTCTTTGCCCTTTGTGTTCCAGGGCTCGGTATCTCTTTCGAACAGTCCTGCAGCCCTGGCAGGAATATTTGTCACCTTGTGCGGAAACCGAACCCGCTACATCCAATGATGCAAGAATTCTATATATTTAAGTCACTGAGCCAGTGGAGCAGCCAAAATAAAAAGAGGTTTGTCCTCAGTTTGATTCAAAGTCCTTGACACTACGATAACGATTACACGTTTACATACGTTTATTATTATCAAACTGGTCCGATAGATGACATAATTTTATTATTATTTGCTTGATTTTATGCTTTTTGTTTCAGATCGAGCAGCTTTAACAACCAAATCGTATGAGCTTTTGAAACTTAAATTTATTTTACGTAGGTATCAAAAATCCACTAAAAATTTGAAAAAACTTACATCAAAAGTTTGTACGTGAAAAAAATGCACATCATCTCGACACAATTTTTTGTTTGTCTTTAATGCGTGACGAAATAGATGGTTAGAAATAAATAACTATCTACTTACCTTATTGGTCGACAGAAATGCTAAATCAAAAGAGATAATGAAAGCACCTATGTACACATTCAACGAATTTAGAAGATGAGAATAAGTATTCTTTGCGTTATATTAAATAGTTGATTACATAAAATGTGTAAGTATACTTACATTTTTTAAATAATTTACATAAGCCCCAGTATATTGTTGTATATTCAACAAAACAGGTGTTAACAGATCGCTCTTAGTGGTGATAACACCATGACCACGCTTTACCGTTGCGTTACAAGATTACCATAAAAACGCTATCAGAATTCAGTTTACAAGTAGACGCACCAAATGCGGGTCAATGGCACAAACTTACGGCGCACGTACTAAGCACTATGCGTGAGATTTGTGTGGTACAAGTTAAAGATGGAAGCGGGACCCGTATGGACTTCTAGTGATTGACAATTGAATAAAGGTACATTTGAACTGTGGTAACAAGTGAAAGTAGCCTGGAACAGTTTCTATGCATTGCTTCATTATTATTATTAGAAGCCTATATTGTTCTCCTGCAGTAGTCCTACTGCAAGGCAAAGGCCTCCATTCGCTCCTTCCATATTTGACGATCTAGTGCGATTGTAGGCCAATCCTTTGAGAAAGAGTCCAGCTCATCCCGCCATCTCCTTCTGCTGTGTATGCTGTTCATTGCTTCAGCTTTGTTTTAAACACATCATGAAGAGAACCACAAATAAAACCAACATTAACATTATTTTTTTTAATTCTTCTAGTATAATTTCTATGTCGTATCTCCCTAGCCTAAAACATAGACTAATATCTATAGGTCAATAAAACATTTACGTGTATAGAGAAAAACGGCCGCATTGTATTTCGAATATAACCCGTTTATAAAAACGCTCTCGTTTCCACCTCTCCCCTACACCACGCACCAAACCATTTGATATTATATTCTAATCTTTACACAACACCTGATCCACGTACAACTACAAGTACAGTACAGTAGACGCTCAAAAGTGCACTACCATGCTAAAGATTATATTGCTATGAACTGTGCGAGCGCGAAACAGCAGTGTGTGTGCGTGTGCGTGTATGAGTGATGTCTCAACATTCCACATAATTATAACACACACTAATGAACTGTCGTCACACTACGCGAAATAGCATTATATTTCTGTTGCATTTAGAATAAACATCATAGTGATGCCTATATATACCTGTTCTTACCATTGCATTGTTAAAATTCGCGTAGTATTAACATGTGTTGGTAGCTGTTTGGGCTGAGCATGGGTTCACGATCAATGAAGTGTAAGTTCGAATCCATGTTCTTACAATGTGTGGCTGTTTTTTGTTTCTTTGAAACCTTAATAATATTTGTATTTTAAGCAGAAAGTCGTTACGTATTTATGTTTATTTATAATGTAGTCATGCTTAATATTTATTTTTTTATAAGAAGTTAAATATTAAATAGTTATTGTATTATTAATTGATTTTTATTTTATCTTTTCGGTGTTGGAAGGTGGAAATAAAAAAATCATGCTGAATGATAACAAAAATGTTTATTCGTTTTATTTATTTATAAAATTAACAAACTTTTATGAGAATTGTGACGTCACATTCCTACCTAGGCAAAAAAATTCATAAGATTTTTTGTTGTATACCCACTTAGTCAATTCATAATAGGAATAACAACACGGAAAGGATATTCTAATAACACAAATATAATTGTTGATACCCACTTATTATATATGAGTTAGACTTTATGAACGGGTTTTTTTATGTAACGTTACATTGAATGTATTGAGGTTATAGCTTAAGTGTTCATTTTCTTGACGAAAAGAATATTGAAACTAAACCCCAATTTAATTTCATTAAAAGTCAAAATTTGTTTTCTTAATTTTTTTTTTTTAATTACGGTTATGTTACTAGTACTAAATATTTAGTTACCCGGTCTACTTATTAACTTTTCGCCATAAATTAAGTCTTCCTTTTGGCAAGACTTGAAAGTCTTCTCGTCAGAAAATACAGTCACCTCCCAGTTAAAATCTAAATAATCTCGAGCAAAACGTAGTCTTTCCTCCCTGTGTTTTTGTGTCAAAAATGGTTTTTAGCTGGCTTCCGATGATGTAAACCTTCAGCATGGACTGCATGGCGAACAGTCTGTAATGTAGTATCCAATTGATCTGCAAACATTATAGTTAGAATGAAACCATTTGTTTCATATTCTTCCACCATAAAACTTCGCTGAGTCGGGTTAATAAGCGGCGGCTTTTCACTTCTTAGACGACTCTTCAGACTACCTTCTTCCTCAAACCTCTTTACCCAACGGCTAAAAGAATTTCTAAAAAAAAAAAACAAAATATGATTACACACTTGCAACTAGCAATTTATTTAATAATTAGAAAATCACACACCACAACTATCATCATAATAATTATAATTTTTAAAAATAACTTACACATTATAAGCCAGTTTCAGTTGAAATTTGAGAAATATTAAGCCCATTTTTACGCAAAGTGACAATATTTGGCCTGGCATCAATACTAATATTAGCTTGCATCTCGAATAAAGACAATCAAACAATACGCTAATCGTAATAATAACACAAATGCTCGTAACAAAGTTCACCAACTAACAACGTCATAACTAACTACTTTGTTCAATCCAGAAGTTTATTTTGTTTCACATTCACCCTCATCTTTTTTGTTAATAATAAGTTCCAACTAATATTTAGAAAAACATATCTCATCGGGTCTAACGTATCATTTATAATTAAAACACAAAAAGTGTAATGTTACTTGGGTTCGAACGCAGCCTGCGTTCGAACATTTTATCTATAGCGTTAACCGCTAAGCCAGATAGACACATAATTATTAGTTTGAAATTAAATATCACTAACTTAATACTCCGTCGCGACATGACAGGCTTGTCACTAAGGCAAATGATCATTATATCGCACTCTTTCTGGCTAGATAATTATGAAAGAGTGCGATACACGAGATCGTGTATGTGTGCAAAATGTTTGTTATGGAAAAAGGTCGTAAGTGCGACTTGTTTTGATGCGATCGTTTTGTGAAACTGCTACTGCACTTATGGTCTCTACTGTACATAACTTGCTCAATTACCTAAATGTACCAAGAGTACGTAAATGTAATACAACTCTGGTCCCAAAACATGGTCGCATCGTCACATGGTCACATGACCACTTTTTTGTTACATAATATGGTCAATTGGTCACAGAATATATTAGTCTTCTAATAAAATCCTTAAATCGATGTTACGGAAAGCTGCAACGCAGAGAATTGCGACAAAATTAATAAGCGTTTTAATTAGGTGTTATGTAAACGGAATTTGTTGAATGTGGTATAAGGATGCGATGTCTCATTTTGGTCTCGATTATCGAATCCTCGCTAATGACTGTCTGCTATGCGTAGAAAGCGATGAACTAAACTACAAAAACAAACCAGAGCAACAAAGCCGCCCCAATCGCAATGCCTGACTCTAGCAACACTTCGTTGATAGCGACATTGCCCCCTGATGCTGCAGGCAAGTGGTGACCGCAGACCACTAGTGCCATCACTAGCTGTCACTAACAAAGCAACAAGACGTTTTTTTTTGTTTGAATTCTGTCTTTCCCAGAACTGAGAAAGAAGAACGACGCTGCCGTCGAAGTTGTGCCGTGACATTCAAAATCAGAACAGAACCCCAGAGGCATTGTTGCTTACGGTTATTGACAAAAGTCAATATTTCCCGTAGCCCATTGTCTTTAGAAGTCTACTTTCAGCCTAAATTAGAAGGATTGCTGGACAAGATCGACGATTTAGCTTCGTTTTAAAAAACATCAAGTTTATTATCTGACGACCTCAAATAGAATGGTGAACCCGGAAAACAAGATATCAGTGTAGCAACAATAAAAAAAATGTCATAATCTCTTACACAAAGCTTTTTAATTTACAAAAACGATGCAGACATGCAAATCATAAAGAAATGCGGACACACATTAACATAATTCGACATTTTAAATTCAACAAGTTTTATTAATCGCTGTAATCACTTCATTATGACTTATCAATTATAAATATATGAATTTGGCGAGTCTTTTAATAATATACTCAAATACAAGTTTTATCGATGCCAGGGTTTGCATTCAGTTGTATAGTGTTGTCATCGTCTTTTTTTGATTCAGTCAGCAGTTGTTAATGGATTGATAATTTAATAATGGATTTATTTTAACACAAAATTATAAGAGACCCTATTTTGAAGAACACCATGTGGATTTTAGTCAGTAAAGGCCTGTCAGTGATCACGTCCCAGGGCGGAGTCCGGCGAAGCACATACAAGAGGTTTTCCACACGAAAAAAAAGCCTGGAATCATCTTGAAGTATGATAGTCGAAAGCCCGGACGCCACCAAAGCGGGGACGAGCGGAGCTGTGCAGAGCGGAGAGGAGAGCAGATATGCAAACCGGCTCGCCACTCACAGCACACCGCTCACCACACGCCGCACACAGCACACCGCTCACGGCACATCGCACACAGCACGCCGCTCACGGCACGCCGCTCACAGCACACCGCTCACATCTCTTCTCGTCTCCGCTGGCCTAAACAATTACGAGACGTCTCCACTCCTCTCTGTGCAACCGTTTCTACTAAAGCTGAGCGGAGACGAGAAGCGAAAGTAACGAAATGCTATTGGTGGTTTACTACACATTTCCTCTCTTCTTGTCTCGTCTCCGCTTCGGTGGAGTCCGGCTCTGATAGTTGTAGTAGTTCCGAAAATAATTTAGTTTGTAAAATAAACTTTCAAACCAATAGCCGACTGGAGTAAAGAATCTTTCCTACAATTACAAACAACGTAACTTCAGTGCATCCTATGATGTACAGGGTGTAAACGGACCCTTCACAAAGCTGTCAACCAAGCATTATGTACATCAAACTAAGTAACTTTACACAAAAAATATTGCTGGGAAACGACTTGTTTTTTTGGGGTGAAAAATCACGTTTTACAGTAGAACTCAATATAACGCACTCAAAACATTGTGTTGATGGATGGATTGAATAGTACGGGGTCGTGGAGGTGTTTAAATATAAATCTTAGATTAAAAACATGTATTTAAAAAAAAACTTGTGAAAAAGTTGGAACTTTGACCCCTAATATCTCCGTAACTATAAGGTTCTCATCTATGGTCTAGAACAAAAAAAAATTTCGCAATGACGGGGAAAACAAGTGCCTTTTGGCTCCGGTCTTTTTACACCCTCTATAGTATTGAAAGTGGAATCTATTGTGAAATATTTAAGTGATGTAACCGTGCATTAAATGCAGTCGTTTATTTTGTGTTTCAGACGCAACACCGTGAAGACTATGCACTGAATATAAGTAATTGGACTTACCGTCTCAATGATTTATGTTTTTAACACAAGTGCTCTCTCGAATTTCTTAGGTAACATCCTGTGTTGGTTCATCAAGATGTAAGAAAAAAATATCTGCTGTAAGCTAATTCGTTAACTGTTCTGAAGTTCAGTGGTGGCTGTTATTATTTAGCATATATCTTTATATTGTCTTCTAAATACCCTTCAATCCCAAATCATCAATTGCCCATTGACAAACCAACTACCTCTTACATTAAGTTAAACTATCGCAATATGTCAAAGGTAACTAGTCCAGATCAGCTGTTCTCTGATAAAGTCTACCTTTCACTCAAGCTTTGTAATGCTACCGGTGATATTCAAACTTAATGCGTAGTTACAATCCACCTAAATGTTAGAGCTTGAAATTTTAAATTACATGTACGACGTCAAATCAAGCTTTAATAACCAGTGTATGCAGATCTCTTACTGTACGGGAAGTGTTTACAAAGCGAGGCCATATTATACTGGAAATGTTTATGTTGATGCGTCGCCGTTTGTACATGTCTTGACTCTTAGAAAACTAGTATATGAGACAAAAGTGGGTCTTATCAATGCGATAACGGTGAAGGAGAAGTCAAAATTGTACTGAATTGACATAACCTACCGAAAAGCTTCTGTCAAATGAAAGTCGCTGTAGAATTACGGAACCCTTGAAAGCGCCCGTCATTTGTTTAGACCCACTGATATATTTCTTCTCGGAAATAATGGAACAAATGAAAATAATGCTATGAAAGTCGTCACGTCAGTTTGGCGACATGGTTGGCGACATGGTTGGCGCAGTGGCTGAGCGATTTACTGCTGTGCGGCGTGCTGCGGATTCGATTCCCGCACGGAACAAATATTGGTATGGCGTACAGGTAATTGTTCCGGGTCTGGCCGTTTGTGTATGTGAATTTAAATGTTTGTAAACGCACCAACGGAGGATTTTAGTGTGGGGCAACATTTTTATTTAAAGGTTAGTAATCAGACTACTTTTACAAAGAAACAACACATTTTTTTGTAATAAACACGTACACTCACAATGACACCAGTGTGTGAGTGTGCTTAGTTTGTTTTGAAATTGATTTAAGTCTTGGGATTCCCCACTCCCGCAGAATAAGTAATGATATCACGCTATGCTTATAAAATACCAATTCATAGATTATTTAAATTCTTATGACCACGTCCGCCATTAGCATCAACTCTATAATTTTAAATACACCTTATAGCCAGATTATATTTATATAATAAGCTTAGTTCAATTAATTCTAGACATTAGCCAATATTTTTGGTTGTGTCGCAAAGAGATGCCATTTTAGAATGCGATAAAATTATACATTTCATAAGAACTGTTACGAATCATTTTGTCAAAACATCAACGATATTGTTTATTTTGTTCCATTGCACAAGTCTAAATTCTTTGAGAATCTATTGCGCAGGTCAGAAATGATTTTGGTTTTGACTTATTACGTATCTCAAAATATTTGATTTGCGCTAACAAGAAATAGATGGTAATCTCTCTCTCTAGCTTCAAGAATAGTTAATATTTTAAACAATGATGATTTATAACTTGATGGTTATTATAACAATTTTTATATTTGTCGGTCTGTTAATTGCGGCTAATCTTCGAAACGGCAGGATCGATTGACCGATGGACAGATGATGAGACTTTAACTGGCAGATAGCTGATGTTTTAAAGAGTAATTTTAGTTACTTTTATTATAGAAAAAGGATTCGACAGATACGAAAGCTGTGTAAAAAAAAAATGTTAACAAAATTCGATTCAATTATGGAAGTAATATTTTTATCATTATTTCACACGCACGAAGGTCGCGGGCTACAGCTAGTTTAGATTAGTCTTATTAAAAAAAAAAATCTTCTGCGTAGTTCCTGTTTATATCCTAAAATGCAATTAGCAAGAAGCCTTTTGAAGTCAGGGCTTACCATAAAAAAGTTTCCGTGATGGAGTGTGCCAATGCCTAGGTTTATTGCCAAACTGAGATCATTGAAGTGTCTATGTCGATCTCATTGCATCAATTAGAAAGCTAACATTTCAATAATAATTGATATTTTGTTAAATAGAACCAGTTAGTTGATTTCTACATCAAAATTAGTGCTTGTGTAGTAATTAGGCATTAGAAATTGATAATACTTGTATTACTTCCTGTTGCTTTCATCTTAATGTTATGACGAGTCTTGAATAACTTAATCAGGTAAAATGTATCTGCATTTAAAATTTCTAGTGGAATTGCGGACACCAGCCCGATATACTATACAACACATACCGAGATTCCTTCATACCTTGGAAAGCACGTTAAGCCTCTGGTCTCAGCTGCTAATCTTTGATAGTCATTACGGGTAGTCCGAAGCCCGAAAGTCTGACGGCCAATCTTACCAAAGGGTAACTGGGTTATGGAGGTTCAGACAGGCTGTCACTCTAATAGGTGCAACCAGTTAAATTGAAAACCGACCCTAACGTAGTTTGGAAAACTTAAACTGATTTTTTTATTGCATAGGTTTGCGATTGAAAAGGCCTAATGATGCACAACTATTTGTAACCATTTGAAGTAAGTACCAATATTTATTCTGTATGTGTTGGCGGATATATTTTGCAATTATTAAGATAATTCATCAAGCAGACCTGTTATGGCGTAATCCTCACAGCAGTAGATGATAATAAATATCGACTGACATCATCAATGCTCAGACAGTTTCGATCTAAAGGATTTACAGGATGTTGCCGTCCATCACAAACTTAGAAAGCCAAACCCGTAAAAACAGCTAGCAAAATAGGTATCAATTACAAACTTCCAATTCACCACGCAAATCTCGTACTTACTCCAATAAAAATTGAGTCTACATCAGCTGTTACCCCTTATAAGGACAAAATAGCGTTAGGCTGTCACATCCTCCTTTAAAAAAACCACAGGATGGCCGGCCCTGATTGGTCAACGTACTTGCTTACACCACTGCGATCTATAAAGCATCATTTAATTGAATCGAAACGTTACATCACTAAACAAAATTGTACTAAAGTTGTACTTAAATAGTGATGCTCGTTTATCGATAGCTTTTATGATGATTATATTATTATACAATAGCTCTTACAATTACAATGTTGTTTTTATGACTATTTAGTAACACGTTTTATGATTTATTAAGAATCGTCGTATACTCAGACCCCACTTTCTCTTTGTATGATGTTGGCTTAAATGAGTTAGAACTTGGGGATTACGGGTGAGCAATTTTTATTGTATAAGATGCGTTGATCACTTCACATCAATAGTTGTTAAAACGTTTGGCTCGTGCACATTTGCTTGTCA
This sequence comes from Noctua janthina, assembly GCA_963576755.1. Taxonomy (NCBI): domain Eukaryota; kingdom Metazoa; phylum Arthropoda; class Insecta; order Lepidoptera; family Noctuidae; genus Noctua; species Noctua janthina. The sequence continues at coordinate 17,768,114 of OY755058.1, forward strand.
AATAGTTTTTAATTTCATGATGGGACGACTATCTAAACTATTGATATATTCAGCTATCTACTGCAGAAATGACTTCGTTCATCTCTCTAATTGGAATTCAACTAACTAACTATTACTAATTGCAATTGCTTTGTTAAAATCATCTCTCTAATTTGGAATATTGTATTTCGATACATTTCCAAAACAAATTATCGATACCCAATCCCAACACTACTAGGAACCTGACTTATATAACAATGATTCACAATAACTGACCAGCGCTGACCCACATTGGACCATAAACTTATATAGCCATGTAAATGGTTCAGGTTGGAACAGGACATTTCAAATTGGCAGAGAAAGTTTTCTTATTGGAGAGGCTGATAGAGAGGAAGGTAAGCTGACGGGTGCGTAATCTGGCGTTTATAGGTGTCTCGTACTAGATTCCGACAGTGTGACGTCATAATTATGATTCTATTTGGGTGCAGTGCCTTGATGGTGTGGTTTGACGTTAAAATAGATGACACCTTTACCAGTGAGTACTATGGGCATGTCTTCTTCGTATTTATTTACAATTTTTAGAGCTCAAAACTACACGAAGGGCTGGGTAAGCCGGTTACTGTTATCGTCATCCCACTGTGGGGCAAAGGTTTCTCCCCATGACTTCCAGGTGATTCAATCTAGGGCTAATGTTGACCACTGGTGGTTGGTTCTGTCCACTTCGTCCCGTCATCTTCTTCGAGGTCTGCTGCGATGCCTTCTGGCTGTATCAGAGCAGGTAATTAATAATACAAAATATTTAGCCCTCATATAACTGATGCCATGAACTTCATATAACCATACAAAAGCCTAAAAATACAAAGTTGGCACATCGTAATTCAAGAACGATCAATTTTGAGTGGTGTATCTCTACAAGTCTATTACTGTAATAACGCATGGCAAAGGCCTCTTCTAGTGGGTACATAGATTTAAATATTTATACTATAACATTTATAGATTTAGTTCTAAATAAGGTAATTTATCAATCCAGGCACATCACTTAACTATCGCAACACTGCCTCACAATAACTAGCCAGTGTTGACCCACGGACGATATAAACTCTATGGCCATTTAACTAGACTACTCTAAACATAAGGAGTGGTCATAGACGGTGAAAGTTTATAGTCCATGGCTAGTGTCTGGTCCGGTCTAGCTTCAAAATGAAATAATGTGAGAATGTGCGTGATGATAAATTATGATTTTACGTGTTGAGAAGACTACAATCTCCTCTGTGGGTGTGGCGATGGTTGAAGATTTTATATTAGTCAATGAAATGCAAAGCTGTGGGTCGTTTAATGTCTGAATCTCAGCTGTATTTGCTACGATCAGAAGGCTAAATTGCAGACCAGAAAATACTTTTAAATTCAAGTCGCAATGTAACCTAACCTTCAACCAATGGCAATGTATTTTGACAGAGAGGCTCAGATATATGTTGAATGATGGATCTAGATGATTGACAGTCTGTTGCTTTCGTAGGACAAAACCCGACGAAAGAAATTAAAGAAAGTTCTGAATTATTTTATCATTCTGTTTGTTTAGTTTTGAAGTCGACAGAACTATTTTAACTTTAAACTTCCTATCCAAAAGTGAATATTTTAAGCCGTTCAAAATCATACCCCCAAAAAATTCGCAGTTCTGTCAGAATTCGTAATAAAATGTCCATAAAATAAAATAAGTAAATAAAAAGGTAAGCGCAAACGCAGTTGGCTGATGCCTTTACGCTGTTTTAAACTAAGTGTGTGGTGCAACTTTGACATTCTGTTAAGTACTGCATTTTGTATTGTGCGCATAATTTTAGTTCATAGCGAGACTGTCCTGTTTGTTAATTCAAGCTTTCTATAGGCTATAACATTGTTAAATAAAAATACTGTTAAATTCACCACTCATGCGTAAAACGGTCAAACTTGATTCAAGAATGTGTAAATTTCAAAACAAACATTCTGATCAGACTCATCATTGCAAAAATGAGTCTTTTGTGGTTCAAATGTGGCAATAACCGCATATTTAGATGATGAGATAAAATTTTATAGATGAGCCTCAAATAATTAAATTATGTAGTTTTGCAATATTAATATTCATATAGACTGTCCTCAAAAACGTTGGCGCCATGGCTGCTGTGGCCTAATGTGGTGATGTCGGCGCCGGCGCAGAGATCTACCGCGATGTATTAGGTAAAATTAGCTGTCAGCAAATTGTCTTACCGTGAATGCATTTAGTAAGTGGCTAATTAGTGCAATAAAAAGGAGAGCATGAAGGTGAATGGAGCCTAGGTTGTCATGCTCGTTAAATATAGGTTAGTTAGCTTCATCGTATCCGGTAAGGGGTCGTCCTTTAGTCACGTGAGGATGTGAATGAGGGAGGGGGTCATAAAAAGGTAACGATAAATTACGATGGGGGGTTGGCCCAATCACGTGTACTTTTTTGTGGGTTAAATTAATGAGTGACTTTTACTATATATATTTTTTATCTATAATTAATTAAAAATTCTAGCAAGTTAAATTGTGCCCTGCCCATGTGAAAAATTTCGGCCTCAAATGATACTTTCGCTCCTGAACGGGTAAGAATTGTTTTCAAACTTCAAGACAATCTGGTCACCCTATAAAGAACATAACCCACGCATTTATAGCTGACGGACGATCGAACTAAAAGTATTGTTATTACGTCACCTAAAGGTTGAAAATGTTACAAATATAACATTACCCGAGTGTTCAACTGCAAGTTAGTGAAAGGTTTCTTAAGATCCAATTGTTACTCTAATCTTAATCAATATAGGCACCTATTGTTTGAGTAAAATACAGGGTAATTTCTAATGCTAAAATTATAGTTTACTGCTTTTCAATCACGGGTAATAATTTTCATTTAATTTCGATCCGTAATGTTCTGCATCGATGCAAAATATTGACTCTTATATAAAGCTTCAGAGCCATAATATGATCAAATTTTTCGTTGTTTCAAATGCTCGATATTAGTTTATGTTAATAAGGTAATTAATTATTCTTGATGTAATTTATTTTTAGAACGTGTTCTATATTCATTTAGTGTTACTAAGTTGCACCTGCATCAAACAGGTTTTGTGTATTATTGTTCTTTTGCCAATAAATAAATTATGTTAGTTTTTTAAAATTCGAAGACATGTGACATCTACCAACCCGCACTGGGCCCGCGTGGTGGATTATAGCCCATTCCCTCTCATAGAGAGGAGGCCTGCGTCCCAGCAGTGGGAACATTAATAGGCTGATTATGCTATGCTATGTTAGTTTTTTTGCTTCATTTTATTGGTACCTTTTCTTGTTATGGATTTTTACAATAATCCTACATGTCCTACGTTCTACAATAATATCAATTATATATTGTCTTAATTTCAATCTCGGCTAGGAGGACCAGGAGTTCATAGCACAGGGTATCCTAGCTTGGATTCCTGACTCCCAAACCTTTGTACCTCCAATATTTGGAACACCTCTATATTTTAATTGTACTTTGTGGGAGAAAATAAATCTTTATTATTATTATTTTATATTGAGCAATACTGCCCAACAGATCAGAATATATAATAATTATAATAGTCAAGAACAAAGACAATAAATATTACAAATTGTCATTAAATCAAATACAGATACAATCAAAATCTACTACAAAACAATACCTTTCAAAATTACGACTTGCCTTGAGAATAAAAACAGACCGAATTCGTAGGATCAGTTTTTAGTTCTTATTTGTAATGACGGAAAGTTTATTTTTTTTTGTAACCATGTAAAACATTGCGCTATAAAAATGTCTACATTTTTATTTATTGTGTGCCTAAGTTTTAATTTCTGTTGCATCATAAAATTACTTTGTTTTTTCCGGTTCTTAATGACTCATCTTTTTGCAATTGAAAAAGTAGCAGCAAGTCGTATACCCCACCTGGTGGAAAGTCATTCATTAGGTACTGCTGACTTAGGGCACCTGCAGCATCACGTTATTCTAGAAACAAAGTAAATAAAGTATGCACTTCTGGGACACAGTCTCTGTGAGAGGGGGTGGGCTCAGTGCTTGTTGGTAGATGACTGTTTTCCGATTTTACGGTTTTGTTTTACGATGTTTTTCTTCACAGTTTTGAAAGCAGGTCCTGCACCTAAACCTGCACCGGGCCCACGTTTCCGATAGAACAGAGGTCCGCTGTGACCCAGCCTTTGGAACGTTACAAGCTAAACCAACGCTAAATGCATAAATTTAAAGGAAAATTAACTTATTTCTTCCAGAGCAGGGTTTATTTTACTACATGTCAATATACATAACTGAAACGTGTAACATTACTAATTTCCTATTACAATATTAAAGTTTATAAACATACAAAGCTCCTGAAATTATTCACCACCTTATTTACTACTACATAGGGTTACTATTCACATAAATTAATGATAAATCACGTAACAACGATTGATGTTTGATGCATCAATCATTAGTTGCACCTAGTCAAAGAGGTCGATCATCAAATAGGTATGTAGGTAGGTGTTGTGAAACTGAATAATTCATCATTTGCCTTGCCTTTTCCCAATTAGGAATATTGTGGTCGTCTCCTAACTAGATGCATCTTATTTTGCCCGGAAGAACTGTCATCCGGCCTTTAACACAGACTACGATTTATATGTTCAGTTGGTTGGAAAATTAACTGAAAAGACCCTGTCAGACTTTTGAGCTTTACTCTTGGGCTCGATAGGGTCGGATATTGTGTTATTGGGGTTTTTCATAAAGCCTGAAGTCTGGAATTGTACCCGGTTGATCACTATAGGCTCGCCCTTATTATATTATATAATGTAATGTAATATAAATGTAATTATAGGCCGGTACTTCATAAGGTATTGGATTCACCTCTAAACACCGTGCAAGAAAATGCACGAAATATTTATCTTGCATTTTTTGTAATCTGGTTGAAACTGGTAGATCTACTCATTAGAACTGAAATTCTTTGTCTAAAAAGGAAGAGGCCGACAAGGCTGGAATGCTTATGCATTCACAAAATCACCCCCATAAGAAAGTAGTACCATCATCATCACCTTGTCCCATTCTATTTAGCACATTTTCTTCTTCCATTCTCCCCTGTCAGACGCAGGCATCATTTACTCTTTTCTCTTTCATATCATTCCTCACACAACCCATCTTTTCTTTGGCCTTCCTCGAAAGAAGCAGCATGATTACAAAATAAGAAGTCACTCTTCCAAGACACCGTGTCAAGTTTATATAGAAGCTAGCCAGACCGGTCCGTTACCACACGGTCTGGATCTAGGCTTGGCTAATACTAACACATAAGCATTGCGATATTGTAACCGATCATCTCACGGATGCATTAATTGGAGCTGTCTCACTTTGATGCAATTATTGCTTTATAATGATATAGTTTGGTGTTGTATTACGAAGGTTCTGCGGTTTGTATATGATGTTATTACTATTAATTAATAAGTTATTCCAAGTAACTGTTTCACCATCATCCTTAGCCTTCATCTACAGTCCTCTGCTAAACATAGACCTCTGAAATCGTACGCCATTCAACTTAATTATTGGCAACTGTCATCCGGCTGCTAATAGCCACGCTGCGAAGATGATTGCTCCACCGAACCTGAGGGCGTCTTACTTTACATTTGCCAATTCGCGTTGCATGTCTACCCCAACGGTCATCGGTTCTACCGGCTGCGGCTAATATGGCTGACCCAGTGCTACTTCAGAAAACTTTTTTTTATGAGTTTAAGGTGGATATTTCTTTTAAATGCAAATTACGGGAAAATAACTATAAGTGCTGCATCCCTTCGTAACCAATTACTAAAACAGACGTATTTTCACGAATATTGCGTAATACCAATGTTTATCATTGTATTCTTAAACGTGGGTCTACTCCACACGAAATACACTGTTATGTGATTCTCTGCTTACCCATAAATGGTTAGCGAGAGCGATATAACACGAGAACTGGGTCAAAAGCAGACATTTACGTCTTTTACTTCCTTTTTTACGTTTCGGGTAAAGTCAAAGTCATATTTCAAGGTATTTTTTTTTAAATAAACTTGTCAATTTTCGAAGGCCAAAATTGCATTGAAATGCAGTTTAGATGCTTTAATATTTATATAAAAGACCATACGACTTGTCATTATTTATTTTTTGTTAGCTTATTTGAATGTCCCACTGCTGGGCAAAGACCTCCCTTTTCTCCTTCCAAACCTCTCTATCCCCGCAAACGAGATTAGATCGTCACATCCCCATCGCCGCGGTCTGCCTCGACGGCAATTTCCTCCGAAAGGCATTCAAAATATTAAACTTTTATTTTAAATGATTCACCAATGCACTGAACAAGCTTGTCAAACATCGGTCATCCTTTATATAAGAAGAGCCCTCTGGTTTTGCAGTGAGACAATTTCTCAAAGTCAATCTAAAGCGGCATGCACTGAGACTGGATATGACGCATATTCTTGACTGGAGGCGTGTATCGTATCACGTCTTCATTTCACTATGTTCTTTTTAGCACCTATGTACATCTGCTTACAACACTTACATAGGTAACTATGCCATGACGTATTTCGAACCATTAGCATGATAATTATATTTGCCAATGTTTTTGAATCACGGCTCATGGAATACTTTCTTTGAAGAACTTATACTTTGATTTTACAAATAACGCCAAAAAAATACGTTTATGTATGGGGTTTGGACCCTCTTTATATATGTTATTGCGGTCATAATAATACACACAAAAATTAAAAAGAAACTTAAGATTATTTGCGTCTATCAATACCAAAAGATCAATTGGCAAAAAATTATAAATTATAATTCTTATTAGTTGGATTCAATGTCGAACATACACCGTCTTCATAAACGTGGTTCTTTCATAAGATTCTCTTCAAATGTCTACAAAAAAAAACTCTCCAAAAAAAGTTAAAAATATTTGCATTTTTTTGTGACGTCACATGTAAGATGAAGAACGTACATAATTATTTATTGTAAAGTTTTTACATAACGGCGATCGATGAGTGGTCGAGATTGGGCAGGTCGCGCGGTTTCCGATGCATGATAGTTTGTCGGTACATATCCACTGCTGTGATGATACGACACGGTAATCGTTGATAGTACGAGGCCAATAGCGAAAAAAATTAAATTTATATTCTTGAGGTTTATAATAGACAATGACCAATGAAGTCCTAATAGCTGATGGAGAAAAAGAGATGCAGAGATTATGAATCACTATGCGGAAATGGGCTGGGCAAAGAATGAATGCGGAAAGTGGATCCCAAACTGGGATTTGGAGAGCAACAAGGCTATGGATTATGTTATTGAGATCTTATAAAGGTGGCTGGGGTTAGAAAACGGAGGACAGTGTGTTGTTAAGCGGCTAGAAAGAGGCCAATATCCAGTAGTGGACTGCGGGCTGATTTAATTCAATTTTTAATATTTTATACGCAAACCCTGCGTAGGGAACATAGCTGTTTTTGACATGGATAATTTATTTACTTTACTATTATGTTAATCCAATGACGTGTATAACAAAACTATGGGATTCCAATAGGCACCATAATCAACACTGTGCAATGATGTCATCACTCTATCATAATGATTTCAAAAGCTTTAACTTTCTAATTACGTTTCTTTTGACCAACGCCAACATCCGACAAATGTCACAAAAATCCGTCAGTCAATGGAAACGCACGCGAATATTAGCCCGGATCTCGATTCCTTTCTCCAGTGAGATGAGCAAAGCTTCAGTTGCACATTGTGAATAGGATAGGTGCGGAGCATTTAATCGTAATTATTACGTCGGTATGTGGGTGAATGATGAACTCTCACTAGTATTATAGTCGGATAAATATTTGAGCGAATGTTTGATGTTAATCGATTATTAATTAAACAAAGCAGTATTTTTTTGGTTTTCCTTTTACTATGCTTACGTCTTGCAGAGAATTTTAGCTGTAACGTAATGATATATGTGATATCTAGAGCTAGGTAAAACTGCCTAATCTGATGGGGTAGGCACTTTGGCAGACACTACATCATCTACCTAGCCATTTCCAAATAAAATTGGGGTCAGCTTCCAGTCTAACCGGATGCAGCTGCATACCAGTATTTTACATGGAGCGACTGATCTGACCACCACCACCCAATTTGTACTGAGTCATACGATACCCCTTGGTAAGACTAGTTGTCAGACTTACGGGCCACTGATTTTCTTTAACGATTGTCAAAGATCAACAAATGACAGTAGAGGCCAACGGCTTAACGTGCTTTCCGAGGAATGCAGAACACTCGACATATAATGGATGGCCAACCATCCAAGGACCAACCTTAGCAAGCACGACTTAACTTTGAAGATCGACCCGAGTGGCTGTTATTATTTAGTCACGAGATCCTCAAGACAGACACTACCATTGAAGGAAAAAGGTCTACGTGGAGCTACATTAAGCACTGCACGGGATCGGAATGGGCTAAATGGAGCCGTTTGGATTGAGATTCTCTCTATGAAACTCCATACTGCAACACACTTATGTAACGAATCAGATCGGGGTCGGCTAGTAAAAATATGGTGAGGTGATGCCGATCTGATGCAGTGCTGGTAAAAGACAGTGTGCTTATAAGCATAAGGTTACCAATAAGACGAGTTACAGCCACTGCATCTTTTTATACCTACGGATAACTTAGATTACATCTACAATCGTTTTTATTTTAAGAGTGTCTGATTGCGACACACCTTAAGAAACTTATGATACCTGCTATTTGGTAATTTCTGAAGACTTTAATACCTATTTAGATCTATCATAAAACGAGGATCTAGCTACTAGCTAGATGTTGATTGGATTGCATTCTATTTTATTACTTCCTGGTAACTAGATTTGTTGAAGATAATGTCTATGTGTAATGTTAAGCCTGTCGCTTGATAATCAAGTCACCTTTTCCTTTTCTACGGACTCCAGAGAGTATAGACAAATGACAAGCTTTGAAAGGAGCAGAGGTGTACCTGATTACACCCACATTTCAAAAGTTATGTTTCAATCCCAAGTAATAGGAATTTTTTTTTTTTTTTTACTTAAATCTAAATAACCTACGTAGTTAGCATAATTAGAGTTAGTTTATCCACTGTATCACGATATTGCTACAAAACCAGTGTTTCCAATTACTCCATTGCTGGCGTGTTTATTTACTTACGGTACATCAATCTGCGCACACGCATTATTCAACATATCTGTCAAAGGTCAGTGCCGCGAACTTGGGGACATTGCGCTTGACTTTTACTGAAGGATGATCATTATATGAGATGATCATAATTTACTTACCATTCAATGTTGAACATCCTTGCTTTTTGTGGGTTTATATTTAATGAGGTACCTCTATTTGGTTTTTGATTATTGTTGCCTTTTCAGTCATTTGTGGTTGACTTCTATTTAAAGTTTTGTAGGATGCGGTTAGTTTAACTTTTAATAGATTCGTGTATTAGCAAATAGGCTGACAACGGTCTACCTCCTGCCCAATTATAGCCGAAGGGGAAAACCCAAATAATCCCACCGTCATACAAAATCATCATCACCTGCTGCCTTTTCCCAAATATGTTGGGGTTGGTTTCCAGTTTGACCGGTTGCAGCTGAATACCAGTATTTTACATGGAGCGACTGCCTATCTGACCTCCACAACTCTTGGTTAGACCGTCATACAATATGTATGGGTAAGATAATACATTTCAAATGATCCCCTAAAATCAATACAGTAAATTATTAAAACATTTCTGCACGACTGTACCGATGTGATATATCTCATAGCATCAAAATCTGTCAATCAGTGTCCAAGATTACCAAAATACACATACTTACTTAAAATACGGTAGCAGATGAAGAAATGTGTATCATTTCGTATACTCAAGAGTTACATTACTTTTAAAGTATAATTAATTATATAATTACAACATTTAGACAAGTCTTAAAATTACGGGTATGTTAATAAAATGTAACTTTTCGTCAGTTTGTATGTCATTTAGAAAGGACATTAATTACATCACTTCACGCTTGTAATTTTAACAGTATAAGCAGAGCTCATTAGTCAACTGGGTTACTAATTTGATCCAATGTAGCCTAATGTAGCGTAACTTACTTTTTATAGCCCGAGCTGGTTAAGTGGTTACAAACATTACTACTGAGCATTAGGTCCTGGGTTCGATTCGCTGTTCGGATGAAGTGTAGTAAGGTTTTTAGATGGGGAACCCTGAGATGAACTGAGTACAAATCCGACCTACAGGTACTAACCCGAACGCAGGATTTGTACTCAATTGATGGCAATAAGCTCGCCCCTACTTAATGTGACTTAAACGTTACTGGTGAATTGTGGGTGTGGTTGGGTACTTGGTTTGGATATACTACTTCTGTCTATCCCATTGGAGAAGCACAGCTGTTATGTTATGTAACTGTTAGTTGGATCATTCACGCTCATTAAATCTACACTTAAGCTGAACTTGATTAATAAATCTCAGCTTGAAAAAAATTAATTTTTATTTACTCAGAGACCAGTATAATTATTTTATTTCAATTACTCAAACCATTTGGCAATGACTTTGACTGATGATACACACAAATACATAATTAATTCCGCACACTTAATTTTTTAGGGTTCCGTTTCCAACGGGACCCTATTATTAAGCCTCCCTTGTCCGCCCGTCCATCCGTCCGTCCGTCTGTCTGTCAGCGGGCTGCATCTCATGATCCGTAATAGTAGACAATTTAAATTTTCACAGAATGTGTATTCCTGTTGCCGATATAACAATAAATAAATAAAAAATTAACGGGGCTCCACTACTACGATGGTACGAAACCCTTCATGCGCGAGTCCGACTCACACTTGGCCGGTTTTTTAAACAATTTTGCTGTCAAGTTTTTAAAGAAAAATACCTAAGATGTAAACTACACTGGAATACACTTTTATGAAATACACATACCTATTTAGGTATTTGGGTCTTTCCTGAGATGATGGTTTTGCCTTACTTTACTTCATTGGTATTTTCGCGTCTGCGTATGCATCTTAGCATAATAAATAGTGATGTTTTGACCTCTGAAAGTAATAACTAAACTACGGACACTCATACTCAATTTAGCGTTATGTCAGTAAGTACTTAACATTGACTGAAATACGCACTATCACCACGGCAACGTTGCCGATGGCAGAAAAATAACTTTCTAATTTCTCTATTTACACAATTCTTGATTTACACATTATGAGTATGCTTAACTTTTCAATGCCAAAATGTTATTGGACTTAAGATGTCCTTACCCCAATATACTACAAGCATTCTTGACATGAGGCGATAATTTTGTTTCGACAGCCGGAAACCATAGCGTATATGCTGGACTCATCATCATCTGCCTAGGCTTTTCTCAACTGTGTTGGGGTCGGCTTCTAGTCTAACCGGATACAACTGAATACCAGACTTTTACATGGAGCGACTGCCTATCTACCCGCCACACCCCAGTTAGTACTGAACACTACGATACCCTTTGGTAAAACTGGCTGTCAGACTTTCGGGCCCCTGACTACAATTGACAGACGGGACCGACGGCTTTTTTTTTCTTTTGTTCTTAATGGGCTTACTCTTGACCTCAATCTAGTCCTGAGGACAGAGATGAGGTCAACGATGGAAAGAGCTAACCCAAAAGAAGCCTATTAACTCGCGACTTAAATAGATTGGGGTCATATGAACTTGGGAACACCGACGCAGGTAGGGAATTCCACTCCTTGGCTGTGTGCATAATAAATGATGTAGCAAAGAGCTTCGTCCGAATGTGTGGAACATCGAAAAGGTATGGGTGATAACCTACAGTACGTCTGGTCTCCCGATGGAAGAAGGGAGATGGTGGAATGAGCTCGTGGAGCTCATGGGCACACTCACCGAAGTACAATCTGTAAAAGACCGACAAACATGCAACTTTGCGCCGGTGGGCCAGGCTATGAAGCCTGTTACCAATCAGCTTATCGTCATCAATGCGCCTCTTGGCTATGCGCTCAACAGACTCGAGTGTGGGTAATTGATATTTGGCTGAGCCATCCCAAAGGTGACAGCAATACTCCATGCCGGACCGAACTTGTGCTTTATATAAGATTAATAGCTGTCCAGGCTTGAAGTAACGGTTAACGCTATTAAGGATACCCAGCTTTTTTACCGCAGTTTGAGCTTTCGACTCAATGTAGGCACCGAAGTTCAAATTCGCAGTCAACTTCGCACCAAGAAGCTCGAGGCTGTCGGTGACTGGTACAGATGCACCCCGGAAGGTGGGAGCCGTGAACAGGTACACTTGTGTTTTGGTGGCGTTAAAAATAATCAGATTCTCATCACCCCACTTGGAGACAAGACTTAAGTTTGACGTGGATTAACGTGGTTTCCAAGGCATGGAAGAAACTTGGTATGTAACGGGTGGTCACCCATCCAAGATTGATCCGTGACCAACCTATGCAAGCGCGGCTTAACTCCTAGTCTATTTGTCGAGGTTTGCATTGATATGTTTAACTTGGAGAAAGATTATGGCTATTTTTTATCCCGGATGGCAACAGCTCGTTGATCATCTAATCAATCTAACCAACGATCATGTGAAATTGGACCCTCACATTTATACAGGTACCTATTCAATAATCAAGCAACACAACAGCAAGCCAGATATTGCTAAGCAGCGGGTGGTAATCAACTTGCAAATGAGCTATTGACAGATAACAAGTTGCATAGGCACTATCTCAAAATATCTATCTAATTTTCAAAGACATACTCTTTGAAAATTAGATAATTTCGAGAAAGACACACGATGTACCATGTCTACATCTGTTTGTTTTAATCTTTTTTTAAATGTATTTGTTATTGCAAAATGGGCCTGCTTTTGACCTCGATCACGCCTGTTGGAAGGTGATGGATGAGGTCTATGAAGGAACCAGCGTGCCCAGAATATGCCTGTTTACTCTTGCTTTGCAGACAGACGGGTTAAATGTGGAAGGGAACACAGAGAGTTCCTCCTTTCGCAGGTACGCTGGAAGAGATATTTAGAAATAAGCGTCACCTTTGTACTATTTTTCTGTTCGTTTCTTCTTTTCTATATTTAGTGTGTACATAAATTGTTAAATAAATAAATAAAATAAGATCATGGACTTCATTCCTAGATTTCATACCTCTCATATGAATATTCTAATATCTTGGATTACTTTTCTACATCATTTAAAAAGTATAATATGATAGTCATTGCCTATCGAGGTCAAGAGCAGGCCCATTCGCCAAAAAGTAATGGACGCACTTTTAGTCTAAAAATATGGTATTAAAACAAAAAAAAAACAAACTAATTAGAAAATACAAAAACTAGGAGTCATTAATGTCAATTTCCAACGCATAGTTAACTCCTTGACACGCTTAAACAACATTAACAAATCGTTTATCCGTATGTGTGTAATTAGCTACGAAAATGCTACACCATTATGCAAATATCATTTTAGTTTGAACGCTCTTCATTATTTATTACGTTTAATGATTATACCGAGTTAAGATTATGTAGTTTTAAGTGTAATTGGTTTTCACAGACGCATGTGAAATTAAGAAGGAGTTATGTTGGTTCAGCGATCGTAATAAAATACTCTAGTATGTTATGTGAGCTATGCAGACTTGAATGCAAATAGTTAATAGATATGAGTGTTTATGAGCATGAAACTATGCTTTAATAAAAAGTTACCACAACAAACATCTTCACGCCTGAAATCCTCGAAGGGTTAGGCAGAGGTTTACCGTGTCTATACTACACTCACATTTCGACAGTTATGTTGTGTTTTTAAAAAGTAATTTTGCAGATATTTGTAACTAAATGCAGATCTCCAGATTGTTACATTTTGGGTTATACCAGGAATTTCTCAGTAGCATCCCCGAGCTTGGATTAAGTCCGGCTGATGGCAATATAGGTTCGCTTCTTTTTGCAGAAAAGTTAAAAATAACTGTCGAAATGGGAGTGAAACCTCAATCTTATCCTTCTGGGATTACAGGTGTGTTTTTTTCAAGAGATTATAGATATATCTTTAATCTGCGTAGATTGAGATGGGGCTTTCAAAATTTTCTAGCAATCATGAGGTCACAAAAGATATAGAAATATCTAAACGATTGCGTCAATGTTACAAAAGTAAAATGAATTAATTTCGAAAATGCTTCAAATTTAAATAAATAAATAATTGAAATAATAAATTGTTACATGTGTAACATATAAAAAAAATATCTTTAATTCTTTGAAAAGGTGACTATATTAAATAAATCACAATTACCATTTCTAATTAGTAAACGGATCCGGAAGTCAATTATCAAAAATATTGGATCGATGTGCATTAAAGTATGAATAAAGTGAGTGTCTGTTTCTGTCTAGATATCTCTAAAATACTGAATTTATTATGTTGCTGTTTAGTCATTAAAAAGTTTAGAAAACTAGCAACGAGTTCAATAACAATATATGCTTACTATAATTCGAATACTAATGTCAATGAAAATAATTAAACTTGACTTTGTTTAGAACCTCTATGTATTAAGTAACCACTTAAAAATCGCCAGTAATTCGTATTGTAAGGTAATTAGAGCACTTATCCCGCTGCCCATTTTAGCTACTGTATCGCCAAATGACCGGCCTCACCCACTTAAACCAAAAATTAAAAAATAGTCCATTTGCAACCCGAATTCGTCCTCGATAGCCTCTGCTAGTAAAGTAAAAGTAGACGGTCTGATCTCCACTATATAAGCGGATCGTTCCGACCACAAGGCATCACACACCAGCCAGCGTTCAACCAAACTAGACATGGCCAAATACATCGTAAGTTGGAGTGCAGTGAATGTGTTGTGTCGTGTAGAGGTGCACTATGCACACCGTGTGAAGTGGACTTAAGTTTCGTACAAAAATCGGTGCTTTCTGGATGTGCTTTCGGACGTCTCCGAGACTCTTCAAGGATTTGATCGTCATTTCTAAGTGTTCTGTACCAGTTTTGGGAAAACGGAACGCTTAGTTTGTGGAGAGGCGTGTGTTCCTGCTGGAAGAGTGATAGCTTCGAAGCTACACCTTAAATTGTGGACTTGTTAATTTGTTACCAAACCAATCACCTAGACATAAGTATCAATAATTCATTTATCCAAAGCATCGCACTAAAATTTATCTCCCCAGGTTTTTCAAAGTTTGGAAATCGGTAACTTAACTGAATGTTTGTTGACAGGTCGCCCTCGCCCTCTTGGGTTGCGCCGCTGCCGAGCCGCCAGTCGGCTACAGCTACTCCGCCCCCTCGTCGCACTCATCCTCCATCTCCCTGGGAAGCCTCAGCGGCGGCGGACACTACTCGTCCGTGCCCGTCGGCCATTCCGAAAGCGAGGGATACTTCGTAGACCCTCATCTCCTCTACAAAATCAAGAACATCCTCTTGTCTGAGGAGATCAAGAACCAGGAGCAGTTTGGCTCCGGCGGTCACGGCCACGGACACGGACACGGACACATCTCATCCCATTACGGAGCCCCTGCCCCCGTGTACGGCGTGCCCCACCAGAGGGTCGTTGGCATCGAACTCGACCACGTCCAGCAGGCCATCCAGGTCGCTCAGTACCACCAGGCTCAAGAAGCGTACGCTAGCGGTCACGGCAGCTATTACTCTGGCGGACAGGAAGGCTACTCGTCCGGTGGACACGGTGGCTACTCATCCGGCGGCGGCTCCTACGCCACCATCGGCGCGCCCTCGGGATCCTACGGAATCCCCTCCGAGTCATACGGCCACCCCCACTAAACGACCAAATTGTTAGTCATCTCATCTCATTTAATGTAAATCATGTGATCGCATCCTAGATGTTAT
Source organism: Noctua janthina (assembly GCA_963576755.1). Lineage (NCBI taxonomy): Eukaryota > Metazoa > Arthropoda > Insecta > Lepidoptera > Noctuidae > Noctua > Noctua janthina. The sequence goes on from OY755058.1 coordinate 17,783,961, forward strand.
TATGTATTATATTTGTTGTTATAAGTTTCTGTAAATAAAAGAACAATCTATTTTGTACGAACGACTCCTTGATTGAATGTCCGAACTTTCACATCCCGAGGTACCGTAACTGGTACATCTTGCTGCTACAATCGTAAACCCATATGCGGTTCAACAAAAAATATATTAATGCGAAACAAAAACATGTTTCGACGCCTTAAAGAGCTGTAATAGGTCCCTATCGAAAGTCGTTTTCGATAAAATCGAAAGTACCGATGTCAGCGGACGACTTTATGACATGCACGTGACGTAATTGACGTGCAATTTTATAATAAAGTGGAATTAAGTCTGTTGTTTTTTCGACATATTAAGTTACACACTTAGCACCTCACAAAATGATTCACTCTTGATTTCGCAACTGCTGACCGAGATACGTGAACGCAACAACCTTAAAACCGATGAGGAATTAGAAATTACGGTTCGACATACCAGATCGCACTTTCGAGGATTAGATAAAAATTTCGAAACTGGCTATAATGTGAGCCATCTCGTGTTGCGTCAGAGCGGCCATTTTCGCGGAATTAGCGAATAATTTCGCTCGAGTTGTTAATCCGTATGCACCATGCACTTTCTCCTGCAACCACGGGGGTTCCGAATCTCGAGTGCTTACATAATTAACGCACGAAGCAGCGAATGATCTGGTCGTATCCATCTGTAGGATCTTGTTTAGGTACATCAAATTATTCGGTTGCTTAACGCCATTCTGTTAATTAGTAGATTCTGATGTGGCGAGAATCAAGACTTACGTATTACTTTTTTTGAGACATTTTGAATTTCGGTTACGGTAATTACCATTTTCATCAACATCGGCCTCCATTATATCAATTTGTTTTATTAAATTCCTCACTCGTTTCTTCTCGTATTTTGGGTGTGATTTCACCGAAAAGTGAGTAATGACTTTTTTACGAGCGATGCGAAAATTGAGCTCCTGAATATTTTTTTGTTCTTATCACTTTCACTCATCTTGCAACAAGTTATTGTTGTATGGTTTCTGAAGTTAAAGGCTAATGTGACAGTACTTAATAGCTACGTATGTAGTATATAGGCATGAGTTTTATACAACATTATTTTTAGTATATGCGAAACCTGAATATAGTTTGTTCAGAATAAGTAACTGAATCGATTCCAATAATTTTTAAACCATGTTATATTTTACCCCAAAAATATTAAAAAAAGTTAAAAGTTAGCACCGAGCGACATTAAGTACCTATCACAATAATGTAGGTACCTACTGTAAAATTATTATTATCAATGAGCTCAAGACGACGCTGGAGGTGCGGGCTGCGTGGTGACCACGTTTTTGTGCGGACAACCAGGTATCAGAGCAAGCTTCTAACTTTGTGATTTTTCATGATACAGTTTTGAAATTTTGTACATAAAAATACTAGACAGGTGTATCGGGTTTCGCATATACTAAAACTAATGTTGTATACAATAATTAAAAACTCAATAATAATGAGGATTCCAAAACGGTTTTCTTAAAGCATTTAAATATAGAGCAATTTACTAAGATCTGAGTTTAGATAACATCACGTCTGTAATCCCCGAAGGATTAGGCAGAGGTGTGCCTAACAGTACCCGCACATTTCGCCAGTTATGTTTAAGTCCTACTTAATAAAGGGCGAGCTTATTAACTGGGCACGAATCCAGACTCCGTGGCTGCTACTGAGACATAAGTGATGGAAAAACTAAATCGTAAACTTTGCCCGACCTGGGGATCGAACCCAGGACCTCATGCACAGCAGTCTCGTTTGCGACTACTAGACCAACGACGCAGTCCAGTTTGGTCATATTATCGCATTAAATTGACATGCAGTCGCCGTCATTACAGTTTGGTACTGAAAAATACGATTTTTGTAGCTGATGGTCCAGGTCAATGTTAAAATCTACAAAGGATTTTGACTTTAGATGCTTTTACTTAACTAAATACATCATCCTCATATATTTCCAACATTTATTTGGTCATGCATGAATCAAGATAATATTTTAACTAGGTAGAGATCAGCTGATGTAATTATTCGTAATTAGAAGGCTGGTATATAAATAGTACCTAGAAACCTACTTAAAACCACAAAAATCAAAGTAAATATTACAATTTTTTCGCAAACTACCTTGAACATGTATGAACAAATCGTAACCCTAAAATGCTCAGTTGATTGGTCCTTGTTAAAGTCGTAGTTTGCGATTGCTAAATCATTTTCACATAACATCACGCCTGTGATCCCCGAAGGGTTAGGCAGACGTGTACACTGGGGAGAGCCTATTTCTATCAACCGGACCCAAATCAAGACACCGTGGCTACTGAGAAATTCCTGTTGGAAAAACCCAACAACACTTTGCTCGACCCAGGAATCGAACCCAGGCCCTCATGCTCAGCAGTCGCGCTTGCGGTCACTAGACCAAAGAGGGAGACACTAACGAGCATTTTCGCTTCCAACTGCTCAAATTACACAATAACCTTAATAAAATATGTAACAAAATCACAATGAACACAGAGTAACCGAAGACTAACGCTCCATCGCTTTCGATAGTAGTAACACTGGTTTTTAAGACTATTGTATAACACAAACATACATTATTTTATACTTTAATATGATTTACCCGTAATGTTTGTCAATAAGCCATGCAGTGACCGCTGCAGTCTTTAGGCTAGTGGTCTAAAGGGCTCCTGCAGAGTAGGGGTTCTATTCCCAGGTCGGGCAAAGCATTATTGGGCATTTCCTTCAGGAATTTATCATAATTAGCCCGGAGCCAGGACTTGTATCTGATTGATGGCAATAGGCTGTAATAGGTTACAGTGAAATAAAACAAAACAGGAGTCATAGTTAAATTCCTGCCTACCCTTTCTGGTATAACAGGCGTTTGTTATGTTTGTCAATAAGGTGAATATAGCTCGTACCGCGGACTAGGGATTTTATTGTTTTGATTTAAATACTTGACTTAAAAATTTAATGCCTTATTGGTTTTGTGGTGTCAAGGTTACATTTTAATGTAAGGCAATCATGTAATTAAGTTTTTGTGAAAAACTTGTAGGTTGTCCAATGTCCATTAATGGAACTGAACGAACTCAGCCCCGTGTCCCAACAAAATGGACTAGCTAAGCTTTGTCTAAAGTATGCACAAAACGCAAAATTCCCTAGGCATCCTCTGGTCTTCAGCAGAGAGAGTGTAAGATTCTCTTAATGAAACTCAAGAAAAAAAATCACCTTTATTCGCTAGAAATGAGACAATACCAATTATTTAATCGATTAGCCACAACAAATAGTCGATACATAAAATAATATAAAAACTAAACATCGCCACATTGCACATTTACCACGCCAATTATCGAGACAATGAACCTGAGTAACATCGTGTTAAATAAATAAAACACAGCTTTGTAAATAAAAGAAATGATTGTGAAATCAATTGGCCGTGACTATACACGTCGATAAAAGTTTGGGTGCATGGCATGCTATTTATTATTGCTTCTCCTGCATGTGCATATTTTTGGAGGGTGGTGCTGCATACCACATCCAAGCTATTTTCACGGAATTCATCAACAGCTCTTCTCCTGCCCTTATCCCAATTCATTAGGAGTCGGCACAGCATGACTTCTTCTTCCATTCTTCTCTATTACTCGTCAAATCAGCAGTCACCTCCTTTCTAGCCATATCATCATTCACAGCCCATATATCGTTTCTTTGTTCTTCCTCTCATAGCCAATATTATGAACATATTAAAGATATGTAGACTTCATCGAAATTAAATACTAAATATTTTGCTTAACATTTGATACACGTCAATATCGACTACCACGATATTTAACAATCGGATTGGTAAATTATCTCCTAAGTTTCTGTTAGTGTAAGCCTGCGTCATCCCACTGTTAGTCAAAGGCCTCATGACTTCCCGTTCTTCCGATCCAAGGCTAATGTGGACCACTGGTTGTTGGTTCAGTCCAGCTCGCCCCGCCATTTTAAAGCTGGCTGATGGCTTTTTATCGTACGTCCTCTTAGATCATATACTGTGCGGCTTGCAAGAAGACCTTAGAAAGTCCCATGTTGTAGGACTCAACTTATTTTCTCTTTCACCTCTTTTTTAAGAAAAAATCTTAAGTAAAGAACATTTTACCAGCGTTATCGATGGATCAGCTACGTCAAAAAGCTTGAAAGTCAACCCTGTGTCTTTTTTGTAATACGAAACACTATATAACTGTTTCAGTAATTCAAAATCGACACGACTTATCGTTTCGCAAATAACAGTAGAAACATTACCGCTTAGTACCAGGTTCTATGGTTTAAGTCCGTCATAAATAACTATCATAAGGTTGATAGATTGTTGAACTCTGTATTAGGTAATAATATGGTCATAATTGGATACTAAACTTTCGCAGACCAGGCTTCACCTGGTATACGGAAGTTTATTTTCCCTCTTATCCATACTCATCTATCTATTCCAGTCAAGTTGAGTATGAACATTGTATTAACTACTAACCCATATTCCACTCAATACTGAAAGCACGATAATATACATTGGTTGAAAATAGTATGTTACCTTAACGGCATAGTGGTCGAATTTTAGTAGCTTGTTTTATTTTAAAATTACTTATACGTCACTTCAAAACGTATGAAGCTTGTGCTCACTTAAATCTATCATCATCATCATCATCCACAGCCTGACTTCACCCTCAGCTGGGTATAATCCTCTCTTTGCTTGTGCCAAGATCCACTGTCTTGTGCCAGACTCATCCAGGATATTCCCGCGATGGCAACAATGTCATCTGCCCATCTCGCCGCCGGACGACCAACACTTCTCTTTCCAGTCCTTGGACGCCACTCGGTCACATCTTACTCCACCTGCCATCACCGCGCCTTGCTAGGTGTCCTGCCCAACTCCATTTGATTTCCATAACATGATTTTACTTAAAGCTATAGGAGGATATTATTGTGTCACTAATGCAATCCTAGAATTCAAGAAGTAATAAGTTGAAGGACAACTGTTTAAAGCTGTCAAATTACATATTCACACTATGTAAATAGAGAGACGATTCTTAAACAGACATTACACTCTTAAACAAAGACAAGTTTACTCCCAAATTTCATTACTTAACACAATGAAGTCTCGAAATAATTTGCATTGAATAGGTCACCCAAAGATGGGTGGAGAAAGTTTATCTTGGACCGCGATTCCATTGTATTCGATGACCATCAGATGTTGTGCGTAATTATTGTATTTTGGTTGATAGTGGAGTAACCTACCTATGATTTTTGACGTAAGGAACAGTAGAAGCGAAGCTCATACCCTATGGAAGAATTAGATGGGTATTTTTTATGGTGCACGCTTGAAATGATAAACAATGAGACTTATAAGATCAGCATTTTCGATTTCTTAGTACTTGTCTTTGTTTAGCAGCTCCTGGATAATCAGTGTAAGTTATGTAAGTAAGACCCTATCATAATCAGCATAGCATAGCATAATCAGCCTATTAATGTTCCCACTGCTTTGACGCAGGCCTCCTCTCTATGAGAGGGAATGGGCTATAATCCACCACGCGGGCCCAGTGCGGGTTGGTAGATGTCACATGTCTTCGAATTTTTGGTTCTAGGACATGCCGGTTTCCTCACGATGTTTTCCTTCACCGTTTTTGAGAGCAGTGGTGATGAAATAATTTACACAAAGTAATGCGCCTGGTTGGGTTCGAACCCACGACTTACTGCTCGAAAGTCGGGGTCTCCACCACTGGGCCACCGCTGCTCTCATAATCAGCATTGATAAAGATTTGGCGATGATAAGGCGAGATGTTATCAACACCTTAATATCAAAGTTCCTAGGCGAGCGTTTTTTTTCGTGTGGTTTGTGCCTAGCCCGTTGTTATGCCCATAGGCCTCTGACTTGGATTTATATGCCGTCGAAAAATATCTCTCGGACATGCTGGTTTCCTCAAGATGTTTTCATCTACCGAAGCAAGTAATAATTATACAATACGCACATTAATCCGAAAAATCAGAGGTGCGTATCTTGAGTTAGAGCTTGAGACCTATGACTTGGCAGTCCGACGATCACACCACTAGATAAAATCTTTATAATGAAGCATCATTAATGTCATTACCGGGATCATAGACAAAAGACTTTCATTGTTCACCTGTCATCAAAAGTCTAGCGACATTCTAACCAGAAAGTTGGACACTACTTCCTATCAAAAACAATAGGTATTTAGATCATTATCTCTGAAAAATCTACACGGAACTAAGCATCTCGCCGGCGACATAACAATGCTTGAATAAAATTTAAATAATTTATGCTAATGAAATGCCCGAATTCTAATAAAATGTACGTAACGAAACGTTGCAATTATATAATGTTGTTGCATTTATATATTTACATATTTAGTGAATTGAATTAATTTTAGCTTGGCGCTTATTTAGTTGTAAATATTCTTGAGAAATTCTTGCAAAAGCTCACGTCTTCTAAAACGTTCTAGAAGAAATCTTTTTATTACGTGTTGATGGAAATCTAAATGATGTAGGCCAAGAATTTAGCTCCAATTATGATAATGACGACTTCTGTAGTGTCCAAGTCTATCATTTTTTTAACGAGCAAAAATCAAGACGATGGACTTAATATAAATTGCCACAATGCTTGTGGAGCAGCATTGTCATCTAGAAATCTTCACCTGAGCAGGTATTCCAGGAACAAAAGAAATTTTTTGAAAAAGTTGCGAAGACCATCTTATTGTTCAGGAAAATTCACGAGAACAACGGTGACAAGCAACAATTTGAGCAGGTTTTACTATATATGTTCAACTTCCTACTTAACGAGAGTTGATTTGATTCTGATTAAGAACCTCGCTCAAAGACGTATATATTTTCATAAAACAATCTTTCTTGGTTGATTCCAAAACTTCATCACAATGGTTACATTTTGATCTTTTTGGCAATGTCAATAGAATCGACCGACTACATAACATACGCCATAGACTACGCTTGTAGTCCCCGAAGGGAACAAACATTTCGGCAGTTATGTTTTAAGTCCCATGTAATGGGGGGCGAGCGTATTGCCAACTAACCAATTATCAACCAGGCACAAATCAAGCCTCCGTGGCTGCTACTGAGAAATTCCTGATGGAAAAACCCAATAAAACTTTAACCAAATCCAATCTGGGAATCGAACCCAGGACTTCATGTTCATGTCAAAACCAACGAAGCAGTCTAACTGAACCGAGGAAGTCGACCGACTACAAAACACCATAAAAGTATAAAATGCCCACACTATCGTCACTTTACTGCCTACCTAACAACCAACTTAGAATATCTAAACACAACCAGAAAAACAAATGCAGGTCAGGATACACAAGAGAAAGCTGATCTTAAGATTAGTGACGTAACGAACAGATTGGAACGAATTGTAAATTTTCACCACGTGGGCTGTTTGCGGGGGTATTGTGTGGAATCGCTAATCTTAGAGGTGTTCGCTATGTAATGCTACTGTGATGCTTGAGTGTTATGACCGATGCACTTCCTTAATAGTGCATGGAGTCGATTAGAGAATACTATAGTCTATATAATGATAACTTGTTAGCCTCTACGTTGCCACTGCTACGACACAGGTCACCTCACTGTTACGCGGGCGCAGTGTGTTCGGTGGACGTCACAAAAGTTTTCAAGCCTGAAAGTCAAAGTGATATTCACTTTTCATCAGGCTTTATCTTTCATACAGAAATAGATTCATAGATGGAATATTTTTATTATGTAAACCATAAAAAAATAAATTTACATAAAAGAAAAAAATTCACATATGGTGACACAATGGGCGGACTTATCTCTAAAAGCAATATTTTCAAGACAACCTTTTGCTGAATGAGAGGAAGAAGGAGCAACAATACTGCAGGAAGTTTGTAAAAATACAGAAAGTTCAGGACAAAAAAAAAATAACAAGTTCAACAACAACAAAAAAATCTGTATTCAATTAGAAATCAGTTTTCGGCCAATCCAATCAACACTACAAAGCAAGAATATAAATTATTAAAAAATTCTGCTAATATCAACAAATCAATATAAGTAATCCTACTTAATTCAACACTTAAAACATGACATAAACAAACTTACATTTCTAGCAATGAATCGCAAATCTAATCTTAATAATAAATTTATCATCATTCGCCAATTATTCAAATACATATTATTATGTAAAACATTTTACACATACGTAGCTGTAGACTTTCTATAGGTACAAAACCTGAATATGAGTTTTGAATTTGATATTGGAATTAATTTATATTCAACCAAAGGTCATCCATTACTCGTCATCTTCACCCCTCCTGCCCTGGTCTCCCACATTACTTGAAGCCGGCGCAATACGTCTTCTTCTTCCATTCTCCCCTGTCGACCGTGACGCTATCATTCACTCCTCATCATTCTCTTGCCCTTATCCCAATTCATTTGGGGTCGGCGCAGCATGTCTTCGCTTCAGCTACCATTCACTCCTATTTCTTCCATATCATTCCTGAATGAAATCGTCCATTTTGTCCAGGGGTGTCAGTTCATTTATTACAAATGGTCTTAAAATATTTTGGTTATATTGGTTGGTCTGTGGATGGGTGACCACGAATTACTTACCGAGTTTCCTCCGTGCCTCGGAAAGCACGTTAAGCTGTTGGTCCCGGGTGTCATTTGTAGACCTTTGACAGTCCTTAGGTTGTCAGTGGCCCGAAAAGTCTGACAACCAGTCTTACCAAGGGTTATCGTATTACCCAGTATTAACTGGGTTGTGGAGGTCAGATAGGCAGTCGCTCCATGTAAAACTGGTATTCAGCTGCATCCGGTTAGACTGAAAGCCGACCCCAACATAGTTGGGAAAAGGCTAGGCAGATGATGATGATGGTCTTAAAATATTTTCTATTATGGCAAATTAGGATGTGAATTAAATAGGTATACAATAAATTGAAGCTTTTCTGTCTGTCTATTTGTTCATCTGTCTATTTCTAAGTAAGTTTGCGATAGGTGAACGATCAATCTTGCGCGGGCGCAGTCGGTATGATGTCCGCAGTGCGCAAGTGACGGGCGGCCGGCGGGAGATAGTAATCTATGGTAAACTGTGATTGTTATCAAGTAGTTATTGCTATGAAGCGTATGAGCAGAAGTGAAGGGTGTTATGGAAAGTTTGGTAATAAATATTTTTTTAGATTTGTTACAGTTCGATTTAAAAATACCAGGACTGTGAGATTGTAAGAATCTAGATCCTCCTCTACATGTCCTCTGTCTGTCTTTTTCTTTACTACTGTAGATTGTCACGTTTTTTTTTTGCTAGCCTTTAATGCATATGCATGGTATTTTTATGCATTGCGTCGAGACTTTTGCCCAGCGGTCGTTATGCATGCGGCTTATAATTATGACCTGCATAAATCCACACATTTACGATGTCTTGATAATTTCCTTTATTTATTTATGTACACACAAAATACTTTCCACCACAAGTCTCCTTTCTTCCACAAGTCCCTAAATGTTGATTCCTTACATTCCAATCGAAGACCCGTATCCCTAATCAATGATATCAGCGAGGTTATGAATCGTTATGTAAAAACTGACCTAACTGACAACTCTCACTTGCACCAAGACTTCAAGATATTACTGGCATTCAGAGTCAAAGTAAAAAGGCCCACTTGGATCAGATCCCGTTAAAAGACTTGCCTGTTCAAGAGTTTTGTCTGTTCCGCATCACATTCATTCATAATGAATGTGATGCGGAACAGACAAAACTGGTTTATTTTAGTTAATATGACATCCTGGGAACAGAACAGGAAGGGAATGGCACAAAGGTTTATATCAATCCCTTCAAAGTGCCTTATTTCGAGATTGTTAAGTACTACGAACGTTCATAACTACTATTAGCTCTGTTTAGCCAATAAATAAACAACCGTAGCACGACCGGGGCTTTGTCGAGATTACTTTTTTTGATTTATCATTTTGTCGATTCTTCCGTCGACAAAACCCGTTTCCACGGTGGTCATGCTACGCGCGCTGATCAGTGGTTGAATTTGCGTGTTGATTCAATAAATTGGTTAGCTTTGGTTTGCTGGTGCACTGGTCAATTTTACGAGTTTTTTAGTATATTTAGTCACCTGGAAGAACTTTTGCACTTGGCTGCGTTGTCCCTCTGACCACTGGCGATAGCAACACACAACATTATAAGTTTTTGTCGAGTGTAATGATGTGTCATTTTGCGGTCGTTAGAGTGTTTGTACGCATCGGCTTGTTAGTTTTGTCAAAATGAGTGGCTATTGAAGATGCTGCGAATTCTTGAAAAGGAAAGAATGTTGGTAGGCACATATTTAGAGTTCGTAGGAGAAATTTTGGATAAGTACTTGATGGTAATTGAGGAAATAGAGTGATGAATGAGTCAACATTTTTTACTTATTTCAATGAAGGTGCTTACATTCTATTTGCACGCATGAGTTCTTATGAAGTCACTAGCTAATTTCTGCGGCTTCACTCGCCTGAAGGCTGGTTATTATTCCATCGGAACGTACTACTAGTTTTTTTTAAACATTCTGTGCCCTAAATGGTCATGGTCTAACTGTAAGTTCAATTTAATCAAAGTCCGTTTCGTTGGTAACAGACAGACAGTCAGATAAAGATACGTTCGCAGTAATATTTGTATGGATTCTTATTCATTCTAACCCGTACATCATAAATAACCGGTCACTTTCAATATCTTGAGATTACAGTGAAAGTAATATTGTTGCTATATAGCTTTATGTGAATGAAGTGAGCTATGATTTTACCGGTCATATAGTAAGTAGCGTACTATTCGATAACATAACACTCTCGTTAGTAGTAAATTAATATTATTTTAAATATTGTGGTTGGGTTATATAGAATTGTTAGTGTATCTAACTTGGCCAAGATAAATAGTTAGAAGGAGTTGTTAATTATTTATGAAAGTCATCCTGAGATGAATTTTACCATAGAAGTGTGTATAGTGGCAAGTTGTAGGAGGAAGCAAACATTGTGTCAACATTTTTTTCTTTGGCATGTGCCAAGGTTCTATTCTGGGTCCATTTCTTTTTTAGTATTAGAGAAATGATCTGGTTTTATTGTTGTATTTTACCAACGACAACATCTATGTTTTAAAATGTCTAAAAAACCGGCGGTCAACAACAGAATTATTAAGCCCAATTATTCATTAAGCATATGAGCATAAGCATAATCAGCCTATTAATGTTCCCACTGCTGGGACGCAGGCCTCCTCTCTATAAGAGGGAATGGGCTATAATCCACCACGCGGGCCCAGTGCGGGTTGGTAGATGTCACATGTCTTCGAATTTTTGGTTCTAGGACATGCCGGTTTCCTCACGATGTTTTCCTTCACCGTTTTGAGAGCAGTGGTGATGAAATAACTTACACAAAGTAATGCGCCTGGCTGGGTTCGAACCCACGACTTACTCCTCGCAAGTCGGGGTCTCCACCACTGGGCCACCGCTGCTTCCCTAAATTATTCATTGTCAATTGATAATTCTTTATCAACGCTATCTAAAGTGCAGCCTGATCTCTGCAGGCTCCTAACAACAGACTGATTTAAACTAATATTCAGACTAGCTAATATACCTACTCTTACACATACCGGACACACTCGTCTCGCCTATATTTTAATCTACAATCACTAGACGATTACATAACCCACATTCACTAATCAACTTTACTTGGCTAACAAACCACAGAATTTTGATTGGTCACACGTCATTTTTGAATGTTAAGATGGGAGAATATATTTCTAAAATTCTTTTCGTTGTTGGTGATATAATATTTATTAAAGATGTGGTCAAAAAGAGAACATTTATATGAACAGGTAAAGTGAGAGATTCTTCCGTTATTGCGGTTACTGACTGGTTTTTAGCAACGTTTATGGTAGTTATCTTTACATTCTTGGCTGTAGGAGGATATTTTTTTCTATTATGTCTAGTTATTTAAAGAAGTTCATACTGTGTTCTTGGAAATCCATTTAGAAGTCTTGTTCTTCTTCTTTATCGTGTGGTTAGTGCCTAACCAGGTGTCAGAGTTTATAAGCCGGCCATGGGCCTCCGACTTGGCTTTTACATGCAGTCGAGAAGTATCTTTCAGGCATGCTGGTTTCCTCACGATGTTTTCCTTCACCGAAGCAAGTGATAATTATTGCTCATTACTTTATGACAGTTGAGGCAAATTGCTCAAAAAGAGAGCAAAATGCAAGTGGCGCTGTAGTTTCTGCCTACCGCCATGGAAAAAGGCATCGGGTCTCAAACTTACATTTTATTTGTTTCTGATCGCATTGGCGATTCCAAATTATGCTGGTGACACGGATCGCGAAGATTTCGGAATGCAAATCGACGTCAGTAAATAAAACAATTTTATTACCCATTTGTGCAATGGTTTTAAGATTTCTCGAAGTGTATCTCCAATTTATTATGTAAAGGAAATACATAAGTAAGAAGTAACTGCGGAATTTAAATTTCAATCAGATAATATCTTGATCTGATTGATATTTTAATTGGTATAAGGTCATATTTTCATCTTTTCTTAGTCTAACTGAAAGATAATCTTTGTAGGTAAAAAGATAAATCATGAAAATACATTCTTTCAGCTTTACCAAAATATAAAAAGTGTTTGTTTGTCTCAGAAATGTTTTCCTTAAATCTTCTATTGCTTGTCATGTTGATGGCAATAGATATCCTCCATGACATTGGAACTTAAACGTAACTGGTGAAATGTGTACTTTAGGTATGTTCGTGATATAAAATTCGTGCTGTCCGTGGAACATCGGAAGCTTAAGATGGAATCTTGCCAACTTTAACCACATCCGTCCAGCACAACGATCTCTAAAATCCGGAAGTAGACTTACCCTCAGATAAGACCAAGTAAAAGTAAAATACTCTTAAAGAAGGAAAGTGCGTGAGATACAGAATCTAGGCCATATAGTACATTCACAGCATGCTGATCAGATGCTGATATTATGCAGGGCATGTTCTCCACAAAGATGGCTTTGTGACTCATTTGCGGGTAGTTATGCGTTACGTGTGAGTGGTCTTCTTAAATCGAGATCTTGTGTGTAATAGGGAAATTGTATGCTGTTATGAATAGTGGGTTCATAATGGTAACAGGCTTTTACTTAAATGGTAAAACATTTGTAATTCAGCCTACGAGGTCAGTTACAGTTACGGTTTGTCTACACTCAAGGAACGCGAGAGTCTAAGTTTACAGTACAGAAATAACATTTAGATTGACTATATGCAGCTATGCTTAACTGGTCTTTAATACCTTCCTTAGTGTCTTTAGCGTCGAAATATCGGGAGCTCAGAATAATGAATAATCACGGAAGATATCCTAAGTGACAGTATAAGTTAACCTTTCATAGCTACTATCTATGATTAATTATCCTACACACGAAAATGGTCTATTGAAAAAAATATTTTAAATCATTGTCAAGAGTTGAGTCCTTATTATATCTATACTCGTATTGTTGATAAAAATAAAAGGAATTACATAATAAACGACTCGAAAAAACTTTACAAACGGAAGTCATAATGCAAAAAAAACACTTCAAAGGTATCTAATGCTTTTTCTACAAGTCGACCTTTGCATCACGTGATTTGCTCTACAGGTATTTGCAATATTATATTTTAATTTGCATATCTTAAACCTCGTTGCTACATAAATACACCCATAAAAATATAAACAATAGTTTGCATACCCTAAAACCCATGGTGCAATTTTCCCATACATCGACATTGACCCTAGCAGTTGTTCTTCTGACCCCAATACACGTCACGTCCACCTGCTTCCTTATGAGTACCTGGTATGTTACACAAGCGAACACCTGATCGCGAACTACCTTTTAAGTGTATGTATTAACTGTTTTAACAGATTGTGGAGTATTTATGACGCTTTTAAAGTAAATATTTATGAAAGTGCAGTTAAAAAGATGAAAAGGACTTTCCAAATTAATTATCGTTTGTGATAAACAAACAAAGATAACAGATAGCTAAATTTTTGTTTAGTTTCATTCATTCCTGCTGGAAGACCTCCAATGCTGGAAAAAAACCCTCAAACGGTGACACCATGAAGACAAAAACCCTCTAGAGGATTCCCACGACCTTCTGCACAAAATTGTTCCTATATTTTGAGAGAGGGCAGTGATCGCCAACAAGAAAACGAGAAGAGATCGGTCAAGAATCTTAAAAAAAAACAAGTCAACATCCGTTCACACCACTAAACGATGCGTACACGCAGCCTAGTTTCCACGTTTTAGCGCGGCATGTGTTTGGCACTTAGCGAATCACGCGCACGCATGACGCATTACTACCTACCGTAGGCTTTCATGTACGTAATATGTGAGGTGTTTTGTTGGTTACTTAACAAGTGGTTTTTCTTTTGTACAAATAGGACTTAATTTCAATTCCAAAATTAAGAATCTGAATTTGAAATGTAGAAAGTAAGCTGCTGAATATGTATATACGACTGCTAAAATAACTATTCATTGAAGGAATTAATATTATCATCACCATGCTTGATATCTATATTATATATCTTGATACCTTAGGATGGAAAATAGTATGTCTAAAATATCTTGTTAGCTTGCAGACAAGATACTATGCACTTTGATATCCAATTTCTTGCTATGTTCCCGGCACCATCTTTGCTGGAAAATCGCACTAATGTTATTTTATTTTTTAATAATAGCAATCCAGCTAATATCTCCCAGGTTGTGTAAGTATGAAGGAAACATGATTCTGCAATGTTAGTACCGCGAGCGATCGCAGAGCAATCTGCCACTAATTATGTCTCATTTTCTACTTTGCAGCGTAAGCGGCTAATAAACTGTGGCACTTTTTGTAGTGAGAGATTTCAACTGACTAGATATTCAAACATTTGTACGTATCGGAATATTTCTTATGGCCTACAAAGACTAAATGCTAAAACTTGTAAAAGGTGACCGACGCTAAAACGGTTACCACGTAATCAGTACATCATTCTGAACCTCATACATAGAATATTTCATTAATAAATAAATAAAAAAAAACAAAACAGCTGTGCCGTATATTTTGACAGAGTAGAATGATGCTCTGAATATGGTAACCGTTTTAGCATACCCTGTATTTAGGCCACCCTGTAATTTAACTGGATCAGTTCAGTTTTTTTTTTTAAATATTCATAGTTCAAATGTTTATAAGTTTTTTTTCAATAACACCCACACATCCAGAGAGCAGCGGTGTCCCAGTGGTGGCGGTCCCGACTTACGAGCAGTAAGTCGTGTGTTCGAACCCAGGCAGGCGCATTACTTTGTGTAATTTATTTCATCACCATTGCTCTCAAAACGGTGAAGGAAAACATCGTGAGGAAACCGGCATGTCCTAGAACCTAAAAATTCGAAGACATGTGACATCTACCAACCCGCACTGGGCCCGCGTGGTGGATTATAGCCCATTCCCTCTTATAGAGAGGAGGCCTGTGTCCCAGCAGTGGGAACATTATAGGCTGCAGCTATGCTATACCCACACATCCACACCTAAGAAATCGTAGCTATTCTGTAGTAAGAAATTCGATTGTCGAAAAGTTTCATACAATTTCACGAAAAAATAAACTACCCATCTAAATTATTATGTAATATTGACAATCATTATGTAGAATTGTACATAAGAACAATTATTCCTTACGACTTCCCTACAACGGTAACGAACGAACGCACGTAACGCAACCAAGGCCGTATAGAAAAGAGTTCAACGCATTCTGCACCTAATCGTTACTGTTATGGTTTACTTGTATGGACTAATGTGGCTGTTACAAAGGGCTTGCTGATACCAATGTATATGAAAAACTGGTGTAATAATAGCTTAAGATTGTTAGGTAACTCTGTTTGGGTTTGTTACTAAAACAATGGTACCTACTAATACTACCATACCGAAGATGAGTTATAATCTGATGATTTATAGATCAAGTGAATTAGACTTACAAAAATGTTTTTAGATATATTGGCAAAACGCTAAAAATATACAGTTGCAGACAGCTGAGTGTGAGAACTTGAGTTCGATTCCCAGGTCGGACAGAGTGTTTTAGGGTTTTGCCATTCAGACTTTTGTTAACAGTTGATAAAAGGCTCGTCCTATGTTATCCCAATTCATTTGGGGTCGGCGCAGCATGTCTTCTTCGTCCATACTTCTCTGTTACTCGTCATCTCATCAGACTTCTCTTTCTTACCATATCATCCTTTACACAGTTCATTCATCTTTTACCTTTGCGTGAGATATGAGTGTGATATTATGTTTTATCATAAATACAGAAACAATTTGCACATTGCACTTAAAAAGTGAAAATTCCTTTCAACTAATACTAAATGAGCTAGTCTTAAAAGGGAAATGAGTACTACTAGTTACTTACATAATGGTGTTAATAGGCGAAGAACTACAAACGTCGTAAAGACGTACTAATAATGCTAATGTATTTTTATTGTGCTTACTGGTAAGACATACACATAATGGGCAAGGACTAAGCCGTGTTGTAAAGTTGTGAATATTAAATCCATTTTCTGTTGTTTATTGAATATGTTTTTACACGACTGCCCAAAAAAAAGGCTATCATGTTTTCAGGGTTCATGGTTATGTATGTTTGTGAGTATCTTTATTCCACCATAACTTCTGAACGCCTAAAACAATTTCGATGTATGTGGTACCGTTAGAATATGTGCGTTATCCCGTGTAACATAGGCTAAAAATTAAAAAAATAATAATAGGGTAGCTTCTTCTTCTAGCTATGATGGTCAAAAGTCCAACTCAGCCACGCGAACTCCGCTCACTGATGCCCTGATGCAGCTGAATTACAGTATTTTACATGGAGAGACTCCCTACCTAATCTCCACTACCCAGTTAGTCCACGGTAATACAATACAAACAGCAGCCGGGACCAACAGCTTAACGTGCTTTCCATGGCACAGAGGAAAATCGGTATGCAATGGGCAGACATTCATCCACGGACCAACCTAGGCAAGCGCAGCTTAACCTAAAGATCGACCCGAGCGGTTGTTATTATTTAGCCACGAGCTCCTCAAGCAGATTGAATGCCCATTACCTTATAATCATGTACATACAATTCCAGTTATGTAAGCCCTGAGGATAAATAATTTGGATGAGCCGTATTGCCATTGCGTTACTCTAAAAAGTGGAACAAAATCATTGCACCACATTCTGACATATCCTTATTATAGTCTAAAAGACAATCTTATACACACAAGGACAATTTTTATGGTGTCACATGCAATGGTTTTTATTATCATTACGCATTGTGATGCAATTGGGACCGGCAGTGGGCGGGCTATTGTTTAGAATAAATGTCTGTACTTTAGTTAGCACCTTTGGGCTATCACTGACCCAGTTGAGCAACGCAGGGATTGAGGGCATATCCTCCTGTTTAGGAGGGACCCTATTAGCAGAGACCTGTGATACACTGCAGTTATTTTGGTCATCGTAATCAACTCAATGTCAAAAAGCATAAAATGTCAATGTATTTTAAGAATTTTGTATTTAATTGTCACTTAAATTGAGTTCAATAAATAACCCTGTGCTAAATAGTTTTTTCTTTGAAGTTATGAATGTACATTCAGGAGTACATTTTAGCTGAGTTAATTTGACCCTAACTTTAGACAGTCGCAGCCTTCAAAAAAAGCGTAGGTAGTGTATAAAATGTATCTACAACTTTTTTGTATAATTTAGGTACGGTTTCTGAAATGTAAATTACTGAGTTGTGAAGGTCATAGACTCTTTGTGTAGCTCCACGTAAAATACTGGTAAATACAGGTATTTTACTGCTGCTGTATCCAATTATTAGTGTGGAATGTGGATGCTGATACCAACAAAGTTGTAGAAACGTCTAGGTAGCAGAATAGTCACCAAATCATTGTTTCATAATTTTTTAAGACTCCGTACTCAGAGTTTATCAGCGACCCTATTGCCTCCGCTGTCCGTCCGTCCGTCTGTATCTCACGATAGTTGAAATGTTCACAGAATGTGTATTTCTGTAGTCACTACAACAACAGATAATAAAAATAAAAATAAAAAGGGGAAGGGGAAAAAATATAAGGGGGCTCCCCTGACCCCTACTACGATGGTACGGAACCCTTCATTCGCGAGTCCGACTCGCACTAGCTGGTTTTTCTTTTTTTTTTGCTTTCGTTCTTTATACATAGATGGTCTATACTCATATGTATAGTCCATCGCGGAATCCAAGCTGCCATGGCCCATTTCTTTACGTAACCGCAGTGAAATCTGACGCACTTATGGTGTTCCAATTAGGGCTATTAGTTCTCATTATGGTGTACCGAGAGAATGGGTTTATGAAATGAGAAGTAATTATGTTTGTATGTGTCTCACGCCGTATCTCAGGAAATGAATGACGTTCACAGATTATTATGTAGAGCTGTGTATTTGTTTTAGGAAAAGCAAACTTATCATGAGAATTTTAGTGAGTTGATGTCAATAGGTTCGCCCCCTATTACATGGGACATGAAGATAACTGGCGAAATGTGGACTATTAGGTAAACATTTACCTAACGCTTCGGGTATTACAGGCGTGTTGTTAAGTTATGTTTGTATTTGAATAGGTTTTGGTGTAGAATTAAAAATCGGGTGTAACCTGGTCATAATTCTGCCTTTATTTGGAAATAGGTAATTATAGATTTAAATTTACCATCCAAAAAACCGCGCCTCTATTATAACATCAACAAGTTAAACGAATTGTTTAGGTGTTATTTCTAACTTTTATTACAGTCTGTTGCTCACAAGGTTTGAAATCAGTGTACATTAGTTTATACATGAAAAACCTTGCTAATCCTAACTAATATCATAAATACGAAAGTAAGTTTCTTTGTAACCGTTTCACGCCTAAACCACTGAACCGATCATCCTGAAATTTTGAATATACGTTGGCAAGTGTACATAAACGGACATAGGGTACCTTTCATCCCAAAAAAAAGTACTGTTCCCGAGGAAACAACAATAACGTACCTATATATTTGTACGACGAAAATATGTAGACGACATAACACTTGTATAGATACACCCTATGACCAAACAACAGTGAAATCGAGTTACCTAAGATAAGTCTCGGAAACAAGGCATTTGCTATTGCACGTACATAATATATTGAGCATGTAAATATGTATGATGGTATCACATTGATTGATCGAGCGAAAGGAATATGGCCGACGATCGATATAACTTGTTTAGACGATTGGTTAGTGTTGCAATACGATTTTTGAAAATGTTAAGGTGATTTTTGAGAAACTGATTGACGGTTAACTTTCTGTTTCTTGATAGACCTCGTCAGCAAAGCTTTATTTCGCACTATTGGAGAATAGAGTATGTACTACAGAGTTCACTGACGGTTAACCGCTTTTCACCTTTATGTCCTAAGTAATAAGGTTGGAAAATGTTCGAACTTCAGTGAGCGCGGTAGTACGTCAAATGGATTGCTTGGTTTGTTGATCAGAAGCCGGTGGCGAGGCTTGTCTATGAATTGTTAACACGGAAATGCATTCCGCAATAAATACATACTTAAAACACTTACATTCCGTGTCATTTCTGAAAAACAGACATGAGAAAAACGATCAAAATCAAATAATAAATGTATAGCAGACAACACATCTGAGGGAAATAAGGTACTTATTAAACATAAATAAAACGAGTGGCAAGTAAACATGACTAAGCACTTACTATAACTCTCACTTTTCGATAAAATTGACCATTAACACAAACATATACATACATGGATCACATAGCTAACTGCCACAAAGCATGGTGTTAACAACTAGTGACAAGTTGCCTGTATCTTTACTTTCATTGGTATTATTATAAACTTCATCTATAAGTTTTCCCCTACAAAACATTTATCAAATGTCTCATTAGTAGTTGAGAGTAAGTATTCCAAAATGGCCTAAGTAAGATTAATTAAATATCATCATCTGCCTAGCCTTTTCCCAACTATCTCGGGGTCGGCTTCGAGTCTCACTGGATGCAGCTGAATACCAGTAATTTTACACGGAGCAACTGCCTGTCTGACCTCCATAACCCAGTTAGTACTGGGTAATACGATACCCCTTTGTAAGACTGGTTGTCAAACTTTCGCCCCACTGACTACACATAACTGACAGCCGGGACCAACGGCTTAACGTGCTTTCTGAGGCACGGAAGAAACCTGGTATGTAATAGGTGGTCACCCATCTACGGACCATCACAGGCAAGCACGGCGTAACCTGAAGATCGACCTGAGCAGCTGTTGTTATTCAGCCACGAGCTCCTTAAGAAAGATTAATTAAACATAAATCAAAATTAGGATGACCACTAACTCTCACCTTCCTTAAACATATCATGATCATCATAAACTGGCTTTTCGATCAATCAATCAATCTTATCAGTAAATCAGAATGCACGACTTTGGTGGCCCATATGTCACCACCACTAACAGACATCCATCATTTCATGTCCGAGGCCTAGACATGTTGATATGGATTTAAAGTGTTTCACGTATTTCTCCAACGACTTCTAACAGGATTCACCTAAAGTTTATAGCTAGAATAGCTTGGCAATCCCATACATTTATATCTGAAATAACTTGTCAGTCCCATACATCTATAGCTAAAATAGCTTGGCAGTCCTACACATTTATAGCTACAATAGCTTGGCAGTTCCATACATTTATAGCTAAAATAGCTTGTCAGTCCCATACTTTTATAGCTACAATAGCTTGTCAGTCCCATACATTTATAGCTACAATAGCTTGGCAATCCCATACATTTATAGCTTAAATAACTTGTCAGTCCCATACATTTTTTAGCTACAATAGCATGACAGTCCATACATTTATAGCTAAAATAGCTTGTCAGTCCCATACATTTAAAGCTACAATAGCTTGGCAGTCCCATACATTTATAGCTAAAATATCTTGTCAGTCCCATACATTTTTTAGCTACAATAGCATGGCGGTCTCATACATTTATAGCTTAAATAGCTTGTCAGTCCCGTACATTTATAGCTAAAATAGCTTGGCAGTCCCATACATTTATAGCTAAAATAGTTTGTCAGTCCCATACATTTATAGCTACAATAGCTTGGCAGTCCCTTACATTTATAGCTAAAATTGCTTGGCAGTCCCATACATTTATAACTACAATAGCTTGGCAGTCCCATACATTTATAGCTAAAATAGCTTGTCAGTCCCATAGATTTATAGCTAGAATAGCTTGTCAATTCCATACATTTTTGACTTTTACATCATCATCTTATTAGTTTTTTTGGGTCTTATTTTCTTAGTCAAATGACCATGACCTATGGAAGCTTCTTATTCCACTTATAAATGCCTTATATAATTCATTAATTGACGATGATTAATTATTTTTTTAAAAACATTGACCCACACTAGGAATTTCTCCCGTGTCGTGAGTGCGTTTACAAACATGCAAACTCATATTAACAAACAGCCAGACCCAGAACAACTTCCTGGTAGGCCATACAAATATTTGTTGCATGCGCGAATCGAACCTGCGACTGCGCAGCGCAGTAGCTAATCGCTCATCCACTACGCCAACCGTGCCGTCAAACAATAACGAAAGATTTTTGAAAATTCGTCATAAAGTAGAGGATGAAAATTTGAATGAAAGTTCGTAATTTTTGCCAAAGGGCTTGAAAACAAACATACAATGCACACATAGGTATAAGTGCAAAGTGCCACAAAACATGGTGTTCGGAACCATTGACCGGTGGTCAGTAGGTAGCTACCTTCACTTTCGTTTTACGTAAGTGAGTGAGTAAGCGGCGGCATCCGCACATTGTCTGAACTTGTTCTGTGATTCGGTTAGATCTTGTGAAATTGTTTTAAGGATGGCTTGTTTTCATATAAATTGGTGGAGTAACTTTAATAAGGCTTTATTCTGCATTTACAGCTGTGTGTATTGAAGTGTCCAGTGTTTCTTGTGAAGGACGGTACTGTTGTCATTATATCTGGCCTGCCACCATCCGGGCGAATCAATCTGTCACATTATCTGCATGTTTTCGTTTAACTAACGGAGAATACTTGCATAGACACAACCTTGTAGCCAGGATTATCCATCAGCAACTTGTTCTGAATTACAGAATTGTGCCTTACCCAGTTCTCGAATTGGCAGTATCACATTGTGCCTACTGGGATCAATCCATCATAACTGGCAGGACTATAGTAGCCGACAAGCCTGATATTGTGGTGGTGGAGCGCTTAAAGCGGCGTGCTTGTTGACATAACGGTCCCGCATGACGGGAACCTCGTTAAAGCCGAGAAAGATAACCAAATCAAGTATCATGACTTGGCTCCCGAGGTTGAGGACATGTAGGATGTGGACTCAGCGATCATTGTGCCGATAGTCATATCAGCCAATGGCTTAATTGCCAAGAGCCTCGACTAATACCAGCTGGATCAAGGGCTTGATTCAGAAAGCGGTACTCCTGGACATAGCTCTTATTGTTAGGAGGTTCCTTTCTTTAGAGCCCTGACCGCCGGTAGATTGGACCCTGTTCCAGAGACCGGTGGGCTAAAGGAATATTTAATAAAGTGTAAAAAAATAAAAAATAAAGGGAGTACAAATTTATAATTTGATGATCTGCTTATTCATTATCTGCGGATCAAGTGAACCTGAGGTCGGGTCGTGCACTGACGGTAGTCCGGTACGATTGATTGATTGACACGAAATAAAACCACTTTACTGGTCATATTTTCAGTAACAGCAATTAAATAAAATAGAAGCAATAATTATACACCGGAGGATGTTATAGGAAAGTAACACTGTCTATCTGTCTGTCTGTCACCTTTTCACGAGTTAATAACAATACGAATTTGGCACAAGGATAGACCATGACGAGAGGTAGGATATTTTTTATCCCTGCAGTATATTCCTAACGGATGGATTCCGCCCTCCATGCGGGTGAATCCACAGGTAAAAGCTGGTTGGCTGTAGAGCTTACAGTTAACGTGTTTTTCATTAATTGATAAATATCTTATTATACCTCTCTTTTGTTGTTACGATTGATAAATCGAATATCTAAAGCCATCAATCATTGTAGAATAACCAGAAAATACTATTCAGCAAACATTTAAATTAGCATTATAACAATGGGATTAAGCGTGTCACCTTACACGTATGGGTTCAAGAGGTCACAACATTATTAATAATAGTAAATATTTCATTAGGCATATATTTGTGGAGGACGCCGCAGGCTATGGTCATCATTCTGTTCAATATGCCGAGCACTGTGATGATTTAATAATATAATCATTATGTCTAGTCAAAACAACTCTATTGAAAGCTGTTAAGAATATTAAAATAAAAAATACTCCTTAACATTGACGACTTTATTGGATTTTGGGTTTTCATCGGTGTAACAATCAAATTTCAACAAAAAAAAACGTTAAAGGCTATTAGAAATTATAATACGTAACCCAAAAAATACCATCTGAAACTGTTAAACTGGTTCAGTAAAGATATTAATAAACTGCTTGATGATTTCAGCGTTGTGCTCCTTAAAGAGCTAGAACATATTGGAGGTACAGTCGGGCGTACATCACATTACATAACATCACGTAGTATATCCTACATATTAAAATTTAGCACCGCGCGGGCTTTCTTTAACAGGTGAAGAAAATGAAGAATCGGTGTACATACATGAAAAAAAAAACAAAGATGCTGGTTTTTAACCGACTTTTAAAAAAAGGTAGAGGTTATATATTTCTAACAGTGGAGGTTAGGAATACACCACCGGCTAAAACCGCGTCGTTATCGCACCAATTCCAACATCACAACTTTCATTCACCTCTAACATTTCTTTCCCCCCTCAACCCCCGAACTCCATAATCACCAAATAAAACACTCCATGATATCCCAAAGACAGCTCTAGGTAGAGTCGTACTCTAGCTAGAGTCGCGTCGATAACGTCCCCGCTCTAGCGTATAAATCTATTTGAAATACTCCGACGTAGAGCGATTGAGGTAAAATGGTTACAGTGTGTAATTTGTAGTAGGTAGAGTTATCTTGTGTTATGTAGAATTAGGTATATGGATGTAGATATGTACATATGTGCTAGTTTTCTTTATTTAGTAACCATTTTTGTGAGATTTTCAATTGTAATCTTGTTGGTTAGATAAATGTTCTTAGGGATTAAACACTTGGGCTGTGGGACTGTTCGAAAGAGATACCGTGGCCCTGTAACACAAAGGGCAAAGAAGGAACATGGTTAGGTTTTAGTCAGTCGAAGTCTGACACTCCCTTCCGCTCCGCCCAGAGGGAGGGTTTATTTGATGATTTCTTATTTGAAAAAAAGGTATTAATAATAATAATATTCTTTATTTTTCGGACAACAAGGATCCAACGTGTTAGTAAATAATAAAATAACTTATTACTAGTGTTAGTACTTAAACTAAAATAGAGACACAGAATAGATAGTATTGTGAAAAGGACAACCCCAAATTAATGTTGAGTGATTGTCCTTCTCACAAAACCTTTAAACAGCACCGTCTGCCCACGTCATCATCCTCACCATCATTTCAGCCCACCATCACTAATCGCTCCCCGGGTATAGGCCTCTCCTTTCTTCTGCCATTCTTCTCAGTTCTGTGCGACCCTTGATCTCTTTCCTGCGATTTTGAAGAAATCGTCAAACCAACGCACTTTTGGACGATTCTGGTTTCTTAGGCCAAACATCAAGGCAAAAATATATCAGTCAGACCGATAGAGTTATTTACGGATATCATCATGCCTCCTGATCAAAGTCACACCGTGTATATCAATAAATTAGGCCATTCACAAATCCAAATACAGCTACGCGGTTTGTTGAATGTCATGCGGTAGGATTTCATAATAATTCTATATAGTACTTGGAACAGAATATTTGACCTAGGTAAACGTTTTGTCCAAATAATTATCGTGCGACTATCAAAAAAAGTCCTTGTTTAAATAGGTACTGTACTGACTTAACCGCTGCTAATATTTAAGACACGCTATGAATATTTAACATATTTATGAATTACCTATTAATATTGATTAGTAACAAGGTCAAAACTTGACATTTTGGCGTTTGTCTATTGGTGACAAGCGCTACTGTACCGTCTTCTGAATGGGAGTTCGATTATCCTGGCCTTAATTATATTGGACAAGGGACTCACAGAAAATGCTTGGAAGAGCTACTGGTCAATGAAGAAGCTTATGAAGGCAAAACCTTCCTTTGTCACTAAATCAAAAAATCATGGACACGAGCTGGACAAGTCTAGCGACCAGTGGTCTACATTGACCCTGGGTCGAAACCAGTTGAAGTTATGGGGAGAGGCCTATGTCCATCAATGGGATGACGCAGGCTATCAGTATGGGACTCACATATAAATAACGGAATGTGGGTACTCTGCCGTACCCTGTGGGAATTACAGGCATGATATTATAGAATTGACTGCCTCGTTGGTCCAGTAGTCGTAAGCCCGACTGCTGAGCATGAGGTCCTTGAGGGTTCGATTCCTTGGTCGGGCAAAATGGTATTGAGGTTTTCTATCAAGAATTTCTCAGTAGCAGCCAAGGACTCTGGATTTGTGCCCGATTGATAGCAATAGGCTCGCTATTACGTGGGACTTAACATAACTGGCGAAATGTGGGTGTACTATTAGGTACACCTCTGCCTAACCCTTCGAGGATAACAGGCGTGATATTATGGTATGTGAAACTTAACACATCGTCTTTTAAAACATTAACGTCTGACATAAGTACTCGTAACACTCAAATAAAACTCTACAAAATCTAATTTGTGATATCCTGAGACTCTGTAGAGCCAGCCGATAGCGGGCCCGCGCTACCCCGCATAAATCTGCCTAATCATTTGAAATACTCTACCGTAGAGCGGCGTTTAATACGCCACAATGTAGCGCCAGACAGATATAACACTCTACGTCTGATGAGGATTCGTAGGATTGAGGAATTGATTTAACAGAGAAGAAAACATAACTTGTAAGAGGTTTTGGAAAATACCTAAGTACTTATGTATTTGAGACCATATTATACTGTCCTTACTCTTGGATATAGTTAAATGAATAAAACACTAATAGGATTTTCAGCATACAATTCTAAAATAAAATAAAAATAGCCTGAATTTTGTAACGGCCCGTGGGATCGATTGTCGTCCCACATTCCATGCGCTCCTCTCTTTAAAAAAACTTAGATGTTCATAAGTCAACGTAATATCGTTACCGATATTGCTTTGATATTTTTAATATACATTTAACAATTAAGCCAGTGTCGCATTGTAAAGCAAATGTTATTTGCTTGACACTGGCCCACAGCGATTTTCCACACTCCAGATTATTTTCCAAATTGATTCCCCACAGTTACTTTATGATCTGCAATTGATCAGCCGCCTTCCAGAATTTAAACGAAGCTAACGAAAGAGCTGTGCAGGTGGCTATACACTGGTCGGGTATTATCTGAGTCCATCGACTCCAACGACAACAAGATCTGCAATGGAAGAGTACGGTACCAGACATCAGCTATGAAAATTCACTTTACCAACTAAAGAGAAAAAAACAGGTTCACAAATAGGTATACCACCTGCAGTACTCAAAACTCATCATATCATAAAAGCTTAAGGAAATGCACAGTTAAGTCTAATTAGCAATAATATTTAAAACAACGTTCCCAAACGCTAAGCGAAATTTATGCCAAGACAATATTAGAGCAGAGAAATGAGAGAAAATGCAATAACAATAAATAGCGATAAATAAAAGGATTCAGTTGTTGCTTGTATTGTATGATACTAATCCTGCGGGACGGGGTGGGGTGGACACGATGTTTGCATGACAAATATTTTGGGGTACAATTTTGTGTTAAAAAAATGACAATTATAAAATGAAAGTGTGCTAGAAGTAGAATTTGTTAGCTGGTATTTCAGCAGTATGATTATTAGCTTACTGATGATTATTAGATTTAGAGAGAAGACTTAGATGAAAGTACAAAATTGTTCAGAAATGAGACGATTAGAAGTAATATAAGAATGACTAAGTTTTGCTTTTTTTTACTACAATTGATAAGCGATTGTTTAATCAGCTGAAATTTGGATGTTAACAAATCTAATCTAATTTTTGCAGTCTGACAGTCAAAATACGAGTACCTACTTGAACTGAAACTCAAAAATTTTAGACATTTCATCAACACTACGGTATATATATAATTTTAACAAAAATCATATATTAAACGTCTCCGTGACGCAGAATAGTTGTTACCACAATTATCTCCCTCCCCAAAAAAAAACTCTCTTCGTAACAGCGACTCCACAGCTCTCATCTCCGCAGAACTAATCCAAGGCAGCGTCGACTGTTACGGCGATTACTTTAATTGGCTCAATCTCCATTCAAAACCACCTCGCGGCCTGAGGGGGGGTGGAGTACGGAGGGCGCCGGGGACGGAGGGGGGGCGGCTAGATTTATGGCAAAAGGGTAAGGCTCATGATCCCTGTTTATGAAGGAAGATGGCGAAAAATTGTGGATGCGATAGTTTTGTGGTTTGGTTCGAAGTTGGTTGTGTTTGCTGGTGGGGTCGGATTGTAAGAAGTAATTTGGAATTATACAAGGTCTTTAGGTTGGATGAAGATATGTTAGGCACGATTTGCGATGCTTTATGATGGGTAATTAGTATCTCCATCTTATTGACACTTCATAATGCAAGTTCAACATTCAGTAGCGACACCAGACTACTACATTAGTAGAACACTACTACGAGGCTATCAATTTAAGTCGCGAGTTAATAGGCTTCTTTTGGGTTAGCTCGTTCTATTGTAGACCTCGCATCTCTATCCTCAGGACAAGTTTGAGGTCAAGAGTAGGCCCATTTAATATAAAAAAGGCTACTACAGTACTAGATTAAAGTAATATGGTTACCTAGATAAATGTTGTATCATGGTTAAAAGAAAGGGTCTGATATCCACCGTATATTGTTTGGTTTTTAGCAAAGCGGATAGAGAGCGGAAACATTATATTGATAGTCTATAAAAATCAATATATTAGCAAACAGTGCAACCTTGATTCTAACACATTTCAAATAAAAACTTAATCTATTTCACCAACAGGTGTCTTCAACTGATGGCGACCATAGCCTGAGGGTATCACGATTGCCCATTAGATGATGGATTACTTGTAGCTACTTGATAAACATAAACTATTACCGGTAGGTGCCAATTAGGCGCCATAAACCTTCTGACATATTGCCCCTGACATTTGATACACTTCCCTTTTAGGAACAGTGATGGTCCAGTTGTAATGGCTAGTCCTAGGTCGCAGGTTTGGACCCAGGTAAGGCATATGCAATTAGGAGGATAGTAATCAGTGTCTCCTAACTGCAACTAACGAGTACTCACTCACGTAACACACGGTTGGCGCAGTGGCTAAGCGATTGGCTGATGCGCTGTGTGTCGCTAGTTCGTTTCCCGCAACGAACAAAATATTTGTATCGCCTACTGGTAGTTGTTCCGGGTCTGGCTGTTTGAGTATGTGATTTTAATTGTTGTAAACGCACCTATGATACACGTTCATTTCTTAGTGAGGGGCAAAGTATAAAAAGTGTGTGTTTTTTGCACACAATGTACTTTCATTGTAGGATAGCAATCCTGCAATGAAGGTACAATTTTGAAATCATACATTTTGATATTGTAATTAAGATATTATTATGACATTAGTACTTTGATTGTGAATTTTTTGACATAGTAATTTTTATTTTGACATTATGATGTATATTTTTGACATTGTGATTTATTTACTTTATTTTATTTTTTTACATTTTTACTTATATTCTTGAATTAGGCTGGCAATGGGCCAGCCTAACCTTTGACATTGTATTTAATCATTCTTGACATTATAATTAATAACCCTTGACATTGTTTTCAATAATTCTTGACATAATAATTAATACCCCTTTTTTTTTTTTTTTTTTTTCCGGATGGGAAATCATCAAATGACCCCCCCCACTCTGGGCGGAGCGGAAGGGAGTGTCAGACTTGTACTGACTAAAACCCATCCATGTTCCTTCTTTGCCCTTTGTGTTCCAGGGCCACGGTATCTCTTTCGAACAGTCCCGCAAATTAATACCCCTTGACATTGTATTTGATAGTAATTAACGTTTTCCATAATCTTGACATTGTATGATTTATTATTAATTTTAAATTTTTTGAAATATTTGTACGCTGGAAACAGCAGAATATTATGGACATAATGTTTCGTGTAACACCTAAGTAACAACAACATTCTAACAAATAAGTTTTATTTTATTCTATTCTACATTGCCTTATTACAATATTTTATGACGACTATGTCTAGTCCAGCAGAAGTGTTTGAGTTCATCGTCACATGATGTCCTTATTGTAAGGCAAACCTCAATACTCTTTTTATTTTGTTATTTTTCTACTGGACACTAAGGGAGGGTATCCTTTGTTATTCGTATTTTCTATTAGATGCAAAAAAGAGGCCTATAGTACCCAGTCGTGGATGACACAGGCACGATGATGACACGTAAAAACATCGAATAAAACGTAATATCATGTCATGTCCTCTTATCATGTGTACGTTAAGTGTCAGATACACAAACAAAATAGTAACACCCGTAAATACTTTTATAAAAAAAACCAGCACACTGTTTACATGTCCACCTTCTTCCCCTAAATCAACTAACTAAAAAATACCGCATAAAAAGCGTAAAAAAACTAGGGTAACCAGCCATAAATAAGCGATGATACAGGTGGTACAGCATCCTTATTATTTAAGATGTGTGTACACGTCTGTCCGTCGGGCCGGCGGCCGATATATCAACATTAGTACGTCCCCCGTCTAGTCCGTGAGAGGGACATGTTGGAGCTTGTTGTGCTGGAAGTGGCTGCTTGAAACTTTAAGTTTTTCATCTCCCGGATTCTTTTTCAGTGGATCTCGTGGTTACAGAGAGAAGCAATCACGATCTATTTCCGGTCAAATAATAATTATGAAATTTGTCGTGCTGTTTCTTCCATATTAAAGTTTTTCGGCAACTCACTGTGTTTACATTTTACAACATAATCAATACGATTGGTACCGACATGAGACTGTTGTTATCGAATTTTAACACAGAGCTCTTGAATGTAGTTTATACACCCTGATCGTGTTCAATATCATTGCTAAAATTGGCCCTTAGAGTCCAAATTATCAACACATCAGCTGTAGTATGAGTAGATACGGTAAGTGTCTAAATGGGTTTTGGTAACCATTCTTACCAGATTTACTGCACACCTGACAGTGAGGACAGAAGTATGTGAAGCACAATCTTTCAACATCAAGTAATAGGATTAGATAAATAGGTATTTTACTCTGAACTCCACTTTCATACTACAGTAAAACACACTGTCGCATCCAGTAGTTCTCACAAATCACTATCCGTGTAGTGACCCATGGGACGTCAAAAATGAAGATTTAGTCCCCCACCGCGTCATACGTTACCAACTAATGAAAACACGGCTGTGGCCTGATGAAGCTGTCACTTCACCAAGTCTGCTACCTCGGTGGTAGGGGATACATGGGTAAGCAGTAATCCAGGGTAGTTTGCTGAATAAGTACGCGTTGTCCCAAAAATATCAATGTTAGGCAATTAAAATACTAGTACAGTCACCAGGAAATTAAAATATTGCTGTGATTTACTGTAGGGTCAGATCATCAGGGAAAGAGCACGCCAAAGATAAGAGGCCAGCTCCAATAATAAGATCAACCTTGACCAATATTAGGCCGATGTCAAGGTTACATTTGACATATCCACCGCCAATCAAGACCGCTATCAACAATTAAATGAATCTGATGCAGAACTATAGGGATGATAGATCAGAGATGAATTATTAAAAATTAGAAACTTCTAAGAGTAAGAGTTCCGAATGTCAAATTAAGAACGAGGACCTTTTTCGTTGACCAAAATAACTCTTACTAGTAGGTAAGTTACTTGGCTAGACGTGGTGATGGCAAATGAAGCAGAGCTCTAATACAAATATAAGATGCAGAAATCTTGCCGATAGGTCGTACAAAGAGCTTTGGTTGACCAACAGGCAAATACCTGGAGCACGTACAGAACCGACCAGAATAGATCACGGGGAAGTCTTAAAGGAGATTCGTACACACGGCGATACAACTATCTACAAAAATCCAGTATAACCTAACCTGGCTTTGTATGAGCTTCCCGTAAAATGAGAGATCAGCGTATACTGGCTCTGCATAGCTTAATTCGTCGTCGTGCGTACAGACTAGGCAAGCATGTCACAAATGGAAGAGGTCTCAGAGGATACCCAGCAGAAGATGTACCAAGACGATGCTTATAATCTTATCACGTCTTACTAACGTGATGCAACAAGTAAAGTGGAGACAAGCTGCAAGACGCCAGTGTGGATAGTTAAGGTTTAGCAAGCAATAAAATTAGAAGTTAATTAAGTAACAACTCGTCAAAGACAAACGAGGGATTTCTCAATCTACTGTCACTACACACTACACAGCAATACCTACATTAATTATTGCGGTAATAAAAAAGACAAGTTATGTCGGCTCTGACAGGCAATATCGACGAACGTGTTGGAAAAACTACGGATATGAACAAGATTATGAGGAGAGGTACTAACATTCGTTCTTGTAATATCTACACGGACAGGACAGGAGCTGTGTGGTACTGACCTTTTATTTTCGGCTGGATATACCAATCCTGGAGGGTATGACAGATTAGATGCGGAAGGAGGACCAGGTGTTGCAGTGCGACTTGGGAGAGGAATAAGTCCAGCTGTGAACTACGATAGATTTGGATAAATATAATAAGTCTTGTAGTTTTTTTTTCCAACCATACACAAACACTGAGCTTCGGTGAGGTTTTTCAGAAAGGTTAGGTGTGTATGACCAGATGTATGAACGTGGACGAGGCGAAAGGAATGCGTAAGGATCGTAGTAGTTGGTGTTCTGTGTTTTCTGCCTACAAAGACATGAGTTTATAAACTTATGTATGTTGTGTACAAATGGTTGGTCTATTTGTACACACGTTAACATCAGTAGTATCGTTAACTGACAACTGTGTGTGTCAAGACTTTATATGAACAATTAGTGTCAGCCTCTAAAAGACAGCTGATTGTGTTATGACGACTGCCTGAGAGCAGGCGTTACGTTTTGTAAAAGACGGACTTATACAGGGTTTAACATAATAAACGCAAGACCTGTCGTGTGGTGTCTTTGGGCATGAAATTGAACTTTTGTTCCACGACTTTTAGAAATTCATTACTGTTTTTTTAGTTTTTCCATACATGTTGATCAGCTTATCGCGTCAGTTCCTGTACCTACAAAGTTCATTTGAAGATGCCGTAGAATAAACGTTGTACAGTTTCATGGTCCGAGAGACCACACGGGAGGTCTTGCGTTTATTATGTTACACCTTGTATAATGTATCTATTTGGCTGGTTTTCGTTAAAATAGTGAATGATTTGGCGAGTTCATAGAATTATGACATCTTACTAATAAAA
Organism: Noctua janthina; assembly: GCA_963576755.1. NCBI lineage: Eukaryota > Metazoa > Arthropoda > Insecta > Lepidoptera > Noctuidae > Noctua > Noctua janthina. The sequence goes on from OY755058.1 coordinate 17,816,548, forward strand.
AATTTGTTTTTGACACTTTACTAAACAGTCTAGTATTCCTGCAACATTTTCTTACCTCAGCTAGATATTCTCCTACATTTTAAAGTCTTAAACTCCTGACCGCGTTAAGCAAAGATTATTTCCCATAAATCTGGCCATCATAGCATGGTGAATGATAAATATCGTGCTCCGATGTAGTGATCGCTTCGATATTTCAGTCTGCTGTAAGATTCCTGCCCCTTGAAAATTATCGAGAGCTTAACTCTTGGAGGATGTGAGGGAAAAGATGCTCTACTTAAACTTTCTTTAGAAATGATAAACTTTTGTATATTAAACTTTCGTCCTTCGATGATCTGATGGGTCTTTGAATTATTAAAATAAAAATCCACTATCCTGTATTAGTGGCCAAACTAATTTAAATTTTTGTCACATTTCAATTTTGTCTGAGCTTTAGGCCGGTTTCACACGACACCAGTCGTCCGCGATGTCGGATGATGAAGCGGATCTCACGTCGTGTTGGCTTATATGAAATCTGTTGTATCGTGTGAGAACTGAGACCTACTCCCGAATAAAGCAAGTTTTGATGTCGATTTAAAAATATATTTATTAGTTGCAACGAGTAGCTTTTACACGTACTATTAGGTACTATCCTGGGGCCGATGGCAGAAATTTCTTGAATAGAGAGAAACAGGAAGAGCATCACACCGCAATATGTAAGTTACATCTATAAAATAGTAACATGGATGTACCTCAAAACATAATTTCTATTATTGCAATAAAACCACCTACTAACCAGTTAACCGGTTAACGAACTAAACCAACGTTACTGTTACAAAGAGTACCAACCATAATATAAATTAAATATTACGAAACAGAGCACTCTCCAGTTCGTCTCAGTAGCAACTAGCCAATCTCGTTCATAGATAATTTATTTGTGCGCATCACGAGAGGTTCGCTCCTATGTAGGTTACCCACCACTTCATATTTCCTTCTGACGTCGATATTTATATGGATGTTATTGATGGTGTATCAGTGTGGTTAGGTAATTGGGGATTAGGCATACAAGAATACTGGTATAGCACTTGGGGCACTGCGTATGGCTACACGTTATCTTGGCCTACAAAAGAATTAGGAAAAATATTCAATGATAAGTCGTGCGTACGATTTATTTCCCCATTGACAATAATGACGAACTTTCGTGTTTCATACACGACGACGACTTTCTTCTTCACTTTATTTATTTAACAATTTATGAAAGGAACAGAAAATAGTACAAAGGTGATGCTTATTTCTAAAGAAATCTCTTCCAGCATACCTGCGAAAGGAGATACTAAAAAAGAGATGTAGACATAGTGTGTAAAAGAAGAAGAGAAAATGGAATACATAAAACGTAAAGCAGAACTATTTAAACATAATAATATAAGAATATACTAACATATGTATAATACAAAGACAAAACATAACAATACTGTAAATACAATAAAATAACTAATAATAAATACTTATGCAACTATGACGAAAACGGGAAACGGGAATTACATTTTATTTTGATTAAAAACTTCGTTATAACTGAATGGAGCGTGGATTAGTTTAGGCTATGCGTTGCCTTTCAGTGAGTATACTTAAGCTTTTTATGAAGTCTCGAGTCTGCCTCGTTGATCTTGGACTGCTAAGCATGAGATCCTGGGTTCTATTCCCAGGTCGGTCAAAGTGTTATTGGGTTCTTCCATCAAGAATTTCTCAGTAAAGCCTCGGAGTCAGGATTTGTGCCTGGTTGATGGCAATCGGATCGCCCCCTATAACATGGGACTTAAACATAACTGCCTAACCCTTACAGATAACATACCCTTGGGATTACAAACGTGATATTATGTTATGATAGATTTTTATTATGGTCATGGAAGGCCTGTCACTGCGTGACATATCAGCAATATGTTGGTGATACACAAAAGAAATGATCATAGCAAAGGACATGGAGTGAAAGTATTAATTGTTTGACTTGTAAAAACTTTTGTTTTTCAACTGTAGTAATGAAAGTAACAACTTTACTTGAACACACATAAAACACGCAATAAATGGTTTTGACTTTGACTTTAACTTTAATATTCTTTCTAACTACGAGTTTTTCTAACAATACAAAAATACTTCCTTACCATACCTACTAATTGTTTTTAAAACTCTGACTTTAAATTGACTTACCTCGCATGTGCACATACATAGGTGCCTTAGCTCCAAATTCTGATTCGGAACAACCCAAGAGAATCCAAGTTTAGGACATGGATGGATGTCCAAGCCCATCCATCAAATGTGACCCCTCATTATCCACTTGAAATACCCACGGGTAAAGACGACCAACTCCACCTTACTTTGACGACTGTTAAAACGTAAATTAATTAAATTATTAATTAAATGACAAGACCTAATAAATCCAAAACTTTACGTTCATAAATAAAAGTTGGACAACACGTCCGGGAATCGAATCAGGGCCTGTCCGTTCACCTCTCACCTCGGAGGGTGAGTGAGTGATTAGGGAGGCCCGCGGGGGCCTTTCGTCAGGGCTCCCAGGGATGCAGCACTGAGGTCGGGTTTTATTACCTTTTAAAGGGCTTAAATTTATTTTAGAAAGATTTTTGGTAGGTATTTTAATGTGTACTTAGTTTTGGGTGAATGAAAATCACGGAACTGTTTTAGCTGTCCCGTGATGAAAATGGACTGTTACGTTTAGACAACCCAAAGACATCGAAGAGCTGTCATATTTACGTATTTGGTAAAAAGGATAATTTAGGAGAAGTCAATCAACACAGTAAAGTATGATTTTTTTACCTATTTCATGAGAAAATTTCTCATAATTATGTAAGATCACCTACACGTTTCAGAGAGATGTGACGAGTTAGAACTTCTTGCGGTCATAAACATTTAGAACCATTCGATGCAGGAATCAAGACAAAACGAATTTATGACGAGTCCGAAAAAAAATGAGCTGCAAAAAATCGCTTGATGACCAAGAAATATTTTCAGACTTGACTGTCACTAAATCGTTAAAATTCGGAATTGCAGTAGTTTCGAAGCCCATCATAATCATCACACACACATACTCATACTCATGTCATACTTGACATCAGCATCCAAATGACGAACTCATTTTATGGTTCAGTTAAGACCTCACAAACTACTTATCAGGGCTCCTCTTACCCACGTCTGCAAACACTCCTGAATTTCAGCATATCAGCCTGAGCATACTTCAAAACCCCCATAAAATAAATAATAAAGCTACCATAACCTTAAAAGTGTCTGGCGAGCGACAATAAATCGCTGGCGTGTTGTCGTTAATTATAAAAGTAAGACAAGGCTGGGTGGGTCAAAAAACTAATGGCGGCTATCCGTCACTAGGTGTCGCTAATGTCGCCCTTATTGAAATAATGTTCTGTAGTTCTGCATAGTGGAACGGTGGAAGAAAATGTTTGGTTGAAACGCAGGGATGTAATTTTTCTTTAAAGCATTTTCAAGAGATTACTTAGAAACTTTGGGTGAATTACACCAATGAAACTGAACTAGTTCAGAATATTTAAACTGCGTTCAAGTGCTATCAGTGTTACTGTTTATTTATTTACATATTAATGTAAAAATGTGTGTGCATATTAATATGGGCGTATGATTCTAGTCTTTAAAGACAAACATGTGTATCGTGTAAAATTAATACAAATTTAGTTTTTTTTTAGTTAGCTCTGTATCTACTGAAGAGGTGGCGGTACTTTTTTTTTAGATTTTTCATAATTTTATCTGAGTTCAGTCGATTTCATAACAAGCCATTTTCGTTGTTGTTGAAAATTCGTATCATAATTATCTGGCCTTTGTTACTGAGCTAATGTGGCCGACTAGTAACTTTACCTATACTCGACATTAATAGGATTAGCGATGGTATAATGTAGTGCAAGTATTCTAAATTATTTCTAAACTGCTCATCAACATCATAAAGCAACTAGCATAAAAATATGAAGTGCATAAAAATTCACTCCAGAAATCATCTACCGAAAATTCCCAGAGCATAGCCGAACGACTTTTCCATTAAAAACATCCAGGTATACAATACACAATCTAAATCAAATCAGAAACACTTTTACCGTGCGCTTGCGCACTAACACGGCAGCGCCATCTATCAATCACCGCGGAACATTACACGTTTACTCGTTGCGCACACTCTTTGATAGATGGCAGCACTTGTTGATAGATTTATCGAACTGTTGACGGTTTTATACTGCGTTTGATGCCTTGTAATAACATTATACGGAGTTTTTTCCCGTGGGCTGTGAGTCATGGGGTGTTTTTTTTTTTAATTTATAATGTATCGATGTATTTGTGCAGGTGAGATGGATGGGCTTTCGGAATGCTCTAGATTTGAGTTTATCGTCTGATGAGATTTAGGAAGATTTATTGAGTGAATAAATAAGACTGTCTCTAGGTGTTCTGTTATGAGAATTTTCTAGATTCCTGTTCTTCAGACAGTACACGTGCAATTTACGTTACACGCATTTTAAATTGGTGCATGGGTATGGTTTAAATGTAGGTAGCTGTAAAAGTAAGGTCCAAAGAAACGATAGATGGATTGTATGGAAGGTGATGTGGCAGGAAAGGCGCGACTGATGTCACGATTATTATTAAAAAAAGTACTGAAGAAGATAACATGCTGCACTGTCCCCAAATAAATTAGGAAAAGGGTAGGAGAATGTTGATGGTGACCAATTTAATGGGTGTCCCAATACTCTTAACGAAGCCGACACAACGAGACAAGCTTTTTTTTTAAATACAAGTTTATCATGTTATAACTTTAAATACCTCCACGGACCCCGTACTATTCAAAGCACCCATCAGCACAATGTTTTGAGTGGTTACATTGAGTCTAACCGTAATACATAATTTTTCACCCAAAAAAAAAAGCGTTTCCCAGCAATAATTTTTGCGTAGGTTTACTTTAGTTTGATGTTTGGTTGACGGTTTCGTGAAGGGTTCGTTTACACCTTATATAGTAAGTAAACATAAATAAAGGGCAATAGAGCTGACTACATTTTATAGAAAGAATGACATAACCATTTGTATGTCTTTAAAATGTTACTGGTTTCAAATTCTGCGACAATAAAAACGAAGTTTTAACTGTTATCCTTCGTTGTGAGAAAACGCTGCACTTTTATTAATTAGGAAGTAGTGTTGCATAAAACGTCGCTACTTTTCATACTGCTCGTCGCCTATTTGTTCAGTCGTTAATATTACAATTAAACATGGACCTACGAATAGCATACAAGAGTAGGATGAGGTATCCTGCATTATTTGCCTACTTCCATAACTATGTATGTGCACTTTCTGTAAAGATATTTGTATCAGTTGCCAAATTACAAAAAAAAGAATTAAGGAACACATTTAAGGTACATTGGTTACTGCATTGACTCTGGTTTACCTTTGTTACATTTTAAACAATGGGTATATAGGTAACGAACACAAACCCCACGACATCTTAAACCTCACCAACCGGCCACATAACCCGCATAAAACTCGCGACCATCCGCGACCATCACACCGTCTCGCGACCACGACCAAATTGTTCTCGCATTAGATTTATCGTTCGCCAACGAAACAGCAACAAAGGCACTCTCTCATCCCACGACAGCTTTATGATCCTAACAGTTTTTGCTAACAGCTACCTACGACGCCCGGCGATATTTATAGCTTAAGTTTTATTAATTAGCCATTTTCGAGACGTTGAAGCATGGCAAGGATTTTGGGTATTGATTTGTGGCGGCAAGTCACGGTATTACCTTTAATTTTGAGTTGAGGTATGGTCAGAAGGAAAAGCGAAGCGAGTGTGTGTAAATCAAGTTTTCAGTTTTTTTTTTTTAAATTGTGTATTTATTTTTTGTGATTGCCTAATGGACTTATGTAGGCAATTTGTTAGTAAGCAGCAGGTTTTTTGTCAGGCACACGTGCTGCTGCGAATAAACAAATTTCTTTTCAGGAGTAAGTAGGCCTTTTTCTGAAGTGTCAGTTTCAGTTCTGTAGACCGCTTAGGACACACCCCCCTTTGGTGACCTGCATAAAGTCAATTAAATATCACCAATGCATGGAAAGTAAATAATGCAAAACATCAGAATCCCCTGACATGCAGCATACTGCATACTTGTTCACATGCAAACACCGAGCAAACAAAACCTTCGAATTCCAAAACAAATGCCGAAAACACCCGAGTTTACCCGAAAAACGCCGAGCGTCGATCTAACCGTCCCGCTGCTGCCAAAGATTTGACGTCAATGGTAGCGAATCGTAAATTACCATTATCTACAGACGCACCGTGCTAGTATTTATTATTTATGGGCCGGTTTGACTCGCCTGCGGCCCGATCGGGGGCGTTTTTCCCCATAGCGAGCGCAGGGTTGAGTTTAGGAGGTGTGTGTAATGTTCCGTAGTTAAAATGCTGTCATTACCGCACTTTTTGTTTTGTTAAGGATTTGGTTAAGATGTTATTTATAAGGATCAGGATAAAGTACGATAACTTACCTGTACATATTTTTATGGAGACGATTTGATAACATAATTTATGACTGGGTCAACTTCGTGCTGATTTTCTAACAGTCATAATTTTCTTGTTACTTATTCAAAAGTAGAAAGCAATCAAACCTATAATACTAATTACCATAGGTTTTTAATAAAAAAAAGTATCTCTAAACATAAAACCCAGGAATTGCACCTTCAGAATTCCACGCACTAAATAAAAACAGAAAAAAAAACATAATCTCAGATTATATTTCACAGAAAAATGATACCTCGAGTCTGGGAACAAGCGGCGCTTTCGTCGCGAATCAAATAAATTACAAAGATATATTATTATTAAAATTTGGGCACCAACTTCGTCGCATTAACTTCGGGTAGTATCGGGACTGGAGCACACTGGTAGCCGAAAAGCGAGAGCTCGGGAAAACTGTCAGTGTATTGTTTTCAGGAGGTAGAATGAATAGTCTGAAAACAAAGTGATAGCTTAGCTTTAGTGTCGGTTTTTAGAGGACTTTGTTTTTAGTGTATGTTGATAATTTGTTTTTAATATATCGAAAATCTCGAGGCTGGTTTTGTTCATTTGTTAAAAAAATATTTCATTCAGAAATTCTGTCTCCAATATTTTCTATTTTTTTTTTTTGCTAAATTCAACTCTGCTCTACTTGAAGTTAGAAGGGAAGAATATGACTTGGGTACATACTTCTCAATTTTTTGAGTGGTAGCAGCTACATGAGAGTTGTCGAGAATCGAGTTGAATGTCGTGTAATTGGAAACTTCTGCGATGATGATGACTTCGCTATTTTGAGATTAAAACATATACAAACTATCAGACTAGAGCTAATAAAACTTTCAGCTTATTACTTTCGTCTGCTGCCTCGCCTGTCAGTTACTGCCTCGTTGGTTTGGTGGTGGTAGTCGTTGGTCGACTGCTGAGCATGAAGTCTTGGGTTTGTTTCTCATGTCGGGCGAAGTGTTTTGGGTTTTTTCATCAGGAATTTCTCAGTAGCAGCCTCGGAGTCTGGATTTGCGCCCGGTTGACCGTATCAGGCTCGCCCCCTATTACATGGACCTTAAACATAACTGGCGAAATGTGGGCGTACTATTTGGAACACCTCTGCCTAACTCTTCGGGGATTACAGGTTACAGGAGTGATGTTATGTTACTTTCATCAGTAGGATTTTCCAGTTTTGTAAATTATTGATAATGTCAAAGTTGCACACGAACTATGCTCTCATTGTACCATCAACCTTATCCTATAGGCCACGGCTTGTGACATCTACAGAAATTAACGAGTTACCGTTCGAGACGTGCGATGTGAGGACCCGATAACGACCCTTCCGTGGTTCCGGCACGACGCCGATACGGCTCCGACACGGCAACGATCCGATACCGGCACGGAAGGCGGTAAATCTTACCGATCGGCTATTTAAGCATTAAGCTCATCAGTTACCGAAGACCGTTCAAGGAAATTGTTGTGTCAAGGTGTTTTTGATAATGGGGTGAATTGGTTAGCTTGCGGTTCGATTTGGGTATTGATTAATTTGGAAAAGACCTACATATTTGGAAACGAAGTTGATATTCCATCTTCTTTATGCCTACAGGTAGTTGTCGATGACGACTGGACAGTGACCGGACGGGTAAAGGTTAAATTGTTGTCATTGCCAAAAGAATACCTTCACAAAAATTTTTGAAATCGGTGATCTTCAAAAATGTAACTGGAATTTTTCTCTGTACATATAACACACACCTTCAGCGCCATCTTAGAACAAAATAGTCGAACTTAATCATAAGTCAGGTAGGTAAGTTGTGGTCATTGACCATAACAGTAACGCCCTCTATGTTTACAGTCTTGAAGCTTTTAGGTAGATCGATACCTAACAACGTAGCCTTGTTGAAAGAAACTTTTAACAAGTTTAAAACTTTCACTTATTGAGCTTAATTTTGAAGAAGTATTTTATTTAAAAATTTAATTACAAAACAACAACTGTTGTACCTAATATTAATGTGTAACAGTTTTACAAACTATGGTCAAGGACCATAAAACTAGCGCCCTCTATCAAAACTGAATGGTATCAAAAAGATAATTCTGCAATCTTTGGGCACATCTATTTATTTTAATAATAACTTAGTAAATATTTTGTATTTGTCGCAGTAATACTTAGATTTGTTTTAAGGATTACTTTCAGATTTTTTCTTGGATCCAAAAACGTTTATTTTACTGGGGATACTGTACACTGCAAACATAAGAACTACCTTTGATTGACTTGGCAAAATAATCTATTTGTTATTTTGAAATAAAATAACAAAAAAAAAATACATTCAAAATTCGAACACTACGAAATTACACAGACTAATCAAGAACAACAGAGGTTGATTTATACGTTTTATTTGCTGGCCGCTAGATGGCGGTAGCTAAGTGGAGCCATTTTCGCGTACTTAAAGTACTGGGGTAGCTGTGACCGCATTATTTATCGCGCCATTACCGCATGGACCCTTAAATCATAACATGACGTGAACCGTGTACGTGAGCCTTAATGAATGGCGGGAGAGTTGCCCAAAGTTTTTTTATTCTTTATGAAATTCTAAGAGCACTTAGTGGGGAATCTATTAGAGCGAATGTACGTTTTGGGAGTCGCGTTGTGATGTTTTTAATCTCTTTTTTTGTGTGTGGTCTGTGAATGTGAATTTTTGTGTGGAATATGCGACACAAATTAGAACGGGTGGATGAACAGTTACGAGTACCAATACATAGATCTACCTACACTTAGCAATTTTTAAAAGTGGTTTTCTCATATCGGGTAGTGCGTATTGGAGCTCGTAACTGAACAAAGTTGCCTAAGAAATGAGATCCTTAATCGATACCTAAATGATTTTTGACTTAATGTTCGCTAAAAGTAACGTAACTTCTATAGGAACTGCAAAGAAGTTTGTTATTCTAATCAAACAAACTATGTTTTGGTAACAATTGATTCCGTAATTTTAAATATTGTTTATACGCAAACCCTGCGTAGGGAACTACAGCTGTTTTTATTGTTTCGGAAGGTCGCAGGTTCAAACCCTGCTCGTACTCGAATTTTTCTTTCCATATCAAAAACAATTGATTCTCTGTTTGAAAAGATCCAAGAATGAAGCCTTAGTTAGGGGCGCTATGGAGCTAGGACTTAAGCAAAGGCCTATTTCTCGAAAACAGTGTGTCCAACGACCATGCTTCTCAAATTCTAAATGGTTTATATGGACAAGGTCAATTCGATACTGCAATAAATTGATACACATCCGATTGTTTTTTCCGAAAAATTTACTCATAATTATTTTCTTTGCTACTCACAGCGCCCGTTAATTTTTTTTTTTTTTTCGGCTGGTAAATCATCAAATGGCCCCCCCACTCTGGGCGGAGCGGAAGGGAGTGTCAGACTTCTACTGACTAAAACCCATCCATGTTCCTTCTTTGCCCTCTGTGTTTCAGGATCACGGTATCTCTTTCGAACAGTCCTGCAGCCCTGGCAGCTCACAGTGCCCCTAAGCGCAGTGCTCAGTGTGTTTTTTTTCTGTGCTCAAACACCTAAAACTCCGCCCCTAAGACGAGACCCTGTTCGTCTGCGTTAAGACTGAAAACCATCAAGAAATCTGCAATACCTAAGCTAAGTAATTAAATATACAGAACTCTGTGTACCTAATTACCCACCAACAATTAAATTAAACAAACTCCTCGTATAGGTAAGTTAGAAACTATCGCCTTCCATATTTCCATAGTTCGCGATTGTCATCAAATTATAAGTTCGGAACAATGCCTATCTGCCAACTGTATTGAAACTAGTGATTGCGCCCGTATCTGCTCGCCGATCTAGGAGATCTGTAGTGAATGGGATTTCATTAATTAGATTGAGAGGTAGGTGGAGGCCTGTATGTAAACATTTTGAGGTTAAGGTCGGTAAGTCCCTCGGAAAGCACGTTAAGCCATTAGTCCCGGCTGTCATTTGTAGATCTTTGATAGTTGTTACAGGTAGTCGATGGCCTGACAGCCAAGGGATTTCGTATTACCGAGTACTAACTGGGTTGTGGACGTCAGATAGGCAGTCGCTCAAAGTTAAGTACTGGTACTTATTCAGTTACATCCGGTTAGACTGGAAGCCGGCCCCAACATGTTGGGAAAAGGCAAGGCAGATGATAATGGTAGTGAAATCTTAGGTAAATAGCCAATGCACTTAGGAAATCACGTTCTTCCTAAATACCATATACCATAAATATGTCAGTGCCTGGTTGGTAGGAAAAGAATGCTTATAACTATGATAAGAATCTACTACTTAGGTACCTACATAAAGAGGTTTATATACAGTTTAAAGACATACTATGTATTCGTTTGAAAATTAAGCTGTTTGTTAGTTGACTAAATGGAATTTCCCAAAGATTGAACGCAGCTTTACCACCTTGCCAAAGGCAATTTCAATATCTAGCGGTCAACTATAAGTCTTTATTTGGTAAATTTAATTGAAATTGCTGCCTACGAAGAAAGTTATTTAATAGGAAATATAATATCTATATATATCTATATAATTATAATTCTCTATTTAACAAGTCTTGTCTAGTACCCTGAAGAAAGACATCACTCAATGGGTCACAGAAACTTATAATAACAGTGACTACACTGTTGTTGTTATGACACGTACTAACGTGGCATAAACCGACTTCCAAAAAGGAGGAGGTTCTTTTTAAAACGTTGCATATCATTACAAATCAACAGGAACTAGTAACTTTGCTAAAAATAGTAAACTACTGATCATGTCAACATGACTACAAAATTCAATAAAAATCACGGTCTACGACATGCTTCCTCCCTCTAACTAAGTTATGAGAGGTCTAAGAGTGGACATGCGGTGCATCGATGGTTCTAACGAGTGATGGCAGGTGGTCCCGCTAACTTCATTATGTAACCCTCTGCAGTACACTTTGAAGAGTAACCTGTTCTAGATATATGGGGGATGTAAATTACCTTTTGACGGATAGTTAATAGTATAGATTCGTAAATACTTAAGGCGGTCTTGATAAAACCTGTAACTTAATGAAACCGGTGAACTGGGTACAGTTTTTCAACTCCATGACAGCCTCGTGGCTAAATAATAACCGCCGCTCGCATCGATCTTTAGCAAAAGCCACGCTTGCCTAGGTTGCTTCGTGGATGGGTTACCACTCATTACATACCCAGTTTCCGTGCCTCGGAAAGCAAGTTAAGCTGTTGTTCCCGGCTGTCGTTTGAAGATCTTTGACAGTCGTAACAGGTCAGTGGCTCGAAAGTCTGACAACCATGTCTCACTAAGGGTTCTCGTATTATCCAGTACCGAGTTGTGGAGGTCAGGTAGACAGTAGTTCCATATAGAATACTGGTATTCAGCTGCATTCGGTAAGACTGGAAGCCGACCCCAAACCCCAATATAGTTGGGAAATTGCTAAGCAGATGATGGCAGCACAATAGCGAATTCTATTTGGAAGAGTCAGTTCAATTTTCCACCTGAACTTTTCATTTATAAATTATTATTCAAGATATCTTCAGCTGTACATATGTTTATGATTTAGTGAATACACCCACACTCTTTATGATTTATAAATAATTATCTTCATCATCCTCGTGTGTACCCCACCTTATGTTTGGAACATCATTAAAACCTCGAACAGAAAAACAACAGACTTCAACTCAAATATCTCCACTTCAAAGTAATAACTTCAAAGAAAGATAAAATGTTAACCCCGGGACACAATGTGGGCACAAGTAGGTATCAGTAGCGTGACAAAGTCAAAAATATCACAACATAGCGCATACATTAGAAACATTATCGCGTCTGTGGCCCACAAAAGGTTGAAAAGTCGCATTTCGCACGTATCTGTGTTATCGTCGGTCTGTTCGAACCCTTACGTTTGGAGGGAGACTTATACTTCTGTTTATGTTATAAGCGACGGCGATTTTAGGGCAAAACCTGTAAAGGACCAACAAAGTTCTCTGAGAAAAATTATAAAATCTTAGAACCTCAATTTCACAAAACTTTTGTTAGTCAAACACTTCACTAAAGTTTTATTATTTAGTTACGTATACGATTTATGTGAAAAGCGGCTCAGGTATAGGATAAAACCAACATGGCATAAACCCGTGCAGGTGCCCGAAATCTCTGACAACTATCATAGAAACCAACCTATCCGAGGCAGAATGCTAAATTTTTCGCGCTTGTTTCGCTCACTAATACATCCTACTTTTTCTCAATTATTTATGTATAAAGAACAAAAAAACCTTGTTTATACGAATAGCGGTGCTAAAGTATTCGTGGAGCTGGAGGTGCACCCCTCTGAAAATAATTCTGCCGGTTCCCCATAATCGTGTTGTTAAGGTCAATTCCAATCTAGAGACGGTTACCGTCAAGTAACATTAATTTAATCAATAGTTTGTTTCTAATCAATGCCTTTGCTTGATTAGTGTTTATTTCATTGATTAGTCTACTTTTTTATGTAGGGTACCTAATTCCTGGCTACGGCCCTGCCTTCACATGACCTCGTCCCCAAAACCCCGTTCTCTTACACATTGCAACCCATCCTTAGTTCGGAGGGCGAATTATCAGAAGTCGTTCAAATGATTTATGTACACAATTATTGGGTTATTCAGGTACGATGTTTTGTGCGATTCGATCCCGTACCGATAGAAGTTTTGAGACAATAAGAGTTAATTTAATGCCTTTCTGAGAGCTGTGTGTTGCGTAGTTCGGATGTGTGGATTAAATATGGCGGGGGTTGGTATTGAATTGTTTCGTGTTGTACCCCCGAAGCACGTGTGAGTAGGCGGTAGAATAAAGCTGGTAATAAAGGAGAGTTTGCTAAATTAGACCATCATTTAATTTAAATTAAAACTCCTTGACTTTCTCCATGAAAAAAATTTGTATTTTTGAACAACAATAATTAAAGTTTAAATAAATGTTTAAAGAGACTCTGGACGAGGTGATCCGACAGAAAACCAGAGTTGTCGACATATCTCACAGATGAAGTGGCAATGGGCCAGCCATATGAGCCGTAGAAACGATGGCCGTTGGGGTAGACGAGTTCTTAAGTGGAGACCGCAAAACGGCAGGCGTAAGGTGGCCCCAAGCTCGATGTGACGTGCGACGATCTTTGCAGGGTGGCTGGTAGGAACTGGATGAGAGTTGCCGAGAATCGAGTTCAGTGGCGTGCGATTGAAGAGACCTATGTCCAGCAGTGGACTGTTGTAGACTGATGATAATAATGACACTTTGCCAAAAGCAGATTTTGCCTAATAAAGACATTGTCATCCAAGTGTGACATATTTTATACATAATTATAAGGATTTTGTCATCACTTGTTGTGAGAATGTGTCAATATTATAAACTTCTTTTTTACTAAACCATTTCGCACATCCCTCCATCTCTCACCGTTTTTTTCCAGAAGTTTATATTTTTCAGTAGGTGTACACAACGCCGTTACTAAGCATGGTGTGCACAACACGTGTCGCCGTTATACGTGACAGGTTGCAGGCTCATTCCCCATGAATTATATAGCAACTCATCTCCATCAGACTTCGGCTTGCACGGAAAATGTTGTGAGCCTTTTTTCGCGCTTAAATTAGAAATAAATGCATGAGAGTTGGAAGTTAAAGGTGTTTTTTGTATTTTTTGGGAAAAAATTAGGTCTGTTTTTGATTAAGCAAGGCCCTCAGATTTTACACAGATGTCTTATACACTGTTAAAATTGTGCAATTTCAAGAAACTACTGATTGCCAATTAGAAACGTAATTTATGTCATGTTTTTAATGTTAAGCCACAATTGATCCAGATTATAGATAGGCCGAATACTGGACTACTTGGTGGGATGATAACCCCTTCACATCAAACACCAAATTACTTTTTACTGTTCAAAAGTCTTTCTGCATATTTATTTCCATTAGAGGAGATCAGAGGGCATTGAGAAAACATTATAAATTGACGTAATATTATAGCAGCGTTAACAATGCTGTTTAAGTTAGAAATCGATTGGATTGACTTAAACAAGCTACGGAAAAGCTTATGTCAGTCCTGTTCAAAGTCATTGAAGGACCACGAAGCGCTTCGAATTATTTGTCAAAATCTACCAATCTTTTGCTGACAATTTCCAGAACCGTAACTCTCTTCACACGAGCAAAAACTCGCATAAAACGTAAAAGAACCACAGAAATATCTATCCGCAAACCGTTCTCAAAACGTATGCACTAACGAGATATCAAAACCGAATCGAATGCAATAGCCACGAGGGAAATGTTCCCAACGTAACACCTCGGTACGAATCTATCACTGTCCTGATTGCTTACCGAAACTAGTCTGCATAAATCCCACAAGTATAACACGATTTTGACATATCATTGATCTATCCAGCCCAGGATCACCTCAACACCTAGCTGCCGTCTCCCCAGAGACGTCAAACCAAAACTGTATTACATCAACACCGTTTTATATTCCATCTTCCTTGCATACACAGCATACATTGCTGGTTTTTCTATCAAACTTACTGAAAGCAAGCATAGAGAACACGCAACGGATGATGTACAATGCGAAGCTATTGCTGATCGGAAACTTCGAGATATGGTTGCGCCAATACACGCTGTTCCATCTACGAAAGCCAATGTTTCTTGCTGTTTAAATTCAAGCTCTGCAGTATCGAAGATAGAGTGAGTTTCAAATTGTAGGAGCTTGTTTGATACGACTTTTGGAAAGGGAAACTAAACTAGATAGTTTGAAAGACAGGTCCTATCAACCGGTGACAACTACATATTGTTTAGACGTGTGTTTTATTCGGTTGTATAGTGATCTCTGCTGTTTGGTGCTCTCTGGAAATTGTCTTAACAATATAGAATACATTATTCACGACACTTGAATGGCGTTTGTCGATTGGTTCGGCTTTTATAAATTTTACCTTTTGATCTGCTTGATAAAAATGTATGAATTCTGTATGGAATGCTGTTTGGTCTTCAAACTGTGAATGTGCTTCAAATCAAATCAAATCGTTTATTGCTATATCCATAATGTACACTTACAGGTGGTAAATACAAAAAAATAGAAACAATTATGGACCCTGTCGGACACAGCAAATTTTTTAAATAAGTAGAGACAGGAAGAGCGCTTTATTATTTTTCCTTGTTGTTAAGTTTGAATTATTATCTATCCTATTAAGTATTTTATATTTCCATTCATTTACTTATTCTATTAATATTTTACATGCAAGTCTATCTATTCATTTCTTATTTATTTAATTACATTTAAAATAGCTTATTTGTTTACTCGCTTTTAAAAATTGTTCATTGTTATTAGTGTAGTATATTTATATATAAGTGTTATAGTATATTTATTGTGTATATATAAGTATAAGCGTTAAAGTTTAATTTATTTTTGTTTAGTTTTGCTTATTAAATATCTGTTATTGATAATTGTGTGTAATTATTGAATTTATCCGTTAGATATTCGTGAACTGTGTAATAGCTTTTTTAATTAAGTATTTTTTTAATTTATTTAAAAATATACTGGTTTTATTATGGTTTCTTAAGTCTTCTGGTAATTTATTATATATTTCTACAATATGCGATGGTGTTCTGCTTTAGATCTCACATGATCTTCTTTTTGTGTCGATTAATTACAACTTATATTTTGTACGAACAGTAATTGAAACAGTTGGTTAAATAATAGCAGGGGTTTTACCACGGGTTGATCTTCAGGTTAAGCGGCGCTTGCCTAGGTCGGTCTGTTAATGGGAGAACCAGGACCGAGTTTCCTCCGTGCCACGGAAAGCATATTAAGCAGTTTATCCCGGCTGTCATTTGTAGATCTTTGACAGTCGTTACAGTACCTAGTCAGTGGCCCGAAATCCTGACAACCAGTCTTGCCAAGAGGGATACCCATGACTAACTGGGTTGTGGAAGTAAGATAGGCAGTCGGTCCATGTAAAATGCTGGTATTCAGGTGCATCCGGTTAGACTGGAAGCCGACCCCAACATAGTTAGGAAAAAGCTAGGCATATGATGAGTAAGTTGCTACCTGGACACACTGGACAGCCGACTTACATGGTTGTAACCGTCTTTCAACAATTACCTTCTTTCCTCTATAATCACATATAGTTTTGTCAGTTGAGGCAAGCTCAATCAGATTTCGTTTTTAGATCTTCTTCTTTCGTGTCGAGAGTATGACTTATTTAAATTTCTTGGGCCCAGTGTGTGACCACGTCAATCGTGGCGTCTGTAGCGTTTTTTTTTAAATCCAGGTGTTGGGACACTTCGGACACCCCAGCAAGTGGGACATCGTCTGGATCACCGCATTCACACTGTGTGTCGGAAGGATTTTTAATACCCCATTTTGCCAAATTGTGTTAGAGATTAATGAGATTACTGTTGAACCAGTTCTCTAAATTATTCCAAACGTGATAAAGAAGTCATTATGATGCCTAGAATGTGTAAGTTGCCGATATCATACAGCATATTAAAGTTAGTTAATTGGTAGGTGTGGGTCTTAGTTTGATATTAAAACGATGACCTCTTTTAATGTATCACAACTCACAAGCAGGTGATACGTTTTATCTAATTAGCATAAAAACCTAATTTCGGTTAAATCACAATAAATTATGACCAACAATCGGTTAGGTTCTTACATATTCCCCTTATTTAACATCGATCATGTTTCTTTTTATTCCAAAAATCAGCATTAATTTAACAGTATCCTTAAATAACCTTGAGAGTAACAAAAAACGAAATTGAAACAAAAATATGGACTATAAATATAAAATACTTATCAGATTGGGCGTGTAAGTTTAACGTTTTAATAAATAACAAGCGGCCGCCATGTTGGATTTTTATATTTATTTGTAAAAATTAATAATAATGCTGAATAAATCAATAAAAGAATGGAAACATTTCAGGACTGGCTCCGGTTGAATGATTTGTAGTAATACGAGTGTAGTGCCGTCTGCGCGGCGTAGTAGCACCAAGAGGTTTTGATACTTTAAGATGTTTTGGATTTTTAAAATATCTTTGACAGTTTTTGCAAAAGCCTAGAGTTATTACACTGAATACAAAAATATTTATAAGAAATTAAGAAATACACTTTCGCCCGCAGTTTGGCCCGCGCATATTCAATTATTTTAGACAATATCAATATAAATGATAGCATGTGCTATTTTGATGTATAAGATATATTACTGTGAAGTTTCATCAAAATCCGTTCAGTAGTTTTTGCTCGAAAGAGTAATAAACATCCATATAGATATAGCAATCCATCCTCACAAACGTTCACGTTTTTAATAGTAGTAGGATTTTTAGAATGCCATTCAAGTAACTTATTTATACTTGCGTTTCTTACTACTTTCGTAAACTCCAAACCTTTGGCCCGCAGCTTTACTCGCGTGTGCACGGCGACGCGGCACACGCGCAGGCACACGCGAGTAAAGCTGCTGCGCTGTCAGTATCATAGGATACTGAGGAATAATGTAGCTTCCTATTAGTGAAAGAATTTTTGGAATCGGATCAGTAGTTCCGAAGATTACTCCCTACATCCAAACTTACAAATAGTCCAAACTTTTAGTCTCAAATTGTCATTTTAAATGAACTTTACATTTAGAAAGGTTTTTACTAAACAGACAGTTCATTTTCAACAAGAGCTGTCTTATCTATGATGAGTTACAGGTAGATTATATCAAGTATCAAGACCGCCCACACCTCGGGTATCACAAGCTAGCCTTATATCAGTTGATATCGAGTCGAGTCGGCTGTACATCTCAGTCCCACCTCCAATAACGTACAGCCATCAATTCAGACGGTCGCAAAAACGTTGCCTTACCTCGGGCGAGGGATGACGGATGGATGGGTGGCCGCTGCTGCACTTTGTTCTGGGTACCTGGGATTGTTTTTGTTGTCTTGAGATGGTATTAGAAGTATATATGGTGAGAAGTCTTTGAAGTACAGAAGAGGGAACAACCGCACGGTCTCAGAGTTTGCATCGCTTTCTGAGGGTACGTGGATGGGTAACCATCGATTATATATGAGGATCCTTACGTTTATCGGAAGGCACATTAACCCATTGGTCTCGGCTGTTATTTTTGGCGGGAAGTCTGACATCCATAAATACTAATTAATAAACTAAAACCTAATGCAAATATTTTTGTATCATATTGGAATTTTACAGGAAAAGTGACAGGAAAAACGTCATTTGTAAGATTTTGGCATCCGGTATTAATCTGTAATGACGTAAATGGATTAGAGTGAGGTCATGCAGCCTCAACCACAGGTAAAAACCAACTTCAGGTCACGACGACTTCCGTTTAAAGAGAGAAAGAAAAAGTCTGCAATGACTAAGAAAATATCGCAATATGTAAAGACATCTCATAATTCTCAAGAAAAATCTAAGCTTTGACTTCAACTCCAAAATGACCTATAAAATACCAATTTTTCTAAGAACACCAACGATGTCTATAACAATAAATCAATCGAAACAGAATATAGATAAAATAAATCATGCAGAAACCGTCACAGCAACGTGTCTCATCAAAATTCAAATGGATATGGACCGGCCGCGTCAGAGCAAGCTGACGGTCTGGTATAGGAAAACTCCAAGATGTACCTACCTATGATTTATTTGAGTACTGGGTGGGCCTGGTGTCTCGCCAGGCTTTATTTTCCGGGGGGAAGTATCTTATCGGTATTTCTTCGTTGTAACTTACGCTTATTTTGACGAGGTTAGCTTCCTAAATAATAACAGCCGGTCCGTGGATGGGTAACCACCCATTACAGACCGAGTTTCCTCTGTGCCTCGGGAAGCACGTTAAGCTGTTGGTCCCAGCTGTCATTTGTATATCTTTGACAGTCGTTACAGGTAGTCAGTGGCCCGAAAGTCTGACAAACAGTCTTACCAAGGGGTATCGTATTATCCAGTACTAAATTGGTTGTGGAGGTCAGACAGGTAGTCGCTCCATGTAACATACTGGTATTCAGGTGCATCACGATAGACTGCCTGTTTAATCTCTACAACTCATTTACTGGGGCAGCTCGACTGTCAAAGATCCACAAATGACAAACGACTTAAACGACGAGGAATTAAAGTATAATTTGAACGATATACTTTGAAGTAGTGAGTGACGGATAAAGTAGGACAGCCAACGTTAATAATTTAATGTAAGGTCATGAAAATGCATGGAAAAGAGGAAATTAAAACATAACATAACATCACGCATGTAATCCCCGAATGGTTAGGCAGAGATTTACCTCGTACACCCACATTTCGCCAGTTATGTTTAAGTCCCATGTAATAGGGGGCGAGCCTATTGCTATCAACCGGGTACAAATTTAAACTCCTTGGCTACTACTGGGAAATTCCTGATGGAAAAACCCAATAACACTTCACCCGACCCGGGAAATTTAAAGGCAGCGTTAAAAGTTTCATTAGAAGTTATGGTTTTCCGATTGGTATGTTTTTTATCAAAGCAGCCGATTCTCATCTACTCTAGCTAAACAACCCCCTCTAGGTTGTAAGTGTACCTGACACTCAGCTTACAGCAGTAAAAATAGAACCATGAAAGTTCTATATAGACCGAGAGACCATACATCAACCACACTCCCATCTCAGAAATTAAACTATACTCAATACCTGATTAAACTGCCCATCTAACGTATCCAATGTACCACAATCATACGACTGACCATCTTAAATTTATAATCGGCAGATATTATCTTGTTGCGCAGGCGCAGCACGACGCTACGAACTAATGATAATGTGCGCAGCCAACAATTAACTTCTATACGGACTGGGCAGGCCCATGTCAATGTTGATTTGTGATTGATATTATGTGCTCCAAGTATAGGTAACTTTGCACATAGAAAATAACACCTTAGGTCTTGCAAAATAGAGTTGTGTTTAGCAAGCGTTTAGATAAGTATTGGTCTTAGAAAGCAATGCAAGCGACGTTCAGTTGTTTCTGTTTGAAATTAGAGTTGGGATTTGACTGTTGCATTTCAAACGTGCAAGGTGAGTTTCAACTATTGCATAGGTAAATGATTTTGGTTTTTATGTATAGGATGTTAAAGTGGGTTTTTAATGTGATAAGGGTTTTTGTAGGATTAATCGGTGCGTATGCGCCTGAAGCTTTTTTCTGAATAGTTTAGTAGTGATTTATTTTAAACTTAAAGCTCTTTGCAATAGGGGCTGGCTATTGTTTTAATTAATTGTAACTCTTTGATGTATATTGGTGATTAGCGATAGATATATTATTTTGGAGGCGTGATGTTAATATATGAGATCAATATATTTATTTTAAAGTATATATCATTGGGTCAATTATCAAAATAGTTATCGGTTGACGAGATCTTGTTGGGAACCGAAAGGCTCATAGCAATAACTTATTTTTTTAAACAACTCAGCTAGCATTGGATTTATTTCGTACCTTAGTACGATAGCAGTTATTTCCTTATACGTACTATTTAACCGACTTCACTTTGACTGACTGGATTGATTTAATTCATTATACGAGTAATCAAGGTAAACAATACCGAGCGTTAGTTAAAAAAGGAGTTATTTAGGTAGACGATCGTGAAAACCCCGGAAAAACCAGCCAAGTCGGACTCGCGCATGAAGGGTTCCGTACCATCGTAGTAGAGGAGCCCCGTTTAATTTTTAATTTATTTTATTATTTGTTGTTATAGCGGTAACAGAAATACAAATTCTGTGAAAATTTCAACTGTCTACCTATTACGGATCATGAGATACAGCCCGCTGACAGACAGACGGACGGACGGACAGCGGAGGCTTAGTAATAGGGACCCGTTGGTTACCCTTTGGGTACGGAACCTTACAACACGCACTGGACCCGCGTGGTGTATTAAGGTAACTCCTCCTCTTCATAGAGAGGAGGCCTGTGTCCCTGCAGTGGAGACACTGTAGACTAATTATGTAGGTAGGTACTACTTACCAATAGATGGCATATTCAGATTTCATTGCATCAGTCTGTGACCTAAGTCCCATCAATTCCTCCCAGATTACGTAACGTACATTTTTACGTTCCCCATATCATGCGCAGATGAAATACGTAACCTCATACAGTTTTATCTTACGGTATACGAAAGTAATAACTTATGAAACAATAGGCTACAGGCGCAATATCAACGCCTCTTCGTAAAATATGGTAGAAAGTGACTGTTTGGTCATTGTTAGTTATGTGATGTAATGTTATGGGATACGGTGGTGAGTGAGAAACTGGTTTTCGTCTAGAAATGGACTGTAGCAGTCTTCTTCTTAGCGTGTCGATGGCAAAAACTTCAAATTTCAAAAAATTCTTTCACTCGCAGAAAACTACATTGTTATAAGCTATTAATTTCGCAAGTCACTGGCATAGAAATTCTACGAAACTGATCAAGGATTTAACCAAGCTGCGTTTAAACTACGCTAATTCAAATGTGTTTAGCCCAAAACTCTACCACGCAAACCCCGTTCACTGATGCAGTTAGTAGATCACCAGGTGCGCAGGTGATAGCATGCGGTGCAAGATGGAAGGTGGACCATTGTCTGTGGGGAGATGCCGAATATGCACTTGAGGTCTGAGCCGTCCATGAACCCCCTCTGCAGAGATTGTCTTTGGTCCGGCCGACTTGGGTTCGAAGTCTGTTTAGAGATTTCCAAGTCGGCCACGGCAACTGTGGCAGTGTAAAAGTCTAATACATACAAAATTCTCCAGTCACTGCCTCGTTGGTCCAGTGGTCACAAGAACGACTGTTGAGCATGATGTTCTGGGTTTGATTCCCGAGTCGGGCAAAATGTTATTGGGGTTTCTCAGTCCATCAGGAATTTCTCAGTAGCAGCCACGGAGTCTAAATTTGTGCCCGGTTGATGGCAATAGGCTCGCCACTCTATTACATGGGACTTAAACATAACTGGCGAAATGTGGCTGTACTATTAGGTGCACCTCTACCTAACCCTTCAAGGATTACAGACGTGATGTTATGTTCACCAGTTACCTGTAATTAGCAGATAGGTCGGACGATGCAACCCCTTTATTCTGTCTAAGTCTTCCTCATTTTCTCATTATGGGTTGGAAGAAGCGGTCTGTTTCATTTAGGTCAAGAGAGTCTCACTTTTGATCCTTAAAACTGTGCCTGGCAGGACTTGGGGAGTCCTTTGCCCAGAAGTGGGACAGCATTGGCTTATAAAGAAAAAAACGCTGCGGTCTTGTATCTATAACTATTAAGAATTTCAACAAATCTACCAGAATTCTTTGCATAGAAAAGCTTTAACTTGAAGTTACCTTCGAACATCTCAAACATTAACAAAACATATCATTTCCTTACAAAGTAAATTGGAAACTTTGGGTGCCGAAACTTTAAGACTTTAGATCTAAATTGACAGTATTTTACATAGCAACCGACAAGTTTCTAGGTCAATAGACTTCTTGGAAGTTTTCGATCTAGGATATTTGTTGGAGATCGTTGATTTTTGTGTACCTATTTGACTGGGTTGAGTAACAGGATGAAAAAGTTTTGATTATTCTGGAAGTTTTGTTGGAATGGAACATTATTACACTGGTTGCAAGCTTTTGTTGAATATGAGGTCGTGGGTTCAGTTTCCAGGTAGGGTAAAGTGTTATTGGGATTTTCTTTCAGGAATATGTCAGCAGCTGGGTCTTGGTTTGAGCCCGATTGATGGCAACAGGCTGGCCTCCTATTACATCAGACTTAAACGATAGACATGACAAATTTCAGTCAGAAGAAACTGTTATTTTTCACTAACATACCAGTCCTTGCAGCTGCAGTTACAGTTAGTTAATACTAATAATGCATACCTAGGTACCTTAAATTGAGAATCTACTTGATCTGGGAGGAGCAAGGGACATAATAAATCAAAGCCAACCTGGTCCCTTACGTCAGAGCGTGTCTGTTACAACCACGGGTTGCTGAGCATCGGGACTTACCAATTAACGAGACGATAAATAATATTAGTTGGGATTAGATGTTATGTTTCGTTGAGCTGATCCCAATTTCTAATAGTTGCCGTTGTTGGTGATAACACTAATAAGTAACATTGTTAATACCTATGCATTGATTTCATACCATAGCAATTGACAATTTCAGAGCGCTAAAGTGCCTGTCTTTGAAAGGTGCACTAAGAAACAAAACACGATCACCAATAGCACCGTAACATCACGCTTTTTATAACATGTAGGGGCAGCAGAGGTGGTTTATTCGTCAACTGGCGAGTGTGAAACTCGCGAATGCGCGAATTGACACCTTCCGATTTTAACTATATTTTTTGTCGTTAACTCGCTCGAACATTATAAAGTATCTATTGCCCGCTATTATTCAATTAAGTACCGACTGTCTACTTACATTTCGGAAAAGAAAATGATTCTGTAAAGAAAATGTTGGAGATGCGGCCGACAGGACATGCAATAGAATGACTACACCAAAGGTGGTCATACCGATTGGAGATTGGACCGGACTGCGGACAGCAGACTTTGTCCGATAATGTACTGAAGTACGCCCAAGACGAAGTTTCAAGTTATGTTTTCCAAATACTAGCTATGGTGAAATCATAAATCAAGACTCGGTTGAGCGACTGACGCGGCCTGTAATCGCTGTAAACACTAGTTTTCGGCAACACCATCATTTAGATGATTTACATCATGTTGTTACCATCACCAACAATGGAAGTGAGCGGTGATTAACGTGTTCATTGTTAGTTGGAGTTTTTTGGTGATTTATGTAACATAACATCACGCCTGTAATTCCCAAAGTGTTGGGCAGAGGTGTACCAAAGAGCTTAAGCATGACGCAATGCGGGTACATTGTGTTATGTTCACCTCGCAGTAGGCGAACTTATTACCATCAGCCGGGTACGTATCCAGGCTGCTACTGAAAAAAATCCTGATGGAAAATCGAATAAAACTTGGCACGAAATTAAAATCGAACCCAGGACCTCAGTTCCTACCGTAAGAGTGTTTAAAAAAAAGTGGTTATTCGACTGATCCGAGAGCAAAATGATCTTATTTCGCGCACAGATATTTGATATCAATATTGAAAGTTGAGCACCTACGGTTTTGATGATTGCAAAATCAAATAACGAAACAACATTACCAAATAAATAAAATTGTTTTCTCACCAACTCAGAGTTGCCCAAATATTTTTACGATCCGAATACCGTATCACCTTGGGGCTTATTAATTTTAATCTTAAACTGATACTAACCTACATACGAAACATTACGGGTGATTATCAACGAGGATTTGGTGACTATCCGATGATTTTCATGCAAAATATAATGTTTCAGTAGTTATTTGCACAATAAAAACGTTTTACGACTTTTAAATTGACGTTGAGAGGCAAAACGACGAGCCTTTCGACTTTTGACACGCTCGGATCTGACCTGATTTTTGCATGTTTCCATTTGTTTGCGGGATTTTGTGAAAAGTGATTGTATTGCGTCAGTCATTGTGGCATTTCCTTCTGTATTATGTTTACAAGAGTTTCACTTATTACCTTTTAATAATTGTTCCATGTTTTTTATTTTGAAAGCGATACGAGAAACTTTTGCGTCTTTCAATAAATTTTACCAGATTTCAGATGCTTTTACAAAACTCTACAGTAAGAATTTGGAAGTAGTAGTTAATCCTTGTTATTGATTAACACTAGCAGTAGAAATTCCAAAAAAACTAATTATAGCCACTACAGCTCACAAAAGGTACAAACAAACAAACAGCAGTTTTGATTGTAAAGACTTCACTATATTTGTCATGTTAAAACAAAGTTATGTCTAACTTTAGTGCTATATCCAGGAGTAGGCCCAAACCTATGTCAACCAATGTAATAGAAAAAAAATGTAAAAAAAAACGTAACAAAATGAAAACTCACACAAATTCAGCTAACAGTCACTCGCATCAAATATCGATACAATTGCGCCACGTCGCGTTTACGATAATCGTCGGCGCGCGTGAAAGGAGAGCTGCGCTCGCGCATTATTTTTAAAATGGCGCTCACTAAGTGAGGGGACATCGTTCTACGAATTTAATTATTTAACTTATTGATATTGGTTACGATAAGTGTTTCTTGAAGGTTTGTTAACTTAGTTTATTTTAATGGTGTTGGTTTATGCTTGGTTAATAATAGAGTAAATTACAGCTAATGTTGAAGCCTAGATGAGTTTTGCTACTTGCGTTTTGTACTCATTAAATGCATGATAAGATGCTCAACAACTAAGTAGGTATTAAATAAGAAATGTTAAAAACTGATATGGTCGCTAACATTATCATTAACACTGAAAACGGGATATTTACCATGTTTACTATTTGTTATGAGTTCCCAATAAACATGGTAAATATCGCTTTTTCAGTGTTAATGATAATATTTTGATATCATCTTGATGAGCTGTTTTTGGAGAGAGACCTGAAGAGGCAAATGGCAATTTGACGGCACGGTTTGAGCAGTGGCAATGAGCAATTGACTGCTGCGCTGTGTGTGGTGGGTTCGATCCCCGCACAGATAGTTGTTCCGGGTCTGGCTGTTTGTGTATGTTAGTAAATGCACCCACGAATCCCACGACACAGGACAAATTCCTAGAGTTCCCCACTCTAGGAATTTCTCCGTAATAACTCCGTTTCTGCGTTAATAAGCATAATTTAAAAAAAAAACATATCATTTCGTATTTCTACGACTGCCGAATTGACAAACTTTTCAGTAGCTTACTAGTTGTTAATGAATATTTTTACGCGTTGCTCAACACTACTCTGAATTACCACTATCTGGTTTTTTCATACTATCACTGTCATTGTTTGTTACGGAGAATCACTGACTTCTAAGTCACAGGCACCTAGTTTAGGAGACAGAGTACCTATTTAAATTTTTGTCACCACGAAGTCACAGGCAGGCTCATTACGCCTTACGTTCTTAGTCTTATAGATAGTGTTATGACTTCACAGTTATCGCTTATGAAATGTGTTTTATCTAGGTCCTCAGGTTATCGATACCAATATGGTTTCTTCGCAAAAACTGCAAAATTCATCAATTTCGAAAATACTTTCGTACAACTTTGTATTAAAATTAAAATGTGCAAAAATCAAACATTCCAAAAAATCCGCAATCAGCCATATAAATCGCTACTGATTATATTTTTATTAATCATAAATTCAGCAAGATATATATTCACGGCTCATCCGTGAGGGTACTAACTTTATTCCTAAATTGCAATTTATGATCGAAGCGTTAACTGCAGATCGCATCGTAAAACTCTGTCACTTTCCGGAAAATAATCAAAAAACTATAAAAGTTGTCGAAGTGAAATCATTTGTAACTGTTCCGCTACAGAGAAATACCTAATTAGCTTGAAACTGTATTCAGTACCTACACAATAATATGAGTAAGTAGGTAGGTACTTATGTATACTAATTGTATCGGAACTAATTATCAGCTCAAAGGAAACAACCAGATGGGAAGTCAATATCACTTGCATCTACTTTTCGTTAAAACCTACTAAATTATCGTCATGAACTGCATTTTCCAATCTAGAAATCTATGGACCGATTGTGAACCCAGGTTGGCAGCTGTAGATATAATTTGGCCAAATGGAATATCCTCGATCCATCCCATTGTGGAGCCCCTCTGCAGGATATGCTCCACCTCCTGTCCTGTTCATCCTGTACAACCACTTGCACCTTCCAGGATTTACTCGAAGCAAATGTGAGAACTGTTCAGGTGGCTACATACTGGTCTATCACAATTTAAGTCTCATCGACACCTAAAGAAGAAGAAAATCGTCCTAATGCTGAATAACTTTATTACTTAACTAAAGATACGTCTAATACTATTTGATCATTTGAGTTAATCGAAATGAAAGTTGGCCTATATTTAGGTTTGAGTAAAATTATTTGCTGTCACACTTTTGATGACCGTTATCATCATTATCATCGTCCTGCCTGCATGTTGCTTGGGGTCGGCACAACAGGTTTTCTTCTTCCATTCTCTCCTGCCCAGTGTCACGCTCTCATTCACTTCCTTTCCATTCATAAGCATCATTCCTCACACCATCCATAAACTAATGACCACTATGCCAAACAGGTTTTAAGTGGACTTGTCTATACCTTTGTAAGTGAACAACAAAACAACACCCAACTGCAGTCTTTTCATTGTTTAAATGCCTCTTTTTTTGCATCTCCGTAATCATCATAGTATTCACTATTCTCAATACAATAAGGTTCCCGTTAGGTTAGGTTACTGTTATTGGGGGTGGAGTTGCTGTCAAGGCTTCATAGCTTAATTTTTTGTCAATTCAAAAGCGCCTGTAACCGGTTGATTTAAAGAAAAAAATGCTTTGATGTCAAATATTAGGGACTTTTTGAAAAAAAAGGAGACCCTTTCATACACAAGATTTGTCTCAACTCCTATTACTGTCGCAATTAAAAAAAACATCAAGACTCGTTTCTTACAGCCGTACCAGCAAATCAACACCCTAATAATAAATCCATCCAATTTCCTAATATTTACAACACGTAATCACACGTCACTGATAACGCTGATCACCCCGTTCAAACAGCTACCTGTCATGGCCGCCTGTCAAATGGGACTTATCTCTTATCAACTGCTGCATTTCTTTACGGATCAGCGTGACATGTTTATCTTTGTTGAGATGAGGTGGTAAAATATGGTGAGGTAGGTGCGTTATGGGTAGCATATTATGGTCTTGTTATGGTTTAAAGGTATGGTCTTATTAGTTTCTAATATAGTTTATATTATACCACAATTGTTGCACAGCTCTTTTACAATTACCCCTACAATGTCGTCAATGGTGTTCTGACATGTGTGCTTTTTGGTCGAAATTTTTAGGCCAAAGTTATGCCTGCATGGATATGCTAGTCCCTCGAGAGCACATGAAAGAGCAGCACACCAACCAAAGCTCTCGACAACCACCCTAGAAAGCCATCGAATGCAGCTGCGTTGGCCGAAATCGCCTCTGCGACATAGTCGTCATCATCATCACAATTTTGCTAATTCTATGGGTGGTAATTAATTTAGTCCTTATGTGACATACCTGCACGTTGAATGTGGTTGGACTACCTCTTTGTTCTAGCGATGACAAGCGCTACTGGGTTTGATTCCATTTTCGGGGAAAGTGTAATTTGTTTTCTCCATTAGGTATTCTATAGTAGCAGCTCGAAGCCAGGATTTGTAGACGGATACTGTCAAGGCGCTCTCCCACTATTAAACGGGACTTAAATACAAGTGGCTAAATGTAGCTTTACCAAAGATACTCCTCTACCTAACCTTTCGGAGGTTATAGGCGTGATGTTATGTTTACGTTGTGAATTTATAAGCTATCAAAGTAGCGAGCACAAAGACCTATAAAAAAAAGAATTGTTTCATGCTCGTGCTATCAAAATACTGACCGTTTGCACAACCAGAATTTAGTAGCCATTCCGATCATCGCTGACGTCTCACTTCATGAAGGACAACTGCAGATCTATAACACACAATGGATTAACCCACGATAACACTTTACTTTTAAATCCTGTTAGTTATATTAAACCAATAAATATAAAGGACACCGCGTAAACCAGGATCTTACTGATGTTGCAGTCACGGATCTGAAAACCCAGTTATTTTAAAACTGTAACTATAAAAATAATAGCTTTATCGTTAATTAAGTTCGTTATAATTTTAACTTGTATTTGTTTGTTGGTCAAGTACATTATTGTTATCAAAATGTAAGAGTTAGCATAGTATAATGCAAAGGAAGGTCATGTTTTGGCATTTGTTTGTTGAAATTACTGAAAAGATGTCTCTCGAAGGATTGGCGGCCGATGGACCAAACGTGTGGAGACCGGGTATCGACACGCGCAGTGTGGGGCCCAGCTAGACGAACCGACAACCTTAAAAATTGACTGGATCAGACTGGATGCAAAAGGTACGGTTTCTATGTCCGGCGGTAGACTGCAATCTTACATTTTCGACAAAGGAGTAGTCGAATGTCGAGGTGAGTCCAAAATTCAACCAGTGTTAATATGTCCTTCATAATAATTTGAAATTATTCTGAGCAAATAAATAAAGCTTCAGATTCAACTACAGTTACTTTCATCAAAATCAGCCTCACAATGTTTATCTCGATCCAAATCTTCTCATATAAACTGTCCAAAATATCTCCACAGCTCTTCAAACTTAAATTGAAGACACTTTACCCCATCAGGGAGACACATCTAAAAACAAAAAGGAATCATATCTATATTGTTATCAAAGTTTACTGTTGGTTCTACCATAAAAGTATAACGAACAGGCTTTGATGCGCGGCGATTCTGAATAATGCCCATCTTTTATTTTTGTTAAAGGCATCGCTGAAACGTCAGATGGACACTGTTTTCCATTTATTGCTGGGGTACGTGGATGTGCGAATGGAAGAATTGCGAATATTTGTGTACAGGATTTGATGATTTAAGAAATTCTCTTTTCTGTAAACTTCTAATAACTGAGAGGTTTTGCAGCATATTGTTTTCTTAACCTACGTCTAAAGACAAATGATTATCTAGGTCCTTCGGGCCCTAGATTAGTGACAATCTATCCATCATTAGATTATTTTAGTTAGCTTATTCGGCTGATCATATTGTACCATAGAAGCATGACAACTGCTTTTAAAGCGTTTCGTTTTCAAAGGGGTTGAGTTAAGCTTTTCGGAAGCTTTGTCAATTCAATACAGTTTTGACTTTTCTTAAATCGATAACGCTGATAGTAATAACTTTGTCTTTCTTGATACTCTTGTGGTAATAGTACCTGCAGCCTAACCGAATAGCGTAGTACGTATTACTTTTTAATAAATAATGAGGAGGTGTGCTTTGTCAACTAGGTATACTTGTTAACTGATTGCTCGTCCTTTAGAATCCATTCATCACATTTTGTCAGAAGACATCTACAGCTGTCAAAGGTACGACAGTGGATGATTTCTGGTTCATAGAATAGTAAAGGCTTTCCTTTTTTAAATGACTTCCAAAAAGGTTATAAAGTCTTGGTTATCAAGTCGAGTGATTTTTTTTATTTATTTTTTTATTTCATTTGAATTTGACTTCTTATTTTACAGTCAAGTCTTTTTAAAAAAAATAACATGCCTCCTCCAAAGTAACCTGCTCTTCGCTCCGATCATATCAGAACTTTCTTCGGCCACCCTTCACGCGCTGATGACCACTTTAGACACAATAAAAGCATATATTATTATAATAAAAACATGTATTACAATAAAAACGGCAATGGGCATTCGTACGACGAACAATTCACAAAACTTGTAAAAGTTTACTGCCCTGTCAATTGATCGTGTTTTGAAACCTTTGGAGGTCAATCTTCAAATTTTCGGTAGAGGAAGTGTGGTCGTAAAGATGAGAATTATATTATTTTTAAATGTTCTTCGAAAAATCGTGATTCGGTAGTTTGGACGTATGGAATTCGGAGATGGATTCGAGGAAATTGGGAGGTTCTAAGATAACTGTATTCATTCAGATTTTTGGAGAATTTGGGTGTTACGAAATATTACATGCCCATATTTTTATTCGTCGACATTGTTTTACAAGGTGACTATAAAGTAATACATAAGTATAAAATAATAATATGCCATTTATTCATTATCATTGGAAGCCTTAAGATGGTTAAATAAGTTACCTTAGTTCGTATGGTACGTTGATAGTCGTCATTATTTTCAATTAGTTAACACAAAATCTCAAATGAAACGAGATGATGAAAATATCATACACCTTTCTGGATCCATTATCATCATTCATTATCATTCTTTTACGCCTATCCCAATTTATTTGGGGTCTTTCTTTACTTCTCTATTACTTGTCATCTTATCAGACACTTCCCTTCTTCCCATATCATCCTTCACACAGTCTATCCATCGCTTCTTTGGTCTTCCTCTACTCTTATACTCTTTCTGGATCCATATTGCCCCTTATTACTAGACAGCGGCTTCAAGCCATTCCGATGCTGTTTGTAGTTTTATTAAGCTTTTAGTCAGATAGGCACAATTCAAATTTCCAGCTTTGTCTTTTAATTTCAAGACAGAGGCCGAAAATTCAAATGGTCTATTTCTAGCTTTTTAGCAATTTTCTTCAGGAAATAGGTCACCAAAATCTACTATCTATCAACTCGACCATTAAACACAAAAGTAGCTAAAGAAAAAAGGGTCAGCACAGGCATCGGTGGACACAACAAATCATAAGGAGTAGCCCTCAAACAAATGTGTGAAATATGAACGGAGGCGCCTTTATCACGGCCTTCCAAAACATGGATGTTGTGGGCCAAGTGAAAATGTTAACTTATTAGACGTAAGGAGTTCTTGGGAGCTTTAAGCAACTGAAGAAAGGAGAGTTGCTGTGTTGGAGTTCATTTATTTAGTTCTAGTGTTTAGATAAAACAGGTTCGAGAAGTTGCAAGTACAACTTTAAGCGTTTTTATACTCATAATGTGTCTTAGTTTTACGAACATATATGTATGTATGTAAGAATATAATATCGACTCGCCAGCACACAGATAAGCCCGGAGAGGTGTCCGTGTATGGCAAAAACATTGCAAAATTAGAATAAGTGTCGTGGAAATAAAAAAATAAAAAGACCTCCTTACAGACTAACATCGTCGTCCTTAGAAAACTTAAATTTAGCATCACTTTCGTACCAAATATCTTAATACATTAATTCAATCCGATCATTTGATTTGCCTGAATAATTTATAGGAAGCGCACGTTTTAAGATATTACCGTAGACAATTCTTCTCACACGCATAATGATTATTCTACAGTCTTTGACAGTTATCTTGAAACAATTTTCATCTTTGCAGAGATCAAAGAGATTTTTGAACTGATTTTCAACCTCTAATTTTCCAGATTCTTTCTACCTACCAGGAGGTCTTTTAGCTTCCAGATATCCAAAAAAACGCACCTAATCGCCGCCCACTCGTATTTCACGCCATATTCTCAAGTTCACGTAAGAGGTTATTTATAGGCGGAGGCTGGCATGTCCAAAAAGCTTAGTTGTGTCAAAAGTTGAGCGTTAAATCATTGGCCACTATCTGGACACTGCAGGCCGGACTCTGGCCACTAGTGTTCGGTGCGTGTCCATTGTGGTACGGTGTGCGGTTTGACGTGACGTAACGGATTGGTAGGTTTAGGACAGAAATGGTGTATAAGAGACATCTATGGTTTAGATTTTTTTTTTTGCTTTCAGTATTTTTTTTTAACACTGCGTTGTTTGCACAAACAAGTGGTGGGGTTTTATTTGCTCTCTCACATACAATTATGGCCATGCGTTTATTTTTGATTGCATGATTTAAGTTGTCGCTGAATTTTTCAAACATTATGAAGCAATGGATTACGATATTTCCTTCAGCGTCCTTCAGATTGTGATAAACAAGAGTTACGTAAAAGTGCGGATCAAGGAAAGGATTATACTATATGAAAGAAATGGTAAGTAATAGGTGGATTTTGAAGATAAAATCATAGTCTGTGACGAAATTATAGACAATATTTGTTTGTCTTCAAAATCATTGACTTAGGAACCGACTTACCTGATAAATACGACATCCTGGAATTATTTTATTTCAAAATTCACTTTGGTGCTTTCCAGTTTCAAATCGAGATTGCATTTTATGATTCTTTGAACCAGTTTTCTCTATTCCTCATAGCTGTGGTTTGAACTTAAAATTATATATTGGAATTTAAATTTATTTATTTATTTATAACCAACTTATACTTACAGTTTACACCACACATACAAGTTATTGGTTGAACATAAAAATCAGAATAAAAAATAAAAAATAGTTATAAAATTATTAAGTAAACAATATGGTAGGCGTGAAGAATAAACATTTTAGTAGACAGAATAAACACAATGAAATAACAATAAAAATGAACAAAACTCGTATCATCATAAAACTATATATTTTTTATTAGGGATACAATTTGTTTACCCCGAGGAGATAGTACTGGGAGTAGCAATGGATTCCAGGTATCGAGAAGCAGTGTTGAGGAGTCTCAGTTCAGTACCTACTTGCAAAAATATCCATGGATTCATCAAACATTAAAATGTTATTAAAATTGTTAACAGCTAGAAATAGTGGGCTTGTCGTAAGGGTTACGGTGCTGGTTTGAGGAATCGAAAAAAGAGGACGTTGGCGTGGGCGAAGAGTGTGTCTGATAGGTAGTGGGATGTTAAAGGAGATATATTGTAATAAATGCGAATTAAATTTTGAAATGATCACAACTATGCTGCACTAAATCAAAATCACACCATGATTTAATAAAATGCATCTAAATCATATCAGTATATTTTTACTTCCTACAAAATAAAATTCAAAAGAACACACATCAAAGCAAACTAAGAAACTAACGTCACAAAAATGTATGTGACACTTTCTTGTTGCAAGTAGAAAAATGTTAACAAACCCGAATTAAATCATAATCGTGCCGGGTGCCAATGGAAACGGTGCCAAGCTAAGTGATCCGACACAAAATGAAATATGATGACACTTCCACACATTACAATACGAATTTTTCGTGTAAATGAAAAAAATAAGCGTGTTTTTTACCAGTAGTCCAGATAGAGTGCTTTGGTGTATGGTCTTCCGTCTTAGATTAGTCTGATTAGTGTTTAGGTCTTCAAAGAAGTCTAAGCTGGATCAAAGATAGATAAAAACAGGTGAACATTCAGTGTTTATATTTTTTGTTAGAGTTATCACTGATAATAATAGCTAAATCGCCTAAGCTAGAATGATGCTGGGATCGTTTGTACAGACTGTGGTTTACACCATTGACCGTCAGCCTTCGGCACTTCTTCAGTGTGTATTTGCATATCCTTAGTAATTCAACGTTTGTGTTTTGCACTTTACTCTCATATAATGCCTGTTTCATCTGCAAGTAAACAAACAGAATTAGTTCAGCATCATCAGCCTAAAATACTGTCACTGCCAAGACCTCCTCGTGCGTCCTCTATATGAAAGGCATCAGGTCCAGCGGGGTCTGGTAAATGTCACATGTTTTCGAGTTTTTTTGTTCTAGACCATGCCCGCGTTTCCTCACGATATTTTCCTTTACCGTTTTGACAGCATTGGCGAAAGAATAATTAATAATTGGTCTGTGACCGAGTGGAGTCCAAGGACTGGAAAGAGAAGTGTTGACCTTCCGGCGGCGAGATGGGCAGACAATTGTTGCCATCGCGGGAATATCCTGAAAGAGGCAGGCACAGGAATGTGGAGCTTGGTTCAAGCAGAGAGAGGCCTGTACCCAGCAGTGAATGAAATCAGGTTGTGGATGATGTTGATGGTCTGGGTTTGAACCTACGATCTTGACTCGTAAGTCGCTGCTGTTTACACTCGGCCACATATGCTGTAATCTGCTATGAACTAATATTCGTTCATCTCTATTTTGAGCCATCTCATTCAAATCAAATGAATAGTTTAGCTTACAATCAATCGGGGTATTCGTGTTATTTATATAATTTAGCATGATCTACGACACAAAAACCCTGAACCATGTAACATCCATATTTCAATTAAGCATCGTCGATACCAGCACACAGGTTAATGAGATTACGCCATTATTATTTATTGTTAATTGTTATTATAAACTGCTGCCTAGCAATTTACTAGGCGCAGATTTCGATCGATTTGTATTAGTGTGCCTATTTGATGGCTGTGTTGTATGGAATTAGGTGCAGCCTTCTTGTGATGGGTAATGTGGAATTGCGAGTTAAGATTACTATCTTAGGTTAAGGAATTAGCGGTGCTAGGTTTTAGTTATATTTGATTTGTGTTTTCAAGTAGGTACGTATTGGCAACACCCGGACGACCACGCCCTTTAAGTCCTTAATGGTGATTTTAAATGTACTTTACGCAAACCCAAAAAAAAAAAAAAATATATATATATTTTTGTTTGTTGGTTAAGACGTCCGGTGTACAGAATCGGAAGGTCGCAGGTTCAAACCCTGCTCGCACTCGAATTTTTCTTTCCATATCAAAGCTTAATGGTGATGTTCTTCAGAAAGGGCGGATGCATAGAGCTCTCCACCGGTGGACGTGTATGACCAGATGTATGATCGTGGACGAGGCGAAAGGAGTATGTAAGGATCGTAGCAGTTGGCGATCTGTTGTTTCTGCCTACCGCCATGTGAAAAAGGCGTGCGTTTATGTAATGGCAAAGATAATTTGGAGATAAAAATAAATAAATCATCAATTAATAAATAATAATTAATAATCATTAATTAATATATTTAATTGAAATAAGCAGTACCTTTGTGCTCTTCTATCTTAATGTAATGTCTTGTTAAGTATTTTGTGTGTACATAAATAAATAAATAAATAATTATGATTATGTTTTTATTTCTTTTTTTTAATTGATGGGTAGTCGATATTTTGCCTGTTAAGTTCTTTCTCAAATGTCATCTACAAGTATCTTTAATAGGGAATAAAAAAATAATAATTAGAGAGGAGGTTTGAGTCCCAGCTACAACTGTCACATAATAGTATCCAAATGATGTGAGGGTCATTCAAGTAGAATTGTCTATAGTTATTATTAGTGGCTTGTCATCTGTAAATCATGTTCGTCCAGGTCCGTCTGCTCACTTCAAAGACTTTCATTCGTGAGTTTCTGTCTCGTTTCATGTAAATAATTGGGTAAATATATCATTGTTGTAGAATTATTTAAGTTGGGACATCGGTATCCTCTTGATAACTGAACATTTGACAATGTGAAGATTTGTAAATATTTACTTTGAATGTTGTTTGAAGTCTGAATAGCATTTGCTCATATTGGAAGTAGGTAGGTGTTATAAGTAAGTTATTATTAAATAGTTAAAAAAAATATCTCAAACACCCAAAACTCTTTGGAAAATGCCAAACTCAAATACTTGGCAACGAAGTTTACAGTGATTGTCACTTTAGTCCACATTTATTGTTATGTAGGTTTATTTTTTTTATTCATTCCTCTTCTAATGTATGAAATATATTTTTAAGGCACCGCAGATTTTGAGGCACAATTCTATATTCTACTGGCTAATAACACTGCACGACCTGGGGACCGAACCCACGACCCAAGACCTTGCGCTTACTATCACTATACCAACGAGACAATCTTGAATACTGTTCCAGAACCCATATACCTAAGAATTAATAAGCCAAAATTCCTCAGTACTAATCACATATTGTACCGCAACGTCTGTCTAATTTTATCATCACACGATAGATGACATCCATACATCAGTCAGACACAGACGGACTCGCCCATCAATCCGACGTGTGCGTTTGTCTCTGTCCACGTTTCTACGGAACTAATTCTAATAGCCGTGTTTGTTACTGAAATAATTTCAGAGGTATGAATGTGATTATTGAAGGTGGGCGTTCTATTTTCAAGATTGGGTGAGAGCTGGTGTCACAGGTGGTTTTGATTTAATTTCAGTTTTGAAGTCATTTTATAGGTAGGTATAGTACGCATGAATAGAGCAAATTGTAACTTTTTCCTCAATTATAAAAGACTAGTGTTACGGCTTTTGTGATCAAAACATCGAGATATCTGAACCCTTATCCATTTAAATGTGTATGTAGTATACACACCCGCAAAAAAATCTTTTGAATTGTTTGAAAAAGCTAAATGGCCACACAGACTGACAGGAAAATCGACTTTGTTTCATTACATTACCAGCCGTATTACCGGGATATAAATATCCTATGTGTTAACCCAGGTTGTAAACAATCTATTTGCCAAATTTCATCCAGATCCGTCCAGTAGTTTTTGCGTGAAAGAGTAACAAACATCCATCCATCGATCCTCACAAACTTTCGCGTTTATAATATTATTAGTAAAGTAAAGTAAAGTAAAGTAAAATTTATTTGCTTAGATTGCAGGTACATAAGATAGGATGTAACAAAAAAATGGGTGAGCCTTGTACAATCTACCATAAATTAGGCATGCAAACATTGAAATTGTTAACTAAATTGAAAATAAGATTAAATAATGCTTTACAGTTAAAAATAATAGTCAGTAAAGTACATTCAAGATATAAAAAATAAAAAAAATAAAACTACTTAATACAATTGGAATAAAAAATCGGCTAGCTTGAGACAATGTCAAATTAAATTATGTATGCCAATATTAAATTACAATAAACTATTAGTAAGAATAAGATAGGTTTTATTGTAATTACAAACAGAAATAATAATTTTATTAGTATTTCTGTATACGGCTTGAAATAAACCCAATGTGTCTGAGCACAATGCCAAATAGTTTCAGAACAGAAAATTACTAGTTTGATACTTACATTATATAAGTGTTATTTGTCCTAAGAACTGCAACGGTCTACCTTTCCTCGTAAGTACAGAAACCAAAACATCAATTAAAAAGGACTCTGAGACAGAAAAAACAAGGCTCATAATAAAAATATAGATCACATTTCTCCCTAACACTCCAACCCAATCCACCAACTAAAACACCTTTACTTGAGATCAGCGAGTAAATAAAAAGAGTGAAGTTATGTGACATCTCACTGGTAAGTCGCCTACGATCCGTCGCCCGTCGACCAGCGTACGTGGGTTTCTTTAATTTATTAACGTGTGTTTACCACTCGTTACTCGTAAACTGAACTGGTTGTTAGATGTAGGAACTGAGGCGCTATCGCTATTGTCGATACATGGGGTTGACAGTGTCTGTCTTTGCTTGACCGCTGATGTCTGAAACATGCCTTTTCCTGGGAAACAAGGTTGACTTGTTTTTATTTTGTAACAATTATTTTATGAGGATGTCGTGAGATGGACAAAAGCTTGATTAATGTACATGGTGCAAGGGACATCCTACATGATACTAGATTTGAAATGTGTCTTCTGTGACATTAGGGATAGGATTTGAATATCATGACAAAATAAGGTCTTATAAAAGATACAGGAAGTAACGGAGTCCATCAGTATTTTTTAGGTTGACGCAGATGATATTTAATAACATGAAGGATTCTCACAGGACACGGTTCGTCCGCGCGGTCGGGCGGAGGCGACGCAGCAAATGTATTAGCAGTGCTGCAGCGCGGAGAGGCGGTGAGCTCCACGCGTCCGCGCGGCTGTGCGGTGTACTTGTGTTATGCATCAACAGATTTGATAAAAGTAAATTCGACGTGAGATCCGCTTCACCGCCCGACCGCGCGGACGGCTTTGACGCACGTGTGAGAATCACCTAAACTGAAACATAAACCTGAAACGCATACCGTTTTTTCATTCAGTGAGCAATGGTATGGGCTCTATAAATCTTACCAAATATCAATTGAGTTTAAAGGCATACTGAAAACGAATATTACAAACAACATTTTATATGGCCTTTCAAATCTTATAGAAAAAGATTTGTTTGCAGTGACTAACGGCTGCAGCGGTGGTTTTGTATTATATTCACCTAACTAATACATACATACATAAATAATAATAATAATGTATTTATTGTTTCACAAACTAGGTGATATGCAAGCTTAGTACAAATTTATGTGCAAGAATGAACAGATGATGTACTGCTGGTACTTAAAAAAGGAAACCCTGAGCTATAAGTACCAGCTGCCCTTAAGTGACACAGTGAAAGGAGTTCGTGATATTACATTCAACATGTTAAATGAAGTAGCCGAAACAATAACCAAAAACATAAACACACGCAACTGGATGAGAGTAGCTGAGAATCGAGCTGAGTGGCGTGCGATTGAGGAGGCCCATATCTCTGTGTATGTAGGCTGTCAAGTGATTACTGAGCTCTAAGTATTACTGCCCACTCCCACTCATAGAGAGAAAGCCTGTTTCCCAGCAGTGGGACAACTATTGGCTGATATCATGCTCATGTTTAAAAGCATTCTCCTTTTGTGTTGTAATTTACTGTCATCATTTCTCTTAGATTACGAACATAAAACTCACTTACTTAAATTAATTAAATAAAACTATAAATTCGCGATAACTTTCAAAGTTACTACTAAACACTTTACGTGGTAAAATGAAACGCATAAAAACTTCTATTGCGTGTAAATTTAAAATGAAAAACATGTGATAGGCTGCTGTAAGTGAGCCGAGAGTCCGAGACGAAGGACCTTGCTCACTTAGTATGGAGTAGGAATTTTTATTTTTATTCTTATGTTTATGTTTTTCACTGCAAGATTTGGATACAAAAACTAGTTGACTGTTAAATAAGTACTTTCATATCTATTATTTATTTTTACTCGATAAAGAAGCTCAAGATATATGCTCAGAGTGAATTTTTTAGACAAGGACGACAGATCACAAAAAACTTGTTTCATAGAAGTAGCAATTTATTTTTACTTTAATTTATTTTAGTACGCAGTTGCTCCATGTAAAATACTGGCACTCTGCTGCATTGGAGTCGGTTTTCAATCTGAATTGAAAGCCGACTCCAACAAAGTTGCGAGAAGGCTAGGCAGATGATGATGGAGCTCCTATCAAAATTTATTTTTCATAAAAAAAAATTAAAAGTATTATGGAAACACCTGAAATATATACAGGTATATACAGGTAGCGTTATAAATAATAATAATGCGTCACACTGTTTATATTTCATTTCTATTAGAGAGAGTTAATTGAATGTCAGTCATCGTCGCGAATACTTTGGCACACGATATGCATGTGGCAGGCACTTGATGACTTTAGGCGCTTGCTTAAATTAACTAAGTATCAGATGTAATCATTAATTTTTCCAGATTTTAATGTATGTTTCACTTATATTATCAGTTAAGCATGAAGTTCTTGAAAAGTTTCTATAGCCTAACATTACAACAAAACAAAAACATAATTCTTATTATTATTTATTTTTCCATCATTTAAAACAAATGTTGGAAAAAATTACTGGGACGTTAAAAAAACTTGTCAGCCATTGTAGTTGCGATTACGAAACCACAGACATAAATACAGAGAGATCCACATGTTAAACTTACTACACCCCACTTTTTACGTTGGTTAAAACATAAGAAACGAATACAACCCTTAAAATAAAGAAGTTCTGTCCTTACCCTGTAATCAACAATTTGGCAATTAAAAGATAAAGAGAATAAACTTTATTGTACACCAAAAATGATATACCGCTATTTTACAATATTGCTAATTCTTTGAGTACAACTGCGGTCTTATTGCTGATAGCGATATCTTCCAGAGAATCTTTGGTTGGACTAAACAAACTTTAAATAAAAAGGTGATAGTAAGTGGTGCACATAAATGGCAGATTAAAACACTTCCCTGCTACATTTTAGACGCGCTAAATCAAAGAAATAGTTATAAAACCAGTCTAGGTGGCGCTATCAGTCACGGGAGATATAAACTACCAGTGTTACGTCAATGGATCTAGTGCCAAGTATTATTGCAAGCCAATTCTAAGTCCTAAGCTTTGATTTAATAGTAGTGTATAATGGTTTTAATAATAGAGTATATCAATCTTACTATAATAAATGCGAAAGTTTGGATGGGAGGAAAGGGTATGTTACTGAATCACGTCAAAACGGATCTGG
The DNA here is from genome assembly GCA_963576755.1 of Noctua janthina. Classification (NCBI taxonomy): domain Eukaryota; kingdom Metazoa; phylum Arthropoda; class Insecta; order Lepidoptera; family Noctuidae; genus Noctua; species Noctua janthina. The sequence continues at coordinate 17,857,582 of OY755058.1, forward strand.
ATTATATCTTACAGCACCATATTGGAGTTTCGACGAACAGCTAGTTGATAATACAATACATTATCAACAGCGTTGTTCCAACCATTGCTAAATAAAGGCCTCCCTGCCTTTTGTACTATGCTACCCTGGTCAGTGTGAGTCTCACTCTAGTTTTTACCGCGATCTTCTGGAGGTCGGAACACAAAACATTACGGCACCACCATTGTAAATCACTTCCGGATTGCATATCAGAAATAGATTTGCAATTTGTATGTATATTTTTTATTTTGCAATAAAGAATGAGAATAAGATTTGTAATCGACCAAAAAAAAAACAAAAATTAAACCAGGTTCGGAAAATCAGATTACGAAATTAATTTGCCAGATAAGTTTAATCTGTGTTACTTGTCTGGTAGTGGCAAAAAAAGCAAAAAAAAACTACAGCCCTGCTAACGTGGTCATAAAAACAAACTCCCTTTCCACACAAACCAAGCACCACATAAAACCTTATAAACGCCACTAAATAGTCATCTTTATACGACAATAAAAGTCGGCCATCTTGAAATATATTTATCAATAAATATATCAAAGTATGTATATTCATTGTGACCGTATATTGATCTCGTCATGTGGATCACTTTGTATCCATATAAGGATATTGTATTGTATCGGACTAATTTGTTTACCAAATATTGTTGTCTTATTGAGGTATATTAATTGGATTTTTTTAAATGAAGGAAGAGTTACAAACACAGGAAATTAAAAGGGTCTTTTATTTACCTTTTCTCCGTGCTGCTGACTCTGTTAATGTCGTCAATCAGTCTACACTATGTCAGATGCTAAAGGCACATAGTGCAGACTTGTAGAATACTCATTTGAAAAACATCATGAATTTGCAAACGGCAAATATTATCTAGGTTATATTATTATTGTAATGATCAGTAGATGGTTTTTGTTTTCTTTTTCTAGCCTCTAAATTATTTAAAATACAGATAGTTAGTGTTTACGCTAGTTCTATTATTTATTCAGTGGTGTTAGTAAGTTGGCATCCATGGCCACTGTCTCACAAAAGACAAGTCCAATAAAAATTACACAGCATAACAAATACAAACGAATCACCGAAGAAAATTAATTAAAACCAGTTCCTACACTACCCCTAACTGGCAACTATCCCCAGTTAAAACAGAACGAAACAACAATACCATCTACCATCCGTAACATGCAATAGTAGCTAGAAGCTACCGAAAACCAGACCTTTTTAGTCTACAATAGAAATTATCAATCACCAGGATTTACGGCGCGGAACCAAAGCTTGCTTTTTCCACTATAAACCGTATAAATTTGGATGAAAGCTAAATATTTAACTGACTTGTATACGACGAGCTCCTCCTAAATGTGTCGCATAAATTCGGTCAAGTAAAAAGTCGTCAACTCTTGGGGGTGAGGTTAACGTGGATAAGACGACGGACGGGGTGAATTTGTTTGAAGTAAAATTTTAATAGAAAATGTTTTGGTAATTTATTTATTCAATTTTAAGCCATTAATGGCACGTTTATAACGTGGCATCATTAAGTTATTTTTACTTAGGTCAAATTGTCTCGAGTGTATGTATTATAAACTTTGTATATAACTGGTAGGTGAACCAGATAAATAGAGTTGAAAGAGAAGACAAAGAAAAGGTGGTTGTAAAGTGAGGCTCTAGCCGTTTTTTCATTTCGGCTTGACCTTACTTTTGGAAAACTCTTTAGGAGGAAGGTTAAAAAAATGCTATATTCTAAACAGTTCAGTCACATGCACTGAACAGTTGTCGTTTCCATCTACTGGGCACAAATCATTTTATAAAATAATGTTTTACCATTGATTCGAAGAGAAAAAGACACTCACTAAGTACATTTTATAAGAAATAACTCAAAACTATCTGAATAAACATTGAGGAAACATTTATACTAATATTACTTTACCTACCAAAACAATAAAGCACAATACGCCACATCCACACTAATCTCACCCCTCCGTCGCCATTAAACGCAATAGTTACGGTTATATAATTTATTGTTTTTCATCTTTGAAATCTTAGCGGAGTCAAGTTGTATAAATCATGCGTTAATGCCAGAGTATTATACAAATTCAAATTTATAACATGATAAAATTGCCGAACGGGCGCCCCCCTCGCCCCTTCCACTGGGGGACGTAAACTACGCTGCCCTTAATTCATTAGAGATCGGCTTCGGTTTGGAGTTTTTGACTTTTGAGATTGAATATCAAACGTAGGTAATGTGCTGACAGATTTTGGACTATGTGCTTTTGGGATGTAGCGTTTTCTGATGGTGAGGGTGAGTTGTGTGTGAATGTTTGATAGTGTGGCTGTGCCTAACCTGGTGTCAGAGTTTTTATGCCGCCCATAAGTCTCTGACATGGCTTTACAAATGCCGTCGAGAAATATCTCTCAGGTATGCTGGTTCGATTTCTTCACGATATTTTCTTTTACCGAAGCAAATGATACAATACGTAAATGAATCCGAATTTGAGGTCTTTGAATTTGTCTTGGGTTCGAACTCGAGGCCTTTGACTTGGCAGTCCGACGGTCACATCACTAGGCTATCACTGCCTGTTGTATTGGTATATGTGTTCTGGTGGTGTGGTATGGTGGCTTGCCGTGAATTGTCTAAGTAGTCTCTACCATGTGTCACTTGTCACTTCATCACTAGTATAGTATAGTATAGTATAACGGGCTGGTGTCCGCAACTCCACGTCAAAGCGCGTATTTTGCGTGCGGGTGGGAAATCTATTCGATCCACCCTAACTCCCCGAGAAAGGCCAGCAGCGCCTTGGTGTTGCTGACAATCTCGCGGAGAGTACCTGGGGTACCGAAGTACTTTGCCCTGTATGTTGCAACCACTGGGCAATGTTGAAGCACGTGGGCTGCTGTTTCGTCTTCCTCCATGCAGGCTCGGCACAGGGGGCTGTCTGTGACTCCTATGACAAAGAGGTGTTTATTAAAAGAGCCGTGTCCAGTGATGGCGGCTGTGAGTGTGCGCAGCTGTAGTTTGGACAGCCTAAGCGCTCGTTTGGTGAGGCGGCCATCGATAGTAGGAAGTGCTTCCTTGGCCTGCCTGCACTCGCCATGGTCCAGCCACAGCTTGTGGTGTTGTTCGCTGGTTCGTTTCCTTACCAATGTGCGTAGGTACCCGAAGGGGAGTGGCACAATGGGCTCGGGACCCACTGCTGCCATGCTCGATCCCCTTCTAGCGAGTTCGTCCGCTGCATCATTGCCTCGGGAATCGCTGTGTCCTTTGATCCATTGGATGGTTATATTATTGTGATTACCAACCTGGTTCAGGCGTTGGTGACACTCGTGTATTAACCCAGAGTTAACTATATGGTTGTTTAGTGCTAACAGAACAGCCATGCTGTCTGAGAGTATACGAATAGAGTGGTCCACAACCCCCCTGGCTAAGATGGCTGATGCCGCCAGGGAAATGCCCATGCATTCTGCCTGAAAAACCGTGTTGTGGACCCCCAGTGGTGTGGCAATATGGATGTTGAGATCTTCCGAGAAGACTCCAGCTCCAGTGCCAGTACCTGTTTTAGATCCATCTGTGAAGATCCGTAGTTCCGCAGGCCTCAATCCCTCGCAGCGGTGGTCCTCATGGAGTTGGATTTTGTATTTTTTGTCGAATACGAACTGTTTGGGTATCCGATCGTTTGTTGCTTTTGCCAGGGGGAACTCAATATAGAATCCCTCCAGTACGGCAGTGTGCTGTGTTTCTTTCTTACCCCAAAGTTGAAGTGTATTAAGGCGTACTGCCGTCATCGTCGCCTCCTGCTGTATAAACAGATGGAGCGGTGGGAGGCCCAACATGGCTTCGAGAGCTGCGGTCGGAGTAGTCCTCATGCAACCTGTAATCGCCATGCAGGCAAGCCTTTGCATGCGTTGCAGTTTAATGGCGGCCGTGGCTAGTCTGGTGCGGGGCCACCAGACTACTGCCCCGTAGGTGATCATGGGTCGGATCACCGCGCAATATAACCAAAGTATAATTTTAGGGGATAGGCCCCACTTCTTACCTATCATCTTTCTGCATTGCCAAAAGGTGATGCAGGCCCTGTTTAGTTTGCTGTCTAGATGACTACTCCAGTTTAACTTACTATCCAGGATGACTCCCAGGTACTTGACCTCGTCGGCTAACTGGAGTTCTGTATCGAAAAGTTTGGGTAGGCGATAGAGGCCTAGTGTTCGTTTTAGGGTAAACATGACTAGTACCGTTTTCGTGGGGTTTACTCATTTACTCACTTCATCACTAATCACTAATATTATAAATGCGAAAGTTTGTGAGGATGGATGGATGGATGGATGGATGAATGAATGAATGTTTGTTACTCTACAAAAACTACGAAACGGATTTGGAAGAAATTTGGTACACAGATAGTTTATAACCTGGATTAACACATAGGATTCTTATTAGACGAACTCAACGTCGCCCCCGCACCATGACACACTAGCTTATGCTAGTGTGTCATATTTTGTTTCATTGCAAACTTTTTGTGCTCGCGGTTTCGTTCAATTTTGCATTTTTTGACTTAACAAATCAATATAAACTAGAAGTTGCAGAATATTCAAAAAGAAATTAACGGTTAGCCAGATGATTTCAATAGATAACGCAATGCGTCTTGTATAAAAGATAGTCTGTATTTTCGCTTAGTGAGAAAACTCAACTGAATTATTTGACACTGCTCCAACTGGTCCCGGTATACATTACTATGTCTCACGCTTTACATATTACACGTTGAGGAACGGATAAAAGATTAGAGCCATATGTGTCTAACTCCACTTTGATGGAGATAACAATCTTTATCTACGAACTCATAAATATGAAAGTGTAAATCAAAAACACAAGGTGACGCCATAAAAAACATGTTACACACACTGTGACAACCCTTTTGTAAAAGATGATATACACATTTCTTCCACACAAATCTTTCTTTCATCGTCACCCATTCAAAACCGCTCAAAAGCATTTTTTCACACAATCGAATAACTCAATTCAGAAATAGAAAATTAATAATCGTCTAAAACCGATTGCGAGCGAAAAAGGCCGATTATCATCGAAGCAATTATTATCAGTGAGTTTGATTTATATGGATTTTGGAGTTAAACCTCTTTCTTTCCTATTCAGATTTAATTGAATGATCAAATCGGATGGCATTAGCGAGGCTCCTTTGTCTCTCATTTGTTTAAACAATGGGAATCAATCGGTGGCCGGTTTGCGGCGTTTTTTTTAGTTCGCGCTGATTTTTTGGGGTTTTCAGATGATTTTCTTCAATGGGTTTCCTTTTAATGTATTGTTAAGAGGGTAGTTAAGGTTTTATAGAAATAATTCACAGGAATTTCTCAGTAGCAGCCTCGGAGTCTGGATTTGCGCACGGTTGATGGCAATAGGCTATTATATACTTAAACATACCTGGCAAAATGTGGGTACACCTCTGCCTAACGCTTCGGGGATTACAGGCGTGATGTTCTGTGTTATTTTAATTCACAGCATTTGTACTTTGGATTTATTTTTAAAAAACGCTTTATTTTGTAGTCCTTTCGACTACAAAATAAAGCGTGGTCTTTTATGGGTTGATTTGTTCCTTGAGTGATCACTACATTGGAAAAACTGCCTTACACATAGAAATAAAATGACAGTAAAATTGAAACGGTAAATGACACTGACCGTCCTTCACAGCATGTTTAATAAAAAAACCTTTATTAATTAACGCACAATCCCCAAAAATCATCGTCAAACATTCACCCCGTAAAACGTAAACATCAAATACTCCAAATATTTAGCAAAATCAGCGCCAAAGCTTATTAATACGGCAGCCGGACCGTCCATAACTAATAATTATATTTTGTCGTCCATCCGTAACAAATATGTCCCAATACGGTGATATCGGTATGGTGTTTACCCCCTAAACCCCCACCTTTTACCCCTTTCACCCCCCAACTACCCCCATATTTAATGCGGGTACCCGATATTCAACTCTGCTGTATTGGTGTACCTTAATAAATTTAACATTAAAATCACGGTAAATGGTTATTAGTATTTTGTTTTGATAATTTGAAAATATTGTTTTTGTTACAGCTATTTTTAAAGTGCCCCTTGTATGTAGCTGAGTGAACATTTCGGGTTATTTGTTTTTATTGAAATAGGAAAGTAAATAAATAAAGAAAAATATTTCGATTTTGGCCTTTTATTATTTTTTTTTTTTTTTTTTTCCGGATGGGAAATCATCAAATGACCCCCCGCACTCTGGGCGGAGCGGAGGGGAGTGTCAGACTTGTACTGACTAAAACCCATCCATGTTCCTTCTTTGCCCGTTATGTTCCAGGGCCACGGTATCTCTTTCGAACAGTCCCGCAGCCCCGGCAGGCGTCGGCCCATGCGGACCCCTACTTGATTGCTGACATCTCTTTGAGGCGCGCGTGGAACACGAACGCGCCGTCGACACGGCCCGTCGTCATAAGACGGCCGGACGGCAAGCTAGCCCATAACTCGCCGTCCACAGGCCAGCGCCTACGGTGGTCGGAAGCCACCACGTGACCCCCGACGCCCAGGGCGTCTCCCGCGGCGGCTGGGACGTGAGGTTCTTTCCCTCTCACGTCCTGCCACCTCCTTCACTAGCATGACTGCTTCGCAGAAGGAGGTGACGGCTTCCCATTCCCTCTCGCTCCGAACCATGGCTTGAACCAAGGCCGGACGCGAGAGATCGCCGCCGCCAATCGCCGCTGTGAGGACACGGCGGTGCTCCGCCCAAGCGGGGCAGACCTCCACGGTGTGCTCCACCGTGTCCTCCGGACGATCCTCGCAGTGGAAACACCCGGGCGTTTCCTCCCGCCCGATTCGGTGCAGGAACCTCCCGAAACAACCATGTCCGGTGAGGACCTGCGTCAGGCGGTAGGTGAGGGCGCCGTGGCGCCTCTCTAGCCACTCCTCAAAGAGGGGACTTATCGCCACTATGGTGGCGTGCCCTGCACGGGGTTGCGACAGTCGCTCTCTCCATGTCGCCATGAGATCACGCCGGAGGTCTGTCCGCTGAGCAGCAATTTGCCGCGGCAGCGGAGTTTCCTCCCGACGTAGTGCCTCCGCTCGCCATTCGTGCAGGCGTGCGAGGACTATCGCCTCCAGATCCCATGGCGGCAATCCGGCAAGGAGGCTAGCCGCTTCGCCGGAGATCGTGCGGTACCCCCGGATTAGCCTTATGGCTATTACTTTTTGGGGCGCGTTCAGGTAGTGGGCGGCTTGCCGCCTCAAAGAACGCGCCCACACCGGGGCCCCGTAAAGGGCCATGGACCGCACGACCCCCGCGTATAGCCTCCGGCAGGAGGCGTTTGGACCCCTCAGGTTGGGCAAGAGCCGCTTGAAGGCAGCCCCTGTCCGTTCCAGTTTGGGAGCCAAACGTCGGAAGTGCTCCACGAAGTTCCACCGGCTGTCGAGGACGAGTCCTAGGTACTTCAACGTCGACCCGACGCCGATGGAAACCCCTCCCGCCGTCAGTAGGGATCCCGACGGTGGCGCATTCCGAGGCCCATGAAAACACATGGCCTCGGACTTGTGCAGTGCCACCTCGAGACCCAATTGCCGGATCCTCTCCACGACTATCGCAACCCCGCGTGTCATGTTTTCGGCCGCCGCCTCGTGCGACCTCCCTTGTGCCAGTACCAGCGTGTCGTCAGCGTAGCAAACTACGCTGACGCCGGTAGGGAGGTCGGCGCGCAGCACCCAGTCGTAACCGATGTTCCACAGGGCCGGTCCCAGAACCGATCCCTGTGGAACACCGCACGACATCTCTCGCCGGTTCCATTCTCCGCTTCGACCAGGGTAGATGACGGCTCTATCCGTCAGGTAGTCCCCGACCACACGACGAAGGTAGGTCGGCACCCGGTGATACCGGAGTGCCTCCCCAATGCAGTTCCAGGGCATGGAGTTGAAGGCGTTGGCGATGTCAAGAGACACCGCCAAGACGACCCCGCCCCGGGACACCGCGTCCCCCGTCGTGAGGGCTCTCACGCGCATGATGGCGTCCACCGTCGAGCGCCCCTTGCGGAAACCAAACTGGTGTTCCGCAAGACCCGGCCCCATCCCCGCAAGGTGCCCGGCGAGGCGGTTGGCAATGACTCTTTCAAAGAGCTTGCCCACCTCGTCGAGCAGCACGATGGGCCGGTATGCGGACGGAGAGTCCGCAGGGCGCCCTGGTTTCCGGATGAGGACCAGCTTCCCCGTCTTCCAACGAAGCGGAAACTGGCCTCTCTCCAAGCATGCGCTTAGGAGCCCTTCCAGTCGGGGCCCGAGAGCCTCAGAGGCCAGGACCCAGGCTTTGCCAGGCAAGCCATCGGGTCCCGGGGCGGTGTTTCTGGTTTTCAGCCTGCGTACCGCCACTCTCAGGTCTACCCCAGTCACCTCCGGAACGTCGTCATCGTCATCGGTGTGGTCCGCTTCCGGCACCGCACGCGGCGGCGGAGCCATAAGCGGGGGAGGATGCTCCCCTCGCGAAGGGAACAAAGCGTTCACCACGTCCTCCACGAGCTCAGGCCGGAGACTCTGCGTCAACGGGGGGGCCCGGGTGCGGAGTTTGTCCCGCACCGTCTTGTAAGGGCGCCCCCACGGATCTCCGTTCAGAGACTCCAGCATCTCCTCGCGGGCCAAGTTCTTGGCCCGCCGGACAGCCTCTTGGAGGGCGGTCTTCGCCGCTCTGTACCCCTCGTACAGCTCCGCCTCAATGGCTGCCGCATCCGGAGGGCGGATGCGGAGCCTGCGATGCCTGGCGTACAGGCGCCGCGTGGCAACGCACGCCTTGCGCAGAGACGTCAGCTCTCGCGACCACCAGTACACCTGACGCCGTTTGCTTCCTGGCCGAACTCGGGGCATTGCCACGTCGCAAATGTCGGACATGGCCTCCTGGAACCAACCCGCCTCGTTGTTGATGTCGGCAGGCCTGACTGGTGATGACACCCAGGCCTGCACGATCGAGGCTTCCAGGAGGAGCTCCCGGTCCAGCTGCTTCAGCGCCGATTTTGGCCTTTACGTGTGTATTTTGAAAATTGGATAACGTGTTTTTAAACAGAGAAGTACTTCCTTTTATAGATAGACACAACTAAATAAGTATTCAATATTAAAAATCAGGATAAATCGTGGCTAAATAATAACAGCCGCTCAGGTAGATCTTTAGGTTAAGCCATGCTTGTCTAGGTTGGTACGTGGATAGGTTATATACCGAGTTCCCTCCGTGCCTCGGAAAACACGTTAAGCCGTTGGTCCCGGCTATCATTTCTAGATCTTTGACAGTCGTTACAGGTAGTCAGTGGCCCGAAAGTCTGACAACCAGTCTTACCAAGGGGTATAATCGTATTGCCCAGTACTAACTGGTTTGAGGTCAGATGGGCAGTCGCTCCATGTAAAATATTGGTATTCAGCTGCATCCGGTTAGACTGGAAGCCGACCCCAACATAGTTGGGAAAAGGCCAGGCGATGTTAAAAAAATAACAGCTATGCCTAAATATTGAATATTCATATTACATAAATGACTGTTCATTTGGTATATCATTTCTTTACATTCTATATTTCTAAATATGGGTATCAAAACTTGTACATGTTTTAATTTTATAAGGTAGCCGTAGCCGGTAGGTTTGTCTATACACGTGCCTGACATTTTACTTTATGTGATTTTTAATTTAATATCGGCTCATAAAATGGTTTTTATGGACTAACGTTAAATCAATTGACATTTATAAAAACAACTCATACCTCTCGAGTTCGAACCCAAGATACGCACCATGATTTTTCGGATTCATGTGCGTAATGTAGATTTAATTTATCACTTGCTTCGGTGAAGAAAAACATCGAAAGGAAACCAGCATGCCTGGGAGAACCCCTTGGCGGCATAAAAACTCTTCCACCAGGTTAGGCACTAACCAGACGATAAAGAAGAATTCATAACCATTGCTCTGAAAATCGCGAAGTTTACGTGAACCTTATAGAAGGCTTAAAGTCCCATGGACAGTTCCAAGCATGGAGTTTATCTACGTGATCGAATCAGAATTTAAAAGAGCTGCAGGACAACCAGAGCAAGCACCAATAGTAATGATGATAATTTGCTAATGGCGTCCCATACATCGACTCCGACAGTCGTAAATGCTTTTGAATGACGTATCAATCCAAAAATACCAACCATTTCCCCACACGTCATCAGTTATCAAAACTCCCGACTTCTAGCATACCTATGTCTACAGCCTGACGGGAAACAGAAGCATGCTATCAGGCAGCACCGTTTCAACATCGTCAGTGCGCAGATAAACATAGCACACCACTTTTGCACCGCCACAGATAAGTATAAGCACTTAGCACACAAACTATGCATAAGCACAGCTTTTTGATAACTCGCCGACGGTACGCGTGTGGAGAAAAGTGTTTACGGGAAATTGAACAACTTTTTGTTTTTTTAATCTTTCTGACTTTGTTCAATGAATCGTTATCAACATGAGCTTAAAATAGTTAATTATTGCATTGATCTTTGATTTCCATAAATAAATTTTAATAGAAATAACCTCTATCTAATAACAGGTGGCACGAATGCTAGCGACTATTAAAAGTTGCTTCCACATTTAATGTGCAAACCGCCAGTCTGTGGACTTTACTGCTGGCTCCTCTGTTTTCCTATCATTATAATCTGGATCTCTTCAAAGTTTCAGAGTTGAGTGAACCGGTTTCTTCTACGCAAGCGTGCTCCACCCTAGGGCCGCATTATCGCAGGTTAAAAGGAATTAAAGAAAAGTAATTAATAATAATTGAAATTATGCTTTACCGAAACTTCACAGAGCTACTAAAAAAACCTCTGACATAAACTCGGAAAATCAAACCTTTGTAATTTTTCTCCAATATTTTTTATTTTTCCCTAAGCACTTTTCTGGCCACCAGTACGCGTGTACAGAACACCTCTCACGTCTGGCGATCACGCGCACATTTAGCGATCTCTGATTAAGTCAATAGGTGGCGCGCGCGTCGCTCTCACACATGCATTATTTACTCTAACGGTGGGAGTCTGTGGGTTATGTAAGTCGATGATTATTGGAGCCGAAACGTGGCGGGATTGGAAACAAGTGCTGGAGACTGGAGGATATTGATTTCAGAGCTTAGTATGTGATAGTGGAAACATAACATCACGCCTATCAGTGTTCCATCCCCGAAGGGTTAGGCAGATGTGTCTAATCCAACAAAAAATGTCTGTTGGAAATAACCAAAAAATTTTTGCGCCACCCGAGAATCAAACTTAGAACATCATGCTTAGCAGTAGCGCTGTGACTAGAAAATGCATTATGTAATTATCTTTAGAAATTATTGACAAGTCTCACGTTATGGCATATAATAAAATTTAAAAAAAAGTGGATGAGATTGATGGCAGTTAATATTGTTGAAACGAATTCTGGAATTGAAATGACCATCAATCAAGACTCGATTTCAGGATCGTTGTGCTGTTGACTTGTAAACAGTAATTTCTTTTAAACAACACTATTAATGTATATACTACCGCGCTCATTGACGGTCGTCCACTTTTAACCCTTATATCTTGAGTAATAAGGTTGAAAGTGGTCGGCCGTCAATGAACGCGGTAGTACCTCATCATCAACAGCCTACAGCAGTCCACTGCTGGTCATAGGCCTCCTCAATCGGACGCCATTCAACTCGATTTTCAGCAACTCTCATGTTGCTACCAGCCACCCTGCGATGATCGTCACTCCACGCTCGCCTGAGGGCGTCCCACCTTACGTTTGCCGATTCGCGGTCTCCTCTCAAGAACATGGCTTCTCTTACGGTCATCGGGTCTACGGCTAATATAACCGAAAATGATCAAAAATCAAAAAATCAAAAATCATTTATTTCTTCAACATAAGAAATAAATGATTTTTGATTTTTTGATGAGTGATAATTAATTAAATCTTAGAGAGAAGTTCATCAACATCATTAATGTTATTATGTCCCCACTAACTTAGTACAAGTCTGGTAACAATATCATTTAAATGTACAAAAAAACGACTAATTAAGCACTAAACTCAAGTTAAACCAACCGACTCAGTCCACGGCCAATTTACATCTGTCAAATTACGGACATTTTTTGTCAGACAATTTCACACTCCACTTATAAGAGCGTGCACACACGGTCATATCGCAAAACATTTGGCGTTTCAACGGCTCGGCGATAATCCCGAATGAAGGAAGCTATACATCAAGAGAAAAAACGTCGGCGGCGATGCGACGCCCGTGTGTCCCTCCCTTTAGAGTTATGAATAAATTATTTGATTATAATGATTTATTTGAATGTGGTTTTAGTGTGTTTGAATGATGTTTGATGGTGATCGTTGTCATGGTAGGTGAAATGGGTGAGCAGAGGCATGTGTTATCAGTTGTGCTTAATCATGGAAAACGTTTATACCTCTCATAGTTGGGCAAAGCTACCAGGTCTTGCATGACTGATATTTCCCAAGAGTTACCCGGCGGCCTAACCAAAGCGATTGTCGTGTAAACAAGCGCCAGTCGCGTTCAATTTTTTGGTAACGAACGCGTGGTTGCGCTTATAGAGGGCGAGTTCTGGTTTTCCGGACCAATGAGTTACATACTGGTAAAAATGCGATGATTGCATAATCGCACGTCGATCGCTTTGGTAAGGACGCGACCCGAGACAAGCAATGGTGTAAAGTACGACTTTGCAAACATCAAAAATTGTTGTCCACACTGAATTAACAAACAATAAAAATAATCAATGAATACAATCCTTATAGCTTTCGGATAAATGTAGAAAGACCTATTGGAAAAAAATCAAAACGAGCATTGCCCGGAAACCAAACGTATACTATCCTTTAGGAAAAGACGTAAAAATAGCTGCTACACCATCACCCATTGTTTTGGTCGCCATAATTTTGAGAGAACCTTTTATTCCCCTTCTTTAACTACATTAGCGTGTGTATGTAGTGCTGTTAATAAATCGGGCGGCGCCATTAGTCCCGGGTTCGAGTCCCGGCGGAAAGCATGCGTCTTGTTGATTTGTGATGAACGCTGATGGATGGGGTGTGTGTAGTGTTACAGTTTTTTGGATGATGTTGTTTCTTGGCTCAGTTTTGTGTGGATGAGTTTGTTTGAATGTTGTTCGATGTTTTGTTTATTTTAGTTAGTAAATTAATTTGTAATGGAAATGGAATTGAGGTGATTTCAGGATAGGTACAACGTGTTTCATACTGTGTCAAATCGAGAATTCTGGAAAAATAGCAACATGTATAAGTTGATTATTATACAGTAACATGTGTGTGATTTTTTTTTATAATGTTGAACTATGTCCGAAATAAATGAATTAATAATAATAAATCTTATCAATGGCTTAAAAGCCAATAGCCTCGACCAACATCTGAGGTGGCTCTCGCTTGGCAGCTGGATCAAGGGCTTGATTCAGAAAGCAGTACTTCTGGACATGACGCGTATTGTTAGGAGGTTCCACTCTCGAAAGCCCTGACCACCTACCGGTGGAACAGTACCGGTGGTACCTACGACCCTGTTCCCGATGCTGGTGTAATTGAATGTTTAAAAATGTAATTAATATGTGTGAAAACAAATAAAGCTTATTATGTTTTCGAAAGTTCTAAAACGTGACAAGCACAAGCTTTTACTACGGGGAATGTATAGGAAAGTTGGCATACCTTATTATTCCTTGACTGATAAGTATTTGACAAGATAATTTTATTTATAACTTTCATATTGTTAACTTCGTCACGGATTAATATCATACGGAACTTCACGCAAACTCATTTGCTATATTTTTTCCAACACACATAATATAATTAACAGCCATAATTGCTAAACCACATGCCATAAACACATGCAAATGATATGAGCGACATATCACTCTATATGACGCGTGATGTACATACACTTGTCACATATATCCGTCATTATACTGATTTATGCGTCTTAGAACATCTGCTCGCCATATTAGAAACTGCAGTGTGTGAGCTTATCTTATAGTGGTCGTAAATTAATCTTTAAGTACGTTTGTGTGATGAGAAATAGATCGTGGTGAAGTTTTGCGTGACTTGTTTACAGAGAGACTAATTATGGAACTGTTTCATAGAGGCTAGACAACCACTGTTAATAGACAAAATCAAAAAGCGGGTCATAATTTGTACAAGTTTTTTCAAATAGACAGACTAGAGTTCATGGGCTTATTTTGGTTAATTAGCATCTTCTTTCAAGAAATAGGTCTTAGTCCGCCATGCACGCCTATTTGGTGGACGTTACCTATTTGTCTTTGCCAATTACTTCATTTTTTCTTTTACAATACATTAGTGCAGGGATTTCAGAAGAGCCCAGTAAGGTATTTTCTAAAAGTCATTCCGTGTAATAATAATAATACAGACATAAGTTTCTACGCCATACTAATCGAATAAGAAAGCCAGCCGTACGAAATTTTACTAAAAACTAAGCAGATATTACAATGCATCTGCCTCACCAGACATAATCCCCTTATCATCACTTTCGACATGCTCAGAAGAAGACACAGTGACCCACTAAACACGACCACACGCCAGAAATCTTAAGCGGCACACACAAAGCAAACCAGCTAATAACCGACACATATTTCATTAGTAAAACACACAGAAATCATAACAAAAGACACCGAACTTCAAGTTATCTGCCGACGCAAACATTTCAGAGACCACTTGAAAGTAAAACTCTTTTTAACTTACCGCTGTCAATATACAAGAGGAGCTCAGAAGGTTAAAGCTTGTTATAGATCCATTGGAAATAGAGACGAGGGCCTAGACAAAGTGACATTTAACTAACAGTACAATGATGGAATAGCCAGAACGGGACTGACTTAGAAACACTAGGTACTGAAAATCATCATCTGCCTAGCCTTTTCCCAACTATATTGGGGTCGGCTTCCAATCTAACCGGATGCAGCTGAATACCAGTATTTTACATGGAGCGACGGCCTATCTGACCTCCACAACCCAGTCAGTACTGGGTAATACGATACCCCTTGGTAAGACTGGTTGTCAGACTTTTTGGGCCACTGACTGCCTAACGACTGTCAAAGATCTACAAATGACAGCCGGGACCAACGGCTTAACGTACTTTCCGAGGCACGGAGGAAACTCGGTATGTAATGGGCGGTCACCCATCCACAGACCAACCTAGGCAAGCACGGCTTAACCTAAAGATCGACCCGAGCGGCTGTTATTATTTAGCCACGAGCTCCTCCACTAGGTACTGAAAATAATTAAATAAAATCTTTGTTTTCAGGCCACAGATTCATAACGACAAATGAAAAGCCTCTTGTTAAAATATTTGTAGAAATACGAAATGCATTGAAAGAGATTACCACTTGTCTAATCTCTCTGCTGAAATTCATGAAGTCGTGGAGGTATTAATTTTGACAGTGTGATCATGCTTCAAATACAAATAAACAATAACTAGCCTACTCGCTTCAATGGCTAAAATCTCAGATTGATTTTCACTCGATAAAAGTTTTTTTCTAATAAATCGTGTCAGTGTTTTTTGATGGTGTAGATAATTGCAGATTCAGGAGTTTTATGGTTGACAGGTTTTCACAGGAAGACTTGTTTTTGTGTAACTTTAAATATTTTTTCTACAAAAGGCTACTTTTAAGCACTTCATAGCGACATTCCAACTGGAACTACTGATTTGATAGTTCTAGTGACAAAGCTTTTTTCAACTCACCGCAGGCGGCGCCTGCGCATTCTGTGTCAACATGCGCGCGCATCTTACACAGCTATTTGTTTAGCAATTTTTATTCTTTTATGTTTTGATCATGTGGAAATGCTGTGATAAGTTTGTTAGTAAATAGATCAGCGGCATAGTTGGAGTAGTTTAAGAGATTTTGTACGAAATAGGTAATATCAATGCAAAATATTTTTTTTCACTTAAACCTAAATAGGCACCTAAGAAGCCTATTTAGCTTTAAGCTAGGTGAGCAGTTCGAATTTGAAGCTTCTTATTTAGAAGAACCGGCAAGAAATCTCTGGTTATTCTTATAGAAATACACATTTGTGTTTTAAAATGATTTCATATTACAGTGAAACCAGGGTAAGAGAGTACTTAACAAAAACTTAGAATTAGATTTTACACAAATTCAAAATAAGCTTTCGCTGAAGATTCTCGATGAGGCACTTAACGAAACGTCTTCATGAAAACCAACTTATATACCAAGTCCTAAAGTTCTTGAAGTTTGTAACCGATAAGCCAATATCCCTCAAATAGTTCACAACTACCTTAATTTGACTAAATCAAGCAACTCAACTGCCGGCAAACAAAAAAATCTTCATTTACTTAAGTAAAAATATTATCACGCGACCCCTGAAATCAGTAAATAACTCCAAACATATACCTCCTTGAAGTGTACTTGTACAATTTATTGCCCTTTGCTTAACCGACTTGGAAAAAAGCAATGAACAAAGAAAAAAAAAACACGGGATCATTCTAATAGCGGGGCGAAGTGAATCAAATACTTTTCCGACGGGGGAGGGAAATAAAATAAATTTATTTGGCTCCCTGTTCTGTAAGTTTGAGAACTGTTTAATTCTTGAATCTTGTATTGGATTTTTTCGAGGCTTGAGTTGAAACTTGGATTGGGCCCATTTGGGTGCCAATAGTACGGCGGCAGTATTTTTGTTGATTAAAGTTGTGAATAGTGTGGTTTTTTTATAATAATAAATAAATAAATTTATTTATTTACTAGAATATTGTTGTTACATAGGTGTTACACATAATATGATGTCCATAATATTCTGCTGTTTCCAGCGTACAAATATTTCAAAGAATTAAAATTAATATTAAACCATATAATATGCCGATAAAAAGGAAAACGTTAACTACAATGAAATACAATGTCAGGGGTTATTAATTACAATTTTATAAAAGAATAGTTATTGTAAGTGTTAAAAGGATTGAAAAGTAGTGGTTCCTGTTTTTTTTCTGTTTGTGTGCTTTATTTTTACCTATGTGTCAAGTGTAAATAGATGTATTTTCTTTCTTGTTAGTTCTTCTTTAGCATTGTTCCCTCGAATAAGTAAGTTCGAATTATTGTGCACTGGACTTACTCATAATCTCGTCAAAATTAAATAAGTTTAAAAAATAAACGTAAGTATTTTTTTAAACAATCGCCAGACGGTTTCTAACTGTAATGTGAAAAGGAAAACTTTGAAACAATCTTATAACCATTCCCCTTAAGCACATCACCGAAACCCATCCATGAATTTTTTCGCGTTAGTTTCTTCGTCGTTCGCGGTGGGGTTGAAATTATTACAAATAACTTTAACCCTGCCACCGCGAAGGACTCCCCAACCTGTTGTTGAGTGAAACTCTCTTAACCCTCACACACTCTCATATTCGTCAAATGGTGCTTTTCATAAATATGCAACACCGCATCAAGGTTGAGTGTGATGTTGCCAGAGTAAAATAGTTTTTCTGAACTAAAATAACAATCAAGTTTAAGATAGAATCTTTGAAATGAAGTCGTAGCAAAAAAAAAAACAATTTATAACTAAGCAAGTACAGTCAATTAAAAAATTAAAAATTATTTGCTTACTTGTGTGTTATGTTATGAAGCAAGTAGACCAAATATTAGAGAAATACAAACAAAACAACTTATATCAAAGTAAATACCTACTAAAGTGTTGAACCTTAGTAGGTATTTAGTTCAACACTTAAAATGACTCAAACAGAGAAATTTGTTCAATCAAATTCACTAACTTCTCATGAGAGTTAAAAAATTGTGCACCATTGACCACGTCATCTGCCTACCCTCTTCCCAACTTTATTGTGGTGCGTCTTACCGGATGCAGATGAATATCAGTATTTTACATGAAGTGACTGCCTATCTGACCTCCACAACCCAGTTAGTACTGGGTAATAAATACGGTACCCCTTGGTCAGACTTTCGGGTCACTGACTACCTATAACGATTGTCAAAGATCTACAAATGACATCCGGGACCAACTTACGGCTTAACGTGCTTTCCGAGGCACGGCGGAAACTCGGTATGTAATGATGGCCACCCATCCCAGACCGACCTTGGCAAGCGTGGCTAAACCCTGCAGATCGACCCGTGCGGCTGTCATTATTTAGCCACGAGTTCGTCTCACCATCCTTGACCACATTATCTCTTAACCACCAAACGAGTTACTTATATTCAAACAGTTTCTTCGGTAATTCGTGCTCAAAAAAAGCTTTTTCAACCCTAGCAACCCACCCGGGTCCGCCCTCCTGATTGTACCTAAATAATACATTCAATTTGCAAGGCCTGCCCATCAAATACTTGGCGCGTGATAACCTCGTGTTTGGACGCCATCTTAGGAATAATGGCGATATTTAGAGAGTTGCAATATGCTAAGATGGTAGGCTGTGGTATTAACAAGTCAGGAGATGGTTGTGTTTCGGAGTAGTAGAGGTGCGGTGGAGCGGCGAGTAAAGGGTTTTGGCTAAAGAGCGAAAGGGTTACGATTCCGTGATGAAGGAATTTATTTATGAAGACTTTTAATAACATTTAAAATAACAATAAATAGTTAAATTAGTCTCTACCAATATATTGTTATTGATCTTTATGACAAATGCACATAGAAGATCTTAGTATGTACATTTAGGTTAAGGTATTTATCTATGGGTCTTTGTACCCTGAAAATAAATGGATTATTATTATAAGACTACAAGTCCAGCACCAATTTTTAACTCATTATTAAATTAATGGTGCACACAAATCTAAGGCATGGTTATCAACAGGATTTTTAACTACAGTTTGTTTTTGGACAGAAAACAAACATTAGGTACTGTGCCTTACCGGTCATCCACCATACCTTAACTGTTAAAAGTCTACAACACACATAAACCAAAATAAAAATCATATCTGAAGAAACGAATAAAAAAACTACATATTGCCTCTCCGCGGTTTTCCTAGAGCAAATTTTTACGACAGCCGCTCTGCTCTTTCCGCCGTTCTAGTGGCCTCTCACAATTCCGCACCGCCTGGGATGGCTGTTAAAAACGCAATGAATAATTATTTCGGGGCCCTACCCGCACCTTTTTGGCACGACTTAAACTTTCATTGCTCCAATTTGAAGACTCGGATCTTTTTGATTGACAAGCGTTTTTTTTTGGAAGAGAAAAACTTAAGGAAAATTTTTGGTAGAGTAATAAAATATTATCTAAATACTAGTAGCAATCGTTTTCGAAGCGTTCAGCATTTTTCAATGACTTTGAATCTCATTGACACAAGCTGTAGTAGCTTCGATAGCTTATGTCAGTTCAGTACATTTTTGAGTTTTGTATAATCGTTCTCGTTGATTGAATGTCACTTGGTGTAGACCCTGTGTTGTTTATTTATTTATTTAAAATTCTTGTATAATAATGGTACATAAGCAGACGGCCAGAAGGCATTCTCTACCAATCAACCTTTGGTCCTTTGGTCTATTAAGTACTTATTATCTCATGTGAATGTGGCTTTATGGCTTATCAAATAAAATTGAAACCTGTTAGTATTATTTAGTACTGAAAACCGTACAAACTAAGTTCGTCCAGAACTTAGCTTCCAATGCTTATGTTAAAACATTCGAGTTAATAAACACCTAAGTTATTTTTTTAAGATCATTCTCCATCATCTCTACTATAGTTTACCCCTCACAGCCTCACATCTAATCAAAAGCCGTAAATCGCGATCAACATTTATATATTTTTAATTCTGCAACACTAATACATCAGGCTGATTTATGTCGCGACTGGCAAAAGTTGTAGATTTACGGCGCCTCAGCCGAGAAGCCATCTTCTGCGGGACGCTTTTGGTTTGGAAGTTATGTTATGTGTTTGTATGGAATAGTGGTGTAGCTTGGTTTTTGACAGATGTCCTCATCTCTGTAGGGTGACTGGTATTAATTAGTGACCGATACAGAACGTGTAGTTGTACTCATCATCAAGAACATCGTGCACCAACTTTGAAATCGCGAAAAAAACATTTAAGTACGTGAAAAGTGACGTATTTTTTGAGGCTTCAGGGTTAATTTCTTCTATAAATAGTATAAAACAAAGTCGTTTTCGTGTCTGGGTGACCGCTTAGATGTTTTAAAAGCTTCTAGACATTGTATTTTGACGCGGGTCTCACTATCATTTAAATTTTAAAGAATTCATTACGGGGGATTAGTACTATATATTTTTCGAATATTATTATGTAACTAACATATGATAAAGCACAAAATATCGATGTTTTTTATGTTACCGCTTAGATTACACCCGTGCAAAGCCAGGGCGGATCGTTAGTATAGAATATATATTAGCCATAGCACATCACTAAAACGAGACCACCAGATGCATCCGGATCAGTTTGTTTACTTCCACGCCTATCAAACTTGGCATTCACACAACAAACCTCACGAAAACATAGCAACAATACATAATAAATTATCACTATACATCATTCAAAATCAACACGCTTTTTTTTAAATCTCGCGTTACAGTCAAACCCTCTAAAACGGGCATAAAAGGAAACGACCAATAAATCAGCAGCACGTCGCGCTAGACAAATAAAAATGTATGAAACAAAAAAAAAAACTTGTATATATGTGTACAAAATTCGCAAAAAGAATTACAAGCAATAACATGCAGTAGTGTTAATATTGGATGCGTAAGAAAGTGCTATGATACAGGAAATTGCGTCTTAAGTTGTTGTGATAAGGTTGACGGTGATGGCAGGAGACAGCGTGGTAGTGATTTAGTCCCTATCGGCCGTCAACCTGATTAATGTTGCTAGTAAATCAGCGGATTACGACAATGCGAGAAATGACGAGTCGCGGCCGGATCGCAAGCGATACTGGTGTGTGGTGTAAGCGACACCCGAGAGACAAAAGTTTTCTTAGAGGCTTGCAATGATAGCTTTTCGAAATTGTATATCAAGCCAAAACAAAAAAGTTTTGTTTATTTTGGGAAGTCAATTAGGTACTGTCATTTTTTTTTTGGGTCCCTTATCTGTACCATCTTTATTTTTTATTTATTCCAAATTATAACTTTTAAATTCGATACAGAAAATAACGAATAATTGTTTTAAGATCTTTAGATTTACATTAAAATTTTAAAAATATTTTCATAATTAGATACATTCATTGTCACCAACTATATCCTCTTTTGTGCAACATACCGCCATTTCACGAGTTACAGTGCTGTTCTTTAAACTCGCTTCCGCTTATCACTTGCACTATCAAGTCACTCGCATCGAATTATTGAGTAAACACGTATGTACGTAATCGCGCGATCGTTTCATTTAGAACGAATGCAAGGACATCGGGAGAAATATTGCTCCATATATTTTCTAATATAAAAGTGTCAATTTCTTTTAATAGGATTTGTATGAAAAATATAGTTTTACGCGGCGTTTGAAAGGTAACCTAATCTTTACAAAAGTTGGTGCGAAATCGGTTTTGACGATTTATAGCTGCATAAAATTGTCATTTTGAAACTGCCCCAGTGCTATGAATAGGGATCGTCTATTACAGATGTTTAATTAAGAACTGCATTGTTTAGTTATAAAAGACCGCGGCGCACTAACAGTTACCATGAAATCAATACCAATTTAATTCTAGACCCATTTCTAGGCTCTACATTTTTCATCTATTATTAAAAACATAACATCACACGCCTGTAATCCCCGAAGGGTTAGGCAGAGGTGTACCTAATAGTACACCCACTTTTCGCCAGTTATGTTTAAGTCCCATGTAATAAAGGGCGAGCCTATTGCCATCAACCAGGCCCAAATCCAAACTCCGTAGCTGATCTGAGAAATTCCTGATGGAAAAACCTAATAACAATTTGCTCGATCCGGGAATCGAACCCAGAACCTCATGCCCAGCAGTCGCGATTGCGACCACTAAACCAAGGAGGTAGTCGAGGCAGAAGATTATTTGAAAAATAAATGGTTAAAGCGTGTGACAGAAAAGAGAACTCAAACTCCACTTAGTGGCTTTTATAGTATGTCACCCACGCATCCTTGCGACCACATGCGACAGTAGTTGTAACAATATATAATAAATGTTTTGTAAAATTTTAGACTTATAAAACCATTTTAACTTGTAAAACTTCAATTAGTGAGATCATCCAATGACAAAAGTAGTAAATTAGAATGAAAATCTAACGTTACATATATCTTACTTTAATTTATATGAATATATAATGAAAACTGTACATTACCCAGATTAATAAATAATTTATTATGAATGTGTAGAGGTATGGAGAAAAATAAGGATAAATCTTATTTAGTTTTTGCATAACGGGTTCAATAAAAATAATAAGTGAAATTAAGTCTCTATTTACAGTATGTGTGCCTTTGCAGTGGCTTCCTTTTCAATTTCAGATGAACTGTTTGTTATCTAGCAAATTTCAAGTCATCAATGTAATTAACCTTTTACCATTTTGTTCCATTATTAGTTAACATTCGGCATCTAAGTAAGCATAAGTACATAAGCGTCATCCCAGTTGCACGATACTCGTATAAGTACTTGTCATCCGTGATCTTATGTAACAAGGGTTCTGGTAAAATAGAACCTTCACACGGTTAGTGGGAATCCTGCGCAATTGCGTTGTAAAGTTGTGATAGAATTTTGAACAGAAAACTGCAGCCAGCCAGTCTCAAAGTAATCATCATCAAAAAGCAGAAGTAGAAGTAGAAGTACTTACTCTAAAAGTTATATCCACAAAATGCGTGTCAGCAAGCAATAACATCAAAAAACGTTATTTTTACTACAAAAAACAAATCCCTCACAACAAAATACCACTCCAATCAATCACTCATAATTGCACACAATCCATAGAAAACTAAAATAAACTGAAAAATATAAATAAAAAACCGACCCACACGTTCACAAGTTTGCGTGTGTGTGCGCATCTACGTCACGTTGTAACTGACAAATTGATTTATGTCGTCGAGGGGAGCACGACGAACCTAGCAAGTTTGCGCGAAGTCCGACTCCGATCGCTCGCTGCTACATGTTTTCAAATTTCGAACTTTTTATGTTTTTACATTTAGCTTGAGTTTTCTCGGAAAGCACGTTAAGCCATTGGTCCCGGCTGTCATTTTTAGATCTTTGATAGTAGTCGGTGCGGGTGGTGACATGGCCGAAAGCCTGACAACCAATCCCACCAAGAGCAAATCCTGTAAAATGGTAGGTATCTCCATAGAATAGTATTTATTTCCGTTTAACACGCAAGGACTGTATTACTTATATTAGAGTCAAAACCTCATTCATTTGTAAGAATCTAAATATGTGTGGGTCCGTTTTATTAAAGATATATTTCTAATTTCTATAATACGGTCGCGATTCTGGGCGTTCCATAATTATTAAAATCTAGGTCCGCATTAAATTAAAATGCTATCATTATGAGCCGTCCGCGACTTTTACGTGGGAAGATATTTTTCAGGCAGAGGTCATCTCGAGACCAAACAATAAAACTCAGATCGGCATACCTGCATCTTCAATTTTACGATTTCCCAATAAATATATTTTTACTATTATTTTATCAATACGTGACGTACAGACCATCCTTATCTACAACACTATATACCAAATCGTTACTTAATTGGATACATTATACATTTTTTACTTCAAATCAATTGACACCTAAAGTTTTATGGTATTTTGAGCCATAAAATCTTAGGACACTAAAATGGTAGATTTAGTGGTGAGCGACCAATCGTGTTACACTTGGTTTATGGCTTTTGACCATAAGACTTACATCACCAATCCCGAGTGTCGTGTATCGTAAAATAGATAAATAACGATTTTCGACTTTTTATACGTCTCGATAAGATATATTTGTTATTATATGTCTTTATTGGCTTCGGTTACAGAATCAGAGTGGACGGGTCTGTTTGATGACCGCATTTTATGTTGTTTCTAATTAAAACAAATTGTTAAATCGTTAATTTTTATCTACATTGTTAGTCTAAGATCTCAAATGTTTTCGAGTCCATTTTCATTTACAATAAAAAAATCATAATTTTTTTACGTATGTACCTACTCAATTTAAAAATGAAAATAATATCTTGTCTGCATAATAATCTATGCTGCTCTTTAATGCCAACAAGGTGGGTAATAGTTCAAAGATGATGTAGCCAGATGGCAACTGGTAATCATAACTCATCCTCCTGTCAATGTTTTTATAAAGCGACATTAAACATTTAATATAAGATTGATTTTTCCTTGATTAAATTCGTTTAGGAAATGTTAGTTATGCGTGACGAATGACAGTGGTTCTTGTTTACCCCTCTTTGATGGAAGCGATGTCGCAATAGTGGGGATAGAATTAAACTTGTTACATAGTTGGTGTAACAGTGTGTGTTTGTTGCAGGTGGAAAATCCTCATGACATTTGCAGATTTTCTGTTTAGAAGCCTGAGAAATATATTCTCAACCAATAGCTGTAAAATCTTTGGACTTTTCATCGGTACCCACTTTTAAGAAGAATAATGCCTGGACATTAGACACTTAGACAGATATACCATGTCATTCAATTAAGATTGACTGCAAGACCCGGCCACTTTTCTGAAAGCTGTAGTGCTTTTTGACTTTCTGGGGATCCTGATATTACAGGATTAGCAGTAGCATAATGTAGATTAAATCTTTGGGAGACGTTACTTTTAGCACAATAGACACGAGGAACAGCGTAAAAAGAGAGGGGCAATTGGCCATATTAAATTCTTACGGACAAAGAGTACAATTTTTGTTATGTTTGCAATTTCACCTGCAACTTTAGTGAGGTACAATTCTGCAGTTTTCCATTCACATAAAATATGGCACTTTGCAAGGTGAACAAAACAACTTCTTTTTAAATTACACGAGAACATGCCAATATAATAAGCAATCTTTTACCATTTTCAATAGCAAAATGTCAGCTCATAATATCAGACGCAGCCATCTAACTTAACACAACATATTATATTGAAGTACAATGTCATAAAATGGTCCAAATTACGCGGGACCGATATCCAAAAACAATGTCCCGATCGACGTGAAAATTTAAAACATTTTCAACCTTATCTTGTACAGAATAAAGTTACTTTTTTGTATTGTAGCTAACGAATGCAACTACGCGACTGAATAAGTTTTTTTCAATTATAAAAGACTTAATTTGTTGGAGCAACACCAAGCGATTATAAAGCGTTGCGTTTTGGAATAGGGTAGAGAATCGCTTGAGGGTTATAATGATATATGACCAACCAAAATCAAAAAGGTTATCCACGAAAATGTTAATATAATAGTTGCTTCAGTACTACGGGTTTTGTTGGCGTGAAAGCATAAATCAATTTTATGGCCTCATCTAAATCAAGCGCGTTTTAATGGGCGTCCCCCGTCATATCATAGCGTAGTATGATAATTTACTGCTACTATGTGACGAATGTTAGAAATAAAGGGCCCTTCGACCGCTCCCCTACACCCCCCACGTCCCCCTACGTCGTAGGGATTAGTTTTATGCCCTAAACCGTTGTCGTAAATATGTCAGACGTATCTCGGGCCTTCGGGAGCTGTGCTGTGTGAGATAATTTTTGAATTTACTTTATTATTAGTTTTGGAAGGTAGGTCTAGTGTGCCGAGGTATGATGGCGGGTTGGAGACATTTTTTAGGTTTGTGGTCTGTAAAATTATGATAGGTAGGTTAATTCTCTATCTTGATTGCCTTGATTGAAGAGTTACTCAGAAATAAGGAATCTATGGATATTGCTATTTTTTTGTTCTGTTATTTTCATTACTAAACTGAGCCAAGAATGATAGCTTGCAACAGGCAACTCAGGATCATAGATCAGTACATCTAACTTCATCCCAGCCATTTTCTAATCTACATAATCAAAATAAGGTTAATACACAAGGATTCGAACAAGCAACCTTGAGCACGAAAGGACAAACGCTTCGCCACCCCACTCAACCCTACTGTGCAAGCTATAAAAACTAAATGCGATCGCTTCCATTCCTACTCATGCAATTCAGTGAAAACTTTTGAATGTTTCGTTTAAATCATTCACACAATAAAGGAAGACATTCTAAGTTAAACACAACTTAATATACTTAACTCATGCTTAATGCTCTGCAAAGATAGCAACACTCGCATCTCTGACTAAGTTTTATATTAACTAAGGTCATGTTAATGTTAGAATATATAGGTTAGTGGGTCTGTTAGCAACGTGTTCGTTTGACATCTTTAAACACTTTTCACGATGTGATAATGACAGCCGTTCTGGTCGATTTTCAGGTTAAGCCGCCTTGCCTAGGTTGGTCCGTGGATACGTGTATGTAATACATACCAAGTTTCCTCCGTGCCTCGGAAAGCACGTTAAGCGGTTGGTCCCAGCTGTCGATTGTAGATCTTTGACAGTCGTTACATGTAGTCAGTGGCCCGAAAGTCTGACAACCAGTCTTACCAAGGAGTATCGTATTACCCAGTACTAACCGGGTTGTGGAAGTCAGATAGGCTTTCATAGCATAGCATAGCATAGCATAATCAGCCTATTAATGTTCCCACTGCTGGGACGCAGGCCTCCTCTTTATGAGAGGGAATGGGCTATAATCCACCACGCGGGCCCAGTGCGAGTTGGTAGATGTCACATGTCTTCGAATTTTTGGTTCTAGGTCATGCCGGTTTCCTCACGATGTTTTCCTTCACCGTTTTGAGAGCAGTGGTGATGAAATAACTTACACAAAGTAATGCGCCTGAGGCTGGGTTCGAACCCACGACTTACTGCTCGTAAGTCGGGGTCTCCACCACTGGGCCACCGCTGCTCTCAATAGGCTTTCGCTCTATTTAAAATACTGGTATTCAGCTGCATCCGGTAAGATTTGAAGCCGATCCCACCATAGTTTGGAAAAGGCTAGGCAGATGATGTTGTTTTTACGATATTTGATAATGGAGTTCCTCAAAGATCTATATTATAGTACTACCTTCAAGATTGTTTGGATTTATGTTTTCAATGCTTGCTTATTCTGGTTTAAAAGATCACTAGTAAAGCCGGTGATCTTATCTCTTATGGGCTAGTACTTAATTACTTTTCAGAACAGTTTCAAACAATGCTTAGGAAACCAACGATTGATCAGGGTATCTTCTATTACATAGTACTCGATATCAGTAATAATTAGTACAGCAGACCGCACGATAGTGGTAACAAAACCAGTAAAAGCTGGCCTCATAATCTATTGAAAGTCTATACTAGACTAGACCTCAAGGTCAAAGCCTTACCAATGACGTGTGACGGAAAAGCATAAGGTATGTGTACAATCTGCTATAAACATGAATTGTGTACAGTCCAAGCACAGCACGGTTTTCATACCAATATGTCAGTATTTTACCTGCGCTGGGCCGGCCAATTTCGTACACGAATAGCATTCATACCGCGTGCACTTACCTATCAATCAATCATACTTTTATCAATAAATATCAATCAATCAGTAATCAGTGTATCAATCAGCATCAACTCAAGGTGTAAGGTCCCTAACCACACATCTTAATGGTCCTTCGAGCCGGATGACTCTGAAGTAAATAGCAGAAGATCAAAGCTCAAGGTATCCTGATGCGGCCGCAGCCGCTGAAACCTATTTCTACATGGACGATTTGCTGGCTGGCATCATAGCATCGAAAACTCTCTGCATCTAAAGTCAAATCTTATCAATATACTTAGATCAGGCGGATTTAATAAGCAAGCATAATCATCACCATTTTTGTAAGCATAATCTGATTATAACCTTCCCACTGCTGGGTCCCATGTATCCACGTTCTGAGAAAGACTGGGCCATAATACATCACGCTGGCCCAGTGTGAAATGAATCATGAACTATAAAACATCACAGTTTTCTCAAAACACATACATTTTTGACTGCCCACCACAAAACAAACACGCTACGGACACCTCAGATAAAGACGTGGGGCATTATCTCTGAGGCTATAATAAAATACTTCGATTTGACGAAAATACAGTCGTTAGTCGAGCTAGATTACAATAGACGTGGCAAGCGTGGCTCAGTTTAGTTTCATCAAGTTCCGTAGGGTGGCAATAATTTCTTTCTTTTTTTTTTTTTTAAATAAACCTTGCTCCACACTAGGAATTTCTCCTGTATCGTGGGTGCGTTTACAAACATTTAAGCTCACATACACAAACAGCCAGACCCGGAACAACTACCTGTAGGCCATACAAGTATTTGTTCCGTGCGGGAATCGAACCCACGACACGAAGCGCAGCAGTCAATCGCTCAGCCACTGCGCCAACCGTGCCGTCAAAACTAATGATTTGTACCGATTGATTTGAACCGTGCCGTCAAGACCTTTGTTATACAGCCTTGGTTCCTGAAAGTCTGATCAAGTCTTGTGTTGCATTGGCTGACCAGGTGTCGAAATCAAGAAAATTTAAGTGTGACAGATTTTTAGACACCGTGATTAGATCATCTTCAATTCTTTGTAAATTCAGAACTTCCTGGCTCTTGATCTTTTCTTTTTTTTATACGTAGTGAAAACAGGCACAATTTACAGATTGTCTGCGCACATATTGAACTCTTGTCGTCAATTCTGTATTTAAATGATTATAACTCAATAAAGCCATATTTGTATCGGTCGCGAATCTTAAATCAACATACAATCTAACCTTGACCTGCAAATTGATTTGAATTCGCTGGCTTCCCTGCGCTTCTACTTTAAGGTATTGACCAAAAGCAAACATGGCGATTAAATTGGCAGTAGATATACCAACGATAGTCTTTACTTAGGCTTTTAGAAATCTAAGTAAAGGCTACCTACTCTAAAGACCTGTCAGCAAGGCGTCTACTTGTCAGTTAATTATGTCTCCTAGTACAAAATGCTTTTAAGAGTCGATAACCTCAGAGCATGGGGTATCGCCATGACATGTGATGTTTAGTAGCGGTTTACTAAAGCCTTCAAAACGTAGTATAAGTTACATTATTAACTATCAACAAAGCTATGCATGTGGTAGGTATGTAATGATGTAGATTTCGTAGATGAAAATGTTGTGAGGAAATTTATTAGTGATGAAGACTAAAAGGAGACCAACGAAATAAAGGATTGACTGTGTGAAAGTTGATGTATCAAGAAAAGATGTGGCTACTGAGAGGACAACAAAAAATTGGACGTCATTATCAGCGACCACATCGTCGATGCTGCTAGCTTATGACGGTTCTGAGCGACAGAAAAGGATAAAACCATCGAAAAGTGCGATTTCGTCGTCTAGATGTCTCGCAACCCTTATAAAGAAGTGTAGAAGAAGACATACTCCGCTGACCCCAAATTGGCATAAAGGAAAGAGAATGAGGATGATGATCGATCTAGAGCAGTTGCAGTATGTGTCTTGATTATAGCTATTATATCTTCTAAAGATAGGAAATAAGGCTTAGATTTTGAAAAAAAAACAAGAGAGTGAGTTTAAAGACAAAAGAACCATGTTTTCTCCAGTCGTATGCGGTTCACCTAAAGTCCTAGATGAGGGCAAATTATTATCAGTCATTTTTGTTCCACTACAGAGCAATGGCCTCCGGGATTCCCTTCTTCCACTTATCCCTATCCATAGTTGAGATTTCCCAATCCAAAGCACAGCAAAACACAACAAAACACAGCTTTGGCGTAAATTGATTCTACTTAATAACTGACCAGTCCATGATCCGGGGTACTTAGGTCACTTCTTTCAATTCTCTTTCACTTTCCGATCTCCCCTCCTCACCAACAAAACCTTTACCAGCGGAACCCTAAAAAACAATGACCTCATTCGCTTAACGTGTAGGCAAAATATAATAAGCAACATGAAATTTATGTCCGACATAAATTTCATTAATTACCTACAGCAATGATTAATGGTCATAACTATGGTATATTTAACGAAAATAATCATTATTATTGAATAACAACATATCGTTCAGATATATTGATAGTTTCAATTGATTAAATGACTTGGTTTTAAGATAGTCATTAGTTTTTGGATGCAGTGGGTGTGGTTTTTACGTTTTGGTTTTAAAAAGGCTTCGAATCCGGTGAGAACGGTACCCAAAAGAGGTTTATCTGAAGAATTATAATTTATGTACAGTTGCAGATGCATTTGTGGCTTTAAATTATGATTTTGTTATGTCTTTTGAGATCTATAAAATTATTAGGAAATCTGTTTTTTGAAAGTTTTTTGGTATAAAACACTTTCAACTAATAAAGTGAACTACAACCAAAAGCTGAGTCTCTGCTGAGCAAGAGGTCTTTGATTTCATTCCCAGGTCGGGCAAAGTATTATTGGGTTTTTCCATCAGGAATTTCTCAATAGTAGCCACGGAGTCTGAAGTTGTGGCCGGTTGATGGCAATAGGCTTGCCCTCTTTTACATGTGGCTTAAACATAACTGGTAAAATGGGTGTGTGCTATTTAGGTACACCTGTGCCTAACCCATCGGGGACTGCAGGACTGATGTTATGTAACGTTTTTATTAAATTATGTCATACCTCAAAAGTACAAATCGAAAAAAATCTACACTTAGATAGACGATTTTGGAAATTCTAGATCCATTTTACTTAACTATCTTTCATTTTGTCAATTATGAAGACTAAGTGCTTTACTAAAAGTACCATTAAAGCGAGCTCACGAACTGGAATGCAAAGTGACACATTGACCGTTTGATGTCGGCAGCTCATAGATCAGGATCTGTCTGTCGCTCTCACTGAAATAAATAATGACAGCTCCGATCTATGGGATGTTGTATGTGAGATAGACACAAGAATTTAATTAACCGGCCCAAAAAACTCAAAATTTAATAAAAATGTATCCATAATTTTAATCACCACACTTGTTTACAAAATGCTGTCCATGTAATCTTTGAGGGTGCTGCTAAAGCCGATTTTGACGTCATTAATGCACCTTCCTTTTCTGTCCTAAAATTGCTCAACTCAAGCCATGATGAAAAACTTGAGTTAAAGTCGCGTTATGTGTATGCAAAACTTACTATGACTGTCACAGACGCCGAGTGTCTTACAGATGTAATGCTACATAGCCTAGCTATGTGTCCACCAGACACAGCAACTCCGTCTGGTCGAAGGATCCTTCCCTTTTCATTGGAGGATGATGAACTTTTCACTGTGTTCTGTTCTACAGACTTTATGAGGTGAACTAGTAAATTTTCCCCTATAGATCTAACTACAAACTATAAAGTAACAAATATTCAGTACTAGAAAGTACAGAACTTAGATCAAAAACATTATTATGTTGTCCCTTTCCGCTGGACTTTTACGATCCACAATAAACAGCCTACAATATTTTGATTACATACTAAATTTTTACTGAAGGAATCACAACCGAGAGAATTTTGGTTTCTTTTTAATGAGATGAACCACTAAACACTTTATGGGGTACGGGGGCTATAATAAAACACGCGAAACATTTAAATAATTACATTACGACTTTGTCGGGTGAAAAAAGTCGTAAAACGACTTCAATTTTTACGACTTTTTTACCGATTGAAGGGAATAATGTCTACATGCGTAGATTGTGTTTCCCTGGTTCGATGTCTTGTATGTGGGATCAGATAAAATATACTGCTGATGACTATCAACTCTAATGCTGTAGAGAAACCAGCTTCAGTTTGTAAACCACAAAACATTGTATGTTACTTTGGAAGATATGTTCTTATCAATTTATTGAATATACTCCAAGATATCATCATCTTTCTGCCTTTGTCCTATTTTACTTGGGATTGGCGCAACTCGTTTTTTTCTTCCATTCTCCCCTGTCAACCGTCACGCAATCATTTACACCTTTTTCTTTCATATCCATTCCTCACACAATCCATCCATCGTTTCCTTGGTCTTCTTCACTCTCTTCATCCATCAACATATTCATTACTCTTTTAGTCACATGCGATTCGTCCCTCCTCATCACAGCCCATACCAAGACAGTCGATCCCTTTTTAATTTCTCTATAACTGACTCAACTTTCAACCTTCCTCTAGTATACTCAATCCTTACCTTATACAATGTTGTCACATCACACATCCATCTCAACATTCTCATCTTCGCTACGTGGAATCTTTTTTCATCCATTTTCTTCAAAGCATTACGATTTTCGGCACGGCAGGTCTAATCAGGGACTTGTATATTTTCCGCTTTAACTTGAGGGGCCTTGGGTCGCAAGTTGTTCCAGTGACCTGTCGCCATTTCATCCAGCCTGAGATGATCCGATGCGTTACGTCTTGGCCTATTTCGCCATCCTCTTGGACAAGCTACCCGAGGTACCGGAAATCGGAACAGATCGATGAGCGTTCCGGCA
This sequence comes from Noctua janthina, assembly GCA_963576755.1. Taxonomy (NCBI): domain Eukaryota; kingdom Metazoa; phylum Arthropoda; class Insecta; order Lepidoptera; family Noctuidae; genus Noctua; species Noctua janthina. The sequence goes on from OY755058.1 coordinate 17,889,921, forward strand.
TGAGTTATGGGCACAGGACTGGAGAGACCGCCGAAATCACAGAATAGGTATTCTGTTTTAGTCCTACTTAACTTCAGGCCAACATTCTCCAGTCTTTGGCACCATTCCTCCAATCTGCTCTGAATCTCTAGGCCACTCTCAGCAACCAACACAATGTCATACACCAGGGAGCCTCTTCCTGGATGTCCGACGTAAGTGTGTCCATTATCACCAGGAAGAGGTATGGGCTTAGAGCCGACCCTTGGTGTAAGCCGACAGCCACATTTAAGCTGCCGGTAGTGCCCGTTTTAGACCGGGCTTGGGGACTACATCGACTGTACATCGCTCGGATCAACTGCACATACGGCATAACACAACCGAAATCAAAAACGAACAATATATCAAGCAAAAACAAGAAGTCAAAATTCTTTTTAGTCAAAGAACAAAAGTCGCTCGCGCATTCATTGGTATCCACAGTGCCTGCTTAGAACACCCTCCGTTACCCGATGCATCTGCTTCAATTGAGAAAAGTGATGGTTGCACCTTTTACCTTTCTGTAGCTACCAGGAGAAGAAGACGTAACGATGACTGTCGTTCCTGACCATCTAGCAGTAACCATGTCAACACTGTCACCTAAATAATTATGTGCTTTCACGACCCTTTAGGATTTAAGGATTTAAAGCCTTAAAATTGAGAAGAACTATATGCTTTTTATACATCCGAATCGGAACATAAATTCAAAAATCAAAATGTTGCATAAATAAAAGCAGTAGCATAAAGCGGTCCATGAATAACTCATAGGATTGTTTCATTTCATTTTATTACGCTCTGTGCCAGTCACACCGAATTTTGTATAATACACGAATGTGCAAGCTATAAAAACGCTGTTTTTATAGGTTTAATAACTTCACTGTGTATGGTTGCACTAAAATGGCTAAATTGTAAGCTTTGAGCGATCGTAGCGAGGTATGAATTTATTTTGAGAGTTGTGAAGTTGTATTAGAAATAAGGATTATTATTTATTTTAATGTTAAGAGCTGGAAATTAACAATACAGCATAGGAACTCACGCATTTCTAATAAAAACGAAATGGGTACACTTTCGGGAATTTTAAGTTTATCAGGCAACTTACGTTTACAAACTCTGTTTTTCGCCTTCATATTTAATAACATTATCATGCATTGCTGAGATGACGAGTAATGGAGAAATATGGAAGAAGGAGACATGCTGCGCCGACTCCAAATGAATTGGGATAAGGGCAGGAGAATGAGAATGAGGATCTATTAACATGCAATTCATAAACATATTATCAGTTGACTGTACTTACAAGTTTTTAAAGCTTTAATAGTTTTTCACAGCTTTTTAACCATGACTAGGTTAAAAGCTGTTTGGTGATATGAAAATATAACAGCGAAATACCAAGAGATATATCGTTTCATGTGTAGTTTTTATTTCTAACGGACCCCAATTTTCATCTTAACTTGCAATAGGTACGTATTGCACAGCTAGAATAAGAACCCTGATTCTCTCCAACCCATCTCCACCACTTTAATACCCCATCATCACAATAATCCCTCTTAATAAGTTAAAACCTCCGAAAAACCCAGTAAAAACTCTTTTCCAACGTTATTGCAGATCGCTGACGTGACAAATGCCGACGTTGACGTTGCAACGCTGACGTCCGACAGTACGACCCTCGGCGGGGGTGAAAAATGGGCCGTGTAATGCGGCCTTTATTGCTAAATTAATATCATTCAGGGGACTGATTTTTGATTGGTTATTGAAAAATTTGGAAGGATGTTTTTGCGCTTTTCGACGTAAATATTGGGATTTACTTTTGTACATTTTCATTGAATCACTTTGGTATTGACATTTTTTGATAGTCTAATGACATTAACCCTCACTGTTTCGTGTTTTATTGAACAAAGGACTGTTGAACTATCATAGTGAAACAAAACTCTTGGAATATGTTAAGCGGCAGATTACGTGCCAGCAGAAGTTAATTGATCTTTGGTTTGATAAATTAAACTAGAAAGCTTTTTCAGTTAAGAGTTAATTAGCTCGGTATACAGGGTGAAGGGGCACCGACGCTAAAACGGTTACCACGTAATAAGATCATCATTCTGAATCTCCCATGGAGAGTTTTTGACTTTTTTATAAAAAAAAAGTTGTTTCCTACAAAACTGCAATAAATACACGGTTAAAATGTATGAAACACCTGATTGTTTTTTTAAATTACTGATGAAAAATTTCAGAAGAACGGTTCAGACTGATGTAGTGAATACGTGGTAACCGTTTTAGCATGGGTGTCGCTTTCACCTTGTATTAACTGTAGAGAATTACAAATTCACATCCACAGCCTGCAAGTCTAAACTTGCAGGCTGTGGATGTGAATTTGTAACATCATAATAAAATATTTCCAAAATATAGTTCCACCAAGAGCACTTCCACACATAACAAACTCACTCACAAGTAACCTAACATTAGCTCAACCTTCCTAACCCTCAAAAATCACTAAATAACAGCCGCCAGCACCAGACACATAACTCACCCCCACCCACCCGTCATATTTCCATCATATGCGAGCAAAAATACAACTAGATTCATTATCAGCCCGATACATCACCCCCTGTAATGGCCGGGGGGTGTTCGTGGACCGTGGGAGGGGGCCAGGTTGATTCATAACCAATAAATCAATGGACTAGGGCGAGGTAATAGTCCAAATATTGTGCGCATACTAGGGTAGGTCGGCAAAATGGTCATCCCTTAAGAAGGTTGATTTGTGCGTAATTTTCTTTCTGGTTTTTTGTTTATGTTTTGTTTACTTTGATGCGGGTGGTGTGTTGGGGCTTGGAGCTGTAGTGGTTGTGATAGAGAAGATATTTGATAGTATTCTCTGTGGTGTTTTGTGGACTTGTTAGTAGGTATGATGAGATCGAGGGTCGAAGTTTTGTGCAAGATACTTTCGTTGAATCAGTAGTCAATATGAACTAAATCAGATATTTCATGAAGCTTTAAGGTTACAAACGATTTGACTCGTGAAGTAATTGGGACGAATGGTTCAAAAATGAATGTACGGAATTTTATTGTATGGACAACAATTAAATCTTTGCATAAACAATTTCTTGCGAAGGTCGCAGAATACCACGGGGTGGAAGGACCAGCAGAGGAACGGTCGATGTGGTGACGCTTGGTCCTGGCTTATGTCCAGTAGAAGAAATCTTTTAAAAGATAATAAATAGTTAAAATCTTAAAAGAAAAACTTATAATATGCCATAGTAATTTTAAGCATTCACAGCTTTGATAATTGTAATAATATGTACCAAATAAGTTACCTACCCTTCAACTGCTTCTTACGTCTACAAACCTGCACAATCCGTATTTTCAAATCCATTATTCCACCATTACTCCAGCTTCCCCTAAAAAACCCAGCCAGCTATCAGGTACCATGTCGCTCACTTCACGTATCTACTCGTCTATCGACAATCCACCGTCAGTCGTCACTGTTCGCGACTGTATCTCTGACGTACGTCACTCAAGCCCCAAACGATTGAATAAAATGTCAATTTTCCACTTACACCACTGTTCATTTGGCTTTTGGGAATCGTGGAAAAATAATAACAGCGGTTCGGGGGTCCATCTTCTAGGTTAAGCAACTGTTGCCAAGGTCAGTTCATGGATGGGAGGCTGTACATTACGTACCAAGATTTACCTTTGTTTCCTGTCGTCGTTTATAGATCTTTGACAGTCTTTACGGGTAGTCAAAAGCCCGGAAGTCTGACAACCAGTCTTACCAAGTGTTATCGCGTTACGTAATAACTGGGTTGTTGAGGTCAGATAGGCAGTTGCGATATGTAAATTACAGCTGCTTCCGGTTAGACTCAAAGCCGACCCTAACAAAGATATAAGTATAATAATAATAGCCTATATCGTTCCTACTGCTGGGACACAGGCCTCCTCTCTAACAAAGATACCACTGTCTATTTGAATACTGGGCCTATATTTAAAATAGTGGAATGATTATTATCCAAGCAAATCTTGTAATCTTTTGATTTATTGACTATTTAAGATAAGTTATTTTTGTTTTAAGGTAATTTAAAACAAGTTACAGGTTAGACGTGTCACATAACAGAATTATTTCCTAGATTCAATTTCTGATAGTCACGCAAATAATCTAAAAATAAAAATCTAGTTCTTCCTAATATTTTTATAAAATAACACACATAATAATATCACGCCTTAAGGGTTAGGCAGCGGTGTAGTTGATGTGTATACTCACATTTTGGCTGTAATGTTTAAAACTCTTATGTAATAGCCCCCCCATTACATAAGACTGGCGAGTCTATTGCCATAAAACCGGGCACGAATCCACAAACGGCAAAAACCCAATATTATTTTTTCGGATAAGGGAATCAAACCTACGACCTCTTGTGGCGCTTTCGGTCACTAGACCAACGGGGCAGCCTAAAATTAAACTGTGCAAAAGGCTTTTTATCGTAATATTCATCTTAATACAGATTTATCTGTCGAAATATTTGAAGCATTTCTTATTATTGTCCGATCGGCGATCCTTCGTCAGTTGTCGGTGACTGTATCTGTGACGGCCGTCAATCAACTCGCAAACGATTGAATAAAATGTCAATTTTGTACTTACGCTCTTGTTTTTGTGGAGCTTTTAGAGAGGATTCGGTTTCATAGTGCGGTGTTGAGTTTTTGTTAATGTTGTTGGAACTGCGGAATTGATGTCTTTATTGTTGAATAATAGTGAATATTGAAAACAGTTCAGATTGTTATATTGAAGATAGTTTAATACTGAGTAAGATAAACTCCCTCTAAGAGAGAGAAAGCTTGTCTACCAGCAGTGGAAAAGTTATAGACTGATTAGGCTAAGCTTAACTGCCGTTTTGTACACATTTTTAAACTTATTATTAGGGTCCTAGTAAGAAACCGGAATGGTGAAAATAGTAGTTAACTAAAAAAATTCAAATATTTTCAAGTAATTATTAAAAACGCTGATTCAGCAGAAATCTCAAGCACTTTGAATTATAATCATATTTCATAATAATCACAAAAACTTCGTCTCCCTACATCCAAAAAATATTAATATATCCACAAGAATCCAGAAACGCGATAAAAGCATCAATAAACATAGCAAGTCACTACTGAACCATTTGAAACGAAAAAAAAAACAACAGATGCTGACAAAAGAAGTCTTTTGTCAGCTCGCGCGACTGACATTTGTCAATCAACCCTCGCGCCTGTCAGCTGTCAATGACAATTAATGGCCGCCCATACAAAGTTTTATGGCTTTTATTACCCGAATTGTATGAAAATGATTAATGCAAGCACTAATGCAAATCCACGCGGGCGACGCACGTAGGCACTTATTGTGTTTTTCGTAGTTTTGTATAAAATTGATTTATTGAAAATTTCGCAGTTACGTCCTTGTGCGTGGTGGCTGTGGGCGGCGCTGAGTGTGTAGGTCATTATTAGAAATGCGTATTATGAATAAATCGAACATTTCTTGAAATCGAAGAGACTTCCTTGTAGATGTATTGATTACCAAGACTTGGTAAATAATGATGGATGATACGAAAGCAACGTTGAGTCGGTAATCTATGATACTGTCTTCCTGACCGTTTTTGATCATAGCGGCCACCTTAGCAGAGACTAATCATGGACGCAAGAACTAAATATTACACTGCACAAGTGTGTATGGAAACAGATGCAATCTCTCTCTACTCACTCCAATAGTTTAAAGGGACGGTCATCCAACATGATCAGAGAGTCGTGCGCCTGATGCAGGACCAACGGCTTAACCTCCATTCCACACGAGGTGACGGGGCTGTCATACCGCCGACTTTTAACTACTGAAAAATTCCTGACGGAAAAGTCTCTGTTATGTATGTACATCGTGAACCATACCTTAGTATCCGTTGTTTGTATTAGTCTTAGTACACATAAATACTGTGAGTAATATCGCAAGCGCGATTGTGAGCATGAGGTCCTGGGTTCGATTCCCGGATCGGTCAAACTGTTTGTTGGGTTTTTTCATCAGGAATTTCTCAGTAGCAGCCCCCTATTACATGGGACTTAAACATTATTGGTGAAATCTGGGTACTATTACACATCTGCCTAACCCTTCGGGGACTACAAGCGTAAGCTTGTACTGTTGAATAAATATACAGTGACACAAGATAGCGAAGTGTAGCGATAGATATTGCCTGCACTACCGAGGTACCGATCCTAACACTCTTTAATTGCTCCACCTATTTGCCCCAGAGCGGGGCAGAGGTCAAAAGAGAACATAGAGCAGTGAACACCACGCTCGCTCAGTGCATGTTGGCTATTAAAACTACGTACCTACAGGGTGTAAACAGACCCTTCACACAGCCGTCAACCAAGCATTCATTTGTACATCAAACTAAGTACATTAAACTTTACGCAAAGATTATTGCAGGGAATCGACTTTTTTTTTTGGGGTGAAAAATCACGTTTTACGGTAGGACTCGATGTAAGGCACTCAAACCATTGTGCTGATGGATGAATTGAATAGTACAGTGGTCGTGGAGGTATGTAAAGTAAAAATCTTACATTAAAAACATGGATTTAAAAAAAAAAACTTGTGAAAATGTTGGAACTTAGACGCCCAATATCTCCGTAACTAGAAGGTTCCCAGGTATGGTCTAGGACAAAAAAATGATCGCAAAGACGGGGAGAACAAGTGCTTTTCGGTTATGTTTTGTTCTATTTACACCCTTTTTTTTTTTTTTCTCTCTTTATTCAAAAGGGGTTTGTTCAATATTTACACCCTTTAAACTGAGTAGGTGCCTTTGACTTCTGATGTTTTCTTTTGCTATAGGACTGTCATCATGATCTCCCTGCCCCTCCTTGTTATATTTGGGTCAGCGCAACACGTTTTCTTCTTCCGTTCTCCCCTGTCAGACGACACGGCATTATTTACTCCTTTCTCTTTGATCTCATTCCTCACCCAATCCATCCATCTTTTCTTTGGGCTTCGTCTCCCTCTCCATCTATGAACGTTCATGCTGATGCTGCAGGACGATGTATCTTAAATATAAGTTTTAAACTATCATGCTCACTAACATTATCATTAACACCAGAAACGGGATATTTACTATGTTTTTGTTTGTCTAATATCGGGAACTCAAAACAATCAGTAAACATGGTAAATATCCCGTTTCTAGTGTTAATGATTATGTATATTAGATTTAAATAAAAAGATAATCGGAACACTGATCACGCCACCACGGACCGACCATGGGAAGAGGATCGCTCTTCAGGCTAAGCAGATCCTGAAGATAGATCCGTGTATCATACAAATCAAATCAAATCATTTATTTCTTTGCAAACATGGGTAATAGGTACTTAGATGTTTTTTTTTTTATAATAAGGTTCTCCACATTTTGCCGTCACATGGGCATGCAAATAGTTAGTTTACAAAATATTCTAAATTTAAAATAAGCGGCATGTCATTGGAATTATACAAAATAGAAAAAAAAAAAAATGTCAACATGGTCAAAGTAATAAAAAATGAAAAATATTATCAGTAATGTCAAACAAATAAGTGGCATGTCATTGGAATTACATAAAATAAAAAATAAATAAAAAATAAAAATATGTCTGCATGGTCAAAGTAAAAAAAATAAAATAAAATAAATTTAAAAATATTATCAATAATGTCAAACGGAATAACATTATGCCAACTAGAATAATAATATGTCAATTAGTACTAACAGTATGAATAGTTTTAAATCACAACTTATCTAAAAACACAATATATATAATAAAGAAAGGCAAAAAATCTTTTTTCTTCAGAATTCTTTCTCGGTAAGGAATTCACTGACAGTATAGTACGCTTTATGCGTTAAAAAGCTTCTGAGCCTGCTTTTAAATAATGGTAGCGGCAATACTTTCCATTGCTTAGGTAATTTATTATAAATGACCGAAGCCATGCAGTAGACGCTCTTGCGCATTAGTGCCGTTTTGGCGGGATGGGAACACACTAGGACGTAATAGACGCGACAATAATCGCGTCTATTACGTGGAACTACGTCAGTCAGACGTTTAAAACGATTTGGGTTCGTCTTCACAAACACAGCTACTTCCATTATGTACAAACTAGGTAGTGTTAATATTTTGTGCTGTTTAAAGTATGGCATGCAACTATCAGTAGATTTAAGCTTAAACATCGCCCTTAGACATCTTTTCTGGGCTTTAAAAACTGTTTCTCTTTCGGTTGAATTTCCCCAGAACATTATACCGTAACGTAGGTGGGATTCTACTATGCCATAATAAGCAGTGAGAAGTGCGTCCATATATACTATTGGGGATAGTGAATGTAGAGCGTATGCGGACTTACTAATTCTCTTACATAAAGTATCGGTATGTACTTTCCAATTTAGCCTTTTATCTATTACCAGTCCCAGAAATTTTGTATTTTCTACTTCTTCTACTACTTCATTGTTGTAGTGTATATTAGGGCTAATTCTAAGAATACGTTGACTAAAATGTACAACTTTTGTTTTTTCCATGTTTATTTTTAAATTATTTGCCTCTAACCAATTAACAACATTTTTTAAATAACTATTAATGTCGCTTTCGTATGTCTCCACACTTTTACATGGTATTGTCACAGTACTATCGTCGGTGAAACAGTGTTATTGGTTGTTTAATGCATTCAGGTAGATCGTTTATGTACAGTATGAATACAAAAGGACCCAATACGCTCCCCTGCGGTACTCCAAACATAACTTCACGCTCTGAGGATCGAAATATCTCTTCGCGCTTGCTCACTAGATTAATTTGACAAATTTCAGTTATTTGTTTTCGATCTCTAAGGTAAGACTAAAGAAGACTAAGTAAATTGCCTCTAATTCCGTAAGCTTCAAGTTTTCTTAAGAGAATCTCATAATCCAGGTGGTCAAAGGCCTGTGTCATGTCACAAAATATGCCACATACGGGTATTCGTTTGTCAACATTCTGCATAACATTATAAAAGTCATAAACGGCCATATTGATAGTTCTACGTTATCTAAATCCTTTCTGTTCGTCACATAAAATGTTATTTTTATCAATTAATTTATACAGTTCGTTATAAATGTATTTCTCAAAAATTTTGGAGATCACAGGTATGAGTGCGATTGGCCGGTAAAATTCCATTAATTCTCTATTATTTTTCTTAAAGATTGGCTTTATTATTGAAGTTTTTAATGTATCGGGGAAGATGCCTGCGCTGATACTGAGGTTAATTAAATGACTTAAGTGACATTTCCATCGAGACGTGCTTACACATTTTTAATTCATTCTTTAAAGTACTCTTCAAAAATTATTTTAGATATTATTTTAATTTTGTATTTAATAACTAAGAAAATAAAATAAATACAACTCAATAATACAGTAAGAGGATCGTGAAAGTTAATATAATCACGAAGCAAACGTCTTGTGAAAATAATTAATATCGATTTCGAGACAGAGCGACTAGCGACTGTTCTGCTCAGCTCTGAGTGGTCCAAGTTATAAGAGGCAGGAATCGTTCCGATTTAAGATGGATGAACTCTATACTAATGCTGAGAGCAAATAATTCACCCCACGAGTCGTAGGTAATCTTGTTAATGTTTTATCAAGACGAAGTTTCTCATAAAGATAGATGACCTCGATAATATTTAATTTTTTCGATGGTATACAAATCACGTTGAGTCGCTCAACATTTATTTCCGTGTTATCGCTGTGTTTGACTTTGCTTTGCGTAAATTACGTAGATGAAATGTTCACTCACCTAGCTACAGACCATCTCACTAATACAGCAAGTAGATAAGAGCAGCGATGAACTTGCATTGGGTGTGTCTGCAGCGACCAATTTGATGAATCTATCCGTAATGAATCATTCCCAATGTCAACTCGTGAAACAAATGACATCTGTTTTATGGCAATTTGTCTTTTAAGCAGATTTTTTAACATACAGGTTTAGTTTTCAATGATAGGACTTTGTTTTTTAAATGTTGGAAAATGAAATTTAAAAAACAATATTTCCAGTCATGGTTGTTGCACTAAATTGTGATTTTGACGCGTCCTCTTGACAAAATTCAATTTTTATTTTAAAATTGTATCGATTCTGAATTACGTATGAAAATTTGGCTCATTGAAAACTCACCCTGTACCTACTTACATCACTAAATTATGGTAGGCATAGGTCTGTTCCCTGCAACCTTTACCAGGTCATCGGTCCACCTAGTGGGAGGCCTTCAAACGCAACGTCTTCCAGTTCGCGGTCGCCACTCCAGAACTTTCCGGCCCCATCGGCCATCCATGCGAGACGCACGGGACCGGTCAATGTGGCGACACTTGGGGGAGGCCTATATCCAACAGTGGACGTCTTTCGGCTGAAAAGATGATGATGATGATAGGTCTGTTCTAAAAATAACTCCCAACCGCTACTCTCTCTTATCTTCGACCTCTCGTCAACGTCACAATTTCATTACCGCCGAGATCCACGTCACGTCACATCGCGTCACGTCAACTCACGTCAGTTGCCGTCACTCCCGTCAGTTGTCACCCGGCCGTCACTTACCTGCCACCGGCGGTTTAGACAGTTCGTTAATTAGACGGTAACTTGATGTGTTACGTGTTTTTAGTTCGAATAATGTAGTTTTAGTTCTGTTGAGCTGTGAGGCATTGGGGAATATAGGATGTGTGGGTTTTGTTAGTATTTTTAGTCAGTAGGATCTAGAGACCTTTGAGCTGTATTACATAGCTGGTTTTGTGGCTTAGCAACAACCAAAGTAAGCATCATCTGCCTAGCCTTTTTCCCAAGTATGTTGGGTTCGGCAGACTTGGCTACCCTGGTCTAACGGAATACAGCTGAATACCAGTATTTCACATGGAGCGACTAACTATCTGATCGCCACAACCCAATTAATAGTGGGTAAATTACCCCTTGGTAAGACTTATTGTCAGACTTTCGGGGCACTGACTACCTGTAACAACTGTCAAAGCCGGGTAACAAATAAAAGCCGGGTCCAACGGCTTAACGTGCTTTCCGAGGCACGGAGGAAATTCGGTATGTAATGGGTGGCACCCATCCACGGCCCATCTTAGGGTAGCACAGCTTAAAAGATCGATCCTTGAACTAGATTGAGCAATAGTTATAATTTACTTTAACCAATTTTTTCCTTCTATATAGCAAAAGTCGCTGGAAAATTCTTCTGACTAGTTTTTTTCTTGTCTCAATATTACTTAAAACATGGGTAATATAATGCGTGTATAAGGTATACCTCTGCCTAACCCTTCAGAAATTACAGGCTTGATGTTGTGTATGTAACCCCGGACGGTTCAAGTTGATACAATGAATCTCGTGCTGTATTTTTAAACAGTGCGTTGACCTATCATCGTAACAAAACAAAGCTCCAGCTTCCATAACCTATCACAATCCTTGCTAAATAAAACCTTGAGCTACATGACGAGTCTACCTACCAACAATGTGCGTATTAACAGGTCGGTCTGTCGGTCCATTGTCAGCGAACGTCGCAGGATCCTCAATTGATTGTGACAATTTATTACACGCGTCCACTTGACAAGTACTGACTGATATTTATTTATTGGTGACTTGATGTTTTGTAGATTGGTTTCTTGATATTGTTGGAGTTTAGACTTGCAGTAAGGAACAACTTCACACCAACAACTTCACAACTTCACTTCTTCAGGGTATTTCAGGGTCATAGGTTACCAACTAAAAGAAGGAACATCACCGCCTTGGAACACCTGATTTACGGGAAACCAGCAAAAAATGCTATTGCATCTAAATCTGCACGCTGGTTTTTCCCAAATGGTTAGGCAGTGGTAAAAGTTGAAAGAGAATCGACTGTCGTGGTAATATGTGATCAGGAGGTCGAATCGCATGTGGCTAAAAGGGTGATAATTATAAATGTTGAGGATGTGGATGGAGAGGGAGAGGGAGATCGAGATAACGATGAGTGTGTGAGGAATGATTTATGCAAAAATCCAACCACACTTTCCCCACCTGGTATTCTTTTACTTACTTACTCATCAGCCTTTTATTCTGAATTGGTTGCTGTTGTTGTGAGTTTCTATAGTAAATCAATCAGTGTCTCAATTCAGTGTGCCTCTTGGCAAAGGCCTCTTCTAGCTTCTTCTATTGAACTCTATCACGAGCTACTCTCCTCCACTTAGAACCTGCAGTGAGTTTTAATTTGTCCTCATCTCCTTTGTTATTTTCCCCTGCTCCTTTTACTGTTTCTGGGATACCAGTCTGTTATTCGTTTACACCACTTCTCCTGCTTTGCTCTCATCATATGGCCTGTCCATCTCCATTTTTGCTGGCCAATTCCAATCAAGATGTGTTACTTTTGTTTTACTTCTAAGTTGGTCATTTTTTACTCGCTCTTCTTTATTAGCCCCGGTCATACTGCGTTCCTTGGCTCTTTGGCAATATTGTTTCGACCTGGGATTTAAGCTCACGGCAGAAAAGGTATTACAAGATTTACCAAAATACTAAGACAACATAAGTAGTTATCACATACACTCAAACACCGCTTTATATAAAATCTCAATCCACATCCGTACAGCATAAAGCCATCAATGTATCTGTCAATACACATGTTTACCCGGCCGCAGCTGAAGCGCTGCAAGTTTATTAAAATAAAGCGCTTCTTTTTTCGCCACAATCTCCCGCAAACGCGTCTGACTATTTTAGATTTGATGATATATTGTCGACTACCCTGCGAATGGGACCCAGCACAGATGTGGCGTTAGGTAGAATATATACTGGTTGAAGTAATTAAAATGGCAATTTATTGGTATGAGATATTAAACGGTCTATATTTTAGAAGTTGAGCTTGTGTGCTATTGTTATGAAGCTGCTGTAATATCGCGTTATATATCCCCCTGACTGTTTTCGTTCACGGCGGCGGATGTTAGCAGAGATTAGCCCGATGGCTAATCTCCCGCACCGATGCGTGGGAGATATTATAGCACAGCGTAGACACAGGTACTTTTATAGTCTGACACGACCGGAGGGAGAACAGGCGCAGGATCAACGGCTTGACGTGCTTTCCAAGGCACTTTTTCTCAAGCTATTTTGAAAGTCTCGCTAACTTGGTAGAATAATGTTTGGATTTAATTTTGCAACAGATTCACTCTGTTCTAATGTCTTATTATAATTCACTGGTGACAATTTACCAACGTTAATACGTTGGTAAATTGGCAATTTGCAATGTTAAGTTGGCAATTTAATGATCAGATCTGAATAACTCCATCTCCTCTATGGTTATAATCCATGAATAGCCATCACCAACATCATTTCTATCAAAAACAATAAGAGAAGCTGAAACTCATCCACTATTCCACCTATCGTACATACAAACAGCTCAAACTACCTTCCATCTACTTAAAGTAAATAAAAACAATCCAAAACCATTTGAAAAATAAATAACATCCCATCTCCACTCCTACTCTGTGTTCAATGTTTGTGAGATGTAGTAGAGGGGAGAGCAGGCAAGGAGGGGGGGGACGCACAGATGCGCCCGCGCAGTCGCCGCTGTGACGAGCCTTGACAGACATAAATCAATTGTCAAAGCATCAGCGGTAATCTTCAGTAATGGCGGGTAGAGTTGTGTGGATACGATGGTCTGTATTTTAGATTTTACAGTCGGTGTGTGCTTTGTTTTGTGGTCAGTTTGGAGTAGATTCTTGAAGACAAATACTTAGAGCTTTTAGACTAATACTTGATTTTATGTTGGTTTTACAACAAAGTCAATTTAATTACGGGTGACCGATGACGATCTGGGTTTATGTTAGTAAGATTAACCCAAGGTAAAGTTTATAGTTGATTTGTTAAGTTTTTTCTGGGTTTTGTTAGAGAGATTTTATTTCCTTTGAGGTCATAAAAAAATCACCTGTGCAAAGTTGGGAAATCCGTTCGGGAAAAAAGTTTTTTGTTTTTTTCATAGGTCAAAGAAATGATGGACAGGCAGCACTAATAGCATCTGCAAATCATAACAAAACTGGTGGGAGGCAAAAAATAGAAACGTTAAGACAACTTTAGCTAGGCAAATAAGTATCTACCTAAATTATCAAGCAGAACATTTGCCTCCCACACGGCACATCCCCACAAAACCAACGCTATCAAAGGGCAACGAGCACAGCTTAATAAGTCCAAATGGCGGCGGCGACAACAGAAACGTGTTGTATCATGTCCCGGCCGTGGGAGCCATCAGCCATCGATTGGCTCGAGTGCTGTCATCTGTTTGATTGGTTCGGGTGACGGTTGCTTTAGTTTTAACATGGCTTTATAAATGTCTTGTGTAGAAGGCATGTGATCTTGAAGTGTACTAGTGTTCTTTAGTGGGATGAGAAATAGTATCTATGGAGTATCTTGCCCATTCTTCTCCATGAGATCTACGCTTTTGGAATGAGCAACTACAATCCAGTCACAGTTATTATTCCTGTGGCTGGACTGTAGGTAGCGTATATCTGACTATGCAAAAGTGCCTGTCACGGGTCTATTTGAAAGAAATGCTTTGAGTTCGAGATTTGAACAGTTCAGCATCAATCCGCACTGGGCCGCGTGGTAGATTAAGCCCCAATCCCTCTCTCAAAGGAGGCCGCTTACACGTTACGGTTGCTGGGACACATGCATTATACCATTATCCAACACGCGGGCCCAGTGCGGGTTGGTGGACACCAAAAATATACAAGTTCGATGTCTATTCTTTGTATAATAGAGATGACTGTGGTCTGTGTTGACCCAAATTTAGTTAGTCACAATCACACAAAGCTACAATGTTGTGGGACTAAAATTTGTGCTGAAAACTGAAATAAAATATCGATCCATCCATTAAGAGAAAAACGTATTTGTCACGTCCTAAACTTCACATCGCCACGGATCAATAAAAAATAGGGTTTTTCATATCATTTCCTCATTTGTTAATTAAAAAATTTGTAGTTTCCCTGTGGCTAACATTTACTCCCATATTTCCTGACAAAACGTAAACAATACCTCCCATACCACAGTGAACTTCAACCTATGCTTCAAATCAGTTTGCAAATTACAGGGGATTGTATGCAAAATAGATCACAACAGTCCTATTACCGTCCGTAATCTGTCATTACTGAAGACCATTATCTGAATAAATAGGCAGCCTATCTGTTCTGTGATATTACCGTCAATAGCTAATGTTGTAACTAGCACTTACGTCCCTTTGGTAATCCATTGAAGTACTATCTTGCAAACTGTTTGTTTTTTTTTGTTGGGAATTAGCAGCTGACAGAATTTTATAGAGATAACATAACATCACGCCTGTAATCCCCGAAGGGTTAGGCAGCGGTGCACTTAATTATACACAGGACACCCATTATTTCGCCAGTTATGTTTAAGTCCCATGTAATAGGGGCTGAGCCTATTCCCATCGATCGAGCACAAATCCAGAGTCCATAATTACTACCGAGAAATTCCTGATGGAAAAACCCAATAACGTTTTGCCCGACCTGGGAATCGAATCCAGGAACTCATACTGCTGCATGAACGAGGCAGTTCAATGTTATAGACATAGGTAGGTAAGTAGTGTTTGTTTGACTAGCTCTTATTTATTTATTTATTTATTTAACACTTCAAGCACAGAAGTACAGAGGCGGACTTAATGCCATAGGCACTTACTATTCCATTGTTGGAGAAAGGCCTTCTCCTTAGGTCTCCCTCAATCCCAGAGCTACCAAAAACCATCCTTTGTTAATGGAATCCGCCACATCTGTCTGGCCAGTAATTTCCCCAAAACGCTTACTTCCTAGATTGACAGGTCTCTCTTCACGATATTTTATAGGAGCCTGAAGCATACTACTGAACTGCAGTTGTAATGCAGTCTTTTTTATGTCAGGTACTGCAGGCCGCACGTCGCGATTGTGGTAACACTTTGACCTTGAGTTTAGTATGGAGTTTCATTGAATAAGAGACCAGCTTGTACTGGCTTTGTAACCACTGACTTCCATACCAATTTAATGTCTCCAAAAAAATCTTCCGCGTTTCATAGATACATCAACAGTCACACCGATGTTTGCAGTAACGAGTATAAAGTCAACTCTAATAAAATTAGAATCGATGTTATGGGGCAACGAACAATTGAACGAAGAAACACAGTTCATCATCTGCCTAGAATTCCCAACTGTATTGAGGTCGGCTTCCAGTCTTACCGGATACAGTTGAATATCAGTATTTTACATGGAGCAACTGCCTATCTAGTCTAGAAATACTCTTCTTAGTGCCGTAAAAACCTACAATACTACTAACCCATCGAATAAACTAAATATGAGCCATTTAGGTCTTGAGGGTAGGGACCCTATCTACCTGGCTGAAAACTTGACCGCTAACGCAAGGAAACTTTATTTTCACGCTCGTGAGCTCAGAAAATGTAGCAAAATTAAGTACTGTTGGATCTCAGACGGAAAAGTTCTAATAAAGAAAGAGAATGGTGAGTCATCTATACTCATAAAAACATTACCCCAGCTGGAACAATTTAACACCACAGATTGACTACCTGTTTTTGCTGATACTTGGCTCTTTTGTATGCTTTCATGTTTTTGTTTTATAATTCAACAATTTACTATTTTATTAGCGTTTAATTTGTGTTTTTGCCTTATATACTCATATTTTTTATATTAATAGCTATTAAAAGTTTTGTATTATTCGGAAAACAACTTTATATGCATAAATCTACACACCCCACTTACCTCTCACAAAACATTCAACAATATACACAATCAAACATTTCCTTGTACACAATGCTCACAAATTACCCTTACTTACCTATAAACAACTCCATTCCTATATCAACTTACCTGCCATCTCCTGCTCGGTCCGGACCCTTTTTGATACAGATCGTTCTCTTTTTAGCACCCAATGATGATGTGTTTATAAATGAAATGACCCCATTTCCGGCCTATATAATTCGATAACTTTTTTAATATAAATGATAGTATTGATACATTTTCTGTATCACTAAGTCAAAGCTGTAGGCCAGATGACTGTAATTCCTCCTTAAAAAATCCTAATGACCACTTTAAAATCCTAACTCAGAATATAAGATCCATCAATCGCAATTTCCATAGTTTTATTACACTCTTACTTAGAATTAACATAGATTGTGAAGCGATTATTTTAACGGAATGTTGGCTTAAAAACAACGTAACGATACCTAACATAGATAGCTACTTAATGTATCATACTACAAACCCTAAAAACCAGAATGATGGCATAGTTGTCTACCTCAAGGACCATCTTGAACACACAGTCTCTGAGATAGATTTCATGGAAGGCACTTGTATGGTATTGAAAATAGGTAACTATATAGCAATCATCTGTATATACCGATCACCCTCCTTTAATAATACGGCAAACTTCTTAATTTCCCTTGACTTAGTACTAAATACACTATCCTCATTCAAAAATGTTACAATAATTGGTGATATGAATATTGATATCGTTCATACCCAAAATGATACTCATGCCTCAGAGTACCTCAACCTAATAGCCAGTCATGGGTTACTGCCTGCCCATACGTTGCCTACGCGTGGCCCTAATTGCTTAGACCACGTGATGCTTAAGTCAAACTACGAACCGTTAACCCTAGTACTTGATTCATCTGTTACGGACCATAACAGTGTACTACTGTGCCTTGGATACAAAGGAAAATCTTCTAAAGGTTCCAATCGCCCCACTCTCAATAAAATCAACTATAAAACCCTTGACCTGGAGATGAACGATATCAATTTTGATCAGATCTATTGCATAACAAACGCAGATCAAGCTGCGGCCCAATTAATTAATACCCTAAAGTGTGCTATAGATAAAAATTCAACCACCGTTAAGATACCGAATCGTAAACTAATATTAAAACAGTGGGTAACACCTGGTTTACTTCGTTGCATGAGAAATCGTGATACTCGTAATATGCATAAAGAAGCCATGCTAAATCCGAACAACGATATCTTAAAGTTAACTTACATTAGATACCGAAATTTTTGTCACAAAATTCTAAAAAAGGTTAAGAGAGACCATGATCGAAAGGAGCTAGCAGACGCTGGCACGGATAATAAGCGAATCTGGCAGGTAATAAAACGCGTAACTAACTGTGTTAAATCTAAAACTTCATCCACTGATTTACTTTACACTTCTACATCCCCTGAATACTCTGTCAATCAAGTAAACGACTACTTTGCGAACATTGGTAAAAACCTCGCAACCAACATAAAATCTCCAAACCCCCAATCAAAATTCCAGGTACATGTCCCCGACAACTCCTCCTGTAACTCTTTTGTTACGAGTATTTTACCAACCGATTGCAGCGAAGTTGAATCAATTTTATTCTCTTTAAGATCTGACTGTGCTGTAGGATGGGATAACATTCCTACAGCTCTTCTCAAGCGATACAAAAACCTCCTCATCCCCGTCATAACCCATGTTTTTAACCTCTGCCTCGAAACAAGTACTTTCCCCTCATGTTTTAAAAAGCCAATTATCCATCCCATTTACAAGAGTGGGGGTAAAGACTGTGTCGCCAATTATCGTCCGATTGCCGTATTGCCTATACTATCCAAGATCCTGGAGCGAATAATTAATAAACGACTGATAAAATTCCTGGAAGACAAGAACTTATTGTCAACCGCTCAGTATGGCTTTAGACGAAATAGATCCACCTCTAATGCACTCCTGGATCTTACTAACCATATAGTCAAAAACCTAGACGAAAAGAAAAAGGTCCTCACTATCTTTCTAGATCTGGCTAAGGCGTTTGACACAGTTTCTACTCCCCTCCTACTTCATAAGCTGGAAAAAATTGGCGTGAGAGGTGAATCTATTCTGATGGACTATCTACATAACCGAACCCAATGTGTAAAAATTAATAATTATTTGAGTGATGAGCTGCCAATAACATATGGAGTTCCGCAGGAGAGTGTGATCGGGCCGACTCTTTTCCTCGTATACCTAAACGACCTATGCCAGATTAAGTAAAATGACACCAAGATAACGGCGTTCGCAGACGACACTGCACTTTCATTTGTTGGTGACACATGGCCAGAAGTCTTTAAGAAAGCTCAATATGGTTTTAATATAATTAAGGAATGGTTGGCTAAAAACTCACTAACACTCAATACTGACAAAACCAACTATATGACTTTCTCACTCCGACAAACCACCCAACCTCCACTCTCCCTGTACCTTGTCGCGCATTCGTGCTCTGTTCCCGACGACCAGATCTGTAACTGTCCCACATTAGCTCAAGTGACCAATACCAAATATCTTGGCGTAACTCTAGACAATGGTCTTTCTTTCTCACTCCACATTGAGTTATTACAGAATAGAGTTAGGAAACTAATTTATATTTTTAAAACCCTACGTCACGTAGCTGATGCACGATTGTTAAGGCAGGTGTATTTTGCACTTTGCCAATCGTTACTGAGTTATTGCATATCGACCTGGGGAGGTGCGCCAAAAACAAGGTTATTAAAATTAGAAAGAGCGCAAAAAGCTATCTTAAAAGTGAGCAACTTTAAAAATTATATGTTTCCTACTGCCGAACTTTATAAAAGTTGTCAAGTGTTGACTGTGAGGCCAAATTTTCATAGCAAAAACTGTCCTAATTCAGCATTCTGCGACCCCATACAAAAAAATCTCCAAAAGGCGTAAAGACATAGTTTGTGTAACTAGGAAAAGTAACCTTACCCATTCCATTAGGTTCAATTATTTTCTTGCACCTACATTGTACAACAAATTGAATAAAATACTCCCGATTTACCAACTATCTAGCCGCGATTGTAAAAATCTAATAACTAAATGGCTTCAAGGACTGACCTACCAAGAGACGGAAAACCTCTTAAGTACAATGTCGTAGTATAATTACATACACAAATACACACAGACACACACACACACACAGACACACACACACACACACACACACACATATCTAAACGCAATTACACCCACACTTACACATCTCTATTAAAAATCTCGCTCACACGCGCATGCATACAAAGAAAATTTTCCTTTAGTTTTTAATTTCTACTTTATTTTATCTTTTGTTTTCTCGCATTGTTAATAAAATCTAGATTGCATAAAAAAAACTTTGAATCTCGTGTGAAATTGTCTTAAAATATTATAGGGAAAAGGGACTGGTATCTTTAACACAGGTTACTCGGTAATCTAGCTAAGATGCCAGTTGCGATCCGTACTGTGACTATAAAACCACGATCACTGTTATTTTTGTAACTATCTAATCTTAAGGTTTTATACTGTGAGAACAAATAAAGCTTTATTATTATTATTATTATCTGACCTCCACAAGCCAGTTAGTACTGGGTAATACGGTACCCCTTGGTAAGACTGGTTGTCAGACTTTCTGGCCACTGACTAACAAAAATCTACAAATGACAGCCGGTACCAAGGCTTGACGTACTTATCAAGTCACAGAGGAAACTCAGTATATAATAATGGTCACCCATCCACAGACCGACATTGGTAAGCGCAGCTTAACCTTGAAGACCTATGAGACTGTTATTGTTTAGCCACGAGCTACTCGAACAAAGATACACAGATCATTTACAATATTCGTAATTTTCGTAATTTTATGGTTATTTTTATGGGCTGAGTATGTCCCCGTAAAAGTAAACAAAGATATCAACCTATACTGGACTACAAGAGACCGCACACGCATCACTACAAACACCAAAGGACACAGGT
The DNA here is from genome assembly GCA_963576755.1 of Noctua janthina. NCBI lineage: Eukaryota > Metazoa > Arthropoda > Insecta > Lepidoptera > Noctuidae > Noctua > Noctua janthina. The sequence continues at coordinate 17,910,670 of OY755058.1, forward strand.
AATGTAAAACTTACAGCCGACTCATTAACAAAGCACTTAATCGATTGGCCTCACTTAGCCTTAATTTGAACCTTATGCCGCCGTAATAAGGGTGAAGGGTTGTTTGAAAGGCGACCCCTGAAATATGAGTGGTGGCGTCATGGCTACAGTGATTGATGGGTGCTGACTGACGTGTGCACGAAGTGGGGTGTGGTGGGGGCTGGGGTAAGGTATAAGCGGTAGCGGACACAGGTTTATAAAGTACTTTTTTTGTGATCCTGTATCCGCCAACAACGGTAGTGTAAAATGTTGGTACGAAAAATTAAGTTTGAATAAGATGTTCTTTTGTTTCCCTCTCAATCTGGTTAAATTCTTGGATAACGGAATGCTTACTAGGACCTACACCTAGGTTTGATTTGAAACAGTCATAAGCCCTTGTTTGTATATATAAATATACCAAGATATAAAAGGGAAGTGATCCTCGCAGCTGTCAAACTATTTTTCATATACTAGCATGGTCATAGTCTTTGCCTAAACAACATTTCCAACTTCATTTTGGTTGGGAAGCATTTGAATTTTATACCAAAAAAAAACTCCTACGTAAATTCACTTCCACTACATAACACTAGAGTAAAATATTTTACTGTTGTCACTAATGTTGTCTAGATCAGTAAAAATGAGCTCATTTCAATTTTATTACTGTCAACTGACAACAGCTTATAACTTGCACCATTCTGTATTGGGGTTTGCTCTGTACATAAGCATGGCTATTATAGTTCTGACCAGCAATGCTATTCTCTAAGGATACAGCCTTGTTGTGCAGCGCTGCCGCAGCGGTGAAACTTAGTTTGGTATTCACTAAGCTGAGTAAAGCTACACTAGCGCTCAAGGCTGTGACGGCCGTGAGTTAAAACTAACCTACGGAGTAGTACGGAGGGCAAATTGACAGTTCTTCATACATTTTGGTATTCACTAAGAAAAAACAGCTACAAATTCGCTTACGACCTCGCCCGCAGCCTCGCTTAGAACTGTCAAATCCAAAAGCTACAATAATCGCGCGTACTCTTGACAAAAATATTAGATAGTACTTAAAATAAAATTTATATTTCGATTCTTTTAACTACATTATTATTTGAAAAAATTGCAGCTCGATTACTTATAAAGCTACATTTATTAGAACAAGCTAAGAAAAGTGATGATTTGAAGAAAGCTCGACAAGCGAAGCAAATAAGAAAGTTAAAAAACAATATCCCGTGATACAGATTTTATCCATATTTAAAGGCTTTCTGAGGATTTAATTTATATATTAGAAAGTGATTTAACTCCGTATATGCGTAGTTCGTTGCAGTGGTTAAACTCTATAAGTTTTTTTTTTTTTGTAATTAATTTACTTAGTTGTGAATATTATGTAGATACTATTTAATAATATAAGCACGTAGATTAATCAATATTAGTATCTTATAATAAATAAATACAATTATGTCGTATACTTGGTGTCAAATAATAATAGATTGGTAGGTATATTATGAAATATTTTATTAGGCTTTAAATACATATTTATAGGGTTTTTTTCTGCAAATTTTTTAAATGTTCATACAGTATGGGGCATGAGTAATTAAAAAGATAACTACCGTACTTAATAATATGTCTTATTTTATTTACCACAAAAAAACATGTTTAAAAAAATCAAAATATTTATTTTACATACACCACATAAGCACATATGAAACGTCAGAAGCTAGGTACATGATTCTCATTGGTTGTTTCCTATTTGGTTGGTTACTCTTTTAAGAATAATTGGCTTTTACAAAGTTTTCAAATTACAGTGATAATAGGTGCGAGAGAGTCATCAACAACCAACCAAGTACATGATTCTCATTGGTTGTTTCCTATTTGGTTGGTTACTCTTTTAAGAATAATTGGCTTTTACAAAGTTTTCAAATTACAGTGATAATAGGTGCGAGAGAGTCATCAACAACCAACCAAGTACTAAACAAAATACTATCTACAATCTAATCCACAGTCTATAAGCTTACAATGTTCTCACATGAACAAAACATAAAATAATAAAAACCAAAATATGTATATTTAAATCAAATGATATGATTACCATAACATCTTAACGAGACTGAATTTTCATATCCTGTCCACAAAAGCCAAGTTCTGTAACCAACTTGTTATAGAAGTAGATACTATTTATATGAAATTACCTGCTTGTTTTAGCTAACATAAATTTGGGTGTCACTATTTCATTTACTATGTGTATTTATATTACCATAACATCTATCATATACAATATATCTAAAAGTGGACTAAAATCCTATAAGTGGTAGATTAAATTTAACTCCCTCGTCTCATGGATGTACACAAATCCTGCAACGCCTGGGTCTGCTTTGACCATGCCTCACTTATGTTATTAAAAGTCTCAAACATCCTCTGCTGGTTGTCGATGAGAAGTCTTTTATTTTCCAAACATCTCTCTTCAAGGGCGACAAACCGTTCAGTCGCCATTTGTGCCTTTGAGAAGGTGGTGAGCGCTGGATCAGACGGCGTCGTACCATTTGACGTCTACGAAGGTGCTACGAACATAAAAAAATTAACAAATTACTAAGTAACTAGAGGCAAAACAAATGTAAAGTTCATTATTATGTAGGTATAACAGCAACACATCACTTTCTCTGAAGGAAAAGCTTTTACAATGTAGTATATGTGCTTATAATATAGCATGTTGATTGAATAAGTTGTAAGTGTGAGTAAGAGTTGAAAAATTATCTAATCTACAGAAAATCCCAACAACTTGACCCAACCTGGGAATCAAAAATGAGGCCACTGTCTATGTTGAAATCCACTTTAAAGTTTCATCCCCATTCACCCCTGCATCCCTACACCCAAACATTAATGTAATACAATTATTACACTAATGTGACATGTATTAACAGTAAAAATATAATACTCACATAACAGTAGACCGTATATTTATTAATCCTCTTAGTCACAGAAACCTTTGTTCAAAGCAGTCGCTGTTACAAATAAATTTAAAAAGCACATAAAAGTTTTCAAAATATAAACTCAAGTGGTTTTGATAGCGTCGATTGTTGTTAGGAGTGCGTTGTATGACGTTTGTTTGTATTGGGCGCCGCGCGGCCGAGTCGCGTTATCGAAATAGGCAAAGGAATAGTCATTCAGCCTTAAAATGTAATAAGAAATATGGAATAAGCTCATAAAATTATGAAATATGTTTGTAGGTTTGCTCTATTCCTTAAAATACTTAAAGATAGACCTTAAATATATATTTTAAACCTTTAAAACTCTCAGTCGAGATTGATCGATTATGATTTAAAGAATTTGTTCCAAGCTCTAAATTCGTCTACGAAACAGCGACGGGAGGACACAGCCTATAGTTCGTCGACGACCACAACCACGCTAGTGAATACAGTTTAAATCAGCGCTACACGCTCGATCGATCTCAAGGCTGTCTCGTCGACGAGCTCGTCGCAGCTTACAGCCATGAAATTGTCTTTTAGAGAATAGCACTGCTGGACTCTTTTAGTTTCAATTTTCAACATATTGATTAAATACGATGGCTACGAATGTGTCTGGCTTTTTCGGTTGATTCGATTATGGTATTAGTTTTATTTTAGAGTGGATTATTTTGGTGACTATATTGTAATTTTCTAGGCAACTTTGTCTGGTGGAATTTCCCATCGATAATATCTCAGGAGTAAAAAAACATGATATAATTGTGTAAGTTAAAGTTGTAACTTATAAACAGAAGTCTAAGCACCAATTCCATGATGTCAACTTTCAATATGACGAACTTCCTTACAAACTTTTAATCCCTTTAGGCCACGAATTTATAAAACGCCTATGGAATTTTTGTGCAAGATGGTAGGATTTTTGAAAGATTTTTGTTCAGTGGGATTGGCAGGATTATTCCAGTCAAAGGTATTTTTCATCTTGCTCGAGTCCCCAGTTGACCCAGTCGACGGTAGCTACATAACCTTTAAGTTCCCTTGTATTATTGGCTACAAAGATATTGGAAATTATAATTACTAAATCATGTTTTTTTACACACTCATATTTTGACCAAACTTTTAGTTTGCCTATCTTAATTCTCTTCCCCATTACACATTATATAATTTATTTTATTTTGGGTCGGCACTAATCTCATGTTCTTCAATATATCTCTATGATTCGTCATCTCATACCATCATCACACTCACCATTCATAAAACATTCCACATACCACCAAAACTAAATAACATTTCACAAAATATTATCAGAGCAGCATTATGAACAGAAATCAATAATTCCAACACAACTCGGCGGAAACTCGAAAGTGAAACAGCGTCGAGATAACGTCAACTGTCGATCGCCTGTCAATCAGCACTGTGTGCGCGGGCGCGTGCGCCTGGACAAAAAGATTTTATCAAATTGTTATTATTGTTATTATGTGATGGTGAGACGCGGTGCGGTTACAAAAACTGTGATGGATTCATTTTGTAAGATGTTTTAGTGTGGACTGGGGTCGAGTAAGATAGGATTGGTGCTTTGTGTAAGAAACATCGGAAAAACAGGAAGAGTCGTGGAGTTTTATGATCAATTTTTATTTTTATTTTAAATATGATTGTGGTGTTTAACACGAACACTAATTCAGATCTGGTATGCATCTGCTGGTGAAGAATTACACTGATATTCTTAGTTGCTGACTAAGCTCAAGTCTCGACATCCCCTAAATCCGCCCCATTAGACACATTGACAGCTTTAGTTTTTTATAAATTGACATAAACGACCACGATTGGCTTAAATCATCAAAATTACCAGTGTTAGTCCTGGAAAAACAGTCTGTGGGCTAATTTTAAATTAGCGGGAATCGAACCTGCGATCCCTAGCAGAACCCGATGCCTTAGCATAGGGTACCTTTGGTATTTTTTCTTTGAATAATATATTTTGCTTCCTTTCTTTTCATGTAAAAACACCTATAAACTAACAAATGGCTGATACGTGACATGAGCACTGATTGCATATAAAATGTCAGTCTGTCAAACTCAGTACATTCTATCCTGTTTCTATATTTCGCCACACGCGTAGCAAAGTATGTCAGCATTGTCAGCTCATAGTTCTGCATGCGACAGAACTAAAATATCGTTGACACAAGCGCCACAAGCGTCACAAGCGACAGAAGCGAACAGTTTGGTCGATCGTCGCTTAATCATCGCCGTGACAATTCGAGCGTAACTTGACAGCTGATGTTTCCTTTCCGCGCTCTCTTTTTGTGATATATGATCGATAAATATCAATAGCTGCGCGAGTATTAGTCTCCTACCTAATTTTCGGATAGAGGCTCAGCTCAACAAATTGTAAGCAAATTTTTTGCTAACGTTTTATGGTCCACTTCGTCGGTTTAGTAGTCGTAATCGAGACTGCAAAGCATGACGTCCCAGGTCCAATTCCCAGGTCAGACAGTCCTATTGGGTTTTTCCATTAGGAATCTCTCAGTAATCGCCACGGAGTGCGAATTTGTGCCCGGTAGATAACAACAGGGTCGCCCCCTAGTACATGGGACTTTAACATAACTGGCGAAAAGTGGGTGTACAATTAGGTACACCTCTGCCTAACCTTTCGGGGATTATTGGCGTGATGATGTGTTATTTATGGTTTGTCTGGCTGTCTTTATTTGTGTTCGATTGCCGTTTACCCCATATTTGCATTTCTTAATGAGACTGGATAAATGTACACCCATCTTTAGTCAGTTCTGCCTATCTTTTCGAAAGATAAAATTATAATCAATCAACTCTGTCTATCGCAGGCCACTGCTGAACATATCCTACCAATCTTCATCGCAACACCTTGTTCTCCACCTTCAGCATACAGTTTATCCCAGCCAGCTTTCAAGGTCGTCTGTGCACCTAGCTGAGGGCTTCTTATGTTACAATACGATACGGGGTCTCCACTCCTGGGCTCGTTTGTTCCACCGGTCATCGGTCCTTCAACAAACATGGCCAGCCCACTGCCATGCAGCTTACTAACTCTGCAAGCTATGTCGGTAACTCCAGTACTTTTCTGGTTAATTTCGAGTGAGAGCTACCACAGCCCTTTTACAAATCATCATCATTTGGCCTTTCCCAAACTATGTTGGGGTTGGCTGCCAGTCTTACCGGCAGCTGAATACCAGTATTTTACATGGAGCAACTGCCTATCTGACCTCCACAAACAGTTAGTACTGGGTAATACGATACTCCTTGTTAAATAGCTTGGTAAATATTTTGTCATCCAACTTGTACTAGATACTTTTATTTATATAGACATTATATTTATGTACGACATACATTTTATATGTTTATATATAAACCACTTTACATATACACCTGTGAGCGAGAAACGTTCAGAGGAACATAAAGATGGCGTCGAAGGACGACGTCTCCAGTACGGACCTCTACTGAAACAGGTTTACTTAATCAAAGGAAGAAATGGCAAAGAAAACTAACCACCTTTAGACGTGGTAAAGTCAAAAGAAAGAACCACCTGTAAGCTTGAAAAGTTCTCCAGTTAACTCAGTTAGACATAAACTAAAGTAGAAAGATTTTGAAAACAGGTTAGACAAATAATAACACTTTACAACGTGTTTATTTTTTGGTTGCTTGAATAAATATAAACTAAAAACTTTACGCCTATATTTTTGTTGCAATTTTAAACTCTTTAAGTATATAATTTTAGCCCCATTTTTAAATACTTACAAAGATTGATTAATTGACAAATTATACGAAAAAAGTTTCAAAAGTTCAAAAGTGTCGCATAAAGTACGAATTTAATTTGAAATATTGCAATTTACACTAAAAATAACACAAGCTCTCGCTCGGTCGAAAATACCCGACCTACGAGCTACCATTTCATGCAACCCGTCAACGTCAACTTGGATTGATAGACGGGAATATATCTAGAGCGGGTCTTGCGAGCCCCCTCTGCCAACCCCCCGCGCGGAAGTGTGCGTCCGTCCGCCATCCGTCATCGTCAAATGTGTGCACGGTGTGCCGAACTCGCGGAGTCTGGACAAAGGGGTAAATCGCAGGTGTTTGAATTTTGTTTTTTTAAGTTTTTTTTTTGGGGGAGATGTGAGTAAAGTTCAAAAGTCTTTTAGTGCGTTTGTGTTGTTTTTAGGTGTTAGTACTAAATTATGCCAAAATAATTTGATCGAAGTTTCTTTCACTCAAAAGATTTTGATTTTTTTTTGTTGTTAAATCAGTGTGGCACATCTACGCTCAACGAAGCATTTATTATTATTAATTAGTTTCTCAAATTGTGTAACGTAAACTAATGTGTAATTTATGAAAGGAAGACGCTTGTTCACAAGTATTTAAAATATTTTTCTGACGTAGAACTAGCTTTGATCAGTACTAACTGATCATATCTTAATTTAGCTACGTAATCACCGAGAAGACATTTATATGAACACATCTTTTAATTTTTCTATCATTCTATGAGATCGTTAACTTTTCAACAGCTTGCCTGCGTTCATTATTTAAACACTCGCGAATCCGTGAACCGCTATTTATGTAACCGTTTTTTTTTGTAAACTGCCATCTTTATTTGTGTCATAAATCCCGCCAATCACGGCAATTATTTATAGCGTCTGAGGAAACAGTGAATGAAAGTAATTTGTTAGTCCACACACAAAAACTTTTTTTTCTATAATCCTATAGAATGCTCCCTATATTCAAAAAGTTGCTATCCAAAAAATTTATTACACTAAATCGCATAATTTGATTAACGAGCGTGTCAAATCCACGCGATTTTTTTGTCCGTCGTCTTTTGTGGATGCACGTTGGGCGCAGTGTGCAGGCGATAATGGACACATGTCCCGTCATCCATCAGTGCCGACAGATGCCGCAGAGTGGACGGCATTTGTTTCGACAAGAGTTATAGGTGGAGTGCGCTCCATTTCAATATAGTTTTAGTTTAGTAATCGATACGTTTTAGTTTTGCCGGTGAGGTGGGTTTTATATTGAAAAGGTAAAGTGATGAAATTTTTTTGGTGAAATGTTTTTACATTTTTTGGTGGAATTGTTAGTCAATTGAAGCTCTTTTAGAAAAAGGTTAATAATTATTTTTAAGTTTTATTTTATATCATTGTAAATTAGAGGAAATTGCAAAGCTAACTGATCTAGAAAAAGTCCATATATTGATAATTTTGGTAGTGGTATCAAGAAAAATTATTGAAGTTAATCATATTATTCTCAAATAATATTTTGATTTACTTCTCTGTCAAAACCACAAATACAAAGGTCAACCACTACAAATACAAAACACTTTAATCGAATAATAGTCTCACAACTGCCTAACATCAATTAAAATACTCATCTGGAACTACTAAACTATCGCGAGCGACGTATTTATTTAACATTACAATTATTTCACGTCCAAAATAATATGTTCCAATAAATAAATGAATTTATAACGCCTACATAACATTTGAAATATTAACAATAATATTATATTTTGTCCAGAATAAACAAACGTTAGCCCAGTGTGCGAACTAATTAATTTATTTTAATGGAATATTATTTATATTTTTAATGGCTCACACTCTCCCTTTTTGGATCAATTTGGCAACATTACGAAATATTATTATGATAGCCAACTTCATCGCAGACGAAGAGACAGAAATTCAAAATAACCACTTTACTCACTAATTATAATCCAAATATTCTGAATATTAACTTCTAACTTAACCATAATAAAATTTTAGCAAGTCCTTGGTATTAGCTTTTGTGTTGATCCTGCTAAAAAGGGTTCTTTATAATTTCACCCCATTTGGCGATTCAAGGCCATAGTATGAATGAAGCAGGTAACGGGTTAGTATGTTAACAAAGTTTTTGTCAAGACATAAGTAGTTTCTTTCTTCACACACGTCAATAGACTAAGAAACTAATAGGTAGAGATACGATATTTGCAAGAAAATTCAAAACTCAGTACGTACTGACCTTATTAAATAAAGACTAGTGCAAAATGCATTACCCAATGTTATTTTGACTTACTTCTGAGTTAAAGCAGAAGAATAACTCATAAACAACTTTAGTGTTTCATTCTAAACTGAAAAGTCGAGAGCAAAACTTCTCCCTCAGAAAGTCGGTCAAGGTCAGAAAGCATTTTAGGTAAATAGAAGGGGTATTGTAGGGTATACTCGAGCGAAAGGAGGGTTAAGTGTAGTTGTAGTAAAGGAATTAGATGCATAGTGCCAATTAATTTAATAAAGAAGTTATGATATTACATAGCACGTTTTCGGGCAAAAAAAAAATAATGCATTTATTACATCTCAAAAATTGTGCGATTAATACATTGAGGCATCCCCAGTAAATTAATAAAGTAATACTCATTTTCTTAACACTAGCCGGCACTTAAACGAATGCTTAAATAAATGCACACTATAAGCTGTGTGATTCACAGCTTACAGTGATCGATTCTAAACGCCCGACTCATCGGCTAGAGTTTAAACTCCGCCTGTGCAATCGTATTTTGGGCATTTATTAAGGCGTTGCTTAGTGTTAATATAACTGGGAGCAAGTAATTTAAAAGAAAAGAATTAAATTCACTATCTAGTAACGTAATTAGTTTGTTTTATCCTTTTAAAAACATGAACGCTCGTTGAGTCTGTTTCGAAAAACAAGACCAATTTGTCATAACTAGTTTAAATTATATTACATGCAATTCTAATAACAAGGGATAAAGATAATTAATATCTTACTTGTGTTGTATATAGTTTACCTATTGTATGTAACTTATTCATATTTATCTCTCAATATATTATTTTCCGAGTCAATATTTATGAAGCTACTACGTTGTGTTGAAACACCTGGCATCGCAACTTACACACACACACACATTTCATATTCAGTTTATTTAAATTTTCATTGAATGAAATTAATGAACTTAATACAAACTACTTTCATATTATTAACTTTTCTGTAGAAAAACTATGCACCAAATTTGTATACACCATTTCGTAACAGTAAGTAAATCTTACAGAAAACGTTATTCACAAACATATTTTTTTTTCCCAATCAAGAACTTACAAAACTCGCACGAAACTTGAGAAAAACCGTTTGTTTTGCTAACTGAATTTAACCCCGCGAGCGATCAAACAAATGACGGGGGCGCTCCTACATTAATTTACTTATTACTATCAAACACCATAATTAATACGACAACTACAAAAATTTCTAACAAGTCTGACTTGGGCCTAGGCAATATCATCATCAGCCTGCAACAGTCCACTGCTGGACATAAGCCTCTTTAATCGTACGTCACTTAACTCCATTCTCGGCCACTCTCATCCAGTTGCTTGTTACCAGCCATCCTGCGAACATCGTCGTTCCACCGAGCCTGAAGGCGTCCCACCTTACGCTTGCCGATTGACGGTCTCCACTCAAGTACGCGTCTGTCGGCTAATATAACAGGCCCATTGTCACTTCAGCTTACTTATTCTTTGAGCTATGTCGACAACTCTGGTTCTCTGTCGGATCACTTCGTTCCGGATACGATCCCTCAGAGAGACTCCAAGCATAGCCCGCTTAATAGCTCGCTGAGCGTCCTCGAACTAAGAAATATATTTAAAAGAAACTCTAAAGTCAAGATAACCCATCTGTTTCTCCTAACCTAACCCCTCCACCGCGAATACTCATGACGATGGCGCATGAAATGACGGGGGCGCTCCTACATCAATCTACTTATTACAATCATCTAAATAACGAAATTGTATAGTAATAATAAGAAACATAAATGTCACAATAACCTAAACAATCTTAAATAAATAAAAAAACTTTTTTTAAATTCTCGAAATGTTTTGTAAAGGAAAATTAAAAATAAAGTAAGTCATTATTGAAGAATCTTGATACATTTTCCACCAATTATATTTATAATCCTTTCAGCACCTTCGAAAAGTCTTGAAAAAAGTGTCACTGGAAGATCTTAACTCTGGGAAAAAAACTCTACAATAAAGAAAAACCATCTGTTTTTGCTAACCGAACTTAACCCCACCACCGCGAACGCTCAGACAAATGACGGGGGGTGCTCCTACATCAATCTACTTATTACGGCCGACCTGAAGTAAATCATTTATTGTGCGATCTAAATCTCGCTATTTACTCAACGATGGGTCATGGAGAGCCATCAGTCAGGCGATAGTGACTCTTTTGTGGGTCATTGTTTATGAACGTTTTTGTGCCAAAGTAAATGGGAGTGAAAAGTGAAATGAAATTGGCACTTCGCTGGGATGTATGTGGTGGGATGCTGATAAGTGTTTGTTTCTGTGTTTAAGGACGTTTTTGTTCTTGAAGTGATGTGTAATTAAGGACTTTATTTATGTTTATAGTCCGGTTGAGCAGTATTGCAACCTTATCGAGTTGACCAGGTGAAGGATCTTCTTCTCCTTGGACGCAGACAGTGGCCTTATAAGTTCCGACTTCAGTCACTCGTATTTATTGGGTGCTGGTGGGCCAGCTATGATGTCCTCCACCTCCGATGCGTAAATGGGATCCAACTGCCCCATTGCATAATGGAATTTGACAGTTATGTTGACCAGAAAAAAATGACTTTCCAGCTGGTAAAACCACAAGGCCCGTTTCTCTGGGTAAAAAGGAGGTACCCGTATGCCAACTCGCTGGATGTCCTGCGATGTGCTAGGTGGCACGTTAACGCCGCCATCTTGTGTACCTTTCGGCTCAGTCGACATTTTTCGTATTCGTCGGGGTCACCAAAGAAACCAAAAAAAAAATCTTAGATTACCACAAACTTAGGAGCCTTTTGAGTTTCTAATGTCCTCATAAGAAATAAAGGTTGATGTCACCAGCCTGGGTAAACTTGAGTTACTTATGGAATCAGCTATCTTTAGACTTAGAACATCAAAGTTAACTGTTGTTTAACCTATTTTAATTCAGTGTTTCAGGTTTCAGGACTCCGATATGAAGCAGATTGCAGAGCACTTTTTTATAAACTTTGACATAAATGACACCTGGTCACTTTATTCTGATTCAGTGTCCAAAAGAAAACCATATATCATCAGTGACGTACGTATGTTGAAGTGATATACGAGTAATAAGACGTCCAGCATTTGTTGATGGAGCGTGTCTGGTCCCACTTTAATGTAGAACACTTGATTACTTTTATGTTCCAACAAATTACACTCAGGAATGTTTCATGATATTTCAAACTGTAGAGAAAGACAGAAATGAAAACTAAATTGATTGGATCAACTGCTGTTGAAATACTGGATCCCATTACTTAACTACTCATTAAAATAAAACGAGTTCCACCCATCACTAAAAATCCATTTTTTTTCTATCATTTGAATGATTTGTATATCACAGATCGCCCACAGATGTTCAATCACCATTCATTTTAATAAAAATCATAACCCAAGAACAGTGTAACGATTTTATTAGTGATCCTTTTTTTTCGAAAGACCCCAAAGCCGATCGTAAATAACAGTGGAAATAATTAAACATTCTGGACAACTATCCCGCCATCACAATAAATAAGCGAATTTACTGTCCAGAAACAACTATAATTAAAAGCCAGGAAAAAAAAATAAACACAGTATTATTTCATTCGATGCCATAAAAAGATGATAAACAGCGTATAAATCATGCTATCCATCTCGCGACTGCGGGGCTCGTAAATCGTGGGCAATGGTACCCCGGTGTACCCCCGAACCCCACCGGCGGGCGGGGGGTTGTATTCATTAATTTGATGATATAAAACAAAATGTCATTTTAATTAGTCACCATTATTAGACGTACAATGACAGACAGCGGTCTGAGGGGCTTGCGGGGCCGGGGGACGTTTGTCTTGTTTGGGGTTGGGTCGCTGGGGCAGACGGGGTTGTATGGTGGTGAAGGTGTGGCGGTGACGCTTCAGTGGAAATGATCCAGAAATTCAGGTTTTCAGTAGACTACTTTCAGTTTAAAAAATTGCTTTAAAAACAGACGTATAATTTTCAGCTTAACAACTTAAAATGTTTTTCAGTGAGCCGATACAAATTCACGTGACAAGACATAAAAATGAAAATTTCATGAAAATCATTGAAAACTGCAGCAAGTTTCACATCAAATGTCAATTTTGGCAGATGACGATTAATAACATCACTTACAGTAGGATGTCATCATAAAAAGTTCAACTTGTCTTGTCTTGTCATTGTCATATCCTATCCTATATTATAGTAAAAAATACTCACCAATTCCCCGTCTCCGCCCGCAATACCTCCGCGTATATTTCCTTTACCTGTAGCGACGAATACTCGCCTTCAAGGGTTTGACTGACGGCCCGTCTGTCACAGTTCTCTCCCAACCTTCTCCCTTACCAACCTATCCATTACCGCTCACCTTCGCAAGATTTCACTCAGTCGCTTGTTCACCCGTCAATGTATACTCCAAATTGTAAACCGTCGATGTATTTTGTTGGTTGGTGAGGGATGTGCGTAAAGTGCGATGAATGACGTAATTTGGGTGATAAAGACGAGGTTTCTTGGAGTTAAGACGTCTCGCTGAGTGATTTCGGGGCCCGACAGATTTAGTAGTGGTTAGTCAAACGTGTTTTATGACTGGTTAATTGACGATTTTTGAGCTCGGTTTTGCGAATATCTTTGTGGAAGGAAGTTTAATTTTTAAGTTTTTGAAGTAGCAATTAATGTTAAGTGAAATTATAGAAATGTAGTGTAGAAAAGCAATCAGGTTTTGTCGAAAATTACTATTATTAAATTCCACTGCTTGACATAATACGAAGTTTTAAGCTGATTTCTATCCGCTTAAAACTCCACTTCTTTGCCTAAATGATGTTGACATTTTTGAGAATTGCATACTAACAACAACATACTAATACATTGAAGTGATTTGTTTTTAAATTAATAGTTTTTAATCCACATCAAAAACTCTGTAGGTTTATGGTGGCTGTACACTCTCGACCGAGAGCTCTCTCTACATATTATGTCTTTCCTGAATCGTGTCGCAAAACCCCGACACGGGCGGGAGAGCAAGCGAAGAACACCGAAACTACACGAGTGCTAAAAATGTTGAAAAAGTTAAACATTAAAATTAAAAAAAAAAAAAAAATTATGTTCAATGCCGTAAAAGAAGTTTAAACTTCTTTTACGGTTATAATTAAGATTAGACAAACAGTTGAAATAATGATTTTTGTAAAGATTTGATTACATATTAATAGAGTTTATTTTGTAAGTAAATGCATTTAGTTAAAAAACATGTCATTTATATAAATTGAAAGAACACACAAATTGAGAACAATCAAACGGTTAAAAACCCGTACAGGTGGAGCTCGAGATTTGATTGAAATATAGTTATTTTTAAAGTTTAGCAATAAATCAAAGTTAATAAATTCCAATAAGATTCATAATTTATGCATTATAATGTTACTCGTAAGGTACTGTGTACCTACAAAAATATTTAAAATAAACTAATACGCGATACGCGAGCCACTGGAGTGCGTCAAAATAAACAAAAAAATCATTGTTCGCTCCAGTTCAAGATCATGTTCATTGTTAGAAGAAGTTATAACTTTTAATGGTTACGTCAGTTCTCATTACCGATGTTAAGAGTAAAAAAAATATTCAGTTAAATCAAACGTTTAAACTGTTAATGATCATCTCTATACTGTGTCCCTCTCGCAGTCGTACTACCTCGGAGTGTCTCGGCGAGAGTGGACAACCATCATTAGAGCATTGCTAAATCATACTACATCAGTCTGCGACCTTCAATATTTTCTTTCTCTTCAGTTGAATTTCTGTCTTTAACTTTATCTCTGAAAATTATGCTTACATATCATTTTCCTAATGGGATTTTTACTAATGGGTGTAAAAAAACTCTTAACGAAGCTGAAACCCACGTGTTCTACCCTTGATAGCGATATGTTTTTTGTTGTTCTGGGCCATACCAGGGAACCACTTAGTTACGGAGATATTTTGAGTGCGTTACTTTGAGTCCTACCGTAAAACGTGAATTTTCACTCCAAAAAATTGACAATTTCCAGCAACAATTATTATTTTTTGCCTAGAGTTACTTAGTTTGATGTACAGAATGCTTGGTTGACGGCTTCGTGAAGGGTCCGTTTACACCGTGTATATAAGCGCCGATTTCCAATCTAACCGGGTACATCTAAATATTAGGTGTACTTGTACCTCCTCTTCATCAAACGACTGCCTATTCGACCTTCTCAGCAAGGCCTCCAGACCACTAACACTGGTAACACTGGTATTCATGAGTGAGTGCATATCTGACCTTCACAATCTAGTTATAAGAGTACAGGATACCCCTTGATAGATCATGTAGATATATGCGTTACCCCACGCTTTTCCACTTGGGGTAGGCAGGACGCTACTTACTGCGATCCTAACGCACCTACTCCTTCTACTTTTTCGATGTTCACACATAGTAGAGTTATTGTAGATACTTTTATTTAAATTCCAATTTGATGATCTGAGTCAGTTGCTGCCGCACTGAGAGATGTCATTTAATAATAATCAATCATGAACTAACTGACCAGCACATGTCAAGTCAGCCGAATTGAAATGTTCTCAATCTGTGTTCTTTTTGATTGACAGCGTTCTAATTTTTATTTGTTGTTTTGGACCGTATTTTGTTCAGAATTGACTGCCTCATTGCCCGAGTGGTCGCAAAAGCGACTGCTGAGCATGAGGTGCTGGGTTTGATTCCCGGGTTGGGCAAAATGTTATTGGGTTTTTCCATCAGGAATTTTTCAGTAGCAACCACACAGTCTGGATTTGTGCCCAGTTGATGGCAATAGGCTCACCCCCTATTACAGGGGACGTAAAAACATGTATGATGAAATCTGGGTGTATTAGATACAACTCTGCCTAACCCTTCGGAGATTACAGGCGTGATGTTATAATTATTATGTTTATTTATAACATTTGATCATATTTTTTTTACATAACGTCACGATCATAATGTCCAAAGGTAAGGCCTGTTATATTTAAGTCCTATGTTATATGGGCCGATTGGGCCATCAACCGCTGTTCGGTTGATGGCCCAATCGGCCCATATAACTGAGCTGCTAGTCTGCTACTGAGAAAATCCTGATATAAAATCTAAATAACACTGTCTAACCTGGGAACCGAACCGAAGACTTCAAGTCTCGTCACGAAAGTCAGTTCTGAGTATCAGTTTGTTTGTAACCTTTGATCAACGATAAACTTTCTTTACCATCTCATACTTACACAATGTATACTTACTATCCTGTACTAGTCTTGCGATGGATGTAATTTGCCAGAGATGCTGATGATCCAGTCTTTCAGGTGCTGAAAAGCTCCGTAGCGCCGAAGATCACTGGAACCTTCCCTTTGGAGACAACTGAAGCGTAGTCGTCACAGACCCTGATTTTGCATTACCGTCGCACTGCACGATGTACTTTATTTTCGATACAATAAGGTTGCAGATGCGTTGTGGTCATTGACAAGTTTGTCAAAATCCCAGTCGTCTATCTCGTTGTAGGTTGCTTTTGGTTTGTTGATGTCAACGATAGGTAGCAGATACTGTGAAAAGACTAGTCCTTCAGTGACACCCCAAGATGTCATTGATACTCTATGACACATGTTTTTTACACCAAGGATGAGTTACACGTGGCGACAGTGTCAATACAATATCATGTTTTTTTTATAGATATTTGTAAATACAAGGAATTCAGTTGACACCTTGTGACGAATATGTCAATAGGGCCGTCTGGTGATGTTGAAAGCTATCAATAAATGTTCTTGTTTTTTTTTTAAGTTAACTTTATTTCAGACATTTGCCTGTCAAACGTTTCAGACAAAACTGTCACTTTTTCAAGTAACTTTCAGTTGATGAAAAATTGATGGTGTCTTGATAATACTTAATACATTATTGTATATTGTTATGACACAAGTACTTATCTAGCTCCTTTTTATTTCTGCAATTCTTCTGATAGATGCATTGAGTACCTTATACAAGGTGTTTAAAGTTCTCAAATTAAAAAAAAAGGTCTATATTGATGCTTTTGCTACAACCCTGTAATTTTTTTTTGGTCATCAGTATTTAATTTAACATGTTTTAAAAATTGTTTAACACATTATCCCAGATCGTGTGTGACAGTGGCTTTCTTTATTGACTCATCATTTACGTTATTTGTTATTAATTCAGGTTTTGTGTGTGTTGTGTGCGTGTGTGTAAGCAGACGTCATTGCTGCTTTGTTTGGTTTTGGTAAGGCAAGGGCAATATTCAAATAAAATAAACATTTAAAGTATGTAACATATATATTTCTTTGAGCTTTTAATTGCATTTTGAAATACAACATAAAATATTAAATAAGATTATTAAATTTGGTAAAATCAATATTTCAACACATTTTTTACTTTTTTTTCTTAAGAATGAGCAAAAATCTCTCATCAGAGCTAGCGTATACATAATATTTGTCGTATGTTTCATTATTATCGTTAAAATGATAGATTTTATATACGATTTCAAATTTGTATCGATTTTTATCATCATTCGCTGAATATTCGCCACTTATGCAAGTTAAATGTATAATATTTAAAACATCAAAAACTAATTCAAAATAAAATTTTAAAATTGTATATTCCATTAAAAATGTCGTATACGTCAAAGGGTAAATGGAATTTTTAGTGTCACGAATATTCAGTTTACAATCAAAGTTTTTTTGTTGATATCGTCTGAAACTTACATTAGACAGTTTACAATATTTTTATTAAATATAAAAGAGGTTCTTCACTCTCAAGTGCCGTATATACATCATCGTATATCTGTTGTTACAAATTGGAAGATATATCTGGTATATCTTTATGTTCTAAACGTATACGAATGTTATCATTCCTTTCAACGAAAAAAAATGTATATGTATCACTTTTAAATATAGGTTGATTGTTCAACCGATTAATGCGCTGGTATATTGGTATACAATTGTTCACAGATGTAGTTTACCTAATATTATGTACTTATCACTAAATAATAAATAGCATCCTCGCGTGGAGAGCATACCTATAGCAAAATTTACACTAAGGAGATTGTTATATTGCATTCTATGTCGAATTGTATGTACAAAACGAACAGAAACGAATGAGATTGAATCTCCGAGATTATACGCGTCAACGGATCTCTTAAATTCACAAAAAAAAAAACAAGAAAAATCATCAAAATATACATAAACTAACCACGTTAACCCTAACTCTGATTTACATAAAAAATTAAGTAACACGAAAAAAAAAATGATATTGCAACGAATTTTCTGTTAAAATACTGAAAGTCAACGCCACTACGCGACTAATACGATAGACGAATCACATGCGAAAGGCGAATTGCAATTAACGAAAACTAATTTCCACGATTTACCTTTTTCAAAGAATTAATTAGCAAAAAATATACATTTACAAAAAGAGATCGAATCGTATTTTTTATGACTTAATGTGACTTATATTTACATTTATCGAAATGGAATTATAACGTAGTGTGGAAGATAAGCCACGGGCTCTGCCGCCCTTACAACAACCGATCACCTAAAGGCAATATTTTGAAAATATTCTCTTAATACCTAAAACGAACGTAAGACGTTTGGCGTATACTTAAGTCGCTATTAATTTATTACACTAACCGATCTATGCGGTGAAATCTAACAATAATTACCTAAATAATTAAATTGGCAAAGAGTTTCGAAATACTTAGCGTCGCGGCTGCGACCTAAACCTAGCAAGGTTTAACGTAGCAAGATATGGTATCATCACAACTGGCGGCCGACCCAGCCTACACGTACTTACTGGAGAGCTGCTTGGCCAGTTCCGTGTACTTGAGGAACTTGGAGTGAGGGCTCTCGTCGAACGACTGCGAGGGCGAGCGCGGGTCCTGCGGCGAAGTGGCGTTGGAGCCGCTCTTGTGCGCGCCCGGAGACCCCGCGCTCGTCGGCGCCTTCAGCGGCACCGGCTCCGGCAGCGCGCCGTCCTTCACGAAGTGCATCTTCGACAGATGGTGCCGGTACGCGCCCTTCGAGATGAAAGGCGTGTCGCATAGAGCACACTTCATGATGGAGTCAGTGACGACGGCGTCGTTGCACGCCCAGCTGAACGTCAGGATGCTCGGCGGGCCGGCGGGGGAGGGCGCGGGCGCGGGCGCGCGGTTGGGGTTGGACTCGGTCTTGTCGCACAGCTTCTGTAGCGCCGCCAGCGGGTGGCTGCCGCCGCGACGCGACGAGCTCGGCTCACCCGACGAGCCGCCCCCGGCCAGGTTGTCGAACATAGAGGACAGCGCGCCCAGGCTGGACGCGGGCTTGCGCTCGGAGCCGGGCGTGTTGGCGGAGCGGTCGCTGGCGGGGCTGCGCGGGCTGGCGGCGGGGGAGGGGCCGTCGCTCTCGCGCTTGGCCACGACGGGCTTCATGTCCTCGTCGGCGGTGCTGCTCGGCCGCGGTGGCTCCTCGTCCTCGTCTACTTCAGTCTTGACTCGCACGGGCTGGCTGCTCAAATCCACGCCATTTTCGCGCTCTTCCTCCTCGACTTCTCTCTTTATTCGCACTTCAGTCGGGCGGTCCTCGGAAGCTGGCGTCTGAGAACCGCGCGTGTCAGGAGTAGTGCGAGGAGTCATGTGATACGTGTCCATCTTCCTGTCGGGAGTCAGTGACTCAACTCTACTGCCGCCCCGCTCCGACATGGAGCTGGACTCGCTTCCGCTGCGCTCGCGGCGTCCATATCCCTGCTGGTGGTGGTAATTCCTCAACATATTCATAGTCTGGGGATCTACCAGCGGTTTGGTATAGTCTACGCTCTCATCTATGCCTAATCTCTTTAGGATGCTAGACCCAATAGGCGCATGTGAAGCGCCGCCCGGCATGCCGGGCACGGTGTGCCGCGATCGGGTGTCGAAACTCTTCTCTATCAATTGCTCTATGGCATTGAGAACCGAAGGCGACGAGCTTTTCTCATTGCTCGCGTTGGGATCTTTGGAACTCGGGGAGGAATCGTTCACGGAGGATGGAGAGCGGTGGTGCGCGGAGCCGGGAGATGGAAGCTCCTCGTTGATGCTCTTGCGGCCGTCGCGGCCAGTTGGCGTGACGTGGCCGGGCACGTCGGGCGGGATAATGTTGTTAGATAACAGCGCGCTCTTCAAAAAGTTCCTTTGGCTATTAGACATCGGTGCACCGATACATTGTCGTATGTGCTCGACGAATACCGCAGTCTCAATTTTGTCGCCGCATTTCTCACAAGTAATGCGGCTACCAGCGCCGAAATCTCTAATTGGTTTACCCATAGGTACACCGTTCCCTTCCCCGTTTTTGAACTCATGCTGTGCTCTCTCCAATTCAAGGAGTTTTCTCACTGGCAGAGATTTCTTTCGTTTTTCACGAGTCTGACGTCTTCTGCCTCCACTTTCGGTGATTGATCGCATAATATGTTCTTTGTAGTGTGAATTCTTTACCATATGATTACTCAACTCTTTCAAGGAACTAAATGCTTGGTCGCAAACCTTACAAGTTAATACAGCGCTAACATGACTACTGGTACCGGTGGTGGGTGGCGCCGCGTTAGCACCCGGGGCGCTCGAGTTGGACCCTCCCTTACTAGCGTCGTCCGAAGATTTCCACGAAATTATTTGTTCTTGCGATATGATGTTTGTATAGTGCTGAGTCCGCTGCATATGGCTGGTCATCTCAGCGAGTGAGCGGAAGCTCTCAGCGCACCACATGCATTTCAATATCTGCCTGGTTTGCTCTGCACCTTTGCCTAACCACACATCTTGGCCACGGACGAGTTTTCTAGGAATTGGCATATTCTCTTTGATGAGCATGTTCAAATCGTTTTGGCTCGGTTTGGATGAACCGCTCGAAGAGGACGAGTTGTGTGACGGTGTCGATGGCGAACTGGAAGGTGGTTGTAGAGAGGGTGGGATAGGTGCTCCAGAGGACGGTGGCACGGGCACATTGACCCCGCAATGCTTTGCCTCCTTCATGTGTACTGTCAAATCTGCGAGTGAGTTGAAACTCTTCTTACACCACACGCATTTAAGGACATCTTTAGTTTGGTCGGCGCCCTTATTCAACCAGTGGGATTGCCAGGCAGAGTGACGGGCGGCTGCGTTCGGAGCTAGACCAGCGCCTAAAGCGGCACTTTGTACTGATCGGAACAACTCCTCGCCGCCCAGTCTGCTCAACTCACTCATCTTTTCAAGGGCCTTTGTGGCATCACTTGGTGTAGGACCCCCATGTTTTAGCTTGCCATTCCAATCAGAGGGGACGCCTCCCTTAGGGGACAAACTAGCCGCAGCGACTGCAGCTGCGAAATATGGCAGATGCGGTGCCACAGGCGTGGACCAAGGAGATGGAGAGTGTTTAAACTCTGACGGCCTAGAACTTTTTCTAGACGGGACTGGCGATGGCGAGTCCTCTGGGCCACGTTTTCTCGTGCCAACGGACAGGTCAAGTGGGCCATTCTCGTTCTTATTACTAAGATTGACGGCGTCATCGTGATCATCATCGTCGTGCGGTGATTCACTTCGCTTTGTGCTGAAGTCAAGTACGGCGTCACCTCGTTCGGAGTCAGTCATGTCCTCGTGGCAGGACATGAGGAGACGCTGCTGGGCGGCGGCGGCAGCTGCGGCGCCGAGGTAGGCGGCGACTGCGGCCGAGTGTGGCGGCAGTAGTGCGGCAGGCAGGGCAGCGGTCAGCGCGGCCGGCAGTGGCAGGCCCGCGCCGCTGCGGCTGGAGTACACCGAGTCATTCGAGGGACAGCGAGGCGCGCCCGACGATTCCCTTGACAGACATCTCGGGCTCTCCCTGGGGACAAAAGCGTGACGCGGTTAGTTCGACCGTCATAATTCACTTAGCGAAAATTGCCGCCTCTGTCTCAGCCCGTCGTTATCTTAAACCGGTTATCGACATTTGAATATCGTCGGTAAACAAAACGAATGCAAGTTTTTTTAATGGGCATTTTTAATAAATTAATAGCTCGATCGTGAATAGTAAATAGACACACTAATGGGTTTATATCGATCTTAAAAAAAACTTTATAGCTCGTTGTTTGGGTGTCCTTGTAGCTCGAACTTTTTGTTCTGTTAAATTTTTAATGATGACAATACGATCAAAAAACCAGCCGATGACAGAGTTGACGTTCTGACATTAGATTTAATGTGTTTGATACAAAAGGAAAAACATTGATGACATACGACATTAATATAAATCTAAGGTAAATTGGGTACAAATAGGTCAAGTTTTGAGACATGAATAATCAATTGATTATCAAAAGTTGTATTAATGACAGCTATAAAATTTAACAATCACATTTTCGACGTATAGAATATATTAAAATATTGAATCAATATTGTAAAGCGATCGTTCATGGAATAGAGGTGATATCAGACGTGATAAACATGACGAGCACAATAGTTGATGACACAGCTTATCGATTATTTATGCGACAATAAAATACAAAAAAAAAACTTAATAAAAACAGGTTCCATTACACTGGAAAAGTGAAAGACTATCGAATGTCCTCAAAAATCCTTGTAACTCGTAAAATAGCAGATTCAAATAAAATATTGTTGTTTCGAGAGACCCACATACCTTATACGGATCAAACGTTATAGATAAAATGACATAAAATAAATCACGATACAATCTAGGCTTTAAAACTTTTTAATATGTTCTACAAAATCATGTAGGACTTTTGGAAACAAGCTTTCCTTTTGATTTGAATATCTAACAAACTCCATCAAAATGTTAAAGTCAGCATTGTTTTATCACTATTTTATTCAAAATATGGATGCAAATCTATTTTGTGACGATAAAACTACAAAAAATATAACAGAGAAACAATTTTTTAGTGTAAAAACGTGAATAGTTTGGACATACAGCTTACTTAACAAAGCTCTGGATCAGAGAGAACATGAAAAATTCTAAGTTGAAAATCGACAAGTTTAAGTGCGAAAAACTCGAAAAACATTTCCAATATAAAATTCAATAATTGAACGGAAAAACAACATGAAACATGAAGAATTACACAAAACAATAAAACACTTGGGCAAATAGAAAACCTACCTCACGTGGTCGGGCTCGACGATCATTTTAGACGTAATGTTTTCAAAGTACTCCAAACTGGTAACGGTGAAAAACTTGCGGATCCATCAATACAACACTGATATAATTGATAACACTTTGCTTCTAGACTACAATTGAGACTCCCCAAAAATAGTTGAAAATGTAAACACGTCGCGAAAGACGCGCCGCGATGCCGGCGGTCGGAAGGGAAGTGCGCGGTGCCTGCGGCGGCGGCGGCGGTCCCGCGTGGAATGAGACGCCGCGTGATTTACGACCCGCCTGCAGCGCCCCCGCCCCGCACGCCCCTCGCTAGAGAGAGACAGGTGCCGCTGTAACGGAGCACGCAACGCGGCAGACGGAGACGGCTATCGGTATTCCACTTCGAGGGGTGGCGCTGCGTAATGCAAGCGTGCGTGCGATGCGCGAGGTGGACGTGCAGTGACGGGCGATCGTTCCGATGACAGCCGACTGACACAGCGGAGCTACTCCGCATAGCTGAGTCACAGTCGTAACACCAATGAAAAATGTACTGAGTAGGTATCCTTGATGGCCAATAGGCGCAATAACTTTTTAACGAGATTGTTTACGGAATGCCATTTGTATTTTGTATGGGTGTAGGAGGCAAAGATGAAGCGCGCTCAGCGTGGTAGATTGAAGTCTCGGGGCTTAAAGAAGATTACCCGGACAGGGTTGACGGCGTTGACAAGGAAATGGCGCGTTAACAAAACGCCGAGACGAGTCCTTTTAACGACTCACGGACAGACAGGGGACGCGGACGGATTTACGCGTATCACGAACAGATTTCCTGCTTTGACAAAAGGAAAATATTTTCTCATGTTTATTTTATTTTTACGCAAGGAAACGTTAGGACACTTCCGAACGACAATACCATAAATGTCAGACAGCGAATCGATAATGACAGGACGTCGTCTAGATAAATAAATTAACAAAGTAAAGAAACTATGTTCCGTTAATCCCCGGAAACGAATGTACTATACGTTTTACAGCCCATAATACTGTTTTTATTATCATTGAACGATCTCGAAGTAAATGTTATCAACGAATCCGATCTAAACAACTGTTATACTGATTTGATAGAACCTTGTTCCAAGCCCCAAAAGTTTTATAAAGTTTTTAATAAGAGAATCGCACAGCTGTTTATTGCTTCCTATGAGCATTAGTCGGCTGCGGGTCAATCAATCACAAGTATTTATGTGACAAGTAGCTCCGTCTCTTTCCTGCGCCAAACTAAAATAACCCCGAGTGGGTTGTGACATAAACAAAAGAATTCTAGGCTATTTTTCTACATGTAACGACAGATGATAAAAATGTTAGTGGGATATATTTTAGACTGTGGCCGTTTTGATGTGTAGGAATTAGAACAGAGCGGTTTTATGCGTCGATGTGTGCATAGTGCGGGCCGATGGATGGGGGACACCTGACATCGTTTGAATAATTTTGCAGTAACAAAGCAAATTTTATAACTGACACATGTCTCCTTGATAATAAAGCTTCATAGTCGACGAACGTTTGTTGAGAATACAGAAATAAGTAGAGACGCAAAGGAAAAGAAATAAGCCTTTATGAACATTCAAAAATTAATAAATCTGGTTGATTGTGTCTAGGTTGAATATTATTAGATTTATTGTACCATTTTTTAAGAACTCTTTATAACTTAAAATTTTAAATCACGATTTTAAGAGATGAAGAAAATAATGACTATTGACAACAGAACTTGGCCAATGTTTAAATATTGTATTGCGAGATTTTATTTTCTTAGAGGATTCTTTTTAACCACATAATATTATGACAGATTACCAACACAATTATTGCTTATTCAAAGCTAATAAAAAATGTAACAACTAGCGTTAACATTTTTCCGTTATTCCGCAATTCGCATAGAAATGAACTATCAACGAAATAATAAAGAAACTTCTTTCAAGAAAGTGTCTAACCTAATAAACATTTTGTTTCGAAATCATATTTTCTTGAACAAATAAACTGAAACATTTAAATAGTTAGCACAATATAGTCGAGACGTAGGTACGCTGCCAGACTTCGGTAATTTCTATAATTCGCCTAATTCCATCGCAATTAGACAAGGTTAAGAAGATAATTTGGGTATTGAATGTAGTCAATTACAAGAATTTTGAAAAAGACACAGACGTGTAGATGTGGATCTTCTAAAATACAAAATGTATTAAACAGAACAGAGAGAGAACCAAATAATGCGTAGCGAAAGAAAACCAGCCATGCCCACTGCATGAAAGGATCATTGGAGTTTAGAGACTCTTAGTCTGAAATGTCAAAGAACAAATAAGAACAGTAAATGTTTTACTTAGTGTAAGATCTCAGGTCAGTTAAAAACAATGCAGTGCCTATTTTTCGTTCATTATATTAAAGACATCGTTACTTCTAAACCAATAATTCATCATCTTCATCTTCCTGCTCTTGTCCCGTGTTATTTGGGGTCGGCGCATTATAGTCTTCTTCCATTTTCCTTTGTCAATCGTCACGCTATCGTTTACTTCTTAACCAATAATTAAAGATCTACAAATCAATTCTTCTATAATAGGAATGAAAGAAATAACAGAAACAATTTCAGCTGTTGGTTGTCAAATTATTGTTAATCTCCATTTATTACACCTGAACAGGTGACTTACATCTTGCCTAGAACTGGTTACGATGACAAGGCAATTCACTACAGCCTGGGACTACGAGAATATTATTAAATTCACATTCTACAAATCGAAGAACATTTTAGAGAATCTAAAATGGTCGTATTAGAATTGTAAGAAACTTTGCTTTTAAATTAGAAGGTGAACGAGGAATTTTAGAGAATTAATGAAAATATAAGAGAACAGAAAAATGCTTTGATGATGAGAAAAACAACGAAGATTTGTTACAGAAAAATGATTATGAAAATCCATCACCCGTTTCGAATTCCAAAACACTCAATCAAAATGACCCAACTAATGCTGTCCCTCCATTCCCACCGGAACCCATATTTTTATCAATTTTAGCGAATACACAAACTAAATCAGTAGATCTAAAATCTAAACAATAGAACTTCAAGGCACTAGAACCTCAAAATGATTGATCACGCCACCTCAGTGCAACTAATTGACATTGATTGAACAGACTTGCTACAGCACCAAGTTTACCATTCACTTTCCTTAAAGTTTCCTTTCCTTATTTACTTACTTATAAAGCTTGGATTGGTGTAAATTTAGCTTTTTCAACGACAATATCTTTATTTGCACTCGTACCTGGCCGGATGAAAGATAAAGATTTGAAATAAAAGATTTCTAATGCAGTAAAATTAACATGTTAATGATGTCCTCGAGTTCGTATTAGTGAGACTTTTTGTAAAGTACTTGTACGTGATATGACCGGATTTTTAATTGACTGACAAAGAAAAGAGGTAAAACGTGGAATCGTTTAATTTTGATTTAGAACTTTCAAAAGGGATTAGAGTTTTAAACAGAACTTTATTATAATTAAGCTTCAGTTTGCGCCTAAAAACATGTCCTATGGCAACCGGTAATAATAGGTAGGATTCCTCCGGTGAAAGAATTTTTGGATGTATGTATACTTTCAGAGATTACCTCCTACATCCAAATTCACAAACTTTACCTCTTTCTAATATAGAAGATGCGTAAATTGTGATTTTACAGAAGATAAAATGTGTTTCTATAATTGAAACTGACAGCAGCTTTCCGAGAATTTTAAGGCTTTATAAATGTCACATTATTTAAATGACTAATTTATTTGAATTCCACATATATTATCTACGACACAAACTTAATGATAAATGACTTATTATTTTTGTATGAATTACAAAAACAATTACGTCAATATACATCTAATTAAATATTGTAATGTATTGCTGCAGCTGTCCTCATATAGATTCGATACGGCTCTCGTACAATCTGATTAATTAGCGATTCGTTACAAAACAATATAAATCAGCTTGTAATCGAGACGTTCATGTAAGTAAAGAAATCGATGTTTTTCTTATTGTTAGTCAAATGATGTAACATCTTGGTGGTGTCTGATAGTCTTTTCTTTCTAGTAGAGTTATTGAGCTGCGTGCTGGTATCATTATAAGTGAAGTAAAGACAGTTGAATTCCTGACAAGATTTTATATTCTGAGGTAATCTTTCAGTTGTTTTTATCAGTCTATCGAAGTTGGATACCATTTTTTTAATTAATGCATCGAACGTATCTCTGATGTATCATCTTCTTCATAAAAATCTTAAATTCATTTATTCTCTGACAGACAATGTGCTGCCTTAGCCACTGGGTCTATAAGCTTGAAATTTTGCACTACATTTCTTCGAAGGTAAAACTAAAGAAAGATTTTGGAACATCATATCCTACAGACGTGAAATACGAGATGGAAGTTGGTGTTTGTGAATCTAAAAACAATACCTATGGTAAATAAAAACCACACCATTATACAATCACGACGAACAAACAAGCGGACAAAACGTATCCGCCTCAGATACAGATCTCCGAATCATAACCTCGCCATGATTAATTAACACAATCAAAACATCAATCATGTATTATTCTAATAAATATCAATAATCATTAATGTTCATGTCGATCCAATAATCAGGACAAGCGAAGTGATAAGTGGTATCTGTCGTGGGGATTATTGTCACGTTCCATCCTAATATCTAATGATTACACATACCTATACATATCTATTAAACAAATCTAATAATTTATAATAATACCATTGAATTGCTACATAACCCTCTTTCTATTAAGTTTTAGGAGGTCCTAATGTTGCTGTGTCCGACAGGGTCCATATTGATCTTTTACTTTGTTACACCATCTATGTGTCATACATATGGAATGCAATAAAGAATTGAGTATTGGAGAGGCCTTCCTTTCTGTCATGTTTCATCTCGTGGACACATCAACCAAAATTGAATTTAACTTGATTTATTTCTCCTTCGTCAGTTGCACTTACACCGAAAGTCTTAGGTGGCTTATGGCGTAACGCCTGACCCATCAATCATTCTTACCAACATCGATAAATCCAAAAGCATTTCAAAATGAAAATTGATGAAACGTCATTTTGAAAATTCAGATCATTTTTAGTCGTTCTACCCACTATAACTGTCACTGACGAGTCCATTCATTTCTCTATCTCTACCAAGTTGTTTCTGCATTCCAAATATTCTAAAATCAACTCTAGTCCCTTCTGAGAAGATTTTTTTCAACTGCACATTTAAATTTTCAATCCTCTATCTCGACTGTGTAAAATTTTCTTAAAACATGTTCCAGTTCAAACTTTATGAGCTTTGTAATAAGAGTTGTGTTGGCTGTAAAGTTATGTTGGTTGGGTAAGTAGTGATGTCAGTGGACAGTCGTTGTCAACTGATCGGTGGAAACAATGGGATCATTAAAGTGGACACCATGGAGTGATGTGCAGACCTCCGCGTTGACAATGGCGTGTGGTATTATGAATGGGTCAGTTGCTTCGAGATTGTTGGTGATGGTTTAATTTCCATAAAAGCCTTGAGGTGCAGTATTGGAAAGGATTGTTCTTGTGAGTCTAACCCTGCAGGCAGTGGCAGCAGCTTTGAATCAGATGGATTATTAAGTAGACTTAAATACAGCTACGCCTGGTCAATCTTACTTTGATGACATGACCGATTGAAGATGCATGAACAACTAACATTTAAAGTAAATTAATGATTGTTTTGTTGGGAGATTGGAACAAAGATCGTAATTTTTTTCGCCTACGAGCGAAACTAATGATCTGTCAGTTGTTTTTATGAGATTATGGCCATCTTTACTTATCGACCTTGTCAAAATCATCGACAATCTCAATAAACGTTTCCTAATTTTTCAGCAGCTTTTGTATGACCCGAGTTATCTGAAAAGACTGTGGGAATTGTGTTATTGTCAACTGTCCAGCCTGTATTCTAAATCAAACAACGTTTTGCTCGATTTTGAGAAGAAGTATCAAAGCGATTCACGATTTTAAAAACGACTATGGTCGGCTTATGTTCTACTACCATTATATTGTCATCATCAACATATTTTCCCAAAATTGTACCTTTAGATGGCAGCCTGATGATCTATGGAAGTAGATGACTATAACCAACTTCATCGTCTTGTGCAGAATCTAGAACTCACCTCTCAGCATTGGGATCCTGGATCAGGGTAGCTGGTATACTGTGCTCAATGTCGTCACGTTCATCAGGCGCGGGGGAGGTGCGGGACGCAGGGGACACAGAGCCGGACGCTTCGCCCTCTCCCCCTTCCTGCCTCTCCCCCCTGTCACCACGATCCTTC
Organism: Noctua janthina; assembly: GCA_963576755.1. NCBI lineage: Eukaryota > Metazoa > Arthropoda > Insecta > Lepidoptera > Noctuidae > Noctua > Noctua janthina. Next base: position 17,940,038 of record OY755058.1, read on the forward strand.
ACTCCGCTTTCTGGACTGTTGGCTTCCTCTGTGGACAAAGGAGAAGATATTGTTAGAGAGGTTGACAACAGACCGCATGACAAAATACTAAGCTTATTAGTCATGTTATCCTAAAGAAATCTGCTGAAGATAAATACCAAGTCGTCGGATTAGAATATAATACTGACCACATTTTAATCTCTAAGCGTTTGAATTGGTAATGATGTGTGACAAAAATGAAAAGTTGAACATAATTTTTAAAAACAATGAAGTCGATAAAACTAACTTCAATGAAAAAAATGCAATGACACATTCATATCACAATAAGTCATTACAAATCAATAAATATGCATCAATATCGCGTATCAAAGCTCCAGTTGTCATGTTAGTCAAATGGAAAAATTCTGAAGCAAACAAGTATGACACAAACAAAACTGATACCGAGCTAATTAATATTGAAAACAAAACACCAACTGACAAATTAATCATGATAATAAAGACATTTTAAAACCGTATTTAGGTTGATTTAAAAGGGGACAGATAACAGTATATCGCTTTATTACGATCGTTCATCATCTAAATGTAATAATCGATGATAGGATAGATATTAAAAATGATAATACAAGGAAAAACACAATTGTAACGGGGCCATCGTTCGATGCGCAGAACCATGTGATCGATAATTGATTGATTGGTTATATTACGCTAGTCACAGACGTATCAATTATTCAAAAATATATTTGCTGACATAATTTGTAGCGATAAAAACGAATATTGATATTCAGATATGGTTTTTATCAGATTTTGAAGGAGTCACCTAATTAGACGGAGATAGTGGACATGATTGGTGCTTTTCTTTGGGTATACGCAGTGTTTTTTACTGATAGTAATAATGCTTGATACGTGATAGTAGGGTTGTATTAGATACGACAGTTATCTATTAGTGCAATGGGTGTTGCCAACCAGAAAACTTTTATAGGGTACTTTGGCTAAGGGCTAAGCAGTATTCTTGTCATTGTCGCACAACTGTCAAACTAAAACCGCGATATAAAGATGGGAACATGTGCCAAAGGTGTATCGTTATAGATCTTGGTCTCAGTATTTTCACACATAGGTTCAAGGGAGCAGTTTTCTCTGTTAGTATTTATGTAAGTAACTAAACCAACCGATTACTAATTTCGAAATATATATTCGGCCTTTTCTTTCTCAGTTACTACGTGTTTAATTTCTGTATTCTTTGTCATATAGGAAACAACATGTAATTAACATTGCCCGGACCTTTCGCAATAAGAAAGACGATAACTATTTACTGTTATTAATTCTTCTGCATTGTAATTAGTTTGTTGACGATGACTGTTGGCATTATGAGGTGTTTCCGTCACATTGACCGATTTTCGCATTTGCTCTGTCCAACTGTAAAATTGATCTTGTAGAAACGAGTATTCCTCTTTTGTGGTTAAGGCTCATGCATCTGGTAAAGAAGCTTATAACAGAAATCCCATAAGGAAAACTAAACGAAACTAAAGAACGCAACCTGGTACGATCCTTGCAGACTCCTTTTGTTTCATCTACATTCAAACACTAAAGAATAATGTATCTTGAACGCCAGCTCTCATTAATAAAGTACAGACAGATATCGCACGATTAAACAAAATGAGTCGAGAATGATTACGATACAAAAGAAGTTAACAATCTGACACTGATGAGCGCCGAAAGTTAAAAAAAGAACATCTAACATCTAAAACAAAGCGCCCATTTGACCGTAACGAAAATCCGCGGCCAAAAAGAGAACGAACGCTCCGATTATGAAGTTATCGTCCGTCCGAAAAACGCATTGAAAAAAAACCGTATTTGAAACCGGATAGCCGAATTGGCGCCGCGGTGGCCGGCCCGCTTATTTCACTGCCCATTGATTCGTGAACCACGTTTCTGTACGCTAATTGATTAAAACGCAACGTGTCAATCCGTTGCCGGTCGCCAAAGATGCGGTTGCGGACGAAACGCCCGCGGCGGTCTGCGTTGTGGCTAGTGGTGGGACGATTGGTCCCGGGGTCGGGTGTCCCGTGTTTTGGGGCGCGGGACGATATTCGGTGCGGGATTTGTTTAGAAAACAGAGCTTTTACTAGCGTAAGTTAGGTTATCAAGGCTGTTTTGGTTAGAAAAGAGGCTGTTTCATAATAATGGAAATATGCATTGGTGCATTAAAACTGAGTCATTTCTATCATGAAATTTTATCGTATTACGTCCTGAAGGTATATTTTTGGCGTACATCGATTTAAAATTAGATTCTGTGATTGATTGGTGGTAATTATGTATAATCTGTGATAGGGTTTTCCATTTCTCAAATAATTTGGGTTTTTACACAATTTTCCTACAAAACATCCGAATGATATCATTCACTTAAAACGGGAGAATACGTACCATGTTTACTACTTATTTTGGGTTCCCGATACTACATGGTAAATATCCCATTTTTAGTGTCAGTAACCATGTCAGTTTAAAAACTTATATCCGGATGATAATCCCGGAAATCTGATCCCAGTGGGAAACAAGTGTAGGCCATCCCTATTCCCGATCCGTATGTGCCAGCCAATTGATCAAAGGAAGTGATAGGCCGCTGGGTATCTGCAGGTGACTCTGATTCGCTCTATGAACGTGAATTTTAATGAAGCCTCCCCTTTACCGCATTGTTTGTGAATTATGGGAGGTAATGAATCGGTATGTTTGTGTGGGGATGATTTTTTGGCTTTGAGGGTGATGTGATTTTAGTTTTAATTCTTTTATCTTTTTTGCGGCTTACAGTTGAGTGCAAAAAGGAAAGGGACGCCCTTGCTCTACAGTGGTATAATACTGGCTGAATTTTTAAGCTTCTTATAAGTATTTCATTCATCATTGTGTTCGAGTTTCAGTTTATCAGTCTTTAAAACGATCTTTTTTTTTAGATCTTCCAAGAAAAGTATGATAGTAGTGTAGTGGATGTTTTGTTGCAGCTTCAGAGATCTGTCTAGTAGTGCACTGCGATAGCGCAGTACCAATCTGCAGTATCAATCTATATGATTGATTAAGAAAGGTATACTTTTAGTTCCTTCTTCGGGATATTCTGTGGCGCCAGTTGCGAGGTTCTTGCTAATTCAGAAATACGAATATTACCAAAGCACCTTTACTGGTTGAACTGTATTTTTGTTTGGTCGATAGACACGTAGACGAATAGGTAACTCAGAAGTCAACGCAGTTTTATCAAAATCAAAATTAGGACATTAATTTATTCCGATGAAATCTTCAAAAATGTCAAATTCCGCATACATTACTGGAAGACAAATGTTTCTAATTATCATTTTAGTAAACAGTTATTTATAAAGACCTTATTAACGGTCATCTGTCTGCTTTCGAATTGTCTCTTCAATTATGCTTACAGTTCAACTATTAAAAAAAATACCTTTTCTACTTTTTGTACCATTCGTCACAGAATCGACAAAAGCGGTTACAAGTCATGACGAAACAATAGCTCAATTTCACGAAAATCGCCGTGAAACCGATGTGATTACTGATTACCGATTACAATTGTTCAACAAATGACAACGTTAACTAAAGCGATTCTTAATAAAACGTTATGAATCTTGATTTTTATCGATTGCCGACGAAATGGGTCGATACTTTGGATAGTAAGATAGTTAGATTGGCGTTTTAAACTTTATTCTGTTGTTTTTAAAGTTGAGAGTGACTTGTGGAGTTAGTAGTGCAATTTTTACAGTTGACTTGTAAAAGGTAAATTGTAAAATGTACTAAAACACAACTTTCTTTAATCGAAATACAAATGCTCATGGTGTAGTAGACAATAGAACGATATTGTTAATAAAGTAGGTAGGTAGGTTTTCAACCATTTTTAGTCTCTATTCACACTAAATAAAAAAAAAAACATAGAGGTATGACTTATATATTAGAGATATTATAATTTTGCGACGGTCTTAGATGTGCCAATGATTAAAAAAGTTCAAAACAAGATTGTCAGTATCGTATTTTTTTTTTGTATTCATCATATATACAGGCTGGGTAAAAAATCGTGGGTCAAACGAAACAGGGCGATAGTTGGGGTTATTTGCAGTATAACATATCTGTGTGGCAGAGCCCTAACTTGATCTTCTTAAAAGTTATGACTATTAGAGTGTTTTTTTAAGAAGATACAAAAAGGAGATCATTTTTTGAGCCTATTCTGAAAGTGCCGTGCTTCAAGTTATACAAGTTCGATGATTCATCATTCTCATACATTTATTGATTTTTTAAAGTGCAGGGAAACATAAAATAATGATACATTTTGCTCGAACTAATGATCCGAAGCAATTCATGCTTTGTTTAGAGCAATCCTACAACTTTTGCCCCATATTAACTATTGCTCCAAATGGCTAGTTCTAACAATACGTACCATTTTGTTTTGTTGGCCGGCCGGCACTTTCAAAAAAGGCCCGAAAATCTATAGAACCTGATGATCTCCTTTGTATTTTAAAACAATAAAAGGTGTTTAGTTGCTTCTAGGAAAAGAAACCTTCCCTACAAAACTGCTTTTATGACAGCGGGTCCATGATTTATGAGTATTGGCACTTTTTTCAATATCTTTCAAGTCTCACGAAACAGTATTTATAACTTTAGAACATTAATGGAAAAAAATGTACTATCATAAAATTAAGACCGTCCTCGCCCATCCCTGTTTCGTTTGATTCACGATTTTTAACCCACCCTGTATAGATTATGTCAAGCACAATTTCAATGCTTATCGATGTAGATCACCGCTAAAAGTTACCATTGCTAACATCAATAAATCAACTTAGAAGAAGGAAGTAATACTTGTTACTATTGCTTAGTCAATATTTTGTATTTGTCTGTGGAGGGTGTAATTGTATTTTTTTTTCGCAAGCACGACTGCTGAGCATGAGGTCCGGGGTTGAATTCCCAGGTCGATCAAAGAGTTATTGGGTTTTTCTATCGGGAATTTCTCAGTAGCAGCCACGGAGCCTGGATTCGTGCCCGGTTGATGGCAATAGGCTCGTCCCCTGTTACATGGGACTTAAAACATAACTGGCGAAAAGTGGGGGAACTATTAGATACACCTCTGCTTAACCCTTCGGGGATTACAGGCGTGATGTTATGCTATAACGTTATTAGTATGTAAGCTTACTTAAAATGTCAAAAATAAATGGACAAACGTAACTTTTTGGAACCTTAGAAACATCATTTTTACAACTCACGCTACGCATCATACTTAGCACAGTAAGTTTCACTTAATCGGTTGTTATCAGTGGTTATCACGTGATCAATCAACGGCAGATGTCGGTAATCCAAACTGCTGATAACTGATAAGGACAGTTTCGCAATAACCGCGGTTACTGTTGACATACTACTTGTAGTTAGATAACCGGTTTTATTTGCAAAGCTTGTGTTGGTATTGTAGTTACGCTGTTACATATTTAGAAGAGAGGTTTGGGACTTGTCGTGTTATGAAGACGATAAAGAGTAAATGGAGAATTGATTTTTGTCGTAGAAGAATAAAATATCAAGGGGACTTACACAGACCCATAACTGCAGACTATGACAGAACATTTTAAAATTTTGCTGTCTATTGACAGAGTAGTAAATCGATCATAACATAGACAATAGTGGACTTGTAAACTGTTTTTTTTTTCAGACTTGTTTCTCTAGCTGGAGAGATTACTGACAATTATAAAAGAGCGTAGTGTAGCATAAGCACGGATTACACTGTCAGATTATTAACAATTTCGACCACTTTTCATGCTCAGAATCATCACCATCATCCATCATTCTTCTGTCCTTATCACAATTTATCTGTGGTCGGAGCAGCATGCCTTCTTCTTCCATACTTCTCTATTACTCTTCATTTCAGCAGTCCTTTCTTGCCATATCATCCTTCTCGTTTCTTTGGTCTTCCTCTACTCTTATTGCCTGTATACACGTATATATAATATCAGTTGTAAATAATTCTTCTACTAAATTATAAACCAGTAAAACCACATATTTACCACGGATCAGAACAGGCTAACTACCAACAAACATCACACATAAACTTCACAAGCATTCAATCAGTCCGCGCGTTGTCTGCGCGTAATTTCCGCGGAACCATCCCGTTGTCATCCCGTTGCCGTGCCGTTGTCGTGTCGTTACCGTGCCGTCTGTACCAGACAACACAAAGAGCAAGAACTCTTTGTTGGCCACCGATTCCGCATTGGAATTCAAGTAAGTTCCGCGATATTGATAGGTCAATTTTAATTTTCAATAAGTTAGTTATAAGTTACTTTCAAGTGAATGTTGATGTTGTCCAGTTAAGTTGGTAGCGTTGATTGTTTTGTTTGCTGTTGCAATAGAGTTGTGTAAGTACTTAGTGAGTTCACTGACGGTCTACCACTATTTACCCTTATGCCCTAGGTAATAAGGTGGACTTAGCTTTTGAGAGCTTTTACAAAGGTGTTTATTTAACCATTCAATGAAATAGTTGTCGAAGATTTGTTTTTAGTTTGTGTTTCAGTTCGCAAACTGCCTGACTGCAATACTACCTCGTTGGTCTAGTGGCTCACTGCTAAGCAAGAGGTTCCGGGTTTGAATCCCAGGTCAAGCAAATTGTTATTGTGTTTTCTCTGTAGGTAGTCTGGGATCTGGACACATAGAATTTTAAGGTAACTGGCGAAATTCGGGTGTACAATAAGTACACCTCTTTACGTCATGTTATTTTTCAGTTCAAGTGAACCCTCGCACACTTTGGCACAGTTCCCTTATCTCCACATCACCGTCTCTTCCCACATCTCACACAATCACTACTCACTAATTACGAACATTGTAAAAAATAAACGCAAAAAAAACTAAAAACATCACCGATCTGTCACCGTTTCGTGCATGTTGAGATAAATCCGCTGCGCACACGCACGCACTATAAATCGTGCTTACCACCGATGCGCCGATGGGTGATCGCGATGTTTCGAATTTGTCCTTCGACTTTTGTATTAAGTGCTCCAATTATAATAAACCGGTTCGCGATTGATCGAGTTATGGCTTTTTTAATTTTTTGGCTGACTTGTTTAGTTAGTAATGATTTTAGGGATTATATTATCTTTATCGACGTCGTTTAATACGAAGAATTAAACAAATAAAAGATGGATAGATTATGAGAGGAATGATATGCAAGAAGAGGGAGTAAATTATAGCGTGATGTTGGACAGAAAAGAATGAAAAAAGAAAACGTATTGCGCCAACATAAGTAACATGGGATAAGTGCAGGAAGTTGATGATATAAAAATTAAAACAAGATTTACTCACCTAATATGATATCCATTGTTTAATCAATCAATTTTAGTAATGTGTTAACACTTGTGTCGGTCACGGTCCTTAAACTGTAATGACATGGCAAAAATCTACTTATTAGGTAAGTACTCGTTTTCAGCAGCTAATTACGTAAATCAATTGGCTAAGTCATCGTTTGCTTACTATTTTTCTAAAATTGTGAGTTATCATGAGAATTCTTTTTGAAATGGCCTACCTACAGGAAAATTACGCGACAGTATCTTCTGTAAAATGCGTTTCCCCCAATCTTAGGTTGTGTATCCTGCAGACTGTGCATTAAAATACCCTTGTTGGTGGACCCACTCTTATTAATTACACTCTATGCACCCCAATCCCCCCAAACGAAGTAAACCTAACATTTTATAATCCACCCCGTGCATCCACAATATTGATTCCACACAATAAGCACGCGGTATCTGACGGTAATAGACCGGCCGTCCGGGGCGCTCGTAAAATGCCAGATACCGCGTTGTCCGCGCCGCGTATGCTCACGATAGTCGCCACTGGGGGTGAACAGACTGATAACTGAGAATAATGTGGCGCTGGTGATAGCCTGGTGATTATGAGATTGGTGGGGAAAAGATTGGCGGTTAAATAGCTGGTGGTTTGTGCAAAAATGTTGGGGAATTGTTGTGATTTTAATTCGATTACAAAACTTATGTTTACTGATTGTGTCAGTAAATCAGCAAGTGTTACTGGAAAATAGCTTGTGGAATAATGTACATTAGGTATATCAAAAGTAAACGTACAAATAATTCGACAGTAGAATCAATTTCGGCGATACATTGGCAATGCTGAAATAATCGTGAAAGAAACACTGTAATCGTGAACTTTTTGCTTTGCAGTTCATGATCATCCTTTTTCCAACTATATCTTATGTTGGGACGGGCATTCGGTTTTACCGAATTCAGCTGAATACCAATAATTGTACATGGAATTACTATTTCAACAGCAGAAGACCAAAAAACCAACAGAACGATGTCTTCATCAACGTCACTACCAAAATATACTACAACCCTCAAATGCGCGCCGCGTCATCGCTGACTCGTTTAGACGTCGACGTGGACGTGGACGCAACAAGTAACAAACACGACGAGGCTCAAGTGTAACTTGTCATGACGTCGCAGCGAGTCTCTTGTTTACGCCGGGATTGGAGAGTGGACTTCGGTTTTCATGCAAAGCGTTTGTGGGTGAAACTGTTGAAGAACCACCCGGTTCTCCAATGCAACAACTATGTAAACTTAAGGCAGGATGTTATGCTTTACATTTTATTGTTTGACTTACAGATGAAATAAGAAATAAATGAATACGAGTTTGGGCTTTCATAAAATATTTCCGTCCGTGATTTTTTATTAATTTAGACATAGTTACTGTATTTTTTCTAATTCTGATAATCATCGTCGTTCATAACCTGACTTCCCTCAACCTAAGTCAAATAATATCAAGTGATAGATCAGTCGTTATCAAATATGAAGGATAGTGATAAATTCGTCTATTTATCTATCTATTAATACTAAAGTTGGCCATTTCAAAACTAAATTGTGTCAAACTATCTTTTGACACAATTTAGAGTAGTACTAAATACTGAATACCTGTTTATTACTGCCTATTAATGGCTAAAGGCCTCTTCTCATATAGAAAAGGTACGAGCTTAAAAATATTGATTTATTTGCCTTGAGATCAATCAGCTTCCTTACTATTTTTTCATAATTTTACACAAGTACATTCGATTTGTTACCACCATAATAACATCTCAATATATTTCCATAAACAACCGTTACATTAATAAACATGTATGATAACACTGCCGCATCTAAACACTGAACATATAAAGCTCGCGCAACAAGTAACGATTTGTCGCTGTCACTCCGGCAGCGGAGGGTTGACTCCGAGTATATCAACTATTTGAGCTCTTGTTAATGTACGTACTTACGTCTTGTTGGCATTCATAGCGGTACAGGGTTGGAAGTCAGTATTTCAGGGTAAGTAAAACTAGTGTCTGCCTAGCAGAAGGCCTAGATAAGTGGTAATCACTTTACAAGCGTTTCGTATTTCTACGACGACCTTCGACAGATTTTACATATGTAATCTTTTCGGTAGCTACTGTCAAACTAACACTAACTATAGTAACAATTTTTAAGATTTTTATCAATATTATTCAAATTCAAATTCATTTATTGCAAATATGGGTAGTTATACAGGTGGGTTTTTGAAAAACAGGAAAGTTGTTAGTGTCACCATATTATTGCTATTGCTGATAGCATGTCACTTTGTCTAAGACATCTAGTTACGAATTAATTGCTGTAATGCTTCGAAATAGATAAACTAAAACAATTATAATAATTGATAAATCTGATTACATAGGTACCTACACGTTCCAGAATACGGGTACAAAAACCCGTATTGGGAACTGCCTTATTAACAATCGTGGTTTACCGTCCATTTCTGATTCTAATTCTTACCTAATTGGATCAATTACACTCGACTTTTTGACCGCTTCTTTAGTCTAGTGGTCGCAAGCATGAATACAGATACTTAGCATGAGGTTGATTCCCAGGCCGGGCAAAGTGGTATTGGATTTTTCCATTAGGAATTTCTCAGCTATTAGGTACACCTCTGCCTAATTCTTCGGGGATTACAGGTGTGATGTTATGTGGGATCAAATACACCCTTTTTTTCACAAATTCATATCCATCTCAAAGTTTTCCTTCTTCTTTTGCAATGTCACCCAATGATCTAACTATCATAAACCCCTATTTTAATCGAACCTCCATAATCCTCCATAACTAAACCCACAACACATACATCAACAAAACTTTTGCCTTTCACATCAAGATAATTATATAGCTCGTTAATATCATAAATATCCATCAATGTCGTGGCGAAGTTAAATTAATACGCTCATGAATCTAGTGTCGTCGGGTATCAATCAACAGATGGCGTTGATTGATAGCTACGCCGACCGGCGAAACAAATTCTAGTATCAATCATGTTATCGACGAATATCAATGGTGGAGGTTATTCATTTATAAAATTATTGCTTGCGTGGTCTGAGTAGCGAGGTTTTTGAAGTTGTGGTTTTTTTCTTGTTTTGAAGGTGATTTGAAGATCTGGAAATTGGCCTCGAATGCAATATCATGCAATATCTGTTTATACTTGGACGGCTTGGTCGCGATCGTGACTGCTGAGCATTAGGTCCTGGGTTCGATTCTCGGGTCGGACAAATTGTTATTGGGTTTTTCCATCAGCAATTTCCCAGTAGCACCCACGGAGTTATGTGCCCGGTTGATGGCAATAGGCTCGCCCCCTATTACATAAGACTCAAACATAACTGGCGAAATGTAGGTGTACTATTAGGTACACCTCTGCCTAACCCTTCGGGGATTACAGGCGTGATATCAGCTTTTAAAATCGCAATACTGAGACACAGTCAGGCAGGGCATGGGTCGTAATCCACCATGCCTGCCCAGTACCGGTTTGTGGATGTCACAAGTCTTCGTATGTTTGGTCCTATGACATGCCGGTTTGCGAACTAGAATGTAATTGGGTAATTTAATTCGGACAACGGATGAACAGCTATAGAAGCTTGAACTAAAGTGCTGCTTTTCAAACTAAAAATGCTACTTGATTTTAAGTACTTACCTAAAACAAGTTTTGATATTTGATTTGATTGCAATTAATTTGACTTTCAATCTAGTTAGTTCAAGTTTATGTTAGTGCTGCAATAAAACCTTACAAAAAGTTGATTGATTCCTTTCATTTGGTGATTGACAAGCAAGTTTTATAGTATCACTAGCTTTTGCTCGTGGCTTTGCTCGCGTTAATTTAGAATTTGACAATCAATTCGGGTTGTACTCTGCTTGTAATAATATGTAAAATTCAATCACGATTCAAAAGACACGTGGCGCCATCTATTATCATGAGAAAGATATTGTTGTTTTCCTCGGAAACAGTACTTTTTTCAGGAAGAAAGGATGTCCGTTTCTGTACAACACGTAAATGCAAAAATTCGGGATGATCAGTTCAGTGGTTTAGGCTTGAAAAGATAACAAACAAATTTACTTTCGCATTTATAATATTAGTTTGGATTTCACAGTTTACAAGACAAATATTAAAAATAAAATCAACAACATTCATCATGTTGGTTTATTTATTTTTTATTGACCAATATTTAGATTCGATCGATAAATCAATGATGTTAATGACTTGAAATATAAATCAGATCTAATGGCTAATCAAAGTAAGACTTGTTTTCAATAAAAACAAAATAGAATGCGTGCAATATTTTTTGTCTTAAATTGTTCAATATACTTTTTGCAGTAATAAGTTATGAGTGGAACAAAGTTGCCGACAGTCTCGCCTTACGTATTTGGAAATGTCAATTCTATTAACTGAATCGATGTTTCTGTTAGTTTTTGTAACATCATGACAAACAGTCATCTATGACACGTAAAATATGTGCAAATAAATTCAAATCACAAACAAGAACACAAAAAACTGCATTCACTTGCAGTATATGCAAATAAGACAGATGCCAAAAAAACGTACTGTCAAAATAAACAATTGATTTGTTTGTTTAAATTAATTTTGTCTCATCAGATTTGTAAATGTGAAGGTTATCGTCTTGTATGACATTTAAATATCACGATTATCGGGTTTGATGTCTCGCGTTAAAAAAGATTGAACAGAGACGTCAAAATAAGGAACAAAAAATCAGTGATATACTTATAATTACCATAGAAATGATCCAATAAAGGAAAAAAATAGCCATTTGATTCTCAATATAAAAGTAAGGCACGTTATAGAAATCTAAATAGAAACGGGTTAGGTTGCTTTATATGCACGAGATCACGAGACATGTCATTTTTATTTTGTTTATATATCTTTATGTTATAATGAGGATCGCAGAGTAATATTTCAGTATTTGGGTGAATAGTCCTTTTGAATCCTTTTACCTATGTATTACATAGGTAAAAGGACTCACGGGGTTATAATTAGGTAGGTTATAATAACTGAATACTTTTACTCGTCTTATTTCCAAAGTAGGTAAATACATAAGGATAGCATAACGGATGGGTTACACAGTAAATTTATTAAAATTTGTTCCTCTTTTCTTGTATGCTATCATTTTTCAAAAGAACATTACAAAAATGATACCAAATCCCAGCAACAGATGAATGTTAATCTTCACTCGACATCGCCAGATAACCCTAAAAAATCGTCCGTCTGCCAACAAACATTGGGACAAATCTATCGGTCTAACCGACCCCGATGCTGGATTAGACGGGTACGCGTGAAAAATCCCGGACGGGGCAGTGTCCGGGCCGATGCGATCCGTATTTGTCAACGCCGTGATGTCCGGGCATCATTTTCATTAGCGAGAAGAGCCTGGCCCATTTGTACCAATGTTTGGTAACAGATGGGGAGGAATGATCGGATGAATGCTTTTTTTCTTAAGTATTTTTTGGGTGTAGAATTTTAGGGTTGGAAATAATCACGAAGGTGACGAAATTTTTTGCGGTTTTAAGTTCTTGTGTTTGAAGGATTATAAACTTGAATGTTCGACATTTATTTATGGTAAGACTTAAGAATTAATATTACCACTATTATCTAATTATAAAATAAATAATAAAAACCAGTTGCTAACATCTCATACGTCCTTCACAAAATATTTGCATAATTTAAAGCGATTAATGTTATATAAACACATTAATTACCTTCATTTTATTGTATAAATAAATTATCAATTTATTGTTTTAAATAAAGTCCAGTCCTGTTTTGTCATAAATTATCATTAAAATTATGGCAATTTAAACGTTATATTAAAACATTCAAATCGTAAATTATTTAGTTCTTAATTGATTAGGAGATAACGTGTTTTCAAGAACTTTCTGTATTGTTATTTCATTTGCATTAATTTGTGAATATTACCAATTAAAAAAAAATATCGTTCGTATAATCTGAAGCAGTAAAAATTTATTCATTTTCCATGCATTTATAATTACAGATAGATTTGACAGATAATTATAAAAATACCGTTTAGTTAATGACAGAAACGTGTAAAACGGTGACAGTTTGTAATAATTTATGAAAATTACTGTTAAAGATTTGAATTGATTAGCACCGAATTTTAAGTTGGTAGCTAAAATGTTATTCTGTGAGTGCTGTAACTAACGAATGACGTAAAAGCTGGTTATTAATTATCAAGCGACACACAATCAAAAGTGATCCAAGCTTGTTCATTTTTCATGCGACATGTAATGTTTTTTCTTAAAAATACATTAGATTAAAATAATTCAGTCTGAAAACCAGTCTTAACAAGGAGTATCGTATTACCCAGTACTAACTGGGTTGTGGAGGCCAGATAGCCAGTCGCTCCATGGAAAATACTGGTATTCAGCTGTATCGGTTAGATTGGAAGCCGACCCGATGATGATGACAAAAGATTAAATACAAAAGATCAACAGAAAAATAAAACACGTCATTTTCTTTTCCCATAAAACAAACAATATTTCCCTACGAGATTTAAATTATTAATTGACCGTCACAACATCAGTTTCTAACAATTAAAATTACATCTAAACGAAGGTTTTCTTTACTAAAGTGTAAATGTTTAAGAATTCCTCTCATCATGCGTCACTAATGAGCTGAAGCGGTGGTCGGAATATTTTAGTGAATGATTGGAAATAAATTAATGAAGTTAAGTTTGTAATTAATTCTGTGCTGATATTGAACACACACACACACACACACGGTTATCTGAGTTAATGAAAAACGTGAAAGGGTTTTATTTACTCATTCAGTAAGAAGAGCTGTGTGTATGTTAGACCAGAGTCTATAAACGTAACTTAGAATGTGCTTTGCCATATTTCCGTGTCCACGATTATCTTGAATTTGTTGTGTAACAGTCACATTTGACAGTTCTATTGTATGATAGTAACAGAAATAACGCTTAGCCAAAGTACGACCGTGCTACGTACCGTTGATATCAATCGGTGAAATAGGCTATAGTTGTTTAATGACGAACGATTTGAGGTTTTCCCTACTTTAGGTGCGATAATTGAAGGCCCTTTTTACGAAACAAAAGATCGGACATACGTTTCAGTTTATTTCATTCAGTTACAAAAATTATCATTATAAATGAAATAACACTCGTGTTCTTTTTTTGAATGTTTTATATTTTTGAATGATGAACTACTTATATGAATAAACACACAGATATGGCCGTTAAAATTCATTCACAAGACAACAATGGCTCCAATCATATTATCTACATGTCCTAATTGCACTATAATTATCATTAAATCAAGATGGACTAGCTTTTAAAAATTAATTAAGTATAATACAAAAACAAAACCCTATCTGACACTAATCAATGAAATCATAAAAAATCTAGGTCACAAACTTACATAAACAAAAACCCATCAAATTGTTGATCTAACGAACGGTTGCTTAACCTCATTAAGCCATTTCTACAAAATTGACCTGCGACACCCATTAAAAGGCCTCAAAGCCTTTATTATCATAATTAAGCTTTAATTCCTTATGTATTAGAAAGTTTACATTCTTATGTAAATCAAATATTTACATACAAAATCTTTTATGTATATAGATAGTAAAACTAATGGAATTTGTGTTGCTTCGTAATGAACAAAGGAAAGGTTTTTTAATGATTCTTAAATATTAGGTATCGATAAATTTTATGACTTTAATCGATCATAAAAGTATCTATTGATGTCGGTTATGAAGAACTTAAGGTGTGTTTATATTAATTTATATTGAAAAAGAAATCTTACGACATGACCAGAGCAAGAAAAATTTTGGGTCGTGATCTATACACGTTACTTAGTAAGTTTGTGCTTTGACTTGGACATTACCATGTTCCCGTTTCTATCATGCACTTATACTTTGACAGTTGTGCGACAGTGCCAAGAACGACGTATCCAAATTGCCTACGTCCTAAGTAACGTCTATACATCTTAGCTTTGGTATTCAAAATTTGCAAAAAATAGACTAGATGTAGACTTGAATAACTCATGTAAAAAACTCAAACAAAGTATTTTTGCACATTTGAAAAATATACGCTGAATATTTGTTCTCATAAATCAATAACAAGAACAATAGCGAAACAATCGACAATACCATAGATGGAAATCAATACGTAAGATCGTTATCTAGTAGTATTGTATGTCGTCGATTACTAAGTAAACCAATTCTGCGCCAAGCCAATGACATTATCTATTGGTCAGAATCGACTAGGTCGAAATTGAAGCAAACTTAACCATTCAATAACCTATTAGTTTAGAAGGATTAGACAAAGTGATGATGGGAACATGAAACTTTTCTGGATTCATTTAAGAATCATCATCTGCCTAGCCTTTTCCCAACCATGTTGGGGTCGGCTTCCAGTCTTACCGGATGCAGCTGCATACCAGTATTTTACCTAGAGCGACTGCCTATCTGACCTCCACAACCCAGTTAGTACTGGGTAATACTGTAACCCTTGGGAAAACTGGTTGTCAGACTTTCATCGGGCCACTGACTACCTGTAACGACTGTCAAAGATCTACAAATGGCAGCCCAGTGGCTTAACGCGCTTTCCGAGGCACGGAGGAAACCCAGTATGTTAAGATGGTCACCCATCCACAGGCCGACCTAGGCAAGCGCGGCTTAACCTTGAAGATCGACCTGTGCGGCTGTGCTGGGTTCATTTAAGAATATGCAACCAAAAAGCTTATGACTATCCTGTTGAAAGCGGTTGTAAAAACAGGGAGAGCTTTGAAAGCAATACACTCCTGTCTATGGTTTTTTTTTTTGTTAACAACACCAACAGATCGGTGGTAAGATGATCTTGGGTTTTTTAAACGCGGCCCAACAACAGAAACAAAAATAACAATATTAACGTAATATAATAATTACTACAGCGCCTTCTACGGCACAAATAAAGAATTAACATCAAAATTCTAAATCGCGCTATTAAAGTTATCCGCGACTTAAGACTATATAAAAAAATCGACAACTGTTGGACAGTAGCCCATCAGACAACACCCGTCTGGTCAGAGGATCCTCCCTTTTCTAAGGGGAATGAAGAACTTTACACCCTGTTTTGTGACAATAACTTCTAAACTGCTTATTTAGTTAGCCAGTAAAATGAGTACCTACCACGGAAGAAAGTTCCATTTTTTTTGGAAACAACCTGTAGAACCACAAACGTAAACAGAAGTGAATTTCAAAATTATTGTTAAGTTAACCAGAGAATGACTGACTCTTGATCTATGACAAAAACATAAACGAAAAAAGGATGGAAAGATTCACGTCAAATCAATTGACACAATAAAAGGAAAGTATGGGAAAAGTATGTGTTATTGTGAAGGCTACTCAGCCGTTCAGCGCGTTACATTGTTGCTACTTGTACGAGTTGTAGACACTTGTGAATGCGCGGACCCGGAGGTCGCGCTAGTCAAGTACGGATAGCAAACTATTGCGGATTTCTTGTTTTTCTTAGTTTTTTTTTTATGATGGAGATATTTTTATTGACAGCTGCTTATGTTTAGTATAAAGTAAGGAGGTTTTTTAATAGATAAGGATTCTGTTTTTTTCAAGTTATTGTTATTTGCACCTTATGGTGTAGGTTCAGGTAGGTACAGATGTAATAATTATATTAAAAAGTCTTTTTCTTTGTGGAAATGGTATCTAATGATTCCTACAGATATTTAAGTATCTCACAAGAAATGGAATATCTTTGAGAGACTTCACAAATTAAGAAAAAAGCGACTAAAGATGTTCCTAGAAATCGAAGAACATTACAGTATCTTGAAGCACAAAGCTGCTCAAAAACCCTGAAGTTAAGCTCGTAACTATGCACCACAATCTTATCCCATACTACTTCAAAAACACGAATAAGTTACTCGAATAGCACTTAGCAGATTTTCAGTGCAGATAAACACGGCAATCCGCACTCGCATTGCTAACGTTACATTTGATCCAATTGAGCAGCGAGCGGCCGAGCGACCGCTCTAGCATCGACCACGAGTCCGCGATGCTCGCTGCACCGCAGGGGCGGGGCCACGATGCGTTTTGACCAATGATTTCGCTCCGTTCAAGCAAAACTAATTATACTGATTTATGCTCCCATTGTTCATTGTTTTATGTCTTTCTCTTAGTGTACACTTACAAACCCATATTCGTATGTAGATAAGTGAGTAACTTGATATATCGCGTTTTGTTGCCTTTTTATGTTTTCGTGACTCGCCCGGTTGTGAGTTACGGGTGTAATTAGCCGTTTATTTTCATGATACTGAGACCTTCGGTTGAGGCAACTGAGTTGAAGGCGAGGGGGTACCACTTAGCTAGCTTTCAGCGTTTATTAAGTAGGACATTAGCTTGATAGCAATTGATATGATAATTTAGCAGATTACTGAAGATTATGAGCCGTTTAAGATTATGATCAGATAAGTAAACCAACAGGTGTGTTCATAGCCCATCGCGACCTCGTTGCCCACACGCATTGTGTAAAGTCGAAAGCTCAACATTATAAAGTCGCCAGCTTCCAGACATTACCTTTCACTCGTTCCGACGTAAAAATCCAATCGCTATTTAAAAAAGCATTTTAAAATTCCAGCATAGTTTGTGTTAAGAGTGAACATAAAAAGAGACAGGCGGACGAGCAGCTACAATGAGGTCGGAGATGTAACAGAAATCGCGCGCGGTGTCACCACCCATTGTATATCAATATTTTATTAAGCATATTCTGAAGAAAAACAGAGCAGCAAATGGTAGCGTCCGGCGCGGCAGCTGCGCTCGCGTCGCATTCACCTGTCGCACGTCGCGCGCGCACGTGGGCGGGGCTAAGGAATGTAAAGTTTTCGCGCTTTTTTCCATTTGCCCCGTCAACCGCCACCGGAATTCGGGTGCGATATTTTCTTTGGTTGGAATCCAAAGGCTTTACCGGGACTTGAGATATTTATTCCCCTTTAGTCCGTTGTCTTTTAGATTTATGAACGTTGATCTTTTTATGCGATTTATTGGAGTTTTAATTCAGGTAACGAAACGAAGGTTTAGAGTTATGATTTTTAGAATTCGACCCTACTGTTTGAGTCTTTTTTACGAAAGATAATAAAGTAGCAAACGAAGGTTGTTTCTTGCAAATTAAATGTTAAGTGATGCGTTTAAAGGCCATCTCGACGAGAATAAGGGTTAAGATAGTAAATATGTTTTGCAAGTCAAAGGCGCACTTAAGAGATTATTGTGGCATTTCATGCGCGTGAGAAATTTCAATGTATCTTAATAGAAATTGTATTAAAACAGTTTTTTTCGATTATAAGGCTCTAATGGTTTTTTATTAGTCATTTACGTTTCTAGCTCTTTAAGTAACAAATCTTTAAAAGCAGCATTTTGTTTCAAGATATTCTTTAAATAACAATAAGTAGGTAAGTTCATAAGTATTTCTGTCCAAAAACAATTAACCCTCAACAAATCACCTACCACCGAAAAATCCATCATTTTCATTAAACAATTCGTGTATATTTAACGTAACCGCCTAATCGCGTGTGGTTCTACCGATAAAGCAAGTGGGTCAGCTATAGTGGGCTATCAGTCAAAAAATAAACAACAATAATACACAGAAATCTATGGGGAACTGGGCGAGGTTGAGTGGCTTCCGTCGACGTAAGATTGATCGAGCAATCGCAATTATGAAAAATGATTTCGTGATAGCGGTGTCAAAGTGACCGACGTGAGCGGTGAGAGGGTTACCGGCCTTCAGTCCCTACAGTCATTGTCTGCTTTCGGGGGCTATTGACTAAGTAATAAAAGCCACACGGGTGGGTTAAGCACCGCTTGCCGAGGTCGGTCCGTGGATGGGACCTCACACATAAAACATAACATCACAAATAATAATAATAATCACGCCTGTGTTTTCAAAGGGTTTAGCAGGTGTAGTACACCCTCATGGGCATCGTGTCACCCAGTTACTGCAGATAGGCTGTTGTTTCATCTAAAATAGAACCTAGAATTCAGCTGAAGATGTAGATAAACATGCAAATCAGCATTTTAATTGAATGATATTGATTTGATATACCTACTTGATTATTAATGATTAGGTACTTTTTTCAACTTTATCGTTTAAATTAAATGGAGCAAATCACCGCAATGATTCTAGTGATATGTATGTTCATATCGCCGACTGTTTTGATTGTATCTTTACAGGCTGAATAAAGAAAAAAACATCTTTAAACATTTATCTATATTTTTGAAGTTTGTTAACATTTAAGTGAATATACGGCCTAGAAATTTTGTCAGAGATAACGATGAGTACAACGAAAACATATTATAGCAATCCTGAAAAAATCCTGAAGTACGAAACGGTTTTAAAACAATTGTTACTTGCCCAGAGCCTCGGTAATTTTATAAATCGCGTCTAACTCATAGCTTGCGTCGTCTGTCCCTGAACTTATACTGGATTGTCGGCTAAGCTCTTCATAGAACCCGATTTTGATCGTGTAAAATACCAAATAGTAAACCATGAAAAACTGACTTCCAACTAGTTTCGACCGCGTTTTTTTTCCTTCGTTTTCTAAAACTATAATATTTTTCAGTTAGTATTAAAGCCGAGATCTATAAACGTTATTTAACGTGTAATTTGGGTTAGATGTATGTCCCATATCTGTCTTGCACTTAGAATTTAACAGTTAAGTACAGGAATAATGTTTAGCCGAAGTTCGTGCTCATTAACATTTATAGATTTTGGCCTAAGAGTATTTATTATTTTTCTACCATATTCCTTTTATTAAGAACTCGCTTTAAATCAGAGTAAACAGATAGCAGCTCTTATCATCGCTTAGTGATTAAAAAAAAGTATTTTCGTACTTCGCAGACATGAAATTTATCATGAAATAATACGAATGATTATTACCTTGCTAAAATTAACTAATGAAATAAAACAAAAGTGATATCATAGCAAAGACATTAGTCATATTATCACGACACAAATTATATTATAACCATGCCTATCTAAAAAATCACCTGATTTTAATAACCTATACCTAAGTGGTATCTTTATTGATGCCTCTCATCATTTATTATGATAGAGATTATGGCATTGTAAAGATTAACTTTTATAACATTAGTCTGTTATTCTCCATTATTACAAGCTATTACATCATATTTAGATAAATAGTAATCAGCAGAATTGAAAAATGAATCCGGTTAGACTGGAAGTCGACCCCAACATAGTTGGGAAAGCTAGGCAAATGATGATGTTGATGCATAGTGTGGGGCAACGTTTTTCAAAAAATGTTAAAAATTGTTAAAAAAAAAAAAAAAAAAAATGAAAATATCTATAAATATATTTATAATGTAGTTTACAGCAAGAACATGAACTCTACTCTAGTTGTGATGGCACAGTGGTAAAAGGCGAGCTTCTAATGCACGTGGTTGTGATTTCGAAACCAGGCACGTGATGACTAATGCTTGTTCATTCTCATGGGTTTGATTCCGGGTCGGGCAGTGTTATTGAGTTTTTCCATCAAGAGTTTCTCAGTAGCTACCACGGAGTCTGGATTTGTGCCTGGTCGATGGTAAGACTCGCCCCCATTTACATTGGACATAACTGGCGAAATGTGGGTGTACTATTAGGTACATATCTGCCTAACGCTTCGGGGATTACAACGCGTGGTGCTGCAGCCTAGCATTATTAAAAAAGGCTCACATAAAATATTAACTTAAATCCCTAAGAACCCACTTAAACCCAGACTTATTAGAATAGCCTTGCATCTCAAGACTCTCCACTAAAACATGCCTGTATATAAATTATAGCTGTATATAAATCCGAGTGTGTGAAGTCCTTCTGCGGGCAGGGCGTCCAATTTCGGATTCGATCACATTACCATAAGGCTAGTGCGGCAGTGTGCGATGCACTGGACAGTACGGACATGCGGACGGGGAGGATGGAAAGCGAAATCTGGAGACAGGTTAAGTTACGGGTTTTTTTGGAATGCTGTTTTTTCCATCAAAGAATTTTTGACAACTCACAAATGTTTATTAATTTGGTACCCAGCGATTGATACTCCACCATTTTGTGGAGCGTCCGCGCTTACCGGTAACACGTGATCGACGAAGTATATCCCATACTTTCCATGGGACTAACTTTTCTTGGAGCTCTGAATATTGTGCCTAAAAGTGTACTAATTTGAGGATTTAGGGTTGCCTAACAGTCTTCGATTCAAAACTTTGAAAGGAAATCAACTCCTTTCATAGTAAACCACTCACAAGACAGCATTCCCTCAATAAAACAATAACTTCCCCAACCACCCAACCGATCGTTCGCCGCACACCCCACCCGTATGTCCCAGAACAACGTCGCCGACTATTTTATATAGTATTTAGATGCACATTAAGAGTCATCTTTAACTGGAGAATGTTCCGATCGGGTATCATTACCATATTGCCAGTCGGGGACCCTTGACTACAGACCTAGTGTATGATATTCAGACTAGATTATGCTGGAATAGATAGGGACTCATTACTGGATCGTTGACTAAGATTTTGCGAGTCTTTTTTGAGTGGACTGCAGTTTAGGGTTGAGGTGGTAAGGGTTTTTTTAAGAGGATGTCTAGAATTTAGGAGTTTAGTGTTAAAATAAGCAGATGACTATGTGCTCCTGTAAAAGAAATTATGTAATAGTTTTTTTGCAAAGCAGTTTACGGAATTTTTTTTTTTTTAAATAGAGGGCTCTTCAGACAATTGAAAACCTTCTCCCCCCCAGCCGTCTCTGAGTTAAAATTTAAAGCCTCATGCAATAAAAAATGATTTAAGCCCAGAGTGAATACGAAAGCAGCGTCAATTCCCAATCAATTAAAGCAAACCGAAGCAAACGAACAAAACCAACATTAACCAGTCCATTAACCCTAAAGCCAGTAATTATAAAGGTGGCGAACGCGAAAACAAAAGCCAAGTCCTCCACGAGGCTAACGTGTAAAGAATGCACCGATTCCGAGAGACGACGCCTCTCGACCGCATTTTATCACCGACTAATGATCTCGGGCGTCTACGCCGCGTAATGAGAGCGCCAACCGCCCCGGCTCACAACCAATAAAATATTTATGAAACCATCCCCCGCCCTAATGGAACGCGTCAACTCCCCACTTAGAAAACTCCACTCGCATTAACCTCCGCAAAATTATCATTACCGCTCCACAAATGGACAATAGCCGATCGCATGTCCTATACGCAGAATGCGACTCGTTAAGTCGCCGAGGACGCGAATTTAAGAGACAGCTTCTAAATATCCAGTGGCAGCGTGCACATGCGTCCCGAGATCTGTATCGCGGCACAATACCGAGCCCGGCCGTCACGACGGTAGCAGAAATATGGACGCGGGCCCGCCGCTTGCCCGCTTGTTTTATGTTAATGTGAGGCATAAACGGCTAGGCTGCGGGGAAAAATAACGCGCCGACGTCCAGCGTGATGAAATACCAGATACCCGCCGCTGATCGTTAGCCGGCCCAGCTCAACACGAGACAACACGAGATCCACACCTAACGCCATTGTCTCAGACGCACGAGGAAGTCGAATAATTAAAGCGAACGCGTCGTCAGTCCAGCGTGCATTCCCACAGACGCTATCGCTCCTGTCGATCTCGCGAGCGAAATACCGAAACCTAATAAGTCCGAGCCGAGTCTCATTTGTGTAAGGAGTCGTTTAAAAAAACGAACAATACGGAGGCGCCCGATAAAGGAGACGGCCCAATAATTTAGGGTCATTGTTTCGCCTCTTAATTTATGGAGTGCGGGCGTACGATTGATTTGTAGGTTTAGGAGGGAGATTCCTCGGCCCGAGAGTGTTGGGGATAAGCGGTTTTAAATCCGCGGCGGATTATCGCGAGGCGACGCGCGACGTCGTGGTTCTGTGACGCGCGTCAAGAACTCAATTTATTCGCGGGCCCACTCGATATACATACAATGCGCGGCGGCATTTAAAATGCGCGATAGGATTGGCCGGCTGGGCCTGGGCGGGGTGCGCGAACCATATACGCGTTCTTCGTGATGCACATATTAAGTTAGAAGGCTCTGTACATGGGATGCGGTGGAATTACGATAGGCACCGATGATGTCTAAGATCGTGAGTGTCCCTCCGGTAGTACAATGGGCGAACTCGGAGAAAATTATTAATGCCCCCGGGTTGTCGGTGTTACATTAAATTGCGGGTGGCGAGCGATGCCATTAAATTATCGGACTCGCTGATGTCCTCCTACAATGCATCGCTTGATAGTAATTCACGGCCGATGCTCTTGTGGTATAATTTCGCGGGTGCATTATGAACCCATGAGTGGAATTGGATTTGTTTGATTTAGAGAATCGAGAGTTATAATACTCGTAGCATGCAGATGTATTATTTGTTGCATGAATGCTGCGTCCACATTGCGATCTATGTTTATTAGCTTCCAAACAAAACTGACCCTTAGATGCTTAACATCATAGCTGAAAATCCTAATGTCCCTAAGACAACAACCAATCCAAAACCTCCATCGTTTCAACTGACATTTAACCCTAACAAAATCACTCCACAAATAAACCATTCCATCGTAAGTACAGCGTATCAGGCATCGAGCGTCTGCATTAATTGGAACAGCCGATCTGGACGACGCAGATTTCACTTCTATAAATGGCTGGAAACTTTATGGTATCGCGGTGCGTTGTTACCGTCAACTTGCGCCTGCACACACTTGTAATTGGTCGACCGCCGGTTGACATTTACAAGAGAACCAAGATGGCGGCACATCCGATATACGACGTGTAATTGACAAATAGGCTGAAGGGTTAGAATAAATTGGGCTTCGCACGCAAACGGTTGGATTTTGTTTTTCGAGATCGATGGTGCGTTTGCGCACGCGATGTCGCGACAGATTGTTGACTGCTGAGTCGAGTAAGCGAGCTTAGAATTAGATGGGTTCGCTGTAAGATAGGGCCAGACCGCAGTACAATAACATTTTATTCGTCTGTGTGAATAGGGTTGCCAGTTACAAAAAACAAACAAGACACTATTTTTTTTACAGTCGTGTAAAAAAGCAGCCTTAAGCTTATTTTCGTTTTTAAAAACTTTGAATTTTGAAGAACAGTAAAGTTGACGACTTTTAGAGGTACTTTGCAGGTTTGTTTTCAGTCTTTCTGAATTTTGTCTGAGAGCTTTAGAAAAGTTGGAAAAGCCTGTTTTGTTTACGAATTAAATAGCATAGCATAGTTAGCCTATAGTTGTTGTGTTGGGACACGGGCCCCCACGCTGCTGTAAAGAGTGGGCCACAATGCCGACCTAGTCCGTGTGGTAATAATTTAGTACAAAGAATTCCTAAAACACTAGAAATGTCTGGCTAACACTTACCAATTCTACGCGTGACCAATATCAATTTGTCCTCCGGATACTATTAAAAAATACCTAGAAAAAAGTCTTTTTATTCGCATACCAGTCACTTAGCTATAACTAAAGGATAATTATAAGTTCTTGAATGCAAGTCCTCTGTTGCTATTCACATCCGTACCTTAAGTATACGTAATGAGTACCTTCAGTTCTTAGTAGTCAATTGAGCGAGAAATACTTGGAGCGAAAACATGGAGAAATATATAAAATGGTTTAAAAAAATGGTAAATGTAAGGAATATTGAAAGAATGTTATGTTAAAGTCTAATTACCCTTCCACCCTTTAGGTGGCAAAATATCACTTGCTGTGGCTTTGCAGGCATTGCAGTTACTAAAGGAGGTTGCTAAAGGATCAGTTGGTTGGTAGATCAGGGGTTACAATTCGGTTAGGTTGACAAAAAGTCTACTTAAGTTGCTTAGTGATAATCATCAAGTTATGGAATTCGATTTTTGATCTTATTCTTCATTTACAGTTACTGTAAGAGAATATTAATTTTATCTTTCTCGAATCAAATTTACAGCTTATACCATAAACGCCTCATAAGTTACAAACACACAAAACGGTTTAAAACTACAACCATTTTACAATCCCCAAAGGAACCCTAAAAAGATGATCCAACATAATAATCACAAGCTATTATCATTAACATATGAACACATTAAAGTTCAAATTAATGGCAACTAGAGACACTGCTTAGCCAAGATCTTTAATAGGCGTGAAGTGTATGCAGTTATAAGCTTGGAACATACTATGAGGCTTAAAACAGTAGATGACTGCTAATAAGGGTAATTGGAAGCGATTATCGATAAATACCAGTAAGGTGGCACTTTTACAAACACGTTGAGTGGGTCGTGGTTAAAGGGAATTCCTAGGTTATATCTCGTGGTTCATTATTGGGTAGGACCAATTAATTGATTTTTGAGATAGAGAAAACTTTTAAATCGGCTGAGATCGTGTAACTTATCGACTTCAGGTGGCCTACCAAGTGTGGGAAAGAGATGGCGCTACACGATCTGTACAGCTCTGTCACTTTCCCACACTGGAATTACTCCTGCTTTAAGACGTCATAGTAACATCCCTAAAATCATAAGGCAAAAGTTATTTATGAGATAATGTCTATAACATTCTGAAACAGACTGTTAAACGCCCTGTAAACTATTGATAACTCGTTTAACACGACTGCTAGTGTCTCTTTGCAATTGCAATGATCTGATCTGACCAATACGTATCATGTCAACAACTGATATTCAGGACGAATAACCATTTTGATTTACAACCAACTTCGATATAGAGACACTCTCTCGTATCGGCTCAAGTCTTAAGAGAATAGCTGACTTTCTGGTGACGAGATGGACCAGTCTCTTCTTTCTTTTTCGTGTGGTTAGTGCTTAACCTGGTGTCAGAGTGCTGGTTCCCTCACGATGTTTTCCTTCACCGAAGCAAGTGACAACTATAAAATACGCACATGTATTCGAAAAATCAGAGGTGCGAGTCTTGGGTTCGAAGACTGTCAAGACCTATGTCTTGACAGTCTGCTTATAAGAGATGGAGCAGTCAAGACATGTACAAGAGAGCGGGTTGACTATCCAGAAGACATTGGAAAGCTGAAATTCTATCAGTGACATCGATGGTGGAAAATTCAATAATGAATGGAACTGACATAAGCTATTAAAAAAGCTTTTGTTGATCTCTTTTAAAATCGTTGTTGAAATACTAAATGTTTTGAAAGTTGTTACCTACGTATTGTCTAGTCTAGGCCCTCTTAATGCGATAGATCGTGACTTGATCAACACAAATCACGATTGATATTTTAAATTAAATAATGTCATTAAGTAGTATAATCAGGGTGTCCTAGAGCGGGATCCAGTGTCATACCTAAATATTTTAACACTTTTTATGAATCAATAAACTATTTACTTTACTTTATAACGTTTATTTTTATTAATATTTACTATTAATCATCATTCTTCTGCTTTCATTTCATGTAATTGAGATGGGCGCAGCATGTCTTTTTCTTCCATACTTCTCTATTAGTAGTTATCTTTCACTCACTCCATCCATCGTTTCTTTGGTCTCTGCCTACTCCTATAGCCGGCCACGTATTATTTATAAATATTAAACACTACTCAAAGATTAACCAAATACTCGTACCACACACACTCACATTTAATCACAAAATCTTTCAACAAAAAATCTGCCACATCAAAAATGGCACCTTAATATATCCGTTAAAAGGGTTTTGATTGATCAAGACGTCAAGCAAGGACAGTCGTCCGGCGACCGTCCGGCGACCGTCCGGCGACGCGACGGCATAGCGACGACACGGCGACTGATGATTGATACGCGCTGTTAGACAATCGCACGATCCATCATCACTGCGTCAGTGTGGTCCGAGCCTTATACGTGACCTATTGTATTGTAGAAAGTTATTTTGGATTTTTGTTTTGTATTCTTTTAAGATTTTGGTTTAAGATGTTTTGCAGGAGGCACGTAGGTAAATATTTGTTTGAAGGTAACTTTTGTACGTCAAGTTTTGTATAAAATTTGTGTTCTTATGACACGACATCAAGTTTTTTTAGGCACTGAGTGTGTGTTAGTCGACGCAGTTTTGAAAATAAAACAGACAGACAAATTTTAAAAATGTTTCTTCTAACTTTGGGAGCTGAGACAGAGCTTTTGAAAGCTTATGAGAAGATCTTCTTGTTACTCTATTTAGATGGGTTTATGATAAGCTGCAAACATCTACACATACTTTTATACATATATTTTAATCCTTTCTCTTCCAACTTGTTATAAAATTATCTACCAAAATTAACTATCAAACTATAAATGACCATTTCGGAAACAAAAATATCGATTTCCTTTCATTTTTTATCGAGTTATCGCGTCAGTGCGGCGCCGGCGCACGCAGTGATCGATTGCACGTTTAACACCAGGTAAACACCCCGTATATGAAATGAAACTATCACTTTACTGTGACAGTAAAAATACCAACATACTGTATACACAACCCAAACGACTCGCCAATCTTTATGTCTTCCGTTATAAGGTTGAATTTTGAGCGGTTTAAAGTTGCAGAGGTTGAGTCAACGAGTTTGTTTGATAAATTAATTAATGGAATGATGGATTTGTCTGCGTAGAGTAGTGATTGATGATTTGACAATAATTTTGGGGTCGGATGGGCGAATGTCAACAGATAAACATACCAAATGGGTTCCGGATGCACCTGAGAATGATGTAGGTAAAAAACTTAGTTTACTTTAAGTCATACTTTAGAAAATATGACGGGATATCTCACGATCATAAAGTATTTGAAGGATATCATAATATTTACGATTATGTATGCATGTTTAAAAGCTTGTAATACACACAGTCCATTTATGGTAAGACTAGCATAAATAACTTTGAATTTGTCACCTAGTTTTAACCTTCGATTCTCGATTGGAAGTCAATAACCTGTGCTAGTAGCTTTAAAAGCTATAATGCACATTTGAACTACAAAATTAACATATCTATAACATATTATAAATAATTATTGTCCTATGTCAGAAGGTAAAACACCCAAATATTAGTATCAACTAAGTATTCGATCATTAAACAAACGGTGTCATTACTTAGACATAACAAAACCGCGCTTTTAAGCTAAATTAAAACGAACTTAAAAAAATAAATTAACAATCGATAAACAGACATCGTAAACAAATCGAAAACTCGTTTAAAATTTAATATAATGCTCATAAATTAATATACTTTTTTTTTCGCAAAACGAATCACCCCATTTAGTAGGGTGTCCACAATAAACCTGTCACGCGGGACAGTCCGATACCCGACATCGCACTTATCAACGAACATAACATCCTCAACTTTACGACAATCTTGCGCTGGACGCGCGCGCATATAAATTTGAACAAACGTCAAGACAGTCCGATTTTATTTTACTGATCATGGAAATTGTATCGATATTTCAACGATAACGTTATTGTGTTGTGTCGGATAAAGATACTTTTTATGTTCGCGTTCGTTTGATTTTTATACGATCCGAGAATCGGATGAGACTTGGAATCGATTATAATAAAGTTTACAACGCATGCTGTGACTAATAATAACTTTTGGTAAGCATTATCGTAAATCAGAGCTAAATTCAATGTACTTATCAATCGATTTCATTCACGAGTGTAGGTTGACTCATTCACCGTTGAACTTCAATCACCAAACTACGTAGTTCTGAATCATGTATGAAGAACCTGTTGCTTCCCAACGCGTGTACAATGAGACGGAATGCACGCGAATGGCGGCATAGAGGACAAAACATGAACAAATCGCACATCAAGTAAAACTTTACCCCACTGAGGCAACTGAAAACCTGTAAACAACGCGTGAAAGCACGCAAATAAAAAAAATCTCAAAAATCATTCCCGCAGCTAAAACCCACACGCCACAATCTAGATCGCAACACACGAATAGCGAAATCTAAAAACCGGTTGTTAGCTCGCCATGTAATTCTAATTAGGTAATTCGAGCAGCCGGTACTAATGGTTCGGTTCGGTGCCATAAAGCAGGCGCAATCTGATCGTGTGAACATGTTGTCCGCGTGTCCCGTGCACATTGTCCGCAGACATGCGACGCTTTGTCACCCTAGCCCACGCGGGAGATAGCGATATGAGAGCCTGTAATTATTGGCTTCAGTGCTATTCTGTAAATTCGATTTTAGTGTTAGTAGAGGGTTAATAAATTTTAATTAATAGATGATCTTTTTTTAAGTATTTTTCTTTCGAATAGAAAATTTTTATCTTTTAGTGCATTTCTTGGGCGTTAGTCGCAAGCGCTACTGCTGACCAAAGCTTTTTTGAGTTTGATTCCCAGGTCGGGCAAAGTGCTGTTGGGTTTTTCCACCATGAATCGCCCAGTAGCGGCTCGGATACTCGTTCTTTACCCGGTTGATGGCAATAGGTTCGCCCTATTACATGGGACTAGAAAGTTACTGCAGAAATGTGGGTGGTTACTGTACAGTGTACAGTACACCTCTACCTAACTCTTCGGGGATTACAGGCGCAATGTTATGTTATTTTCAATTTACCGTCGCAGTTTTTTCTGGCTGCCATTTTTCTCACGTCTTCGGGTACAAATTAGACAAAGTATTATTCTAAGTACAATACATACTCTCAGTTCTCTTATTGTCGAGAGCACTCTGTCACTACTTACACGCGCTGATTACTTGAACTTTAACCTCTTGACTTCGAACAGCAGTAAACCGGTATTACAAAAGGAAAACAATAACAGTTACTGTTAGAATAGTATGTAGTTTTTTTTAAAACAAAACAATAAATATTTCCTTCCTCGTTTAGATAAAAGGGTTCTTGATACCAGAATTAGACAAAAAAAAACGCAATTATTAATTAATCTAGGGCCTCCAATTATCGAGACATTGAATTCAAGAGATTTATGGAATACTTCAGACTTGAATCTTCCTATCAATGTCGTCGATAAACAAAATGAAAAATCACGCTTTTCGGCAGGACATGTTTAAAATATTTTCCAATCAGGAGACCGACTTCTAAATTCTGATTTTACGAGACCTCTCCCTTCGTCATTGAATCAATATCACCCAGGTTAAACCCGTAGACAAAAAAACTCCACACCCAAGTCCGAACAGACGGACATAATAAATAAGTGCACAACTCGCCTGGACATAAGGACACCGATACACACTCAGCCCTCACATTGATGGAAGCGTTTCAAACGCAGTTTAGATAGCAAAGTGGCGTTGACATATTATTATCGTGGCTTTTCGATGTTCTCGTACCATTCCCAAGTTATAAGATACGAAATTTTCGTGTAGTGATGGTAATGTGGTCCTGAAGGCTAATGTTTTTGTAAATGATGGGCTTGGGAATAGCGAAATGTTTATTTGAAGGCGATTGATTTTAATCGTATTGTTTTATTGGAGGCAGGAAGTAGAGTTGTTTATGTTTTCAATAAAAAACAATTGTTTAACCCATAGTTTTATGAACGCATCTTAGCAGGATTATGTTTGTATGTATGTTAATTGATTAACCCTTCTCTTGCTAGACTTGATTAAATATCCTCATCAATTCGTTTATTGTCCGTCTCTAAGGACAAGTTTTAATGCGTTAAGTGGCTTGTGTTATTCTGTACTTTTAAAGTCCCAAGAATTCCAGCTAATAATCCAAATCGCCAACTAAGTTGCTATAAGTTCCTCAATAAACCTCTTTCTTTACCACTATCTCACGAACTTGTTCGAACAGCTCGTATTTTGACATGTTTTATAGTTCTTCTCGCGTCAATCGCGCGTGTAGCGTCCGAAATACTTTATTTATAGCCAAAACGGTTGAGTCGTCGCGCCGTAAAAACTTTTAGTATCTTCCGATTGAGGCGCCGTGTCTTTATGGCCATTTTTATCAATATTGAGCTGTTTTTGATGGCCTGTTTAGGGTTATGACGTAGTTTTGTTTGTAAAGAAGCTATGGAATTGGAATGCTAGTCATTTTTATGTAACGTGGGCTTGTAACGCGAAGTTTTTAGTGCATCGACAATTTTTGAATGATAGAAGTCGAGAACGACAGAGTACTAACAAGCCACTGTTGTATGATTTTATCTTTGCTAATAAATTGTGTTGTAGTAATTTGAATTTCCTGCTTTTCACTTACACCTTTAGTTGTTGTGTTCGCTCACTAGTGAACGATTTCCTGTAACATTGATAGGAATGTTCTAGTTTCTGATTTTACATAAAGTGCTGGCTTTTTGATTTACCATTCAAGAAAAGTGTTTTAAATTCGATTTTTATTACGAGATACATCATGGTGCTGTAGGGTATGTCGGCCGAGTGACATTGATTATCTCCTTCTTGCATTTTGCGAATGAAAAGCTTTATTCACATGCAGAAATAAATATCAAGATCTTAGTATCTCTTATACCTTAACTACGTCATGTAAAGGCCCATAATCGTATCATCCCTGATCATCAATAAATGAAAACCGAGTCCATTGACCCTGCGTGCTAACAATCCGGATATAATGTTTTTATATCATTATGTTTAGTGGATCATTAAAACTCTGTCAAAAGAGGCATTTTTATGACTTTTTTACGACAAGAAATCTGATAGTATGTCTTTTTAAATGTTCCCAATGATTTTATATGAGTACTTTTATTGCGTACGACGGTAGATTAATTTCATTGTTGTTAAATTTCTGTTTCATTGCTTTTTAAGTGTTTCTTTTTTTATGGAAATTGTGTGGTATACGGTTATGCATACGTTGTCGTGTATTGTGTATTAATTTCCAACATACTAAAAGTATAATAAAAGTTGGCTGTACTTTAGCAGACAAAACAAATCTATAAAACCCTTTTGGCAAAAATGTCGCGATGCTAGAATCAACTACCATTAAGTTTCTCCTGCTAATTAGTATAATTGAAACCTTGATTCCTGTAGGTAGGTACTGGTACCTCTGGTATTTGTTATCTTTGATAAAATCCCTGACACCCTAGTGTCAGCTGAATGAACCAGTACTCGGGTAAACCTGCCACTAATTAAAATATTTCTTATAATTGCCATAAAATAAACTGCCCACAAAACTTTTTACAGCTTTTAATTTTATAGATACAAAGTCATTACAAACCGTTGGAATAAATATGAAATATGCAGGAATAAGTCATAAAATTAATGATCAAATGATTGAAATTGATGGAAACGTTTAAAATAAGATATTTTAATTTATGAAACTAGTGTGAAACCATTTACTTTATAGTCCAATAAAAACCTCATTCTCACCAGATCCAATATTAATAATAAT
This sequence comes from Noctua janthina, assembly GCA_963576755.1. Classification (NCBI taxonomy): domain Eukaryota; kingdom Metazoa; phylum Arthropoda; class Insecta; order Lepidoptera; family Noctuidae; genus Noctua; species Noctua janthina. Next base: position 17,972,581 of record OY755058.1, read on the forward strand.
AAAATTATATGGACCTGCATTTATTTTGATAGAATTATATTTTGATTTATGTATATTTTTCTTCTAAAAATAAATTCTGATCTCATGAAACATTATAGGCAATGACTTTGGTCCGGTGGTCAGCAACATCAATGTATTAACCAATTTCAGTCTTTCATAAATCTGATGACATGGAAACTGCTTAAATCTGATAGCAAGATACCTTGCTGTTTACGTTACAATAAACAATTCCAGGCTACACATAACGTAACATAACGCCTGTAATCCCCGAAGGGTTAGGCAGAGGTGTAAGTACCTAATAGTACACCCACATTTTGCCAGTTATGTTTAAGTACCATGTAATAGGGAGGAGGCGAATCTATTGACATCAACCGGACACAAATCCAGACTCCGTGGCTGTTACTGAGAAAATCCTAATGGAACAACCCAATAACACTGCCCGACCGGGGAATCGAACCCAAGACCTATTGCTCAGCATTCGCACTTGCGACCACTAGACCAATTTCAGAGTATGTAATTATTTATCCGCTTAATAGCTAGCAGCTTCATACACCAAGACCAAAAACTAGCGAACTCACAAATTAAAGGTCAATGCATCCCAGTACAACACATCTTTATATTAAAAAATAAAATTCAATAAAATCAATCACCACCATCTAATCCTACTCCTCTACATACAAGCTCACAAAAATTCTAAATTAACCAAAAATATATCAACGGGTGTTAATTAAAACGGAAGCAGGAGCACTCAATCACGTCACGAATCAAAGATGGCGCCCGTTTCATCTTCAAAATGATACATTTATATAAAAAGTCGTATGAACTTAAGGCAAGGCCGGAAGGCGAGGCGTTGTATATCAATCAAGAGATGAATGAGCTGGACCACTTATATGTCACGAGACGGGGACGGGACGAGCTCTGTGGTGTTGATTTAATTTGATGGATTTTTATTGTGGGTTATATTTGAGAAAGGAATGTTTATAAGGCGTTAGAAAATACGCGGTAGAAGGGACATCGTTACAAAAACTTTTACCGTATAGTCCGAAGGTAAATGCATGAAAAAAAGCAACAGCCGTTCCATATTTTTTAATCCTGTTGCAGTTTGGTTAGTTTTTTTTTCAGTAATCCAAAAATAACATGCACTTATTTCAAGTACCTATTAGATTGTATCACGATAAAGTTCCACCATGTTTTACTCGTAAAACTTAGTTCGGCACTGAAATAAGTGTTATTCTCTTATAGATTCAAATAGAAATTTGACTTGGCAAATTCAATACCAATTACCTACACTTCGTTATTCAATATTCAAGCTACGAAATAGACATCTTGACATGTAGGGCATCATCAGATAAACACAAAGTCAATAGTTTAAAGCCTCTTTTCTACAAGCACTGATACATTCCAAATCGTGACTTATAAACGCGATTTCTATTCATGTATTACTTACATTACAATATTTGCGACTGTGCAACTTCCATACAACATTATTGTATGTAAATCTAAATATAGTCTGATCGGTCAGCCGGCTTTGTAAACGTCAAAACGATTGAGCCGAACAGTTAAAAATATGATATAAGAACTAAACGCTATGTAATCTGCAGTTACAGCAGCTCTTTGTTTGGTGCAGGTTACAAACTGACAGCGGGTTATATTTAACACAGTGCAGGACTCAAGCTACTTACTGTCTCCATTTCTGTATTATTTGATACCTAATAAGATCTGTAGATTCATGTACGTACGCCACAATTAGGATAGACAATGGTCAGTTTTCTAAAACATGAAACGAAAGGAATCCAAAAATGAATGCTATTTGTGGTTTTCGCAAGTCAATGTTCTTTCAAAGTCAATCTGTGCCCACTGGCCAGTGTTCTGGTTCTTAGGTGTAAATATCAAGTAAATTATTTATTGCTTGTTTAAATAAAAGATCACTAACATTTTGGACCTCGTGAAATTCGCTAATCGCTGCCTCTTATGCCTTTCAACATAATTTTTTACATTTCAAGAGAGATTCAGTTTTACTGCTTATGCATATTTAATTAATTGCATCTTGCAATCTTTATTGGCATTATTTATTGTGAAAACCGACATCAAAGAGTTTTATTACTTATATATGACTTTTACAGATACACACTTAGATAAAACACAAGAAGCGTGGCGCCAAAATTATTGCATGTATAATTACTGCAATAAAATAGTAATTATTTTATTGTTTCATTTTCATTATTTAGTTTAACGAGGTTTTGAGTGGAACTTAGACTGTAAAACTGTTGTCGGCTGAAGCTGTATGCTTAAAAGCTCGTTTTCATTATTTTTGGATATTGTAAGATTATGGAGTAAACATATCTGCATTGAATTTACTATGCACTTTGAGACCTATAACTAAAATCATATATAAGGTTTAAGACGCGGGGTTTTATCGATAAGAAACTCTTTTGGACATACTTAGTAGTATGTACATTGCTTAGGCTTCAGCTTAGTTGTCCTAACTGCTCACAAGGAATTAAAAAGAAAGTTATTTATTATTATTCCTTGAAAAGAGAAGAACTACTCTTCTATCTCACTCCATGCACTACATGCAGTAACCAAAACATTACAAACACCACCCAACTCCTTAAAACAGCAACACTGCTAAAAAGACCCGGAGTCCGTTGTCTAATTGATAATTAGTATTCAGGCGGGCGGTGCAGGCCTACGTGTGGGCCGCCATGGCCCACCCGGCCCCCGCGGGCCCGGGGGACAGTGGGGGGTTGGTCAACGTTGCATCAGCACGTTCAAGACGTCTGCTATTGACGCAAGACGCCTGCCGCTGGGAACGCGACGTGATCACAGCTATGCGGCAGTGGGAGGGTTAAGTCCGATGATTCCTGTTCATTGAATTTAATTGGTACTTTGATTTGTTTGTCAGGGATGTGGGTATGATTTGATGGGTTGAAGGCTGTCAAAGTGTTGTTGTTTACTTCAAAATTCGCGGACCTAAGATATCAGTCGTATCAGATTGGATTATTTTCCGAAGGATAAATAAAATGATAACATACAAAGTAATAAATAATTCAAGATCTGCAGAAATTAGACTATTCAAACACATAATATGGAAAATTTAAATCACCGCAAATAAAATAGAGACTTGTAAATGAGTTACATACCCAAGCTGTCACTACCCAAAACACCTTTTAACATCTCAGACTAACCGCCCATCCACATGAACAACAAAAAACCTTCACAGAATCAAACTACTCCAGCAACCAGATCGTCAATCCGACATTAACATAATTCATTATAAATTATTCATCCCAATAAACTGACCTATCCCACTACGCCCCGCGACTCAGACCAATCGCCTGCGACCACAACACGGCAACTTTTTCAAGATTACCATATCTACGTTCGAGAATCGCGAGTGAAATGGACGGGGCAGTACAGGGTACAGCAAATTGGCTATCTAGCCCATGGATCGCGTATGAATCGCTGCGACCGAAGAATCGGAATATTTAGGCGATCGTGCGCATCGTACAGTAGCAAGTCTGCGTCGGCCCTTATTTAGATGCTTTGATGTTCTGTGTGTCCGTCTTTTTGTTTGCGTTGAATATATTTTGGTGTGGTTTATGTTGTTTGTTTTTTAATTGTGAAAAGCGAGAGTATTGACTGCTTGTGTTCTTTATGGGCAAGTGCTACAATGAACTGGGTCTATAGATTTACAATACAATATCAGATAACCGTGAACATTCTGTAAAAAACAATATTAGTATAAATCAAGAACCCTGTGTGAATAAGTATCATTTATCATTAAAGCACAGAATCAATAAAAATTTGAGAAACGTAACTAGAAAATAATATTACCAGACCGAACGAAACCGTAGACACAAGGACGAATTAAAATGCCCATACAATGAAAACAGCCTTCTAATCACCCATCCACCACCACAATACCAACCATCTTAATTAACAATGCAGCCCAAGAATATTCAAAACAATCGCACCTCATTACAGCCCAGCGATCTCTAATCCAAAGAACACGGTACGTGCCAATTTCGATGCTAGCAGCACCCACAGGCACCCACAAGTCGGAATTTTTCCACACACTAATGAATCAGTCGGGTTAATGCAACATCGCAAGACCGTGTACATATTTAAATCAGGTACATGGTTCTTGATTATAGCAGCCGGAGTCAAGTCAGTTTTATCTGGATTGTGTAAAGTTTCACAACGGTTATTGCTCTGAGACAATATAAAGGAAATGCTGGTGAGGTAGAGGTGGCTTCGGAGTTTTTCTATTTTGTATTTAATTGCTGTTTTGTCTGGAGAAAGATCTTTGAGGGTAAAGCCAAAGGATTTGCATTAAAGGCGGTGTATATCTGTGAATGGTTATATAAGCAATCGATCTTTGATGGTTTTGGATTAAATGTCAAGGTATACAAAGAAAATAGCCGAAAAAAATATGAAGATATGAAAAGAAAATTGGTAAGTTAATAAAGCCTCTTTCTTTCAAAAGCTCTGCATGAAATGAAGCGGAAACGGCTAGAATCGAAAACTGTATTTTATTTTAAAAACTAAATATAAAATTCTTATTAAAATAAGCTTGAAATCAATCAAATATCAGCTAAAACTGACTGTCACATCACGTTTGAAAGCTCCACAAAGAAAAAAAGCCACAACTGTGCAGCACGGATTAAATCGTCAGAACCAACAACATCCTTTACCTACAGGCATTTTTAATAAGTAATTACATTTAAAGTCCTCCAGAGAAACCTACCTCCATCCCACCTGGCCACATTAGAAGTCGAGACTTCGAGAGTCCCTTCCTTCGACTTCATTTGCAGTCTACTCCACGTTAAAATCAATTATGCTTGCGATTGTTTCGTTAGTGGAAGCAAATGTTTTTTGTGTCCCCCCCACCCCCACCACCCCCTTTCACCCCCTCGTTGTCCCTCTTTGTATTCAGTGGACGGAATGTCTCTCCACTGTTTGGTTTTCTTTTGACGAACTTCGTTTCGAATGCATTTTCTTAATTCGTTCGTGATTTTGTGCAAAATTGAATCGTTCTGTCTGGGCACGGTACTGTGTTTTGTTTGGTAGGATGCCTTTTTGACAATCAATGGAGTGAAATGTGCTGTTATTTTTAAGTGAATTAGAGATGTTTACGGCATTAAGGAAATTAAGCAGTTTATTTTTGAGATATATTAGTATTCATGTGAAAATTAAAGATTTTTTTCAGATGTTTCAATGTTTTTTGTTGACAACTGACAATGTGATCCGTAAAATGTTTGCGTCATAAAAATGAAATAAGAGGCTTTGTTCATTCAGGTTGCTAAGTATCTTTTAAAAAAGAAAATAAGGAAAAAAATGCTATAATATATTTGAAATAAAAAGATACCTATAATAAAGTAAGCAAATGCAACACAAACATAAAACTTAATAACAATTTATCCAGTTTCAAAATGCAGAACAGTCTAAGTGTTAATCTGCAACATAATTTCAAATTAAGATTAAATGCAATACTCGTCATTTGATAAGCCCGCCTGCCTGTATCGGCATGTCCCTTAATTGACTAACCCTTTAAGATCGCCCATCGAATAATTCGAGTATTCGCAATTTCGCATTGGCATTTCGATATTAAAAAAAAAAGTTTATTTATACTAAGAAACAGTAATGTACACCAATACAGTAAATCACGAGCGAAACTCGTTAGCAAGTCTGTGAAAATTCTTAAATTAAAAACTAAACTAAAAAACCTTTAACAATTAGCATTTTATTTATTGCAATTACAGTTCAAACTAATTTATACACTACACTAAAACACTTCTGCCGTATGAATAAAACCTATTTAGTAAACTTGAGATGCTAAATAATTGTATTTTTTTTACTTTCGTACTTTTATAAAGGTAACGACACACTATTGTCGCTCGCCAATGTCCAATATCTACGTACATTAATTATGCAAACGATCTACTCTGGAGAGGTTAAATGGAGATTTTTTGTGTCTCGTTTTAATGCGACGGTGGTACGTGATGGTAGAAGATGGGTGATGTAGGATCTTGTTATTGCTTTTGTTTCGAAGTTTTCGTGTTGAGTGTTAATTGAATGAAACAAATTGAGAAAAGGACTAATGTAAACAAATAAGGTGTAATTGGAAACTGTGTTTGCAATTGCAGTTTTAGCCCTATTGTTTAGTAATTATAAACTTAATCAATGTGGCACAAAAGTACAAGTTGCTTAAAATCGCAGTCATTCCTTGAACAATTTACCTATATTTTTAATTATTTATAAACCTTAACGATAGTGATCTATCTTCATAAACAATATTGTTCATCTTAAACCTTCCACAACTATGAATATTTTCCAGTGTCGTTACAAAGACTAGTACACAATAAAGCGGACGGTACACTGCACAACGTCACGTACCGTATCGACGGGGCGCTCTAATTAAAAATCGTAAACATCGACGCGCCGTCGATAGCAGTAATGTGTGCAGACCCTAATTACTTGGACCGTTTGAATTAAAAACATCGGTGTTTTGCTTGTTAAGAGTTTGTGTTAGTGATGATCATTATTTTTGTGAGTTTTAGTTAGAGGAGAGACTTTTTTTAAATTATTAAAATGAATATTTTTTCAATTTTTTAGAGAACAGTTTTTTTTAAGATACAGTTTTGTAAGTCCTTTGTTCCTTTATATATATATCCATCATCATACTTTACGTTGGCATCAATTAAAATTTATTTTGAAAGCCTTTTTTTTGTTTGCAGGTAAAACAGGCCACATTTATTTTCTAAAGCAAAACACGATAAATGTTTTTTAACCGACTAAAAGCACTTTAATTCGTAACCGGAGGAAACTATACATTCGTGCGTCATTCAGAGATATAAAACCAAACAATCGATAATAATTATTAATTATATTAGAAATTAAATACCCCGTTAGATAAAATTTTATTTTCATTAATTAGCAATTAATCCGTTTAAACAATTTATGTAAGCCATATGGCGTCGTCGGTACTTGTTCTTGCACATAATAATCAATCAACAATGTTGAATGTTAAGGTTTTTTATCTAGGTGAACAGCAAAAACTAAAAGTCCAGAAAGTAGTTTCGACAGTTACGTCGTCTTCAATTACTTTTCACTCTTGAAAAATAAAGGATGTTTCCCTTGATAAACTATTATTTTGACAACTATTATTTTGTTTATTCAAAACCTTTTTTTTTTACCGAACATCCATTGCCCAGAATGTCCTCATAAAATACAGAAAACACTTACTAACATTAGTAGTACTCCCCCAAAATTCGCTAACGTACCTGAAAAAAAAAACAAAAGCAAATTAAATATGGCCGGCGTTAATTACACAAACAGACAGACCTCGCCGATTACGCGTACCCATAAAACGACGACATTAGATCCACTTTAGTACGCAACTGTACCAAAGGGACGTTTCCCTAATCCATTTACGATATAACAGATATAAATCAAACTTAATATTAGCTACATGTGTTGATAAAGCCCGCACACATGCACATACATACACACACATTTCGCACACACACACGAATTCAAGATGGCGCTTGACTTGAGGGAGAGTGTGAGATTATCTTTTTTAATGTGTGGCCCGGATTAAAATGACGAATGCTTATTGTTCTATTTTTTCGCGTCCTTTTTCGCAGTGGGTTTTTTAGGGTTAAAACATTTTACTGTTTATTTTTTGGGATTCTGCCACATGGTGCATATTTCTAACGAGATGAGTAAAGAAGTTCGTCTAAAACCATTTTGAAGTCTGACAACCAGTATTACCAAGAAGTACCTATTACTTAGCAACGGGGTTGTGGAGGTCAGATGAGCAGTGGATCCATGTAAAATACTGTTATTCAGCTGTATTCGGTTAGACTGGAAGCCGACTCCAACAAAGTTGGGAAAAGACAGAGCAGATGATGATGAGTCTAGGGCAAAGTTCACTGTTGTTTTAGGATTCAAATTAGCGATCACTACTCAGAGGCGTGTCTGTTGGACTATCGAACTCAACAGTACTTTTATCTGCCTGTATCTAGTACATTGATCAGTGAACATTGACTAAATAATTATGCTATGATGTATTACTTGTGTCAATAAATTAAATTCAATAAAATATTTTTTTATTTGATAATAAACAACTTAGCAACAGTTTGCTATGTAATCGGATTAGATGACTTATATTTTAATTCCGTGAGTGAGTCAAATATTTATGAAAGCAGACGGATATTTGATAAGGATCATTATCATCCACACGTATTGGTAATCAAATGATTAAGGATATGCAAAATATGTGGTAACTGGTTGTGTACATCAGATTATGCAGTCGCTCCATGTAAAAAGGCTAGGCAGATGATGCATAAAACACGTGGACGAAAGTATGATTGCTGTCAAAGGGTTACGATTGCATATTAATATTCATGATGCAATACCGCACAGGTTGTTGCGTCTTATCTTCCAGATTCCTAAGCTATCATCACAAGTTAATCGTCTTTATTACACACCAGAGACTTAAACATGATTAGTATTGATGTTATAAAATATATCTGATCTATTTTATCAAAACAAAAAAAAAACCCGCATCATAATCATTGCCAAAAGCTCTTACTCAACGGAACATAACCCTCTCGCTGCTACAAGACACAACATACCAACACACACACACATACACACAATCTACAGATGAAGCGCAAATGTGTGCAAGGTGGCATGAAAATGGAATTAAGGGGGGAAAATGCAAAGGAATCAACCGGGCGAGAGCGCGGGGGGCGAAAATGTCCCAGACCGGACACTTTGAACGAATTATGACGGTCATTATTAGAACGTGGACAGAATTAAATTGCCTCCCCCCTCTACCCTCCACTCCCCACTCGGCCCCTTACCTTCCGGCTAAGTATGCCCGCATAATGATACCTGTCCAATACTAGCAACACTTATCTAAGCCGGCGAGTGGATCTCTATCGTTCTGGATCCGATATTTGTTTTTCTTTTTTTTCTAAGGGATCGTTTTGTGTGAGTGCGTCGGATGAAGTGTCAATAGAGCTAAGTGAAGTGTTTTGAAAAGATTGAAAGGCGGCTGCGCGTGGAATGCAAGGTTTTTGGGGTCGGTGGTATTTTTCTTGAAATAAAACTGTTTTGCTTTTCTAAACAGCAGTTTTGTAGAGTAACTTAGGTATTTCTGATTAAAAATTGAACGCCAAAGTTGCCATTTAGTACACAACATTTTCAAAGCATGGAAAATTTAAATTTCTTTTACAACAGAGATTACTTAAAGTTAGATTATGAATTCATATTATACTTGTAAACATTTTCCTAAAGCTGACAGTTATTCTGCTCCAAAAAAACATTTGGTCCTTCAAGTCATAGAATACTACGCAAACACGCCTAACAAAAGGATTAGGCAACCTTGTAACTCCAGCTTAAAGCAATCAAATAAAAGAAATCCCATAGAGTTTACAATCAGCGGGCACATCACACGATAAGGCGCACAAGTCCGTACAACTAAAGTAAATTTACAGAAACAAAAGCAAACATTAGGACAGATTAGTGGACGTTACGCGAAGGCAACGATGCAAAGTTAATGCCTGTATCAATAGTTCTGGAGTCGCAATCAGTAGATTTGCAGTAATCTCGGCAAACGCACTGAGCGATAAAGAGTACGGGTGGGCGGTGGGACAAGGCATCGGCGATATGACCGAAGGACTAAAGTTCAGCCCTCGTAATTGAAAACCAAAGTACTTCAAGTAACGGTTACTGAAGTCACTATGTTCTCAGTTACGAGAACATAGTTAGTTCATGAGGTTAAAAAAATTACTAAGTAATAAAATTCGATTACGGAGATGTTACCAAAGGTGAATTTGACAGAATCTATCCTTGTATGTACTCATGGAAAACATAAAGAGTAATTAAATAGTAAGAAAAAGTCTGAATGGCCGATCCAATATTCTGGCCTTTTGACTCCAAATAAGGTAAGTTAAAATTTATTTTCATGTTTATGTTTATAAGGCTTCAGGGAACACTGTTTCCAACTGAAACAACCTCTAAAAAATCTCCCTCCCTAAAAAATGCATAAATCAATTTTCATTTTGATCTCCCAACCCAATCTTTTCCAGATCGTATCGTAAAAATAAAGTGTAACTAATCAAATCAGATTGCGAACGCCTTTCGGAATCGCGGGCGCTTATGCCTTACCCACGGCCATTATCATGCAATATTGATAGAAGCCACGTATAAAGCAGGCGAGCTAAGACGGCGGCCACTCTCTGCGTCCCACGTGCCCACTTTATCTACAAAATATTGTAAATATTAGGTACAATTGTACCCGCAAACAAAGCCCGGATTACTTGTATAGTTCGTCTGATTGTTGATATTTGCTTTTTTATTGGGTCGTTCAGACGCTATCAGTGTTTGAGGAGTGTAATCCGAGCTGTACTGATATGGTACGTGATGTTATGATTGGAGGATAATAAGGTGATCTTGAGGTGGAAGAATTATGGATAGTCCAATAGACGACTGAAATTGCTGGCAAAAACTAAGGTCTCATTGGATTAAATTCCAAAGATGAAATTCAAAGAGATTACCTATCGTGTTTGTATTTCATATCGCTGAAAGTTGTTCGCGATCTACTTTTACTACCCAGGCCAGTAAAAACCCAAAAAATATTACTCAAACACATCAAAAGTGTAATTCGCCCAAATAAAACACCAATAACAATAACAGGTCCTGAAAAACAAAACGCCGACATTTTGATAATAACGTAGAACACACACGTAATGCCTAAACACACACAAACACCCATTAACACACACTCTATTACACACATAACATATTTAGGGATGGGAAAGTGAAATTTGCAAGAATATATCGATGGAATGTAAACAGGGGGGCGTTGGGGGCGAGTATATTGACGAGGTCGCAAACACATGGAGCGAAATCAGCAAAGAAAGATTATTAAAACAATGGTTTTGAACTAAATACAGGGACAGAGGGGTTATTACAATATTTGCTGGCATCTCGTTATTTTTAAGTATCAGTACGGCTCCCAAAGTTTAGGGAGGGGGACTAAAATATGGGTTGGGTAACGGAATTTATGATAAAGAGTTTTTGAATGAGGATATTTTGTTTGTAAATAGGATTGTGGATTTTTGCCTATGTTTGTTTTTGTTGTAATTTTAGCTTGGAATGGATGATGCTGAAATATTAGCTGGAGTTTTTTCGCAGTTAAAAAAATAGAGGAAAAGAAAATGGAATACGAAACAAATAAAGCAAAAGCTATAAGGTGACTGGAATACCAATCTTCTATGTAACTGCAAGTTATGGACATACATATAAACTACACTTGACGATAATTATTATGAAAACATTTTCTAAAGATCCACTAGCACGCAAAAGCGATAGATAGATAAAAAATACATTGGACTAATTAACAGTCACCAATCCATCATATTCAACAAGATATCGCAAAACAAAAATCTCAAAAAATAAAAAGAATCTCTCTAAACTTCACTCACATACAAGTCAACCCTTCTCCCGCTACAGTAAAAACGCGTAAACTTTGAGAGCCTGCGGAACGTCATAGCCCAGCGACATAGCGTTGTAAATTATAATGTTTTATGGTTTAATACTGCAGATAAGGCGCGGGAGGGTAAGGAGCCTATTATTAACCGTGTTAACTGGGAACGGGGGGTGGCCTCACCTCACCGTTTGTACGCTAAGCGACTTTCAGTGGCGACTTTTTATGTGCGAGTGTAAAGTAAAAGTGGCTGGGACTTGAAGTGTTTTATAGTTTGCGGTGTTGCGAAAATGTTATGTTCAGTGAGTTATTGTTTGGCGAGGATTAACAGTGCACTTACTGATGAAGTTTCTCAATGACTTTTTTGTACTAAATGTCCTTTTCAGCAGCTATAAAAGAAATTTATAAACTTGATGTGTCAAATATCCACCATGAGGCGAAAAGTAGATATTTAATTACGCCAGGCCCTGATGCTAACAAGAACTATATTACAGGTGGTTGAGTAATGACTACCTAATCTTTTTTTTTTTTTTAATGATGAGTTATTCCTTTATCGCTCCAGCTGACACACGAAACCATATAAATTCTTATTTAAAACCAATATACATATTAAAACAGCCAGCCAGAACAATTCCAAAAAACGATATATTCTAAAGTCTCACCACTAATGCTTTTAACACATTACCGGCAAGCAGGGAGTCGCTCGCCCGGTCTGTAACCGCCCTTAGAATATGATTTTTAACGAGCCATCCCCAAGTATGTAATTGTGTCTGAATGCGTTTCGTAATGATTATTTATGTAGCGTGGAGAGGCGTCTGGATAAATTATTTTTTATTATTTCCATTGCACAGAGTGTAGTCCTACCCTTTGTGTTGGGGAATTAAAACTGTTGAATTGGGGTAATGTTTTGTCTTGTTGTAGGATGTTGATGCAAGTTCTGCACATGTTTTTATGAAAATAGCTAACATTTTCACTGTCACTGGCAATAGTGTGAACATATCAATTGTCTTTAATTAAAAGAAAAATAAAGGCCTCACTTACAACACTTCAAGGAAAAAATAATAATTTGTAAGTAATGACGACAAACGGTCAGCTCATAACGCATGCAAATACAAGGCTTCCACACTTAAACGACACGTTGTCAACGTAAATCGATGGCAATTAAATATTTAAAGTGTCAGTCAGCGACAGGCCACTGGCAGGCTAGTTTTCAACGCCTTTTACTAAAGAAAGTGTAAAGTTGGTCATATTTCAAATGACAAGACAAATGGTTGTTACATTTTTAATTCAGACTAGGACGTGTGATAGCTGTTGGATTTAGCAGGTGCAAGCATATTCTAGCTTTTAATAGCGCAGTTGAATTCTTAGATCAAAGGTCAAACTGTAACTTAGGGCGAATTTCACCAATGGAACTTGAACAGCACATATTTTGAACTGTGTCCATGTGCATACTGGTGTCATCATTGCTATAGAACAAACAGAGGACTTGAACGTGGATTCGAAAAACCGATTGTGTACAGTATCATTTGTGAATTTCGCGCTAAGTTGTTTAATTGAAAAGTCTCGGAATACTTTTCACTGAACTTTTCATTAATTTAGATTGATTAGAAGGCCCAACACGACAACACCAAAAAGAGACATATATTTCAACACGCAACATAAACGATCTCCTCACCCTAGACAACTTTACCTTATTGACGACCAAATAAATCGAAGCCAAACGACGTCCGACACATATTTTCGCACAAAAATCGTGTGCATTTTAAATCAACGAGTTACCGAGTTGCCGGGGCCTGGTATAATGAAATCGTAAATCGGCTCGGTTCTCGTGGATAATAGTGAAATATAAATTGGGCGGTCGCGGTTTGGCGCCCGTCGGTCCGTTGGCCGACATTTTTGCGGGCTCGCTTCAATCACGCGTTTTATGCCGTCAGTGCACGTGTGGCCCGACTGTTGTCACAGTACGCTAAGTCGCAGGGTGTGTGGCACTGGGTATACTGAGTAGCTTGGTGTGGAGGAGGCCTTATGTAAACTGAGAATGTGTCACCAATCAAATGCAGCAGTAAATCTGCTGTAAGTGACACTTATTAAATTTTAAGAGCAACAATGTATCTCGGGTGCGTCAACTTTTAGGGCGATGGATAAACAAGTAAGCTAAAGTAAGAATCAGCAGTTCATGCTCAAATAGTCAAAGTTACACGAACGACTACCCAGGATCTCCTAGCATAAACTAAGAATCAGAAACACCTTATGCTACTGGTTGTACTAGTTACGACAGACTTTACTCCATAGAACAGCTCAATCCACTCGGAGTTTTATCCACAGCCACACGTCACACACTTTAAACCGCAAAAATTAAAACCTATAAACTTCCACGAACAACGCACTAGATTTATAAACCCTACCAACGCTAACACACTTTCACGTGTCGATGGATCCGCGTAAAAGCCTAAAAAGAGAAAAAAAAAAGTCATTGGGTCCTACATGCATCTTTTTCGCCCGGCTGACAAATGGCTATGAAATGGCCAGGACGGCCCAGCTCGGGACACCGAACGTAAAATCATTCACAAATTGTGATGCCACGGTTAGTTCGGACGTTCAGCGGTGCAGGGTTAGCGCGAAGGGTAGTCGTGTTTTCGGTTTTAAGTGTTCTGTTTTTTTTGCGACGTGGTGATAGTGGGTTAAGATTTTTTTTGGGCTTTTAGTGTGATGTCAAATAAGAAGTGACCTCACTTCGTGTTTGATAATGCAATGCAGTGACAGTCAGGAAAAGGCTTTTGATTGTAAACTGGACTTTGTGGTCAATGAGAAAATCAGCATACATGTTATTGCATGCATCGAAATATGTTCTGGCATACATGATTCATTTATGAGCGTAGAAAAGCATAAAAAACCTAGACATTACGTACAGCTGTTCAATTAATTTTAGACTAATAAAACGGTCACTTCCACACATCCACGTTGACAGAGAATAGGCTTCACACGCTTCTTTAAAACCTAGCACCCAACACGGTAACCCTATCACCGCCAGTTTTTATCTGAACGCCATCAATAAAAAAGTCTGTACAAAAAAAAAACGAAAAACAAAAGCCGTGACGTCACTAGGTAGGTTTTCGCACCGGCAAACGGCGAGCGTATAAATCAAGCGCTACGCAAGCGTGGAGTCGGCTCCGGCCGAATTGTGGCGTTTTATGGCCTTTTGATTTACACAACCACTATTCGCTACGTATTTTAATGTGTGCTCGATAGTCCGTGTTGCGAGCGACTGTACGTAAATAAAATTCAGAAATCGCTCAATAAAAATCGTCACATATCACCGTTATATTGCAAGTTTGTGGGAATATCTTCCGGGTTTTTATCGATCTTTGGCACAACACTAGTTATGTCAGATGTGACATAATGGGTTGTATGACGGATTGTTGACGTAATAATTATGCTATAGAAACCCGCTGCAAATGACAGATTAACACTGCAATAGCAAAACACACGAACGATATTCTGTAGATTTCGTTTATGATCGACATAAATTTGATCGTTGACTGTTAATAAAATACACGAATACTTTTAGGTCGTTCTGGAACCGAAACACAGTAACTCCAGTCGAGTAATAGTTACTATTGGCATATTCTTTTTTTTTTTATGACGTCTAATATAGAAGTTAGAAATTTATCACATTTTTTCTGTCATTCGAGTTAAATCTTAGTAGGGCTCCCACTATTTCATTCATAAACGCAATAACGTATGCGGTCCGCTCGATGATGAAGTAGCGTAGCACAGCTGTGATTGTGCGAGTCAGTTGAGCGGGTCAATGGACGTCGGACGAATTTATTAACCGACTGCAAGTAGGTATTTCATTTCAGGTCCGATTTAGGTTGGTGTAAGTTCATTTACCTACATCATTTCTCGTTCGTATCAGAAGCACGGCACGGTGTTTACCACTATCACATCTCTTCGTTAACGAGAGAAATTAATTGGCATTTAATTCACCACTCTCGCATCACGAAATCACTACTACTCGTACCTATTCAACTAGACTCCGATACGACGACAGTACGCTTGGGA
The DNA here is from genome assembly GCA_963576755.1 of Noctua janthina. NCBI lineage: Eukaryota > Metazoa > Arthropoda > Insecta > Lepidoptera > Noctuidae > Noctua > Noctua janthina. Next base: position 17,988,146 of record OY755058.1, read on the forward strand.
ATTAGGCCTTAAATCGAGTGTCGACCAATCAACCTACCTACCTGATTCATAAAATAATACTGCCTAAAACATTTTTTTTGCGGTAATGCTGGCGGCTGTTACAAACGCAGACAATTCGCACAGAAAAATGAATCGTTTCGTCTGTCGAATAGAGTTCATTATTAGTTGGATGTATTTTAGGTATTGGAGGTATTAGGTTGGAATTAAGACCTTATTTTAATAAAGTGAACCGTGTAATTCGGTTGTGCATCTTTGTAACAGTCAGGTTGAACACGAGACAATAGGTTTCTCAGAATAATTTTAGTAAACTGCGTATTTTACTTAGGTATCTAGTTTGGGTAAAATTTCTAATTTTCACCGTTTACGGTTAAGAAATAAAGTCTAAATTCGCTTTTCGTATTTTTATTTGTGCACCAATTTATCTATCGCGTAGGTACCTATTTGCGCGACCGATCCTTTGGTTAGAATGGTATACATAACATCATGCCTGTTATCCCCGAAGGGTTTGGCAGAGGTGTACCTAATGGTACACCCACATTTTTCGCCAGTTATGTTTAATTCCCATGTAATAAGGGGCGAGCTTATTGCCATCAACCGGGCACAAATTCATATTAAATATTTTATTTTTGTTTATGTAGGTATCTAACGCAGAGCTCTAGCTTTGTATTGAAGGTTTGCTAATCATGAGTTTGCTATAGGTTGCAGTGGTCAGTACCTACCAACCACGTTGTTGCTACAGTAGATACCTACCCACGACAATAATAAATCGTTTGATTCCGCATTCATGACCATTGTGTTGTTTGTTGTGTTTGATCTAAATTGCGTTTATGTTTACGTACTTAACAGTTAAATAACTCTAATTTTTCCTTCATACTTTTTACGGGCTTAGGACCGTCGCGTCAGTAATACATTTTACGTCTAAGTCGGTACCTACCTACTAACTTTGTAAGTACTCTTTTATTATCAAGAAAAGGTATTGCAGGCGCAGGCGTATTTAAAAAATTGGAGCTATCTACAAACATAATCAACTTATAACTAACTAAGGCCAAACACTTTTTAAATAATTTACACTTCCCTGTATCGAAGCAACTGCTCAAAATGGAGTCCACTTTGCTCGATACACAAACGGGCACGTTTAATCACGTTGTCTTTTAATTTTCCTAATGTGTATCTGTCACTTTTCACTATCGCACTTCTTAACTCATCTCGAGTAGTATGCTCCTCGAAATAAACTAGTCTTTTAATTTCGGACCACAAATAAAAATCCAGTGGTGTTAAGTCAGGGCTCCTTGCGGGCCAAGCCACAGGGCCACCACGACCTATCCACTGCTCACCAAACTCACTGTTAAGGTACGCACGCACTGCAGGATGGTGGAGGTAAAGGGAACTTGAGGGTCGGTGATTCCACGTGCGCGCAGTGAGTTCAGGTGTTCCGGCTGAGCATAAAGTCGTCTAGCCTCTTCCAGGTTATTGTGCGCCATCCCATAAAAATCCACCATTGCCCAATACTCCACATTGGAGTACGCGTATTGCCGACTCATTTTTAACAAATGTTATTAGGTTGCGCATGAGTGACCGAACACGAACCGCGCGACGGCTAGACTCCTAGACTGTGTAAGCGTCGGGTGGGGGCGTGGCTTACGGATCGATGAATGAATTTTTCAATGGGTACCGTTCGCATGTGTTGCCGATCGTGAATACGTTTTACACACACATATGCATTTACCGCAAGGAAGCGTTACTTCGAGTTCTCATTATTTCACAAAAAAAACATTAAATTAAATTTATCGTGATTTTTTTTATTTTTACATTTTGAAAAAAATAGTCCCAATCGTTTCGAAATCGATGATTGAGTTTATGGCTTTCGGTTCCAGAACGACCAAAAAATAACCGTGTATAACAAAGAGACACATGTTCGGGCTCCGGGAGTCAGTAAATGCCACTAAATAGCTACTAGTCTAATTTATAAGTCGCAAACGACATACATATTGCATATTTAAGAGTTATTTATTTCTTAGTGCTCAAAAAATTAATTTGACTTTTGTTATATTGTTATGAGGATGCGTCACGCGTTTTTTTTAGGAATATTTTGGTATAGCATTACGGTGCTCAAAATATTTTCTATCCCGGTTAAGTTTCCGAGTAATTGACAACAAAGTGCAACGCATGTAAAACTTGGCACAGTATTTAATTTAGACGAAAGATTCTATTTTTTCTTTAAAATTAATCAAAACAATATTAAGTACATACTACTACATACTATTTACCATCATTGCCCGAACTCTCTCCTTCCTATTCCACTCTGAATGACTTTGACGGACACGAGCGCATCATGGTTGATCAACTGGTGTCCCCGGCCCTCCGCTCACTCACTCACTCATTCATTCATCCGTTCGTTCATTCACTGCGACGTCGGTTTCGAGTGATCACCGATCACCTTACGTCGGTTTTATTCGTTCGTAAGCGGAATTTAAAAAAAGGAACGACTGGATCGCGGTTTGTTTTCGGCATTTTTGGTTGCAACTTGCAGTGTTAGTTTTTAACTAGCCGTTTTAGGGTTAAAATCTTTTTGAACTGTTTATTTTTTGTGTTTCCACAGTTTAGGTTTACGATTGCAAATGAACATAATCGACAAAATATTATCTTCATTTATACGATATTATCAATGATAATCGCATATCAATAACAGCTGTTTGTTTTAATTTTCCACAAACAATTTTAGATAAGAAGATTACAAATCGCAAAATCATTTTGGTTTTACCTACGTCTATTTTGTATGGAGTTTCCCATTATTTTGATATCTTTAGACAGTTCGAAGTCCGTTTTCTTTTTTATGAGTGATATAAAAACCCGGTAGATATGAGACATCCATCAAAATATCGTTATTAGTGAGGTCTGGTGACCGGTGAGTGGACGCGCTTGTCGCCGCATTGCCGCCGTGACGCGGGACAAGCTGTCGCCGATGTGTCGACGAACGTCGCGTAGACGCTTCACAGTTTAGAATGGCGCAACAAAATGTAGAAAATACCTAGCTCTCAATCTTTAGCTCTATAAACAAGGCATAAGACAAATAAAAACTATAGTATTTGATAAGACATGACGAGAACAAGCAGTTATCAAGACTTGTTTATATTCGTAACGCTAAACGTGGGGTTTTGACTATTAAGTTAATAATTACTAAAATAGTAACCAGTACCGAAAAAAAACCCTCTTCCCACACAGAACGAAACACAAAAATATGTTGTTTAAAAAAATATGAAAAATACGCTTGGCAGAAGAATTGTAATATTTAGTTCGACGAGTACTTACAAAGTCCGTAAGAATTTTTCCGCTAACTTAAGTTTAACCGTGGAGTTTAAAGCCTAAACTGTGTTTATTGTAAAAGTAAGTCGAGATAACCTCGTCGGTATAATAACTTTGGAAAAACTAGTTTTGATATAAACCAGTATCAGGCTGAGTTTAACTTGAAAGCGCATGTTTATACGAGTTCATGCATATTCTTCTTTTAAAAGAAGAACAGAAAGAGGGAGGCTTTCTAGCTTCTTAATCGTTGCTAGTTTTATCGTGAAGTTAAAATTAATCAATCAACTGACCTCTGATCAGAAGGCCGATAGACATGAAGAAAAGATGAAGAGGTAGTATAACCTTAAAAATAATAAAATAAGCAGTAAAAACAACCAAAACGATATCAGCTTCCACTTACATATTTCAGGTTCCCATTCACCATCCGCACCCATAACACACACCCAATACAAACACGACATAAAGCATCGTACACACAGCGAGATTACGACCGCACCGCGCCAAATAATCGGCGATCATAAAAAAAAACCGTCTTAACGGTCTGCGAACTTTCCTATAGCATTCGAGTCACGTTGACCCGAACTGATTGACGGGAGACGTCTGCGCCTTCTAGAAACACCCCCCAACACCCCCTTTCACCCCCACCTTAGGGTGGCCCCCACAACTTGACCTGTGATCGGAGCTAGAAACATGTGAAAAATGTCATTAATGCACTCCCGTGGTGCCTTATTGAGTGCTTTAGGTAGTAGAGGGTTAACGTCGTGCGTGGCGTTTCGGTGTGAGCGGTAATCAAGCGTTTGATTACAGGGTGTGGTTATGACTTTGGTTTTAATTATTGTTTGGTGCTTGTCTTAATGTGTGGACGTGTTATATCAACAGTATCTTTATATATCAGTAACATAATTGTCGAATTAAAAAATATTCAAAAATAACATTAGGTATGGTTTTGAAATCAATAAAAATGGTTCTGATGCAATTTGAATTCTGCATAAGGGACAGAGAAAGCGGGGTAATTTGTTTTAGACTAAATTAAATTGTTTAAATCTGACGCAAGAAAAGTGAATGACTGTAAACTGAAGAAACCTAATAAAAAATATACATAGGTATGGACAGAGGTGCCGGTACAAAGTCAAATTGTGAGGTTAAACCTCTCTCGTTAGGACTCTTCAGACAGAAGTGTAGCGACCTCACAAAGTTTATTAATTTGGAGCAGATCGCAGCCCGCGTGGACGTTCTCAAGTTTCAATTGGTGCACTTTATAATAAATAGCTGGAGGACAATCCTTATTGCATAAAATGATGACAGTCATAGAATTGAGACTTATGTTTTAGCATTTTTGTTAGATGCACACTTACGAAATGGTAAACTTATTTTCCATATTTAGATTATTTTAATTAACAGGAGATATTGCACAGATATTGGAATTTGTCAGTAGCAGTGAGGAGTCTGAATTTGTGCACGGTTGATAGCAATAGGCTCGCCCCAATTACATGGGACTTAAACATAACTGGGGAAGTGTGTATGTCGCCACTGAGGCATACCTCTTCTCTCCTTTCTCTTTGCAGGCTTGACATTGTGTTATGTTACAGGACTCGTTTTTTATAGTGTTTAATGAGCTAAATTGTCATCATGTACCACTGATGCACAGCTCATTGTACCAACACGTCACTTCATATATTCATCTGTCAGTCCCACAATAACTTCGGAAACAATTCGCAGCATCGCACATGATGTGGCCGGTATTGAGATTTACGGGCAGCGATTAGTGGGGTCAAGGCCAGAGGCGCGAAACGTTAACCTGCTCCATTTTGTGTCAACAGTCTGTGATGAACGAAATAAGGGTTTAAATTATTGGGAGCTGAATAGATAACACTTTTGATGTGTGTCTTTTATTAGTATTGTGAGTGGGTGAAAAAAAATGTTGTAAACTAGACTTATTTCTGAGATTGTCCTTCAGAACTAATTCTATTACCTTTTTTCAAAATTTCAACATTTTTTTAAATAAGGTTCCAAGTAATTCATTAACAGAGTCCTATGTCTGAGAGAGACGAGATTCGTAGCCCAGTAGTGGGAACATTATAGTGTGATTAAGTTAATTAATGAAACTAAAGGATTTCAATTAATAAAGTTTGCTCTAGTTGCTTTTTATTTGAATATGTATTGGTCTAATTTAAAATAAAGGTCCAGGTTATATTTTCAGGTGCAAAACTCTTTGATAGGATGTGAAAACTGATTTCAATATAGCACGTATGTTTGCCAGTGTTGTGTATGTAAACTTCCTGGAATATTACAATGTTTGCCTCCACCCAGATTAAACCGGCAACACATCTAACTAAGAACATAAAAACTCCTCGGCAGTACCATCAATACACACGCAATAACGCGAAACTCGCAAACAATAGACATTAATAAGACGGGCCGGGCAAGCGGGTCCGGACGTAACGGCCGGCCGCGTCCTGGGATGCGCTTATTAAAACATTTTCACCCGGGCAATATCTGACGATAGCGAGACGTGTACAATATGTGCCGAGCAAACTCTGGCCGCATGTGACGACCTGTGGGAATCGCTGAGAAAACTTCATTAACTCCGCCGGACGCCACCCGGACCCCCTTCTCCGGGACTGGAGTCCGGGAGTCCGGGAGCCCGGGACCACCCCACGGTGACGGACGCGACGAGCGGACTCCCCCGTCCGCTTATTACGTCGCGAACGTGCCGCAGAATCGAAGAAATGTGACGTAAATACGTGAAGCGTTTGAGAAAGAATCGGCCTGCTGATTGGCTGGGCTTTGTGTTCGGTTGACCGTTAATTTGATCTGTATCTGAGGGGCGCCCACTCATTTTTTTCTTGGGATTATTATTGATGCGATCGATTCGTTTTGATGGGATGCCGATACGACGGTTATTTCGGGCAGAACTCGCCTGTGATATTATTGTCGCGTCTTTTTGTAATGCCGGTGGCTTGTAATCAGATGATGATCCGCACTGTTAACTTACAAATCCGATGGCCTGGAACTAGAACTCTATAAGCAATGAAATGTAACAAAGAAGAGCTGTTACCGTCAAACTGCCAACAGCTTATCACATTTTATGCAATGTTCAAACGAATGTACAGTGCCAAGTACAAACATCTACATTAAAAGTCTCACTACTTTACAAAAATGCACTCAGGCGCATCGTCCGGACACGTTCCGTTTCTCAGAAGACCACACGCGCGCGTCCCGTTGACGTACGAACGATATAATTGCCAAGTTGCGTTCCTTTCTACGCGAAGAGTGACAAAGTGTGAGCTTTGCCGTAATTACGTATGTTTTAAAAATGTGAGGTAAGTAGAAATGTAAGTGTCAATCAGCGAGGGTGATTGACGTTGAGTTGGTCCATTTCGAAGCTTCGTGTGGCTAAAAAGCTAATAAGAAGAGTCATGTGAGCTGTTTGTTGGAAATGTGACTCACTGACACACGTCATAGTAATTAATCTTTGGGGTACCAAGAAGCCATTACGGATGTTTATCAGTATCACAGAGCTACTCCAGGATCTTTCATCCAGGATGAAAGAATTGGGCCGAAACTGTTCAGGAGAGCTTTCGAAAACGACTGAATGTCGGAGCCTCTTAGTCCAAAACGTATGAATGAATAATTGAACGAGTCAAAAATTTGGCTACAAGTATGACACCTTCAATAACGTCTATGAGTTCCTGAAAAGCCTACTGAGCAATTGTACTATTCTGTATTTTTGCAAAAGTATCAAGAAGAGTCTTCGTACAAAACAAGCATTCAAAAAATTACAATTTCTATCACAGTTGCCAAAAGAAAACATTAGAAATTCAGAATGATGGCCGATGAGTGACAGATGGGCAGATATAATGATAATATTTGATGCCAAAGAAAATATATTTAGTCTCTCCTCTAATCAATCATTGATGTGTCATTTTTGATAAACGGCGTTTCAACAAGTCTTTGAAATTTTTTGGAGGTAGTAGATTTTTTGTAAATATAGCAAGTTCTTCACTAGCCAGAAGGTCTAGACTAACATTCTATCGCCGATAAAGCTACGATAAAAAGTTTAATGTCAAGTCTGTTGTGGAAATACGAAACACATTGAAAGCGATCCCTACATGTCTAACTAAGCCTTAAGCTCAAATTTCGTAAACTGCATAGGTACACATCCAGTCAGCACAATTTATGCTACTTACCATAACAGATATTACAAAAATAACAAAATATTCTGCCGAGCTTTGAATAGCCAATCCGTAAACTGGAAGTATTTTAGAAATTAGTTGATTAATCTATATCAATAAGTAGAACTTTAAGAAACATTGATACACTTTTTTGACGCCACATAAAAACACTGGGTCCTTTGATCCGAGCACATTTTTTGCATCTTATTTAATATGACTTTTAAAACATAAAGCTTTTAATAACTGAGAAAACATCGCCAAAAATAAAACACGAACTAAGAGCCGCGACAGATTAACCCTTCAACGTCAGATGTCTTTTTACACCGCGACAGATGGAGCCACCGTCTCGCTGTCAATCACACGTCACGTCACGTCAACGGACGGATTTTTGTCCGTCGGTCCGTCAGTCCGTCCATCCGTCGAAACGCGTAACTCGACTCTGGGAATCCGCTTAATCTTTATTGACGTTACGTCTTTCCTTTTCGCGACTATCTACGCAAAATTCAACCCTATCCACTTAAACATAAGATAAAAGACATGTAGTTTGTAAACTTGTAAATATATTTCGAACAGTGTTCATTAGTAGCTCGTTTTGCTTTTAAGTAGACAACGTCTGTTATTTTTTTATTGATTGATTTTTTTCTACAGCAGTGTTTATGGGTTAAAAAGAATATCTATGGTATAAGTATGTGTATGTTTGTATGCACTGTCTGTTCTTTGTAATATGAACGAATGAGAATGATTGAAAAAACTTCAATGTTGTGTGGTTGTTTCATGTTTAGATTACATTAGGAATTGTGAAACAGGTTGCTAATTGTCTCGCTATTAGTAGGCTGGTTGACTGTTAATGGTTTTGGTCGTAATAATGACCCTAAAACACTGTTTCTGTAGACTGGTCGTTGGCGTAAGCGTCTACGGATATTGTTACAAGCAGTTTACAACACGAATAACGACGAAGTTATACGATTCATTGTCTTATAATTAATAATTAAACGTTTCGACTGAAACATCTTAGCATGTCGGTTATAATATCAAAAAAAAAAATTATGAAAGAGTAAGAAGAAAAGTGAGATAAAAACATTCGTCTAAGATTCTAATAGACCCCAAAATGGTTTTATAGGAGCAAACAGGTTAACACAAGAAGGTTAACATTGACCTAAAAGCAAAAAATATGAATCCCGAAAATTATTCCCCAGTTGAAACATCATATTATTATGTAAAACCATTTATCGAGATGTCAATCCAAATTCCTCGCAAAAGACCTGTCAGTCTAAATAATACCAAAGTACTAACAAAATCTAGGATATCATTCTAATTCTAGTCCAAACGTCTGGCTAGTCGCTGCTTTTGACAAAGTCTAGAAATGTATTCCTATTTCAGATCTGTGACGTTTTGGACAAGTTCTTGATCAAGTTAATTGAGAAGTCTGCTTTTGTTTGGACCTTCATGAATTTTGAAGGAGATAGATATGCCCACGTGATCACGTATATTTGAGATACTTCTACTTTATGGATAGGACAACATTTTTGGTTAAAGATATGATCGAGTGAAGGCTCGGTCACTCCGGTAGGGGTTCATCTGCAATTTGACGGAACTTGATTAAAAGTATACATGGACAAGATATTATAATCTTGTTATCACGATATTAGATCCCAGACTGACTTACTAATTTTAAATAGAACGGCCCAAGCCAATTACACATTTTAAACATGACAAACTGACATCACTGGCAACTGAAGAATCTATCATGTCTTACTGGCAGGATAGACACATCAAAGATATAAAACTATACAGTCATTTCTAAGGTAGTCAACTTGCACAGGCAGTTGTTGCTAGCTACCTAGATCATTGTGTGATCATGATCACCTGTGTTCTGCGCACAGAAAGACGAGAAATCTCCCGTCTATTACACCTTACACAATAAACTCCGGGTTCCATTTAAAACAACACAAACCTAATCACAACATTGACTAACCTTTTCCAACAACCTCTGGCTATCCATTTCCAAAAACCGAAATCTCCAAACACGCACCTGACGACGATTTCACTGGAAAGCAAACACGCAAGCAGCCAGACAAACAGACAAACACACGGACACACACACAGTGGTCGTGCGCGCGCAGCCTTACGTTTCAACGGCTCATTGTCGAACAAACACCGTTTTTTTTGCCTTTGCTTTAGTTGATAGAGGGTTGTGGATATGCCTTTATCGAAGTTTAACATTATTGATTGCTTCAGATTTAGATCTGTTAAAACAATTTGTTTAATTGGAAAAGGAGGTGTTAGAATGTAGATTTTGTCTGAATGTTCTGCCAATGTGATACAATGAACAGTTATGAATCGAATGCAAAAATGCATTGAAGGAATTTCTTTCACCAAATATTTGCCATATTTAAAAGAAAACTATTGCGATTTCCTATCACTTTGCACCAATTAATTTGCGACCAAATTACTTAACTTCTAATAATCATATTTTCTTTCTTAGCTAGATATTAAACCAACACCCATATTTAGCAAACGACACAAAAATATCAAATCATAATTCTAAAATAAACCCCGATCCACACTATTCGATCAGCGCTCCACTTTTTGCCTCTCCACATCAACCGCATTGATTGATAGATGTTTGTTCAACGGGCATTAGTTGCCGTACCTGCCTTATTGATATTAAGACGTATCCCGTCGCAATTATAATATTATTCATCACTATAGCACCTGTGCGGTGTGCGGCCACTCACTCAATCATTCCGGATTGATAATCATTGTGCCGAGTTTCGGAATTTTTCGTAATTAATTTCGATTGATGGACGCGTTTTAGGGTTATGATTGACGAATGTTGTTATGTTGGTTGTAGATTTTATAGGTTACTTTGATAGATGCCGGAAGAAGACCTTGAATTTAGATGAAGTTGAGAACACTTTGGTAGATAAATGTGAAGGCTCTAAATAGTACTGATATTGATATCGTGGTAAAAACTCTGGGTGTTTATCCAGGAAAAGAAACTAAATGAGACAATCGAATATGGCAACAGGTATATCTGAAATGCACTAAAATACGCCAAGAGATGAGAAATGTTTAAATGATTCTGACGATGTGAAATAAGCATCCATACTGTTTACAATTTTTAATGTTAATAATTACTATAAACCGCCGAAAAAATGATGAATGATCTTTGTGTCACATGATATGGCTAGAAATGGGTAAACTAACTCAAGAAATGACGACTTCAATAAAAGGTTCCACAAGTGTATCAATGATTCTTAAATTTCTGTACCTTCTATTCAAGAATTACACCAAGCACATCTCCCAAAGCAATCCAGACAGACTCATCCAAACGATCTCAATCTAACCTCCAATAATTCCTTCGGAAGCCGAATATGGCGTTAACGACTAAGCCGAGATAAAGGCCAAGACACACGGCAGACATAGGTGAGCCGGCCCAAGGTGGCTCGGGAGCAATAACGATGAACCGACTCTAAAGAACTGCAGCCATTTGCATATCGTGCCGGGTTTATGTTGCACTATGAATGTTCTAGAACTACTATAAAGGGGGAGGAGAGTTTTGGAGTGAATGTGCAGTTTTTTGGAGCTAAATTTTCAGTTGGGTTTTTGAAATTTTATTGATCTTGGTAAGTCTTGTAATTTCAAGCGATTACAGAGAAGTGAAAGACGTGTTTTTGATGTAATTTTTGCAACAGAGAAAAATACGGGTTGGAAGGGACTGCGACGCGAAAACGCTTCCCACGTATTCGTCATTCTCATCATTTTTCATCGGTATTTTTTTTTAATCAGCTGTTCCATACATTTTGACCGTGTAGGTATTGCACTTTTGTGGGAAACAGCTATTTTTTTTTAATAACCGATGAAAAATTTCTATGTGGGGGGGGGGGGGGGGCTCATATTTTATTTACTTATTCAAAATTAGTGATGTACTGAATACGTGGTAACCGTTTCTTCGCGTAGCTGTCCCTTCCACCCCGTATATTATTAGTTCACGTTAGTAAATGTATTAGCCCGAAATTAAAGTTATTAGGTTAGGTTCTACATTTGATTTTCCAAAATGAACAGAACTGTTGCTTATGTCAGTTAATTGTCTGTACTTATATTTGTGTGCATTAAATATGATGGATGGTCGTTGAGTGTAGAAGCTAATCTGATTGATTTGAAGTGTTTATGTGAATGTCAGTCTGTTGGCCATCAATGAAAATCATAAGAATAGAAGATTTTTAAATGGGTTTTCTTTAATTTTCAAACACATTTATATTAAAATTAGAAACAGACTTCGTGGCAACTAAATGAGTGCCTAACAGAGCTATGAAACATAAATAACGCGCTTTGTTTTATGCATACGTTTAGGCACTGCTTATGTTAGAGAAAATTGACATACTTACTACTAAAATAATACTATTTTGGTTTCCATTTTTAAATCGACAGTGCCGCATTGACAGTGAATAAAAAATCTTCCCACATCATTGCCAATATTATCATATCCTGACACTAATCATAACCTCGAACGTGACAAAACTGTCAAACGTACCTAAGGACCAAACACCCACGCACATCCCACTTTACATCAATCATACTAAAAATAACATTTAAAACAAACAATTTCAAAATACTCTCCTGGCTTCTTTTGTACGTTATTTGACGTCCTTATCGACCGGTGGGAGACGGCGCAAAAAGAAGTCATTGACGTCAACGTCGACGTGAAACGACGTCGACGTCTGACGAGAAGAACGGAACTTGAAGACAACGTGGTGCTGATTGGCGAGGACAGGAGTTATTATACAATGTATAATGCACTGTTTTTGTTGTGTAGTTGTCTTTTAATTCTGTTGTAGGAAGGCAATGTGTGTGGAAAATAAGTTTTTTTGTAGCTGTTGCATGTGAAGTTTACAAAATACTTTGTAATCGGTTGGTATCGTTTTTGATTCGTGTAGTTTACATAGTACAACAATTCAACGAACAATAAAATAAGAAAAAGGGGGAAACAAAAGTTTCGATGACAGAAATGCTTCAATATGTGAAGGACAGGGTCTCAAAGTAGCAACATATTGTAGATTGCCTCAAAAACAATTAGTTACTTTGAAACCAAAGGCCACGACAGAAACCATAAAATTGATATTCCTTTCCGCTCTCAATAAATTTATTATTATATAATCAACGCTTCAGCAAATCTTCAAACGAAAGCGTAACATCAGTAATAGAAATTATAAAAAAAGAAAAAATAACTAAAACTATTGCAACACCGGTAATAGAACAAAAAAAATAACCCAATCAGTTGTTAGCAACTCAAAAAATGACTAGCTTCCTGTTTTGAATTTGGAACGACAGTAATTGATTGAGTGACGCAATCAATTAAATTGCTTTATCGCTTGATTGATGCGCAGGCGACGGGTTGACTCGCTGACTGATTTCTGTTTTTTTTTTTATTATTATTAAGTGCTGTGCCTGTGAAAAAAAACTGTGTTATAAATTTAAATTATGTGTAGTTGAGAGTGCTTGTATTGTTTAAAATATCGATATTCCTAGTACCTATATATTTTTAAAGCACCAAGGCTCGGACAGACCAGTACGGACAGATTGCGGACCAGATTCCGGACACCGACTAGTAAAGTATCTGCCAAACCAGCCAGTCCGCAATTTTCTTTAGATCAGAATGTATAAAGTGTGCGTTAAAGAATAGCTCCATTCTTCAATCAGCCCTGCCGTGTCCCACAAATTAAGAAGCGTGAAAATACGACAAAAATGCGCTACATAGTCGCCGCCAAACGGAATACTCTATCATTGGGCGCTCGATAAAGATCGGCTTTGTTCGTAACGTGCATTTTATAATTTGCACTGAAGCGTGTGCGCAGGTTGCGCAGGGTTGCCATTTAAATGTATTTACGATTAATTGTATTGAATTAATTGTAAAAATACCTTAGAAAATTGTTATACTTACTTACATGTTACCAAATGGTTAAGTTTTTTTTTTTTTTTGCATGAAAGACTATCTAGTATCTACTAACATAAATTTTGTACTTACCAACCAAATCAATCGACTAAGAATTATTATTAAAAATTGATTCCGTTGAAGGCGCTGAAATTACAGTTTTACTTTTAACCAACTTCAGTTAGCTAGTGAACCATCGAATTTAGTTTCAGCTCAAAGTACCTAAGTGACGCGCTGGGTTTCATTTGGTACTTCCTTATCTTTTCAAAACCTGTTGTTTCGACGGTTAAAAGTTTTTGTTTATACCAATGCAATTTTTTTGCTTTAGCTTTTTTAGCTAACTATAACGTACATAACATAACATCACGTCTGTAACTCCCGAAAGGTTAGGCAGACGTGTACCTAATAGTACACCCACGTTTCACCAGTCATGTTTCGAGTCCCATGTAATAGGGAGCGAGCATATTGCCGTCAACCGGTGACAAATCCTGTGTCCACGGCTGCTACTGAGAAATTCCTGATCGAAAAACCAAACAACCATTTGACCGACCCGGGAATCGAACCCAGCAGCAGCAACTGAACAGCAGTCGCGCTTACGCCAACCCCTAGCCCAACGAGGCAGTCCCCACCAAACTATAAATAGTTTAATAATATTAAGAAATGCCTGTATCTTGAAATATATTCCTCTTATAATAAACACAATATTATTCAAATTCCAGGACCTACTCCGAGCCGAGCCCTAGCCATCTTACCGGCCATCAATCAGCTGACTGCTCGGGGCAGGATTCATTCCGAGTTGTTGCAGATCTCGCAGATAACGCGGCCGTGTATGATGCGATTTAAAGCGAGATGTGATCGTACGAGAGGTCAAGTGACGATAGATAACAGGGGTGAAGGTTTGAGAGACTTGTTTCTTTTGTACTAATGTGGGGATGAAAGTGAAATGTTTGGAGTTAAGGGCTTTAGCATTTTGTCTACAGTATTAGTCAAATTGGTGCGGACACATTGCAGGCTTGCTGTGACACCAGGCACTAATTTCTACTTCAACACCAGTATCTCTCAATGTCCGGTGTCCGGGGTGGCGTTCTTAATTTGTTAGTACCGGTTTGATCAAACCTTAAAAGTTACGACTGCCTTGGTGTGGTTAAAGACATTGTCTTTCTGTCTTTTTGGTAGTCTTGTTCAAAGACTCACCACTTAAGCATATTAATCCAAAATTCTATGATCTCGACTAATTTTGTATTCGATAGTATTGTTATTTATCTTCCAGATTTTACTTCAGACGAGTGAATCTATCAACTACGACATTTCATGTTGCCTAGTAATATTGTGAGAAAAGCTAAGGTAAGTAATTGGCAGATCGTCGGCAGGTGTTGGTCATTCGATTGACGCTTATCTCGTCAGTGTGACGGCTCAGAGACGGAGGTACTCCGTCGATAAAGTGTCGGCAAACTAACGTATGTGTGTGTGAGAACCAGATTGTTTGTGATATCGAAGAAACCAAAATTACTTACTAGTTATGAAGACATCTTATTTGAAGAAAGTTGGTTTGGTTCAAGATAACTTACCTGAAACAAAGAATGAAATAATTAGGTTTATTGTACAATAATTAAAAATATAGTAAAACATTACACCAGTATTTTTCAAAGAGTTTAGCAAAGGTGGACTCACATGTTAACCAAAGAAAGTTTAAAATAATAAATCATAAATCATATTTATTTCTGTAAATTGGTTTATAAAACTCTTTTACATGTCAACATGTTATGTTTTAAAACTAGATGGGGCCTGGTGGTTGTTATGGATGGTGTTTCGTACCTGACTACTCTGAGAAGAAACATCCGAAACAAACTCAGTGGTCACCGTCTCCTTTAAAGTCCAGACATTGCTCAAGTCATATGAGGACTATGTAGATTAATTATTTTCTTATAATTAATAATTTTCTTATATCTAGTTATCATTTATGTTTAGGTAAATGTGCGCTGCTTTGTCTGAATTCATGCATTTGCAACATTTAACATTTAAATGTCATAAAATAAACAAATCTAGACTATCTATTCCTAAAACAACAGCCACAAATATAGCATAAACACAAAACTGCTGTAATAATAATTGCGAACGCTCGCACTGCGCATGCGTCGACGCCCTTAATCAGAATCCAGCGCGCGCGCATATCGCGTCAGATTACACTGTAGATCCGTGACGTTTGACGGAGAGGACACTGTGGAGGTAGATTAGCGATTTGGTAAGATAAATAGACAAACAATATTGTTCGTTGGTTCAACAATTTGGGCCATTAAATATACATTATCCTGAAAATATTTCTAAAGGATAATGAAATTAACCTACTTACAAAAACACATAGTTTTTCAAAGGTTCGTGAAACTGGTCAGTTAGGTAGAGCAAAAGTCCATGAATCTCAGTATCCAACGGACTTTTGATACAGGCTCCTTGACGAAGTGGCTAGGACATGATACAAACTACTAAAACAATGTTGGTAGTCTACAGCACCTAAAGACTGGGATGTCTAATAGAAATCGAAGTTTGATAATGAACAACGCATCAATGAAAAATTTCGTTATGGCTTTGTTTTGTCTCACAATAAACTCATTCAACTTGTCTTTTGTCTCCAACCCGCTGTCGCTCCGCCTCTCACCACAGAACCCGCTGCTAGGTGCAACGCCTCACCTGCGCAACAAATCAGGAAGTGTTCCCCTGTCACAACAGTTACGGACAGGCCCATCACTTTATATAACTAACGCGTTTGAAGCTGTTTGTTGCAGATCATAGAATATGAGCTGGCAGGACGAGATGCAGAAAGGATTGAACCAGGTGAAGGTAAAGATACTGAAAATATAGCTCGGTTTTATTATAAGGCTAAATTAGGAAGAGAAACAAGAAAGATTGCTTTTATTGCATATAATAGAATAGGAGGTGTCAAGCTTACCAGCCTCCTACCTGAGATGGAGAAAGCATTGCGCCATGATTAAGACTAACATTTAAGAAGTAAAATCATTTGCTGTAGCTAATGTATTAGTTGGAGGGTGGTTTATACAGATGATGAAATTATTAAAACTACCATCAGATAATGTGTAGACTACACTCGCGTTTGAAGCTGCGTTTGCTGCAGATACTTAATGGAATATGAAGAAAATGTGACGTGTGGTTTGTGAAGATACTGGGTTTGAAGATGAAAATGTAAGTTATCTATAGTACTTATACTTAAATAGGTTACTAACTTGAACTCACTGATTAAAGAACAAAGAGATGAATGATATGCAATATGTCAAACTGGTTGGACTAGTTAACAACATCAATGATGTCACTCTTACATCTAATAAGAATTGCAAACTTTTTGCGATGGCTGGACTTGTTTTATGCAGAGAACCGATCTATTTAATATCATTCAAGACGAATGAAAGACAGAATTACACAATTCTATAAACAAAACAGCTGCAGCAACCTCTTCCACATTCAAAATCAAAACTATAACAACAACCTGCCATTCGATAGCATCACATTTATTTACATTTCAGAACCAGAACTGACAAAATCAGTAAATAATGTTTTAAAATAAAATCTATTTCGTTTCCGACTGCACATCGAGAGCGTTCGATCAACCGCCACTTCAGTTCAAACGACGAATGACAGCTGATGTGATGCGAATCCGCTTTGTTTTCCATTTTCAAATGTTGTTTATTTTGATGTTTTAGAGTTTTCATGGCTACTGGCTGGAAGGGGAGGTTAAGAGAAGGAGAGGACGAAAGAAACAATTGATGAACTGTGCGATAGTTGACTTGCCTAGAAAATCAGTGACTATTGAGATGAACACTTACTTACGGACAAGTACGGAAGAAGACATGCTCCACCAAGTTAAGATTATGCATTTACATTCGATGCATATACATCCGATGTGTTGTTAATGTAAGTTTTGTTTTTTTGTGTATTCAAAATAATAGGATCATTTTCATCTTCTTGATACTTTGAATTGTGTTTTTATTTCAATGTTCCTTTCCCTTGTCTAATTGTCGCAATCGCGGCTGCTAAGCACGAGGTCCTGGGTTCGACTCCCGGGTCGGTCAAATTGTTATTGGGTTTTTCTATCAGGAATTTCTCAGTCAGTAGTCTGGATTTGTGCACGGTTGATGGCAATAGGCTCGCCCGACTTAAACATAACTGGCGAAATGTGGGTGTACTATTAGGTAACCCTCCAAGGACTACAGGCGTGAATTTATATTATGTTATATGTTCCTTTCCATTACATATAAACAAAAACGACATTCACCTAGTCCAAAGTCCTTTTCCATGATTGAAAAAAAATGCACTCAATCAGTACTGCGAACGGCATCAATTGATTCTACATCCATCAAAATAACGTTGACAATACTAACATATTATGTTGATATGTTAGTATAGTCTGTAATACAGTCGCCTGACAATGGCCTGCCGATTGATTCATTCAATCAAGCTTGATTGATTGACATGTGACGTGTGACAATGCTGTGCTCATTGATCAATCAACTGTTGTTGCTGGATAGTGCGGTAGGTGGCGGTGGGTTAATGTATAGTTATGATTGTAGAAAGATGTCATTTTATTTAAGGGATTTTCTTTTTTTAATGAGTTTTCAGGATATTAAGAGTGACTGATCGTTAATTGATTTAACCATCCATTCATCTCTTATTTATCGCATCTTATCAGTCGCTGAAGTGGTGATGGTTAGCCGAAAATCTCACAAAAAATTAAAGATTTCTAACACAGCCTCGATTCACATATACATGATAAATGTCTCCTTTACTAAGGAAACTAAACTGAACAAAAAATAAACGACATGCAAAAACCGTTTCCACGTTGCAATATTTCTTCCCCAGTACAATATGATTTAACTCTAAAAGACTCTAAACTACAAAGCGAACGACAACAAGTCTCCTAAAATCCCTTCTTTAAGTCTAAAAATTATGGTACACACTAGACATTTTATTACAACCACACAGCAAACAGAACTTTCGCGGCCGAGAATCGAACCCGTACCCACCTACAACCACTTGTTTACAACTTGACCGTGGCGATATATTTAGAATCAAATTGTCGACCGATCATCGTGTCTGACTCCTACGCTAACAAACTTAACAGAACACGAATATCAACCAAATATGGTCTTTATTGCTTAACAGGTAAGGTTTAAAGAAACTGCACGTGAATTGTTGTAATCTCCCTGAGTAATTTGCGTCCTTTTAGTGCCTTATGTGTTCCTAGTACCTTCATGTCGATCTTAAGATAAATTTTGATAAAATATTACGTGTTTATTTCATTACCATTATATTCATTACTTGTTGATAAACTGATAACTATAAAATGATTTTATGCGATATTTGGAGAAGACTTCCTGATAAAACAATAGATATTTGAAAATGACGTCCTATTTGGAGATGTTCGACGATAGTCCAGGTACAACATAGGTTGAAAGGTCCTGCTACAACTAGGCACTACTTTAATATTTCCATACACCCAGGCCCAGCTGGCAACCAAACAGCTTTTTAAAGTTTTCTACACAAGGTCCATCTAGCAAATAGCAAAAGATTTCACGCTTCATCACCCGAAGACGTGTACCTGACTGAGCCAATCTCGACACTAACCAATCTAAGAAGGATGGAGACTCTCCCTGAAAAAGATGTTCCCAGAGTTCTACTACAAAAACATTATCCCTAACAATATCTTTCCACAAAAACCAGACATCTCCATAGCTACTGTCCATAAATTAACCAACCATATTAACAGCATTACAATTAAGTACATGAAAACCAGAAAATATGAGCAAAAATTATACGTTTACGTTAGTGACGGGTCAGACAAGTCCGGACTGATTGCCTGTCTGTCTGTCCGTCTGTCCGTACGTCCGACGGACGTATGAACGTTGCGTGCAAGCGTTGATTTTGTTTTTGTTTGATATTAATAATAAATTGGGATCGTGTGTTTGCGGACTTCAAATGTACACTACTGTTTGTGTTCCTGTCGTGTCTTAGAAGGCAACTTGGAGATAACGTCAAGAGAATTGATAGGAGTTCCTGCTGTCTTCTGACATAAAAGCAAACTGTTATCACCAGTTCTTCAGCCATGCGTGGTGGTTATTGCAATTTCCCCTTACTTATTCAATGCAGACCCTTTTTCTGCTTTGGACAGTGACTGGCTTCTAATACCTGATTACCACCATATGTATTTCATCATGGTGATGACGTAATTAAGTGGACAAAGACCGTGATCATATTGCATTAACTTTATTAGTTTTATAAAAAATCACCCATCTACAAAATGTAACTCTAAACCAATTGACAGCCATGAATCTACTGCATTACAATGACACAAATTAATCTCTAAGATGATAAGGTCCAGTTTAAAATAATTTGTATAAATGACCGGTGACCACAATGCAAAAAGTTTCATGAAAAAACAACTTTTAAAACACATCACTCACAAAGACATAAAGAATTGGCTACTATTTATTACCGCCTTAACACATACTAACCATATATTTAATTTTAATCCTGTGTGCACATTGCCCTCATCAGATTAATTACAACAACACCGTCGCACCGGATGTACCCAGCGCCATCCATCAACCGTCAAGCTCGCATCACTAATTACAAACACCTCACAAACCGTATTAAAACGATCCAACGTATATTTTAATTTATAATAATAACATGTGCAATATTCTTTGCAATAACTCTAGTTATAAACTCGGGGAGAGCTCAACGCAAACGCGAGCGTAAACGTTTGTCATAGAGCTATATATCGCACAGACACGGCACGTCGCTTGCCGCGCTCTGCCGTGCGCCGCCCATCTCGCCGCGCGCATTAAGTCTGCAGTCACTCTCAATCACTCAAGCTGTCCAGCCGTCACTCATAAGCAAGACGAACGGGGGAATGTCGGTGGCCTCCTTTGAACCCCCTTCTCCCTGTAGGTGAAAAGGGGGGGTGGTCAGCTCTTGAAGACAATTTACTGTACAAGCCGAGTTCGCCGTCCGGGATTCGTGCGCTGCTGATGAAATTTATTTGGAGCAACTTGTGTTGCAGTTTCCTTCTGTTATGGGATTTCCATAGCGACCGTTGGAACTTATATTTTTATGGACTTTTGTGCGCGGAAATGGGAATGTATGTTTTCCAGTTCTGTTATGTATGAACACAGTTTGTGATTTTTATAAAACTGTGTGTAACTTTTGTTTGTATTCGGAAGAAAGTACGGCTAATAGAATTTTTTATCGTTCTGTTTTCTCTGGGATGGGATTGTAGGAAGTTGTACGAGAACTTGGTTATCTATACTGACAATCGTCATGAATACTGTTTATGAGGTCTACGGCATGCAGATTGATTAAACTGCTATTTTCCATTGCAGAGACAACAAATAATGATACCGATCTTTTTTTTTCCAATGCATCCCCTTATCGTATATCCACACAATGATCCTGCAGGCTCACAATCGATCCTCATCCAAATTAACACAACACACGACTAAACTACAAAACATTAGCTCAGAAAAAACTCAACAAAGCGGGGCCAGTCTCAAACGGTGAGTTAACATCATTATCGGCGTTGGACGCGGGTGGGGGCGAGTGGAGGCGAGTAGGGGGCGAGTTGGGGGCGAAGGGGGCGACACACGTCGCTCAGATGTCGCGCGCAGACGGACGTCTTTGTCGACCGAAGCTTTATTTACTCTTCGCGTGGACTCGCGACGACTAGAAGTGACAGCGTTTGAAAAACATTTTTTTTTTCATTTGACCTCCCGCTAATTAGGGTGATTGCGTGAAATGAATGGCGCGAGTGTTTCAGTCAGGTTTTTGATGGATTTTAGTTAAAGTGAGGCTTAAGTAATTGATGTCTAAATAAAATATTGGAAATTAAGGGTAAAACTGAGGTTTACTTTAGATGAATAAAACTAGCCATCGATCCAAAAACAAAACAACGAAATATAGCACCACTAGGTACTTACAGTTGGTGTGTTTGCTTTAGACTCGAGTATAACTGATTTTAACTTTAAACACTAGTACCTGTTTTATCAATCCCAAAACCGACAAAAAAAGCTTCGTCACGAAGACATGTTGGCTTTTCCTTTCATAAACATTGAAAGTCTCAAAGTGCCCAAATGTGATGCGGAAGACCAATGCTGGTTTATCTTCTATATCCAACGAGGGTTTTGACGTTCTATAATGCCCCACAAGCGGGTACCGGTTGACAGGCTATCACAACTACAAGTTCTAGATAAATGACATCATTTTAAAATAACTTATGAGACCATCATCATCTGCCTACCGTTTTCCCAACTATGTTGGGGTCGGCTTCAGTCTAACTGGATGCTGCTGAATATCAGTATTTTACATAGAGCGACTGCCTGCCGGGCCAATGACTACCGTAACGATTGTGAAAGATGTACAAACTAAAGCCCGACCAACGGCTTAACGTGCTTTTTGAGGCACGGAGTAATCTCGATATGTTATGCGTGGTCCCACCCATTCACGGACCAACCCAGAAAAGCGCGGCTTAACCTGAAAATCGCCCCGAGCGGATGATATTATTTAGCTACGAGCTCCACTAAAAATCACTTATGAGAACAATTAACATAATTTCACAAAACAACCACATGTCGCTTCTACACACTACATCTGTGTCCACCGTGTTGATTCAATCAAACTTGACAGCACAAAGTCGATGTGGGTTGGACAGTCTACTGATGATCGATTTTTCCACCCCCACGTGTAAATAGCGTTATGAATAACTGGCTAATGCAGGCTCACAGGCGGAGTAGCCTTCACAAATATACTGGTTATCGTGTTTGTTGGTGCTAGGCACTTGTTTGGGTAAATAGAGCTTCCTTGGTTTGTGAGCCATTAGTTGGTTAGTTTTTTCGGGAATTGTGTTGATTTTTTGTGAGCAAATGATTTTTTTAAAATTTATGTCTATTGCTGGACCACATTGGAAATTAAGGCGCTGTGTTCGTGGACCTTTCAGCTGCCTACTATACAGTTAACCTCAAACGGCTGTTGTGGAAGGTGGAGACTTTGATCAGCGATCAGAAGTTTGTTCGAATACTCCGGGAACTTCTCCATAACCGCCGTTTCCAGGTCCACCTTCTCTAAGATAAAAGTCGCTGGTGGGCACAAAAGAACGGCCTTCCCAAGGTAGCGTCTTGGCACCGCTTCTATTTAATATATACACCAACGACCAACCATCAAGCCCGAACACGTCCCGCTTCCTCTACGCAGACGGCCTTGCCCTCACCTCCCAAGCCACCTCCTCTGAGGAGGTCGAGGTCCGCCTGTCTGATGCTCTTGGTGTATTAGCCACATACTACCTCACTAATTCACTCAAACCCAATCCGAGCAAAATACAGTCTTGCATTTTCCACCTTCGAAACAGAGAGGCAAGGCGGAGACTTAACATCGTTTGGGATGGGGTGTCTATCGAGCACAGTAACTTTATAAAGTATCTTGGGGTTTCTCTGGACAGATCATTGACTTTCAGCAAAAACAGCCATACCATCAAGCCGAAGGTGCAAACTCGCAACAGTCTTTTACGGCGACTAGTCTCTTCGAAGTGGGGTGCTTCGCCTCATGTCTTGCGGACTACTGCGCTGACGCTATCTTTTTCAGCTGATGAATTTGCATGCCCCGTGTAGAGCCGTTCAGCCAACGCAAAGTTAATGGATACAGCTCTGAATGAAACGTCGGACGATCATCACTGGTTGCCTTAAACCGACCCCGGTACAGATGCTGTACCCACTGGCAGGAATAGCGCCTCCAGAAGTTCGCAGAACAGTGGCGAGCTCTAGCGAAAGAGCCAAAATGATTTCAGACACACGACACCCTTTACATCTAAATACCCTCGTGTCGCAAAGGCTGAAAAGCCGAAACAGCTTTCTGAAGTGTGTCGCCCCACTCCCTGGCGAGCGGTCTACGGAAAAACTAAAGCTGTGGCGAGGTAGTGCATCCTTACCTAACCCATTCGTTCCACCTGCTGAAAATCTCCCACCCGGGCATGATTTGCCATGGCTGACCTGGAAGTCTTTATAATAAACTCCGGACCCAGGTTGTTCGCAGCAAGGACAACCTGCTCAAATGGAGATTCATTAATGACTCTGCCCTGCAGTGTAAATGTGGTGCTGTTCTACAAACGATGGGGCACTTATTAATATCGTGTCCTGCGTATCCTGTTGTTTGTTCACTTCAGGGACTGATGGACGCTACCGAAAGCGCCAAACTAGTAGCTCAGTTCTAGGTTGACACAATTTAGATTGCCATCGACACGCTAAGAAGAAGATGTTTGGAAATTAAGTTATTCAATGAAATGTGACTGATATAAGATTTTCAACTATCAAGGTCACTAACATTATCAAAAATGAAAAATGAAAAAAAAATGATGATTCATTAAGAAATATGATTGATAAAAAATTCAAACGAAAAAGTTCAAAATGTCTGTCAAAAACACATTTCCATTTGCCAGTGAGTAGAATGACCAGTCTATAGTAGGATTCATAGTATTACGGAATTTACAGGAATCGTGATTTTCATATAACAATTCAACTTTCACAATCAAATAAAATCCTCTCATATCAGCCCAGTTATACCTCCGGAGCCTGCATGACTGCACTCAATCACACCCAAGACGCAGCTCCTCAACCCTCTCCTACTTAATTGACGTTCCACTCCATCAAAACAACCTTAAACATTTCAACCAACACAAACCCAACTACAGAACAAACGAAATACAACCTTAAAACAACAACTTTAAAATTCAATGCGACTGCAAGAAAAAAATTGCAGAAAATTTGCATTGTGCTGCAAATAAGTTTGCTGAGGAAATCAGCAATTATGACCTGTATTTTGTAAGGAATAAGGGTTTTGAAAGATGAAATAGTTATAGTTGATGCTGAGATATGCAGCTGTCATCAGGAAATCATACGTCACTGTTGAAGAGTCAAAGAAGAAATGCTCGTTGGTAGTTGAATGTGGTGAAGAAAAAGGTACCGGTAAGGTCAAAATGGCAATGCACTTTTGTGATTATTTACAAAACTTGTTTCTGTAATAAGATATCGTGTATTAATCTTTTAAGTCTCTAAATTATGTGACATGAGGTCTGGAAATAAATTATTGATTTTTATAAATGAAGATAGATTTGTCATTTGTTTGGCGTGCACATTATTTAGAGGCAAGCTGCAGTTTTTTAATGGAATCAATCACCTTAGTTTAAAGGTCATCAGGATTATTTTTAAAGTTATATTGCTTTATTGCTGTAGCGGTATTGAGGGGTTATAAATGCAAATTCTGATAGAATTAACTACTTTCTACATCTAGTCTTAAATTTTTTAGGAAGATTATAAGTTCGTACGAGGATTTATTTTATTACTACGTCCATTTCAATAAAGAAACCAAACAGTAATCTGAGTTCCAAAACAAGCCATTAAACACCACATCTTTAACATTAACGACGACCATTAAAAATCTTGAAAACTTTTCAACAATCTTCTAAAATACCCGCAAAGTCAGAAAGCACCCAAATGCACTGTGTGACAAACTGTATGCCGCTCGACAAAAATAGTCAACGATGTTTGACAAATAGCTAACAGATGTCGCTTCACAAGTGGGAGGTCTACGCCACTTTTTTTTCCACGCGGTTCGCGCCTCGCAACACTTGGCGAGCAATATTCGGCGATTGTTTCCAAACTTGAAACAGAAGTTCCCTTATTGTGAATGGTCGTGGAAAACTCTTAATAAGATAGCTCTGTGTGTTCGGTTTAGCTTTAGATATTTCTTTTTGTCTGGGAATTGGCGGAGTTTTGTAGCAGTGGGGGCTGGGGCCTTGTTTGGTCTAGACTTTAGTATATCTTTTTAAGTTGTAAGGATACTTATGACATCAGAGAATCTTTGTGAAAGTGTCTATTCGTGTCTGTATAGAGCATACTGTGGCCATAAGACGAGGCTGTTTTACATTGAAACGTCAAAGATATGACATTCAATCCACCTTGAAAGATTCAGGTGCTTCCCTCAGTCAACTTCAAACAACTCATCAACCATCCAAACATTACTCAAAATATCCAAAATTACACAAATCGTCCGCAAACAACATAAATCGCTTTAATACGAAACCGCGTGGAATCAATCTATCAATCAATAAATCGCGCTAAAGATTGAGATATTCCACTCGGGGGGCGAGACTGGGCTAGTGGGGGTGAAAGGGGGTGTTGGGGGTGACAGAGAGGGGGTCTGTTTACCGCGCCCGTGACGGATATATCCCTCGTAGACACCCGTCAATCATCCACGATATGATGAGAATTAATATTTCACAAGATATTACGACGACCGATGAGTCTTGATATTTAAATGCGGGTAATAAGGACCAGAGTGAGGCTGTTGTTTTATGAGGAGGGATGACTTGAGGATTATGATGTTGAAGTTAATGTGAAAATGTTTGAATGATGTCTCGAAAAAAGTTGGTTGGTCTTATCAAAAGTGTTTATGGGTATTATTTGGACCCTGTATTCAAAAATAATAACATTCGCTGCTGTTCAGTATATTATCAACACTGATGAAATCCTAATACACCGACAATTTTTTCCAACAAAACAAATAGTACTGTTACTAAAGCATTCCTACTTGTAGAAAATATCCAACACTTCACGTTACTTCAAATCCAACAAAGTTCACATTTCTCTCACATTCGATCAGAACCATTTCTTAACTATATATTTCAGAAAAAGTAAAACAAAATTACATCAGAAAGTTGTACTAGAAGTAGAAATGTGTAAACAGCTAGGAAATCAATCAAGTCGGACTTGGGGGTGCAGGTTGGGGGCGTAAGGGGGTATCGCGGGGTATCGCGGGGTGTCGTGAGACCCCTTGACCCGTGCAGTAGACGGGTGACGGCTGACTGATGGCTTTCACGGGACATTGTTGCAACTGCTTAGTATGTAGTGTAATGTTGGTTTTGGTGGTAAGGTTAGATAATAAAGGTTGGGAAGATGTTGTTGTGAGTTTTAATTTTTAGTTTTGCTTTTACCTCGACTTTTTGTAGGTGGGCGTTAATGACTGTGACACAGTTTTATACTAATGCAGTTGTTATCAAACACACAGTTTTTGTAAACTGAGTTTTTTCTTTCCAATAAAATTTATTTCTTTATGTTTAATTAAATTCAGATATTAGATAGGTTTTTAAGGGTTTAAAGGTCAAAGTCGTTGCACTAACATGTGAAAAAGATATTGTATTTTTTTTGTCGATTATAAGTTCGTCACATTAAACGGTCGGGGTCATCATGATCAAGAAAGTCTAGTGACAATTTTAATTAGTTGTCACCGATTTCACGCCTTAAGTAATCAGGTCTAGTCCTGCCTTGGTTCGTTAAACTGGAACCTATGTACAAATTGCCGCGCTGCTCCTGACGCGGACCTCCTCGTCATCTGCCTAGCCTTTTCCCAACTATGTTAGGGTCGCCTTCCAATCTTACGGGATTCAATTGAATACCAGTATTTACGTGGAGGAGTGATTCCCTATCTGACTTCCACAACCCAGTACATCTGGGTAATATGATACCCCTCGGTAAGACTGGTTGTCAGACTTTCGGGCCACTGACTACCTGTAACGATTGTCAAAGATCTATAAATAACAGTCGGGCGGGGCCAATGGTTTAACGTGCTTTGGGTGGTCACCCATTCACAGACAGCCTTGGGAAGCGCAGCTTAACTTGAAGGTTTATCCGAGCGGTTATTATTATTTTGTCTCGAGCTCCCGACATACAAATACTACTGAAGTATCTTTCCCTTGTCCGGCCCACAATAATTTGTTCGTACCAATTTAACCGATCTTTATAGGATTTAACACTTTCCAAAAGTGACTGATACTTCCTCCTTTCACAAGAACTAATAAACCTTAATCTTCTTAATTATTTCTGTAAACACATCACGCTCTCCTTGCATAACCTCGAAACTCATAAATGGTTAATGACATTAATATATCAAAATTATTTGGGCCAATAAAACGAGCGGTACCAAGACATTTATTGCCATATTTAAAAATAAATCGTATCAATCAGTTATTATGTTAACTGCCTTGAGTTTGTAATAAAACTTTCCTTCGTGCTGACGTGTTGATTTAAAAGAAGCTAACTTATTTTGGCACTTATTTTGCCACAGAGTAATTATTTGGCAGAAGCGACACTAACTAAGAATATAAAAGATTTTAAAATGCCCTTTGAGTCATAGTATAATGAGTTAATAGACTAGTCAAATACAATTTAGTGAAGGCTACTGCAAGACCGGCTATTTTCACCTTATTTTAGTACCGATAAACCACATAAAATTAGCATATCGGTGAAATTAAAGCGTTTCAGGTTGAAGTTATAAATCAGAAGTAATCACTTCATCGCTCGCTGTATGCTTAGTTAGGTACTTGCCTAATAATAGTTCACGAAAGGTAAAAATGCATAGCTAAGACGTATTGTATTTCTTAGCATATTTTATATGCCGTGATGGTTTTACAATAGGTTCAGATCAGGCTTTGTCTTAATTAACGTTAGAAATAACGCAAATCTATTGTGTTTTCGCCAACGTAAATCATATTTACTTGATTAGCAATAATTTTTGTATCACAAAAAACACTTTCACTAATTATCCTGAATGCACAACCTTCCAAATTATGCGTAGTTCGTTAGTTATCGATCGATTACAAGAAACGTCTGTGAAACGCGACTAATTAATTATTAATTATTCTACTATGCCCCACGTTTGTAACAACTAGGTAGGATATTATTTAGGCATTCCACTTTGTCCCATTGGTGGGGGCAGAGTGAAGTAATCGTGGAAAATGCATTCAAATTGTCCACCCTGTCTACACTCCTTCTTACTACTCTACGTCATATGATATTGATTGGTCGACTGCACTTGACATAATTGTGTATGTTTGTACCGAGGTCGCCATGTTTTAGGACATAATCGTTAATAAGCAAGCAATTTATAATATTTATTGGAACATTTACATATGTTATGTTGTATGTTGACAAGTTCGAGTTACTTCACTAAGGGCAAATTTCACAAATTAAACTGAACTAAGTTTTTTTATTTTTAGGTTTTGTTGAAGCCTGCGGTTATTAAGTTTTCTACATTTGTGACAAAAATGTCACGCCGGTTTTATGCACTTTTGTGCTTCTTGTAGCTATGTCGCGTAATGGTTTTCTCAAACTAGTATGGATAAAATGCAAACTTGATTCCGGACACCTGACTTTAAACATAATGTACTGAAATATCTATCCGTGTCCGGACTAAAATTTGACTGTGTGTTCCCCTCACAAACATATGAAAGTGTTTTTAAAAGTTTCTTACCAAGTGCATTCTTACATTGCATAGGATTACACAATACCTGTTACCCAGTTTTAAAATAACTAGACCGTCCCATTAAAAATATTATTAAACATCTTTAACATACATTGTACAGTCGAAATAAGCACAGACGGTCGCCCCTGACACGTCGCTCAATTAATACCCGCTATACGTCAATTAAAACCAAAATCTGTCAATCATTTTACAGACAGGCCACGGAGTAACAAAAATTCAGTAAGCCCATTTGGGACAACACACGTTGTGGAACTAACCAATCTTTAAAAGTGCTAGCAATGGCAGTGGTCTTTTTTATGTGTAGATTGGCTGTTTGCAATTAATTATGCACAAATTATGGTCAGTTATCTAAATGTATGTGTCAAATAAAAGTTTCACTGGCCTCCGTTGGTAAAGCTTTACCGAACTCAATATCTGTACGTATGTACGTACTCAACATTGTATAATCATGTAAAATGAATGCGACTTGTCATTGCGTTGCACAATTTTCTTATTGTTAATGTCTATTTCGAAAGTCGCAAATTAAATTAGTTATTTTGAAACTGTGAATTTCAGCAATTGCAGCTTAGCTTCATGACACCTCATTTATAAAAGTAAACCTTCTGTTATCTTTCTACTCTGTGGCCAGACAGACAGACGTCAAGACTTATCATATTAATCAATCAACCACACGATTCGTTATTAATTAAGTATTTTTGTTCGTCGTTTTTATGTTACCTTGTTTTAATACGTGGGACTGGGACTGACTGGCTTACCTGGGGAATAAAAAAAAGGCATTATTATTATGTGAAACGACAATATAATTTAATTTGAAGTACTTATGGCTAAGTTTTGATAAAGATATTGTATTGAAATTCAACAGATTGCTACAAACATAAATATTTAAATTAACACATGCATAGTAAAAAGCAGCACCATGCTAACTTGCTGAGATGGGGAGGGGGGGCTTTGGGCCTCGTACAGGACCTATAAATTAGTTTAATTTTACGTTTTCTTTTTTGTATTTTAGTATTATTTCGTTTTTGAATTGTTTGTCCTATGTTTCTAAAAAATACCTGCACTGGGTTTGCTTAAGGAGTTACTTTCAAGAGAATTTCAAGTCGATTTATTTCACACTGATTACCACCAAAAATTGTTACCAAACCATTGGCCTAATGTACCTAGTGATTATGGCAACATTCTCTTCATTATCTCTACGGTCTATACAGGGTCACCTAGTTGTGATCATCTACGAGCAATGAAAGCCTCCAAATAATTACGCAACGCAACGACTGAGCTAAACCGTTGTAATGCCAACAATGCCGGTAGCGCCACTGACAGCCTGTCCAATTGTCCATCGCGCAAACTGTTTTCATCGTCCGTCTTATTGTAACGATGACGTAAATATTGACAGGCGTTTGTATTGTTACTATAAAAGTTCTTATTTTATAAGGTTACTAGCTGACCCGGCAAACGTTGTTTTGCCATATAAATAGTATGAAAAATAGATGTTGGCCGATTCTCAGACCTACTCAATGTGCTCACAAAATTTCATGAGAATCGGTCAAGCCGTTTCGGAGGAGTACGGGAACGAACATTGTGACACGAGAATTTTATATATAAGATTTACTAAAAGCTACCTGACTACTCGGAGCGAGTGACGGGCACATTTCATTCCTGTCATATCAATTCCTTTTTCATTTGCAGGTACGGGTTCAAAACGATCCACTAAAATACATAATAAACTACTAGTAATACAATAAATAAAACATTACGCACAAAAAAATCAATGTTGTAAAAGAAAATTTTACCAACTACCCTACACGGGCGGCCGATAAAAAATAATGCCATTTACACCGTCCGACACCGCGGCGGATTCGACTTATAGTCACTTGGCCCGCTTCGTTATTGCCGTAACAAAATGGCCTATCTTCCCTCTCGCTCACACTCACGAAAAACCCATATAGAACAATGCGGGCGTAGTAAAATTTTATTGGAAGCACACGTGGGGTACATCCCGGGCCGGCCTGCATAATGCAGAAGCACGTTAGCTAAAAAGAAAGATAACTGCATATTTATACAATCGGTATGCGATATTTCGTTGCGACCGTCACTGTAAAGTGTGGAAACGTATCGGTACCATCCAGGCTAGACTAGTCTGCAGCTACAATTTATGCGTTGTAGATGTTTGATGGGGAAAATTTGACTGGAAATTGAGAAACTTTTTGGCAGTTTTAGTTTCTAAATTGTCCGAGTTACAAAGTCACAAATTGACGTGTATCTAATTCTTTTCGTGATAATCCTTGGATAATCTTGATAAGCGATTTGCAAAAACTGCAGTTTTAATTATCAAACTCTTAATTGTTATCCAAAATCATTGTTTCATCATGTACATAAATCAAAATGCCAACATTAACAAAATGCAATCACAAAAACCGACCAGCAGTTAAACATGTAACCGATAGGCCATTCTCCTACCCTTTAAACTTCACCACTACAAGTTTCCACTTCTATATCTGGGCAGCACTGGCGTCACTTAAAATCTAGTACAACCTACAAAGGAAACCAGCTTGCAAATAAACAAGGCTATTTTAAACCGCTTTTTTCCGTCTATTAAATAAAGTAGCGCCCGCTCCGGGCGCCGCCTCGTATGTTTTCACCATAGTGTTCGATTACAATTTAATGCATCGCATTCGCACTCAAATTCAAAATCTTAAATGTTCTCACGGAAAAATCGACCTTAGACCTTCCTACTTACAATTTGAATTTGATTGTGTTTTCCCCGTTGGTGCCTCGTGTCCGTTTTGTGGCACAATCAACTTTATTTCTCTGTGAGTAAAGTTTGTTTTGGATTGTTTTTAAATGTCGTATCGTAGTCGTTTCGTTGCATTACAGTGTAGTAGTGACATCGGTCGCTACTATTATTTCTTTTACAACAAAACTAGTAGTTTATTGGTTCCGTGTCTCATTAGAATCGTTGTGGGCGGTTTATTTTAGAGCTTTTAATATTTTTACACCTCTAGCTAGAAATATACTGTGTAAACTCGATTATTTTTTATTGCTCTCCTCAACTTCATTCAAATTATATCATTCGTTTTATGACCGAATAGTCCGCAGTTTGATGGATATGTTGTTCATGGGAGTTAGTTAGTATTTATATGTTGTTTGAAGAGCTTTGGGCTGGTGCACATTTTCATGAAATTCAATTAAAACATCGGGTTTCTGTAATCCAAGTAACTGATAATGATGCCTCTCATGAGCCAGCAGTCAGACTATTCAGATAACTATAACTAATGAACGGTTATTAGTCGATAGTGATAGACTGAAAATTGTGTGACAGATGTTTTTTTTTGTTGCAGCTCTATTGACGCTTTGGATACTAGGAATATTGCCCAAAGATTTCAGTAACACATAATCATTCAAAAGCAACATACATTTAACGTGTTCTGACCTCACAAACAGCAAATAATTTCGTTACAAAAATGCTATTTAGTATCTCAATAAAACTGTCTGGCTTGCTAATTTGATTTATTTATCTTATTATTAGTTGTAAAGAACGCGTCTTGAAGACAAATCTTGATTTATGTCTCGCCATCTGCGTTAAGGATGTCAATCGGTTAAGAGTTGGTGCGCATGTCGCGATTGTCGGCAACTTTTTGTGGATGGCTGATTTGTGGAACTAGTGATAAAACACACCATTGAAAGTTGTATAAGAAATGGAAAGGAAAAGGTTTCATTTTTAGGAACATGGATAAAATTTCAGACTCGTTCCCAGCAAATATACCTTCTGCTAGCAAGATTCAATTGACTGTGTGAGATGTGAGAGATGACATGGCTACATAGGGGATGACTAATCAAATGACGACTAAAAGAGAAGTATGGGACAAGACTTGCTGCACCTACCTAAACTAAAGCAGGAGAATGATGATAACTCAACTGAACTGCTGAACGATGTGTGCACTACTACCTACACCGATCATTGAGTAAGTGGGAGAGCGCAGGCCAAGTTTCCGTATGACAAAAGTCGCTAAGTGTACATCTTCACTAATCAAAATAAAGTAATAAACCAATTTTACCTCAATTTCATAAAATGACATCACCCCAAGAGTGATGTCTGACCATCGTATGAATCAGCATCACCAGTGTTTTTCCATATGTCACCTTTCCTGACACCTGTCTACTCATATTTATGGCAAAAATATGATAATTCAACGCAAAGTTTATATTTCTTTAGATTAATAATACAAACGAATAGCTTATGTCACTCATATTCTGATTAATTAGGCATTTAATTATTATGCTGTGTTTATTTCTAGAAAACACAAAGAGTTAATAGTGTTTTTGATTTGTTCAAGTCAACTGTGAATAATGAGGTATAGGTTAGTTGTGAAACTTTTGACTAACGTCGTACACACGACGACCTATCAATAAAATAAAACTAGTTTATGCGGGTCTCTCATTCTACGGGAAATGTATACAAAGCGAGGCCACGTTTTACTGGAAATGTGTAGCTTGATGTGTCGCCGTGTGTACAACAATCCGTATAGGTAGACAGAACTTGCAGTTTCTACAAAAATCTCAAATCGATCTGGGTTTTGGTAGAGCCAAAAGCCAGCATCATTTCCAAGTGGCAGATTGACATCAAGGGTCGTCGTATGAAGGACAAAAATAAAAGAATTACCTGATACTTCAAGCTGATTAAGCCGGCGAACAAAATCGGGTTTTGTCACAATAGTGACTGCACCGAATTTATGCATTTTAATTGGAATTGAAAATGACACATCCACCTCAGAATGTTTAACCTTTGATTCACCTTTTTATTGATACCAAGCTCTATAAATTGACTAACAAGTTGACAGCCCACCTAATTATGGACGACGATGACCTGACTTCCTGACCTGAGACAGACATGAAAAAAAAAACGTATAATTTTTTTATACGATTTGTTTGCCTTGAATGTTTACTAATAGTCGACCGAATTCCTCGTGGCTCAGAAATTCAAGCAAGAAGCCCGAAAATCGTGTGCCACAGTGACTGGGTTATGACGGCCAGATAGGCACTCCTCCATGCACAATACTGGTATTCAGCTGCATCCATGTAGACTGGAGGTCGGCCCCAACATAGTTTGGAAAAACCGACCAAATGCGAGTTGTACTTAAACTTGTAGGTGTTTTGTTATTAAACTACACATTTACGGTTTTCAGATGTTTTTTCCTTTACATGTGCTGTAAGACATTGCTTCTTGCCAAATTTCATGATTCTAGGTCAACGGGAAGTTAGTCAAAATATGCGACACAAACGTCATGTCTTTTGATCGCGTTGACACACAAGTTTGATTTTTTCATTACTCCAAGGGATAGCCAACTTAATATTTAAAATTAATTTCAATTTGATACCTCCACGCGTGAGAAAAGGGGTCTTGACAGACGGACAAACAGACAGACGAACAACAAAGTGATCCTATAAGAGTTCCGTTATGGCCCACTGAGGTACGGAACCCTAAAAAGCAAGGCATGTAATTTATTTCGGACAAACCAACACTGAAAAACAATTCCGACGGTAGTTTTTATCCTAAACAAGCTCTTTCACTTAAAATCTCCACAACAAAACATCTCGAGTAACAGCATGCTCATAGTCATAGTCTCCAAATATCAGGTATAGCACGACAGCACCAACGTCGCCCGATCGCGGACAAATGGTACAGGTGTAAGTGAATAATAATGACGCGGTGAGGACCTGACGCGAATATTTCGGTCACGTCGAGCGCCGTATTAATGGTGACTCATTTATATCGGTCGAGTTGGAATCAGCTGGTGTCTAGTTGATTGTGACGTCATGATTCAAGTATTTTGATGTGACAGTACAATGGTATTTTAATACAATTGTCTGTTGTTTTATTATTGGCGATTTTTCTGGTATTTCGTTAGGAAGTACAGATTTTGTTGACGATTATGGTATTCTCATTGTATTGCATGTTATTATACAGCCTAGGGCCTAGACAAAGTGACATTATAACAGCGATAACAATTACGGAAAATTCAAAAATGTATTGGATACTGTTTGAACCTTGTTGTAGAAATTCAAAACGCTTTTAAAGCGATTCCTACTTGTCTAGGAACCTCAAAGCTAAAAGAGGATATCTATAGAAGAGCACGATTCAAGGCTAAAAAAAGTGGTTGCTTTGAAGAGTTTCTGCAGATATTCTGATTATAATATATTGCTCGTTTCGTCACGATCAATAAAATCGCAAGGTGTAAACCGGCTTTTAATATAAGTGCTACTAAAACTATCTAATACGTATTTCCGAATGACAAAATCTAAAAATATCTCAATAGCGTGCAAACCTCGTTACAATTTCAAAGTACTATAATATAAATAATGTTACCAAAACATCTTGTGCCCTGAGTCATGACAGTTGCGCAGGGAAACGCGGCGTTTCGCAACGCTCATGTGAAACACTATAAAACTGAATTATATCTATACAAAACTGTGTGTTTATGTCTGTTTGTGAATCGTAAATTTGTCTGCTGGTGTGTATTAACTCGAGAGCTATTAGGTTAGTTTTATGGCTTTTTTATATTCACGCTTTTTATACTTTGTAGGGTAAGTGTAGCTGAAGACGGCCGTGAGCTTCTACCAGTTTCTGAAATCTTTGGATTTGTTAAATTCAGATGAACAATGAACATAGTTTTATATAGTATAGGAACAGTAGTTTCAAGTACTTTTTGGTATTCTAAAAATTAAGCCAACTTGAGAAGATCGATAAAAAGTTTTATCTGAGCTTTCGTGCAAAGTCAAAAATAACAACTGTGATTTTATGAATTCAATTTTAAATATTTATACATTTTACAAACAAATCGTGTGAAAGCGGAATTTGCTATGACATAATAAATTAAAAATAATCATCAATAAACAGCGGAACAATCAGCTCATAATCGAAGACAAAACAGGTCGTTCTAAAAAGTAACAGTTGCTCGATAAAACGCCGACAGCTTACCGCGACCAGTCGTAAACCTGTCGCACGGATGACGAATCATTAACGCGTTGCGACTTTTATACGAGGCGGGATGAGACAGCAAGACAGAACAGAAAGTAGGTAAACTCCACTGAAACCATCAGGCAAGGAAACTGATATGAAAAGAAAATTACATCTTAGCTACTGAAACAATGTATAAAGTCTACCTGACGATACCTACGTGGATAAAGATTGGATACTGTTGACAAAACAGCAGGTGGCGTGCGTGCAATCAAGCAGACGACTGAAAAAAAGCTAAAGGTGTAGTTACGTTATATCTCAGTCAAGAAAACACGCTGCAAATTGTAGCAGTATTGTCGGAAGTCGACGATTCTTAAAATGAACAGCACTCTAGATAGATGGAGTTTAAGAAAACCGAGAAGAACAAGGTAGTAAATGCAAGAAGAGAGAGCCAATACAGGGTGGAAGGGACACCGACGCGAAAACGGTTACCACATACTCAGTACATCATTCTGAACACCCCTATATCGAAACTTTTTATTGTAAATTTAAAAAAAAAGTATTCAGGTAAGTAAGTAAGGAAGGTAAGAAAGGTTTAGGTAAGTTTTTTTTTTAAATTACCGCTGATACCGGCAGTTGACTGTGTATTCAATCGACTGCAGCAATTTATAACTACAGAGAACCTCACCAGCCACTGCTACATTTTGATACTTCTGCCCATTGTCTTGTGGCTTGTCTCCGTCATTTTTATAGCGTTCCGTACATTTTATGTTTTTCTTTTTAAGAATTTATCGCTTACTATTGTGTTGACTAGATTTTTACAATAATGTCTGTGCCAAGAATGTGATTATTAAAAATATAATGAGATTTGAGATGTGGCAGTTTGTTATAGCCGTGAAACACTGGTAATGAGGTGGTGTAAGAAATATGAAAGAGAATTTATAAGTGTCAATAGTAGAAAATAATACTGTGTTATAAATCATTGTTGTTGCCCGGGAAGATAAAAAAAAAACATAATTTTTTGTACTTTTCATGAGATACAAGATAAGGTATACAGTCGTTTAAGGTATGCTAATCAGACATCTCTTAATAAACAACATAACATAACATCATGCTTGTAATCCCCAAAGGTTTAGGCAGAGGTGTACCTAATAGTACACCCATATTTCGCCAGTTATGTTTGTTACATCTCTAAATTATTTGTAACAATAAACCTGAATGCCACAAATATGTTACATAATCAAAACATGCTAATAAGTAATCTCAAGCCTATGTTTAATACTAATGCGTAGAAGTATAATAAATTGAAGAATGAATTAGGTAAAAAGAAATTTAAAACTTTTCGTTTTCGAAACTATCAGATTCTAGTACAGTTGAAACGTGAAAACGGTGGTCTACCAGCAGCTTGTCGATAGACACATGCATGATGAAAAACCTCTAAAATAACAACACGTATGTAAATAGGGACAAACCGGTTTAAAACGATGCAATTTTCCCAGACGTACAACGCTAGCAATGATTCCGCAATCAAGCTGACGAATCTCCCTAATTATTCCAATAATGACACAATTGTAAACATAAATAACCAATGTAAACTAACATAACCACTAAATAAGTTTCACCTTGTCCGCCATTTGTTCTCGCCCACTTCGCCATCAAGTGAAGCGTTATTTTTCATGTTTTACGACACCAAACCATTTGATTTTATGATCGTAAATAACTATTATGATGGCATTTTTGAGAATACACCCA
Source organism: Noctua janthina (assembly GCA_963576755.1). Classification (NCBI taxonomy): domain Eukaryota; kingdom Metazoa; phylum Arthropoda; class Insecta; order Lepidoptera; family Noctuidae; genus Noctua; species Noctua janthina. The sequence continues at coordinate 18,025,635 of OY755058.1, forward strand.
CTGGTGTTGATCTCGGTCGCGGGTTCTTGTAGTGACACTAACATATAGGTGTGCTTGTTACAGAGATTTTGATGATTGATGTTGACATGATGTCTGCTGACCCGTATTCGCGGTAGATTGTGTTTTGTTTCACCTGACACAATTTTGTCTATACTCTTCAAATAGACCACAATAATGCTTCTTGAAAACAGTTCTAGGTATGGTAGTAGGTCATTACAGGGGGCCTACCATGACGTTCTTAAAGCAAGATTAATTCCAGTGTGGGAAAGAGGGCGCTAGACGACCTGTATAGCTCTGTTTCTTTCCCACACTGGAATTACTCCTGCTTTAAGACGTCATAGTAACTCCCCAGGGTAGAACTCTCCGACTTATTTCGTTTCTTATGACATAACGCATAAAACCAGAAAAAACCTGAAGAAAAGACTTGAGGCCCTAGTAAGCGCGCGGTGTCAGCGTAACGTAAATACGATGATTTTTTAATCTCAAATACAATTATAAATGAATTTGAATTTGAATTTGAATTATCCTATAGCATTTTAGTTAAATTATTTACAACAAGCATCCAACAATTATCCATAGACATGAATATTTTTTTATTTCATTATAAAATATTGTACGTTAAACGAGTATTTTAATTTTAACATCTCGTGCTAGGATCCCTGTATCCTGCAAGGTTACTGGCTGAAGCATAATAAGGGCATCTATAACTGTCATCATCGGATCAGACTTAGGTACAAAAGAATAAACTAACAAAAAAAAATAACATATCTATCATCAAAACAGTTGACAAGGGGTCAAGGCTAGATTAAGATCTCCTTTGGCTAATAAGATATTCAACCACGTAATTCAAGTCTGATGAATTGACGACATCAGTGTTTCTGATAAATTAATGCGTGCCGAGGTCTGTGACATTTTCATAATTTGACAATTCCAAAATTAATGTTCTTGATTTCTTCTGTTTTAATAAGTATAATAAACTAATAATTAATATAATTTTCCACCAATTTGATAGAGAAACTGGCTGTCATAATTCACTTAATTGATTATGATAAAAAGTTAAAATGTCACCGCTGAGAATGATCTATACGTCACGTCAGTATGACTAAAATCATATATTAATATTATATCTTTTTTGAGTGTCTACTAGTTTTGTCATACAACTCTGCTTATGTTTTAATGCTCATTGTTGAAATAGAAAACTTATAATCATATTCGATGCCTAGTTGGTCTAGTGATCGGATGTGTTGTCCTGGGTTCGATTCCCGGTTCATCAAAGCGATAACACTTTGCTGAGCCGGGAATCAAAAGAAACCGATTATTAATAGGCACACCTCTGCCAAACCCTTCAGGTATTCTAAGCGTGATGTTATGTAACCTTCTTTTCTTGAATCGCGAATAGCTGTAGAATTCTACAATACTACTAGGAAGACATATTTCAGCAGTTGACATTAACGGGCTTTCAGAACTTAATGCTGATGGAAATCTTTAAAAAACAAAGTCACTGTTATAAAGTTTAAGATTTATTTTGGAATAAAAATGTCTGAAATATTGTTAAAGATTCACTCACATTCTCGTAAAAAGTACCGATCTAAAGGGTCAACATTAAATTAGCTAGCGGAAATGCACGTAATGGGTACTGATATCTAAAAAATATTTCAAAACAGATCTTTTTGTTTTGGGAGTATCTCATATTTAACTTTCTTGCCCATTCTACTCCATACGAAACCTTTACTAATGAACAACTATGTATATTCAGTACTCCTCCTATTATTTCCGCCTCCTATTATTCTTTGATTCCCTTATATTTGTCGTTCAAAAGTGCCTTTTTCTTACTGAAATAGTTTGACTTTGACTTTAATATTTGAATTTTTTAGATATTGGTATAGAATACCTCGGTGGTCGCAAACACGACTGCTGAGCGTTTCGATGCCCGGGTCGGGTAAAGTGTTATTGGGTTTTTCCATCAGGAATCTCTCAGTGGCAACCATGGAGTCTGGATTTGTGTCCGGTTGATGGCAATAGGCTCGCTCCCTATTACATGGAACTTAAACATAACTGGCAAAATGTAGGAGTACTATAATTTGGGTACACCTCTGCCTAACTTTTCGGAGATTACAGGCGTGATGTTATGCTATGTAATAAATCTGGGAAGTTTCTCTACCTAATTTCATTTGACCTTACATAGAGTTGGCTTAACAAAAATCATAAGTTTTTCTAACGAAACAATAAACATACACTCCACCCAACAATTCGCATTACATAAGCTAATATATTACCATAATTTATATCCACAACATTAACATTCAAATTATTATGAATATCAAATAATACATAAAACGTTTTTATGTTTGTTGATAGATATTATTGTAGCTATTTGTGTTATATACCAAAGAGCAGTGACCCATTTAGAAGAGAACTTTACGATGTGGCATATGAGCCTGATTGATGGTCTGTTTTGTCTTAACTGGTAAAACATAACATCACGCCTGTAATGCCCGAAGGGTTTAGCAGAGATGTGTCTTTAGAAAGGTTGTACTTAAAGTGTATGTAAGAAAACTATCTCTGTATTAAGCCCATTGTTTGAGTCCAATGTCTTATGCTACAAAAGTTCAAACCTCATTTCAGAAGTTTTTTTTTTTTTAATGTGATATTTTATGTAGACAATTCTTGATTTAGTACTTTTTTTTGTTGTTTTTTTGACATTGGAATTTAATTATTTTGTCACAAAAATTGCATGCCGAATTTAGTAGGCGGAATATGCTGAACTATTGTGTACCTGTGTGTTATAAAATCTGTAAAATACCATATTTCAAGCAAATAAAATGAATTTGAATCTGAAAAGAACATCGAAGAAAGTGTCAAGGGAACACAGGATGGAGGCAACCGCGTTTTGTTTGCTGTCAAGGAAGAACGATCGCCAGCACAACGCCTAAGGTTATGGCTATGACTAGAGATATTTCTTAAATTAATCATTATTCGTAGAGATCATTGAAAAACAATAGATCATGATCATTGGCAATAGGTCCCTTAAGGCAATGGGACTGACAAAATGTGAGTGTGCCATATTCTCCTCTGCCTAACCTTTTTGGGACAACATGCTTGATGTTATGATTGTGTTTTTCATTGAAAAATCATTGTCGGTGGCAACATTTGTATTTATGACGTCACTCTTAAGTATACAGTGGTAAAGACAGAATTGATCAGTCACTCCTCATCAATACAGTTCTTCTGTTCTTTGGCAGACATCGTATTGATACATTCAAAATACTCTTTCAAAGAACCATTACCAACGCCAGAACTGATACCAAACACCCATCAGCATCACCCATCAATTATGCGATAAATTAAAATCAAAACATGACGCTAATTTATTGGGCCCACTCGGTTTAACACAACACTTTGCATGCCAACCGTATCGCTGTGCTGGGATTGACGCGAGCATTGCGATCACTCATCGAGTGCAGCTTGCATTCTGTCTTTTTAATGCAGGGAGGTATCAGGATGGTGGAAAGCGCTGAAGATTTGTCCACCGGACAGACGCGGACAATTATTTGCAACAAATATTGGATAAAAAAAACGACGTCCCAACCAACGGACAGGATTCATTTCAGTTTGGGGGACAAAATAACCTATTGGCTACTAGGGTCTAAATTTGTTTGAGTGCAAGATTTTTTTAACAGTTTAATGATGACCACATGGATTGGGTTCTTATGCAAATTAAACCTCAATTTTTTGGAGCATGAAGTGCAGCTATCAGTTTCGAAATTAATGAAATTCAAACATGATTGAAGCAAACACGGATGTATTCAAGTCAGTGGGACAGAGGGTAGCTTAAAAAAAGGTATTTGTCAACACCGTCAGATTTTATAAAAACAAATAATACACATGACAGCTTAATATTTTAAATTACTCATCGATCTTGTTTGAAACTACACACAGATCACCATCAATGACATGAATGACTAGTCAAGGTGACCTATGCGTCACAAAGCTTCAATTGATGACGAAAATGTCAATGAAAAGGACACGTCTTCAATAAACTTAGCTGATAAGTAACAAATAGATGTCATTCTTAATAACGTAGTCATTTCTCGGACTTCAGTCTAGCCGACAGATGAGTCAAAAATGTAAATAGAGAATGTCCCAGTTAATTTGGGCAAATGTCTCGTTGATATATAAGCGGTATTGTTTGAAGATAGTTTAAATGGTAATATTGCTTTGTCTACTCTATTAGATTTGCATACAACGGACATTATTTCAAATTTAAATGTTAATCAAATTACTGGCATTTAGTGCTTAATGTTCAGTAAAATATATAATTTATATTCTTATCAACGTTCGGAGTAAAGAAGTCTCTATTTTTTATTGTTTTATGATATTGTATTATTAATATGGCCGACCAGATGTTACTATTTTAACGTGGTTATATCAACTAAGAATACGTTATTTACAATAAAACGACCCGTCTTTCACAAAACTAACCAACACAAAGGTTGCAGTTTGGCTATCATCATCAGCAGTCCATTTTAGCTCAGAATTTTACTATATTTAACCAAATGATTTGTAAATGGGTGTAATGGCTTTATGTTATTCACAATCAGAAATGGCACCCCCCAAATCCGGCCCTGCACGCAACGTAAATGAAACTAAACAGGTGCACTGAATTATGCGTTCGCTGATGTATGCACCCGATGCATGGCGCATGCACCCCAGGTGAAAATGCACAGTGGTGCTAACGTAAATACGCGAAATGGCCGCTCAATCAGCGGAGCGATGCGCAAAGCTGTAAATATCTGGTAAGTGTATGGAAGCATTGTTTTGGATAACAGCGGAAAGAATAATAATCTTTCGAGATTTAGTGGGCTAAGGGCAGTGAACTTGGCGCTTAAACTAGGGATGTTTTAGTTTAATCATGGTTGATGGTTTGAGTCACTGACAGGGATAGGAAGCTGCGAATTCTTGGAGCGATTTGAAGCCGGATGTTTTGTATAAATAATAATATCCTAACTAGCATAGTTGCATACCAATCAAGTGCATCGCAGTGGAATTACAATAACCAATCTAATGCAGAAATAACTATGTAAATATACCATCATCAGCCTACATTGTTCCCACTGCTGGGACACAGGCCTCATCTCTGAAAGAGAAAGGCGGGTCTAAACTACGACGTATTTTGGCTATATCATCTAAGGATCAATTTATTTGGATTGGTTTTCGAAAATACTGATTTTATTTTTGACGGTGATTTATTTCGTCACACACGTAAAAATACATACCTAAGTCGCTGTACCATTTAAAAGTCATTCACCAACAATATACATACCTATCTACCGTACCTTCCATCCCATTCAGCGATACCCCTAATATCTTGAAGCTCCTGGCTCGTTGCCAATCACCTCTGACATAACGTCGCTGATCACCCACTGACGGATGTAAGTGCCGGCTGTCTCCGACATATGGAGGAGGCATGTGATTGAGATTTGAGATCTCTTTTTGAGAAACAAAAGATTTGCTACTACTTTGTCCCAAACAAAGCACAAGGCTTCCACATTTATTGTGCGAACCGTTGTGGAATTCACAACCGGCTTCTTTGTTTCCCGATCATTATAATCTGAATCACTTCAAATTTCGAGCGAATTGGTTTCTTTTAGGCAACCGTGCTCCACCCTAGGTCGCATCATCGCCTCACATCAGACGAGTTGCGCCCAAACGCACGCTTACGCACAAAAAATAAATTGTTTTTATGATTGTGACCTGAAATTCTGAGCTGTAACTGCATTCTTTTATCTGTTATTTTACCATTACCAACAGCAAATGATGCAACATTTTAAAGAAAAAGTAATGCTTCTCTTTTCTTCCTGACGAGTGTGAATCGATTTCAAAGCATATTTCAGCAACAGCTTTCAGCACTATTTATATTTTCGCTAATAATAGACCTTTTCGGTAGCTTAATTCACGTGCAATATTTTTGAACCAGTGCAAATAAAATACGCCACAACTCAACACCAAAAACTCACGTGACCTTAGACTCCTACAAAAAATCTAGTAAAATTGAACCTTATGATCAAAAACTTATTGCAGTGCAGGTAACCAAAGATCTTATCTTCCATTTTTCCTTATACTAGTGAACATCCGGTCATTCCTATCTATAGTTCATATCGATTTGCTTCCACCTGTCTGTCTAACCGTGCACTGTTCACTGTTCAGCATCCTACAATGTACTACAATTGCTTTGATATTTTACTATCTTACAGCCGAGTCAACCTACAGACAGATCAAAAGTTGTTATCGTTCTGTATGTGATGAGATCAAGGTTTCAATGGCTGTGAAATATCTTTGTGTGAGGTTAGTGTTGGTTTTTTGAAGTGTTTAGTTTTGCAGTTGATTTCAGGATTTGATGAGCCGTTAGATCTGAAGACTATATTTTAAGTGCAATGATTTAAAGTAGCTGAAGCACCTTATTACGTACCTCTGAAGTACCGTATATTTCCTTTGCTGATACGAGGGTCTTAAAATTGAATTATTTTTAACCCACTTCGAAAAGGAGGAGGGGTTAAACACGACAGAATATTTCTTTTTTTTTAAGTCTACTTAAAATTATAACAAGGTACACGACACTATTTACGTATAATATAGTCGTATTTGTCGAAAACAGAAAGGCGGGATTTTTAAAAAAATATTTTGACGCATGTTAGATTCCACTGCCACTACTATTTCCAGCCAAACTTCTAAAAGACCACGTTAACTAGCAGCACGTCCAATTTCCATTCCTAAATCAAAAGAAACCATCAAACACATTAATCCCCCTACACTTACTCACACGTCGAAAACTTTAAAATCTAATACTTCTCTGACTATTTCTTCAAAACCCAACACATTCAGTCACTCACTCATTCGTTCAGTCTCATTCAAACGAATGATGAAATCAAAACTACATGGCCAGAGACATAGCCATTTATCAAATTGAATTAAAAAACCGCTGCGCAAGAGTTCATCCCGTCCGTTGGGATTTGGGGCACTTTAGCATCTATTTCTGGTGACAGACGGACAGACACATTCAGGGATAGCTATCGGGTTTCAAATTCCTGTATTAAAAGGATGGAAGGACTGTAAGTGGACTTTGTAATTAAAAGGATTTGTGAGTATGAGGCTTGGTTTCCTTTTCCTATATTTTACATTTGAAGAGTAATTCTGAAACTGTCGTTGTTTACTTTAGTTGATAATATTTGAGAGTTTACTGAAACTGCTTGTTTTTCCAGAATGAAGGGCCAATGTCTATTATTGGTTTTTCATTTATCAATAAAAATTCGAAGATTGGACGCCAGATTTGTTTTCTATCAGCTTTTTGTACGTTCCCACAGCCTGGACACAGAGCTCCTATCTGTGAGAGGTAGATGGCATACCACTACGCGGGCCCAGTTCGGCTTGGTATGATGAATCGGGCAGGAAAACTTGGTACTCGGTAGATATGTACATTTCATTTTACTGTATATATGTGTATTAGTATGTACCTATTTATGTACATCAGTCTATGTTAACAAAATGGTATTTTTCTTATTAATTTTTTTGTACTCCTATCACAATGCTGTCCTATTTAACCCAAAGGTTGACTGGTAGAGAATGCCTTGTGGCACTAAGCCGCCTATGTAGCACTCTTGTACATGAAGTTCAAATAAATATGTTGATAGACCTCTAAATGTTTGTTCCTGTGTTATATTCTCTTGTGAAAAGTGAATTTGGTACAATTTCTTTGGATCTTCAAGATTTTCAAATCAATCACTAAATTCATTACGTCTATCTTTCTTCTTTTACCATTTTCTCAAAAAACCCATAAAAGCAAGAATAATTAACAAAAACAAGCTACTGCGAACACACAGGTAGCCTTCATTAAAATTCGTATTGACTACATGAAAAGTCAATTAGTACGTGCCGAGGCGGCGGCCATCTTGTAATTGCGGGAGACAGCTGCGCGGGCGCACCTCGTGGGTGTTCGGCGTAACAAAGGGTTGATTTAATTAGGATTTGATTTGTGGGAGGGAGAAGGAAGATGGTGGTTTTTGGGTAGTGACGGATTAGTATTCATGAGTATTCAAAGATTAGCACGGAAATCGTTTTAAACCATTTTGGTTGCATTCGGTTTCACACTATCCACTATCCCATAGGAAAATAAATACTTTGAAATTATTTTTAACAAAACAGCTCCTGCTTAACCTTTCTATAAAGAAAGATGTGATGTGATGTCTAATAGCTGTTGACAGGATCACAATATTTGGAAGGAAATAATCTACCTACATCGAAATTTGTTTCGCTAACAACCAAGGCGTTTGGTTAGACTTTCTTACATACAAACCATCTTTATTACTAATGACCAGGGTCCTACCCATCCCACCTAACCTGACCACAGGAACCCACAGGTCCTTAAGTATCGTTATATTTAAGCTATATTGGCTATTATGCTGCCTACACTAAATATGTAGGTCATAACTAAAGATATTCATACTCAAAAACAATAAATAATAAAATTAAAACAATAGATATTAATTTCAGAGAACATCTGTAAGTACATGTCATCAGTCTGTCTGTTTGTCTTGTCAGACTCATTAATATTGTGTCGAATATTTACTCAATAATGTGAAACATGTGTAGGTATAATTATATAAAGGTTTGTGTGACCTTATGTGACACAAATATGCGTACCTAACAATAAATGAATGACGAATAACTTACAAATTTAACCTATACTTACTTTGTATAACCAGATCAATTTTAATTTGGTTATACTTGCAAGACTTACAACAATCACAACTGTTCTACAAAAAATATACATTGTGAACTTGACAATAATTTAATTGAATACACAAATCAGTTAGATAAAGGACCCACTAAGAGGCATTGTGTAGACTGTGGAAAATCAAGTAGTAATAGATAGCATTCATATAGTTAAAGTAAAAAGTACTAACTGTGTATTTTCTTAAGTGTGATTTTCAAAGGAATTTCTACCATAATCATTGTTTGATCTCAATGAAAAGAGAAGACGCTTTATTTTCACGGAAACTAACTAACTAGCCTAACTAAAATAACAAAAGAAAAAACTGCATAAATAGGGCAAACTACCTCTTCCCATCGAGGACCTATTTAAACATCATCAATTTTTCAATCCAAAATCACCTTCACCGCCAATACAGCACTCATACACATGCAACCTTTTTCCAACATTAGGGTGCGCACGCGTTCCAAACAATCCGAGACTGTCCTGAATACCCCCAATCTCGCCGGCCGAGGGGCCAAGGGGGACAAGGGGGACTAAAGAAGACGTATCTCACCACCACGAACCATTGTCCATTGTTTTTGCCTGCTGTTATTTATGACGGACGACGTTGTTTCTATCCCTTTCTAATATCCCCAGAATTGTATCTCTGTCTCCTTTTATCAAGGCTTCCGTCCCGTAATGCCGTAGCTAATAAATTACGATTCAAAAGATTATTTATTAGATTATTCATGGTGGAGAGGCCCTGTACCGTATTGGTCTCCGGGACATAACACTGCGGTCGTTTTTCGTCGTTTTTTCTTGTGATTGATTTGTGTCCTATCGTGTGGTGTGTCGTGTCGTCAAACAATGGGGTTTGGACGTCGATTGGCTGGTTTATGGATTTTATTGGATTCACAGACGTTGGGCTTTGCATGTTACGATGGCTGATAAGCTTTGATGTGTGTGTGACATAAAGAAACTTTGGGTGATGTCACAGGATTGCATTGGATTTAATTTTGATATTGAACTTGAAGGAAAGCTTGTTAAAGTATCAAATTAATATGTAGTGTTGAAAGAAAATCTACTCCAAGAGTAACAAAAAATAATTTGAAAAAAAGATCTTACTGCGTACTCAAGCACCTAGTATGGCAGCATTAGATACTTATCTCCTTTAATATTCTAATTTGACCTAACTAACAGCTTATTAACGATATAACTTCAAGTTCAGACCACCTATGACGACAATGATACTATCGCGACCACATGACACTGACTCATATAATCATAACCAAGCATCTAACACAACATATTTGTCATACAATTAAAATGTAACAGACCGATAATTTATACCAATTAAACAACGGAACAAACTACAGGAACAATTTATTTATAAAATATGACAGTAGTAATTTAGGAGCAATAACATTCATTGTAGAACGCACTCAATTAAAACAGATACAACAAAAAATGTCGCCCCACCGGAAGCAGCGCCGATAATCGTTTGAAAAGAGACGTGCATTATTATTCACAGCCATTAATTAACCCACACTAAAGTTTTAATTAAAAACAAGCAAAGAACTTTCCATAAGAATGGTACGTCACAAACGCCGACGAATTCAAAACGCCAGCGTCTCGACCGTCATAAATAATTGGGACAAAACCTTCGCCCCCCGCGACACCGCCCTCATCCCCCGGATAAGTGTCTAAAATTTTCACAATCCGGCAATAAAAAGATAATTTATTAGTATAGCTCTTATTGTTTTCGTTATTTATGTGTATGGAGTAATGTAATCTAGCTGGTGGGGGCCCTAAATAAATAATTTTCACTTTAATGTCCCTTCTTGCCTAATCTCCCGAGCGGTCGACTCTCAGTCCACGTTTTGTACGATATAATGGGCACCCGAGGTATTTTTAGGTCTAAATAAACATGATTTGTTGTACCGTCTCTGACAGAATTTAATTTCGTTACGGCAACGATGTGGCTCCCTCTGTCGCGAATATCTTGAATTATTTTTAATGACTCCTAGTCATTTGCATTATCGTCGATTTTTAGTAGCTTCTTAGGATTATTTATTATTTGAAATTATAGCCTTTAATTTAATGAGATGAAATTTTATTGTTGTAGTCGTAATTACAAAATTATCAAGCTCTACAGTGGCACAAAAAATGTCCACCTGAAACAACTTAAAATATTTTGTTCAGTTATTCAGTGAGTTTATTCAGATATTTATCGCCTCTGTAATACGAGACAACAATATAATGATTTAAAGTATTTTCTTCTTTGTTAAAGTACCTACTTTTATTTTAAACAAAAAGTTTTCAGCTTATATTATTATCAACTCCAAACAATGATTTCTTTCCAAAGACAAACAATAATGAAAAAAAAAAGAAAACACAAGACCCCACACGTACATCACATGCAGATTTCAAAAGCGTCTGAACTTCAGTGGCCATTTCTGAAAATTAGTGGACGTGAGGCAGTCGAGGGGGGCGAAGCGGAGGGGGGTGTAGGGGCAGCAATGCCGTGGTGGATGATTTACACCACTCCGGTATTATGTTTTGACTTTAATAAACAGAACGTTTGTCATGGCAGACTATACGTCGCCAGTCTTGGCGAAGTTTTGTGTTAGTGTACGATCTAAGAGTACTGGTGTATGCAAGTGGTGTTAGATTTACGATTGGGAGCTGATGAGACTGTTAGTGGTTTATTTGATTGGTGTCGGCTGTGCTCTTGAATGTGAGATTGTTATCAATTTTGGGTACACCTGCACAATCTTTCTATTTCAGTGCGGTCGGAAATTGATTTGACTAGCCTTTCGGTTTTATAGTCTACAGTCATACATTTGAAATCTCACGCCTTTTGTCTATGGGAGTAGGCTGACATTACAAACATCCATCTGCTACGATACTTACATAGGTACTTCTTTTACTTTTTCATACAACTGCTTTATAAAAATAGAGTCCGAGTCTGTTCTTTTAGATTTTTTGCCACCATTACTTGCAATCAAAACACATAAAAATGAGTTATCTGTTTTGTTTACATGTAACTGGTTATTTAAGTATAAAAGTATAAAGTATCAAGATTCATTCCAAGATTCACAAACAACTCACATTAAAACCAAAATATCCTTTCTAAACACCCTGGGCAAAATTGCATCCAAATAATATTCATACAGACTTCCAAATCCATTTCCATTGTGCCCGGGAACGTGTCCTAAGTTGACCTTAGTCTGTCTAGTTTTAATTACAACAGACGGACGGAAGGACATCCGAGCTCCGCTGTTTTGAAGACTCGACGTGACATACAGTTTGTGCGGGACTAATTCTGATGTTGCTGTTTGAGTTTATAAGAGAATTTGTTATGGGAGAGGGTGAAGTGTTTATTTTGTCTGTTGATAGTTAATTAATTTCGTAAAAAAAGTAAAAAAAAAACAAGTTCAGTATTGAAAAAGAAAACTAAAGTAAAACTCAATCTTTAAAACAAAGTTTCTGCCTCAGCCATCATTAGTAATAAATAAATCTTAGTTGGTTTACATATATGATCATATTATAATCTTCAAAAAAAATTCAAGTTACTACATTCATTCTAACATTGCGTTCAATAAAAACACAACCTCCTTTAAAACGAAATTCCGCGCGCTAGAAGTCTTAACCGAGCCACAAGTTCCAAACAACATTCCACACAATACACTCTCATATCAAATACATCACTCCATAAAGACAAAGCACGAAGACGCCATCAACATGACATCCACCCATAAAACTCATACCTGGCCATCATCGCCGTAGACCACAGCAACCGGCCATAGTTCCCCCCCTATAGTTTCACCCCTCGTTCCAGCTTTTAATTATAATACTTTATAGCCCTATAAATCACGGCGTGCGTCCCGGGCGGCTTCCACCCCCCACCCCCTTTGAAGGATACCAGTTCAATTCTCGTCGGGTGTAATAATTTATAAAGAAATTATTCCCTTTTTCTGGTGGAGGTTAAAGATGGTCGTGACGTGATCTGTGATCGTCTGGCGGTGACAATCATTTTGGTTTTGATGTGGTTTTGTTGTAAGTTGTGTCTGTTTTGAATTTTGGGTAAGGCTGAGGGGTGCATGAAGGGCGTGTAAGGGTTTGTTTGTGGATCATGTTGATGTTTATTCGAAGTAATGCGACTTTTTTAGCTTCTTTACCGCACTAACAAATAAAGAAAGCAAGCACCTTTTAAAATAGATAACTCGTAAAATTGCGTGTTTTAATAAAAGCAGCACATAATAGATAAGCGTGCTATCATATTTAGGCATTGATTCAGGTGTCTCCTAGTCTTTGTGTAAATGGGCATTAGCCATTCCAAACTTTTAGTTCAACCTTATAAACAGTTGTACTTTCGTATTAAAGTCTCATGAAGGAAAAAATGGTACAAAATCAAGAACGATAAATTGAATGAATGAAAAGTACAAACGATCGATATATTACAAAAAATTATCACACGTCAAAATGTCTGTCGTCATGAATTAAATGAAGAATGTATGTCTGTTGAAGAACAGCTAACGATTGTTCTAGCAATCAGTAGATTTCTCAAGTCCTCAATTCGATATCTGTCGATAGTACTGCGAGACACGCACGGTGAAAAAGAAGTGAAATTTAGTAAGTAATGTGACATGTACAGTCGTCAGCACATCAAGTTACCACACACTGTCAAATTTTTCCAAATGATTTTAAACCATAAAATGTTATAGGTTAAGTTCAAAATCAAATGAGAAAATTTGACAGATTGTAGTAACTTGATGCGCTGGCGGCTGTACGTCAGAGATGTCACTTGTATGGAGATTTTCGCTATACTCACTTTTTTGGCCCAGGCGTACAAAAATGATCATTTAAAAAGTTTTTCAATAAGATAACTCTATTTTTAGGGCAGCCATGACAGTTGTGTTTGACATGACGTTTGACGACTTTGACAGTTTTAAGAAGAGACGTCTTTGAGTCTTTCTTTGCTTTGAATTTGAATTGGATGTGTTTCGGAGTTTTTAGTGATTGTTTTTGTTTTGCGACCCAGTTTACTACTACGGACATTGATTGATTACTTTTCTCTTGACCCCCGGCTTTGTGTTATGGTCTCTGCTTTTTTATCGCAGATATTACGATACACGTCAATCAATTGTCAAAATGACATTTTTCGCATACTGCTGATCTGATCCACCATGTTTAATTTTATGTTGTGTTGCTCTCCTTGACCAAGTTAATTTGAATGTACATTGAAACGTTACTGTGTGTTTTGTTACTGTATTATATAACGATATTTACGTACCTATAGAGTACATGAGATAGAGTGCTAGCCCAGCCTCCATACATTTCCTTGTAACAACTCCTTTATAGAAAATGTTTTCAATATTATGTATTATCATTACTCTTAAAGTTTCGGGCCACATTTTGATGTTAGGTACTTAGGCAGGGTTTTATTGGAAGGCTGTAAAAGCAGATACTTCTCCCGCTATAATAGGGCATTTTGTACCAAGACGAATCAACTAGATTGATGTTTTTGTGTAGTCTTTGAGTGGTATTTGCAAAACTAATTGCCATTCCTATAAGTTACTGACAATATTTTTTTTAAATATGATTTTAGTTGAGTCGTGGTAGCCCAGTGGTGGCGGCACCGACTTAGAAACAGTAAGTCGTGGGTTCGAACCCAGGCAGGCGCATTATTTTGTGTAATATTTTTCACAACCACTCTCAAAACCGTGAAGGAAAGCATCGTCAGGAAACCGGCATGTCCTAGAACCAAAAATTCGAAGACATGTGACATCTACCAACCCGCACTGGGCCCGCGTGGTGGATTATAACCCATTCCCTCTCATAGAGAGGAGGCCGTGTGATCCAGCAGTGGGAACATTATAGGCTGATTATGCTATTTTATGAAGCCTTTAGTTACTTTAGATTGTAATACTGTTCTGATATTCTGAGAACGTCAATGTACTATTTCACAACATTTTTTAGATACGGTTTGATGATAAATTAAGTCACTCTTGCAGAGCTTAAGTTCCTCACACGCATAAGGTCTTTTTCAGCGATAATCAGTCACATATCAACAGAACTTCAGTTTAGTTGAATTGATAAGTCAGTGTTAAGTAGAACTGCTGTAACTTAAAGCTACAAGACGTCTAACTTATGGCGTGCCTTCGAGGTGCCATAGAGTAAGAAAGAACTAACGGAAGGCGCAAACTTAAATGAATTTGTGTCTATTTCTTATACGTGAAAGATGAGAAGGAAAAAATACTGATGTAAAATAATTATATTTTACTAGCTTTTGCCCGCGGCATCACTCGCGTTAATTTATTTTTTGACAATCAATTCGGGTTGTACTCTGCTTGTTTTAATATGATTTAATCATGACTTGAAGGACACGTGGCGCCATCTATTATCATAAGAACTTATTGTTGTTTTCCTCGGGAGCAGTATTTCTTTTCGGGATGAAAGGTACCCTATGTCCGCTTCTGTACACCTGACAACGTATATGGAATGTAGTGTTTGTTTCTTTTTTTCTGGCTTTATGATGATTGTTTAATTTTTGAGTTACATTTATTGTTAAAACAATGTTCGACACAAATGTAAATTTGTTAAAGAATAAAATAAAATAAATAAATATACGTAAAATTTCAGGATGATCGGTTCAGTGGTTTAGGCGTGAAAAGGTAACAAACAAACTTACTTTCGCATTTATAATATTAGTAAGAAAGTAAGGATTAGGAAGGATTCTATCAGATTTATTACAGAAATAATAGATTGTGTATTTTTAATTTCCTTTACCAATTTTTTTTTAGGTAAGCCGTCATCTGCTAGTCTCTTCTCGACTATGTTGGGATCGGCTTCCAGTCTAACCGGATGCAGCTGAATATTAATATTTGACACGGAGCGACTGCCTATCTGATCTCAGCCAGTTAGTAGTGAGTAATACGAAACCCTTTGGTAAAACTGTGGTTGTCAAACTTTCAGGCCACTGAGTGCCTGTACCGACTGTCAAAAATAAGTTAGGTAAACTTTTACTGTCACTTACGGGATATCTTCCGTGATTGTTCATTATTGTGAGCTCCCGATATTTCGACGCTGTTGCAAGCGCCATGATCGCGGGTTGACTGGAGAATGCGGGTGGATGGAAAACAAATTGTTAAGAGCAGACAAATCTTTCTACCCTCTTTATTTCTAAGTTAGGTAAGTTACTGTACACAATAACATTCCGTATTAAATTATTGGAGTTAAACTTTCCACCAATATCAGTGAACCTTGTTGACGTGACCTCGTACTGTTAAAGAACAAAGATCAGACCTAGTACTATCAAAATCTTACCAACTTCAGTCGTTCGTGTTGTTCTTCTGTTTACAACCCGACTTACCAGAAAAATAAAGAAAATAGGGTTAAAGTTCTCGCGTTTCTTACGTCACTGTCGATCTGAAAATATTGTAGCAGTATTTGTCCATAATAATAAACAAACGTGATTCGCATATCCCAATTCCATTTTATGAAGCTGTTTTGAAATGTTTTATACCTACCTAATCAAAAGGAATGATACCGATCAGAGGTATTTCTCACATAGTCAAACCTTTGGATACTTTTATATGAGATTCCGAAGTAGTTGCCCTAAATTGAGTGTCTAATCTGTATAATCAGCCTTTTTTAGGAAATGACTAATGAGGCAAGAAATCCGCGTTTTTCAACATGTACAGTTGTCATTTTGCATTAGAAACAAAAACAAAGACAGACTTCGAGTTGTTACACTCAACTTCACAAACAAGAGTTATGGTGACAATTTCGCCTAAACGTCAGACGATCACATTACATAAGATGACGCGAAGCCTGTCACTCCGTCAGTCAACTTGGACCGACAGCCAATACCGCTGCTTATAAATGTCATGAAGCAAAACTTTGTTGCTTGGACTGGCGCATAATATCATGCCTATATTATAATCCCCGATGGGGTTGATATAGATGTAGGTATAGTAACTAAGACTACATTTGCCAGTAATATTTAAATGCCAAGTAATAGGAGCGAACTTACAAAACCGAAAAAACATCATCATCAGGAGAATGATAATGTAATAGGAGCAAACATGGACAAAGTCTACAATATAAGTATTGGTAAGTATTGTAACTTTGATGCCGGCATTCATTACAGTAGATACATTCAATGAGACCATCCCTAGACCCCATTTACACTTGTCTAAAGCTAAAGCAGTAGCAGTTTTAAATCCGCAGATATAGAAGCACTATTGCTTGTGTATATCTCCGGATTATCTTCTCTCAATCCTTCACAAGAGCATGTGCGGCTGCCATTAGGCCCCATCAAGTCATTTACCGCGAGCTTAAAACTTGGCACGCGTTACCGAAGGGGTGGGTGCGTGCAAATATGACAAATTTATGTAAAACGGGCTCTCTCTTTGTACTCCAAGCAGCCGTCGAGAAATTAGTGCTCATTTTGTCTCATGTTTACGAGTGGGAGCACTGTGCGCCTCAAAAATATGGTAATGGTTGCACAGTGGTCGGGTTCGTCTAGTGTATCGATTTTGATATTCGTTCGAGTTGCAGAGGTTGTGGGATGGTAGGGGTGCTTCTTCTGTGAGTTAAGAGTATTTTTAGTGCCGCGTCTGTGTTACAATACCATATGGTTCCAGTCGCAAGGAGAAATATAGAAAAAACATATTTCAGGCCATTTAGACTGCGTTCCCAGTCTGAGAGAGGTCTTAGATGATTGCGGTCCCAGTTGCCTGACTTCACTTAAGAGTTGAAGATAGCGAGGTTTCAACATGTAGCCTAAAAATCTTCGTTCTGCACAATTCTCCTCTCGTTTCAACATTTTAAAATATTGGACTGATGGCTTTAGCATCGATTTCTAAATAACTAGTAGTTCACAATAATAATACTCGACAAATTAAAAAAAAATGTGTTTTTTCTATCATGAAGTGTTTACGTAATCCTAACGCATCCAAAAAGCTAACAGTAAAGCCCTGTTTACCCCATAAATACAGAAGCGTGAAGAAATGTCGTCGAGCTGTATCTATTTCGAGTGCGTCTAAGAGCCCGATCCGGAGGAATTGTCGCGAGTCCCGATCCATCGGCCGTTAATCGTGACACATCGCTGTATTTTCATCTAAACTCGTTACGTTTTATGCGAAAGAGGGATGAGGGGTAGACGTGCGATTATTTTGTCGCATTTTAGTTACATAGAATAAAGAAATGTTTTTTTTTTTTTCGAAAGATCGTCTAATTAACAATAATAGAAAGCAAAAGGTGTGTTAATTTATTTTTAAATTGTCTTGTTTATTCGAATAAGTTACAGGAGTATGACGACTCTAACAGTTTTATTTTACACTTTTCAGATATGAAAGGATACTCCACAATGACTTCATGAGTTGCAAAGAAATTATATTTTCTTATACTTTCAGTAGCAATGATAGAGTTAAAATTCCAATTCACATTTGCCAACATACAATGTTCTTAATGTGCTGCAAAACTACAAAAAATGTACCTACCTACATAGCACAAAACAGTCGACAAATATTTCGGTCGCAAGTCGCAGGTGTGTGCCGCTCAGCTGACAGATACAACTCAGATTTATGTGTTTACTGTATAAATCACGAGACGTCAACGTTGCCTCTCATTTCTTTTTTCGTTTCGTGCTATACATCATAGTTTTGTCTTCCGTGGTCAAATTTTTTATTCCAGTCTAGAATGCGAGAGTGCGGGCTTCGAGTTGTATTTGCTTATGGTTTTTCATGTTTGGGACATGCAATGGGAACATTTTCCGCCCTTCGTCTCCTCCAAGGGAAAACTTTTTGAACTACTTTCTACAAAAAACATTTCAATTACCGACTACAACATAGGTTTTACAGTTTTATAGTATGTGAATTCTTATTGAATGACCATTGGTAAATGTTTTGTTTGACTTCGCTTATTTTCGAAATTGATGGACGAACCAATTATTAAGTTTGTTGAAAATCTGGTAAAATTACCACGTACTGGGGTACGTGGTAATTTTTACTGGATTTTATTATAATTTGTCGGAGGAGTGGGCTCCTCCAACAAAAAATAATATAAAAATAGGTAAAAAGACATAATAAAATATCAGTCTCTGGGCATCGAATCATCATCACACAACCAAGAAAAACACGAAAAATCCAACAATAAAATCAATTTTAGACTCAATAAATCCCCTAATCCAGCGCGCGATATAATTGTCGCGCGACACGTCGCTACTCGCAGATCAATCATCGTCTCCTTAACGATTGCTACAGCTGCTGTGTCCGCGATTGATGGAGCTATAAACTATATTTATAGCTTGAATAGTTCTGATGTGTGTCGCTCAAGAAACTGGATTATCTGCGATGGATGGCGGGTAGGATGCGGCAGTTACACTGAATTATTGTCAAACTAAAATTCGAAGAACAAATAAAAATGTAAAAGTGGAAACGCTGAGTGATGAGTTGGACGTCGTGTGTTTAAAGTGTGTCGAAAATGTTGAAGATAAATTGGATTAGCTACACGTGCAGAGAGTGGAATAAAAAAGTCAACGGAATAGTAAAACTAGTGAGTTATCTTGAGTAGCAATCCAGATTCTGGGAACCTTTCAAAAATCAATTGTTGAATTAGATCATGCTTCAGAAGAACAATATCTCAATGCAAAATTACACTGTAATTACATTGAAGAACGCCACATTTCTAGAGCTTGTGAGCAGCAGGTACGCACTCAATATTTGACATAATCAGTTCAATATCTGTCAGAAAACAACATTTTATGCAGAATGTCAAGTGATTTTGATACATAAATGCATAAATGCAGTTTAACTAATGCCAACTTAACCTGCATAGATTATGGCAAGGGCTCTGATAACTATATTCACATCTGGAACTTACTGACGAAGATGCAATACTCCTTGGTTTGTAACAATTTAGATTGCCGCCGAGGCAGTAAGATGACGAATATATGAGAAGAAACAATCAACAAAAACATGATTACAATCTATCCTATCCAGTATTCCTACTTCCCCAGTCTTAGGACGAGCGATAATGTCGTAAACAGAAGTCGTCCCACGGCACGACGCTGCGCGGCGCGGTGGCTGCAGTAAAACATGCGTTATTGTCATCAACCACATTATTCACGCCTCTGACAACACTAGTTTTTATTCCGTTTTTATTTACTCTATAATCCTTGGTTTTTTAAATTTCTTTCTGAGATAGTGACTTAGATTTTAAATGTTCAGACAGTTTCAGCTATTTGCGAGTTCTTGCACAGCCTGCTGTTATCCATTAGGTTTCATTGGTTATAAGTCTTACTTCTGAATACAATTTGTTCCCATTCATAAAAAAAAGTAAAGTGCATTATTATTAGGTGCATTTTGTTCAAGTCTTTTGAGCCTATCATGTTATAAATCGCCTCTAGATTGAAACAAAACATGAATCTGTCCAATCAACCTAAAGTCTTAAACATTTCATCAAAAGCATCTAAAATCTGCTAAACATATTAAAGTTTGCACCTGAAAATACCAGCATACGAGCACTAATTCCCCCTACTCCCCTCCATTTCTAAACTCATGCTTATACCTGAATTCCCGAAGTACAGTTTAAAAACTTCTTCGCGTATCCCGTTGCCCGGTGCACTCCTTGACAATCGATTGACGGGTGTCCCCCTTGGCCCCCTTTCGCCCCCCTTCTTGCACCCCACCCCCTAGCGCATTCGCCTGACCCACATAGACGCCATATTTATAATAATTGTACCCCGATTCGAGTGAGTAAATCAGATAGTTTCGGTATGGTAATACATAGTTTGGTTTTAAAGTAGATAGTTTTTTTAAAGTGGGTTCTTATTTTTAAGTTTATTGTATTGTGGAAATTGTATTCTGGTCAAGACTATTGAACATTTTAAAATTTGTCCGTATTCGGGGACTTTTTACGTCACAACAGAAAGAGAAGCTCATGTAATTCTAATTTCAGAACCAAATACCTCAAAAGAAGCTGGTGGCACCCCAATGGACCAAAAACCTGACCATCAACAAAAAGCACAAAATATTCCTATATTTGCAGGACCAACCCTACATTACGGCAGGGTAAACAGATCACCAAAATTCCATTTTCCAAACGTCTCCAACTCAATCAAGCCGAACTATTGATTACAGCCACCTCCCTAACCCCACATGGGCCATCAGAACAAAACAATACGTACATATGCGTCGCGAAAGTAAATAGTACCCCGTCACCCCCTTTCACCCCCCCCTCGTTATCACGCCCCGGACATAATTTAAGACAAGTCCGACCGTCCAGAGTGTCCGTACTCTCGGATGTATCCGTCAATTCTGTTTGTTGGATTGATTTTTCGAACCAAGTGGACGTATGAAGTGTTTAGTTTCAGTAAAAAATTTGCTGAAACATCAAACACACTGAAAATATCCAAATATCCTAGATCTTGCTGCAGAAAGTCACGCTCTAGCACGGTTTTGGTGATGTCAAACCAACTCAAACCTATCAGAAAAACATATGCGTTGCAAAAGTTCACCCCCTTTCACCCCGGTCACCCCTGAACCCCCCTCGTTATCACGTCTCGGACATAATTTAAGACGAGTCGGATCCGGTCCGATCCCGTCCGTTCACGGATATATGCGTCAATACAGTTGGATTGATTTTTCGAAGTAAGCAGACGTTTGACAAACAAAAAGAAGGAGTAGGTACGTGCGAGACTGAAGCGAAGTTTATTGAACCTATAAAGGTTATGTTTATAGATTTACCAATGTTGAGGTACGCAGTGTAGACATTTAAACTAATATTATAAAAAAGGACGGAGTATGGACTCTGGAAGTACTGATTAAATTATAAAAAGTAATTCATAGGTAGAAAGCTACACTTTTGCCAATTGCCATAGGATAGGATGTTCCTTCCAGGCGGGCGACGTCACGGGCAGAAACAAGATTAGAAAAAAAAACATTTTAGTAATGTTGTGGGATGATAAAAAAAATATCGTAAGCGTCGTCGATTAGACCATCGGCACTCACAGTTTTGTACGACAACTTGAAATTATATAGACATGTGGGCAACGTGCTCGATTTGTACAGTTCATAAGTTTTGTAAGAAAGAGAAGAATATAAATTGCTTCGTCCATCGCCCAGGAGAACTGCAATAACCTTTGACTTTTAGAACTTTCTTGAGTTCAGAGGCAACTGAGTCAATGTACATTTTCTTGTTTAATGTCAAACAAAAGAGACTGTGTCGATATTATTATTTCAGAAACAGAAAGTTAAGAAAAAAAAACTCTAAATAAAATTTCTCTTTGCTCCATCATGTCAGTTCATCTCAAAAGAGAACTAAATAAAACATAAATTCAACTTTTTTTTTAACAAAGCTTAACGCAAAACGTTTCCGTTTCCCGCGTCGGGACAAGATGTCAAGTGACGTCATCGAGATAGCGTCCAAAGGGTTGAGTTCCGTCGCTTAAAAAAGTATGAAAAAAATAAATTTCTTATCTGCGGACCGAACGAGCGATTGTCCCCGTCCATATTGTGTGCAAGAAATATAGGTAAATGAATCAAGGTATCTTGTTTATCTGTGGCTAGTTAAAAAATGGAGGGTAGTTAAGAAATTGGCGTTTTATCGGAGTATCCGTTTGTGTATCTCGCAGCTGCCTGATAACCAATTGATGTGTCTGTTTTGTAAATGGTGCATATTTAATAAATAGATAAGTCAATTCGTGAATGCTCGATTAGTTGGACTTCCAACTTTTAGCAGTGAGCCTAGCGTTGGAAATACAACAGCGCACTGCTATTTAGTTAGACGCTTAGTGCTAGTGAAAACCGGCACTAGTATCGACTACTCGATCTAAGTATTGACTTTCTTTGAATAAAAAATGCACTCCATAGTGACAGGACATCTGCCTAAAACGGAATATTTTTAACACAAATCTATATAGCTATTAGTTACTTTGAGGTAGAAAGGACTTTTCGAAATCATAGTCTAAAGTACTAGAAAAAAATAACCCCTCCAATTTGTACAAGTTTGAACAGTTTCTACACGATGTCGGCGGTAACGGCTGGTCTGGCGTCGTGCGGAAATTCCTTAGAAGCCAACTTATACTGGTTTTTGTACCACTGACGTGCGGCCTACTGTACCACTTATTGCTAAATCAATATAAAGTAGGAATGTTTTTTTCTGCAGAGAATTGAATTCAAAGATCTGACTAAAAAGAAAGGCCAAAAGCCCTAAATATAAAAATCTTTTTCATACGGACCCTGACACTTTAAGTACCTACCTACGTAGGCACCTCTCCCCAGGCAACATAACCCTACCTCATCTTCACCAACCCGTCAACAATCAAAACTTAGTCCATACCATCCACCACTAGGGACTAAACATGGCACATTTAAAACTAAACGCTAAAAGTTAACACTAACCAAAACTACTTAACGTTTGTAAGATACCCCAAAACTTGTGAAGTAGTTTAATCCTTTATATTTATTCGTCGCAGAGGGAAATCATGGTCTGTCAGATCTATTGAGAGTTAAAAGCGAAACAATTTGGTGGTGACATTGAAGGGTTAAGTTACGTTTAGTTTAAAATGTTTCGAGACTATTTTTAGGAACCTCAGACGAAAAATTCCGGAGGGTTAGAATTCTGTGTATAATTATGTAGAAAATGTGAAAATCGACTCGGAATAAATGTCAAATAGGTACGTTATTATTTGTGCTAAAAACTCATTGTACGTAAAGTTTGTCACTGAAAAGTATGACGGTTAATCAGTACCAATAACAACAAGAAGTTTTAAAATACATATTAATTAAAAACTAATCTGCATAAAATACAAGAATCAGCAAATACGTTTAAGAAAACTCACTGTCGACGCACCAAAGAAGCTCTATTCGTCTCCAAAACTCTCCCACACACACAATAACACACAAAAAATTACAACCCTAACATCTAACATATTCAATAACTCGAACGACAATTACAAGCTTCAAGCAAGAAACTAAAAAAGAAACAAAACAAAAGGTGCGCGCACACTGGCGCATACGTCCCGTTCGCAACATGCTCCGTCTCAAGCGATGCCGTCTCGTGTCCCTCCCGTCTCGCGATTAAAAGTGCAGGTGGGGACTGTCCAGCATTGATCTGGCGGTGACGCCGGACGATGGAGACGTCACCCACCGTCACCCTCCCCAGGGTGGGAGGGGGTCCCCACCTCGTAAGTAGACATGTGGACATGCTTAGCGATGTGCTGATAACGTCGCAGTTTTCTTATTTATTTTGTTTTGTTGGCGTTTGTGGATTAATACGGTTGAGTGGCACGTAGCAGTGAAATGAGGGATCTACGATTAGAATTTTCTGTTTGGTTAGCTGGTGAATAGGTGTTCGATTTTGTATGATTCGAAATACGTCCACAGCTATCTGAAGTTGAAGTATTCGTTGGCAGTGTATCGTTCTTGAATAAAGATAATATATGGATAGAGTTTATTGCGCATCAAAATTGTTCCACAGGTCTACATTTTTTTTATATGTATGGGTACAATAACAGTCTTATCGCTTCTATTAATATCTTCCAGAAAATCTGTGGATGGATTGAACCAAAATTTGAATTGCTACTGATTATATTAATAAAACCAAATAGTGTATTTTAAAGAAATAATTCGTTAACACACTTAACGACATCTATTCAAATACCAATCTTAAAACTACAAAAATCTGTAATTAAACATACAATTACGGAACTCATTAAGAAACGTCCGCGGTAGACAATGGGCAGTAACGAGTGTCAGAAAACGACTATCAACTGCGAATCGGTCGAGCGAGAGAACTATTCGCAAATTAGTCGGGACAGAACTCTCCACACTCAACGTCGCCACATCCGTGTAGGGTCGCCAGCTTGCTACATGGACACGTTGTATGGACTGAGGAGTTTGTATCATTATTTTGGAATACTTTAGCTATTAAAGATAAATTAAAGTGACTGAGTTATCAATAACTTACGAGGGAGGGAGTGAAAACTGGAAAACTGTAATCATGTTAACATTCACTTACCAAAAACTTATCCCGAGACAAGAGTAGGTATTAGGATTTGTAATATTAATGTTTGTGTCCTTTTTAGTAATAAATCGATTAAATATTTTAAATAACCCTGTCCCATATACATTAGCAAAATCTTACAAAACTTCTGTAATGTTTCTACAGATTTCATTTATAATCACTTTGCATTTCGGTTACATTCGTAGTCCAACGTTCACGATCTTACTCTACATCAAATTATCTCAAACCAAACCGTACTTCAAAACAACACTCCACACACTAAAACTCGGGCGTGGTAACCCTACGCCGCCGGACCTCGCCCGTCTTGCAACGTTTGACTGAGCGAAATCACTCAAAAGTTTTAATGTCGCTTCCGTGGGGACAGCGTTCCGGTCCGACGGGCGGGCGGTGTGCGCGCGACTTTATGTCTGCGTTGTTATTTAGATTATACGCTTTTGTGTCCTAGGGTTAAGAGTTTAGATAGAAGAGGAATGTTGTTGTGCACTGGGGTTTTCGGTAGTGCTGGCTTGGAGTTTTTGGAAGTATGTAGACGAATTTGATTGTGGAATATGGGGATATAAAAGTAAAATAAAAACATTATGTTATTAACATCAACAATACCCCTTTCATATTACCGTATTTTATCAATCAATTCAGAGAAAATCTCTGTTTAAATAATCAAAATTCACCTAAAAACAATCCCCAATAATACGTCAAAATATTCCCGAAAACCAGTCAATTAAACGTATCGAAAAACGTCATGCGACAATCACTTTTATGAACGTGAAATAAACACCAAATTCCCTTGCATATCATAATGACAGACAGTTTAATTATCCTCGCGGCCGATATTGCAACAAGCGGGATTAAAAGGAAAAATTAATTGAATCCATTCAATTTTCTAACCGCGAGTGGTGCCGGGTGACGGATACTGTCTGTTAATACCCAATTATCGGCACCCCCTTCCTCCCCTGCCATCGTAACGACTATAATATCGGGGGGTGAAAAATTTCGAATATGATTCCCGTAAGTACGAGTATGTAATATGGAATGAGGAATGTAGGGAGTGAGCACGTGGAGGGTTATTATTATAATGTATTGAAAAGTTACAGTATTTTCTGAACGAAGTAATACTACTTATTGTTATTTTAGTTATAGGAACATTTACATAATGTTGTGTTTTATTTTGATGACCTAAACGTTGAAGGTCGTCATTCATCTGGTTCTAGTACTGACCGCACGGTCAGTGTCCGAATTCTGCTATTTGTCCGTACCAGTTTGACTGATCCTTGCACAAACACAAACTTGACAGCTAGTCAAGGAAAACCGAAATGTATCTTTTTAATCTTAAGTATCCAAAATTTGCGGAAAAAACTAATTTTCCTATCTCATATTCCTTCTCAAGATCTCGTCTCTCCTTATAATTATTACGGTTTGGTTTTGCAATTTCACGCTGAAATTAATAAAAAATCTTTCCATAGACTAGCCCAGCATTAATTTACAGCCTTTTATTCCACATAATCCATTCTATCACAACGCATTTATTCCGCCCGCGTTATCACAAGGGCTGTCAATCACGTCATGTCGACAGAGCGGCGGCGACAGGAGTGACGCGTCACCCTATCGTCACCCTCCCGTCAACTCCCATTCCTCGCCAGTGATGACGTCACTAGTTAAGATGCTCAACTTAAATGCACTTTGGGAAGTTGCAATTGTGATTTATTTTTATTTTCATAAAATGGGAAGCTGGAAACTAAAGTTGAAGTTTTCTTTGTCCTGGTCTGGTTTGAAGTCATAATTCAGAATAATTACGTCGACGGACGTTACGTCACAACGTTGATTGAAATGGTGTCAGGTTTATGTCTTATCAATAACTTATTAAAGTGGAAACGACAAGACAGCAAAACCGGAACTTCGTGGGTGTAAAAGTACTGGGACGGTTCTATCATTCAATCTATTTTCAGGGTGAGTTCTTTCTACATGTAGAAAAATATATCGTGTAACGTTGCAAAATTAGTACCTACCTTCTACTTCCAAAATGCACTCATTTCGGCAAGTTTCAGAAATGTCAATAATTATACCAAACAATAATTCGAAGCCTTATTTTGCCACTATTTTAAACTCGCCTAGGATTATGCTTACTTAACGAATGTTGATCAATCATCCGCCATTTTTAATTGTGTCACCACAAACAGATCACTGCTTCCAATAATAAATGTTTCAATTTCAATAAGTCTAGAGGAATATCCGCGAAATGCACTTATTACTGGGACGAGCCGGGATCACGCCGGGATCACGGGGTGATTGGCAATCCCGGGCCGCGGGATAATGCGACAATTTTAATAGGATCTTCACTAGTGTAGGTGGGTTGGGGCTACAGGATATTCGGTGAAATGTGTGGCAGTTATACAACAATGTTATTTATTTATTTTCTATGTTGATAACCGAGAATAGCTTTGGTAGTCGTATATATTTTATGTTTCACTATATCCTAACACTGAATGTAAGTCATGTCAGACAGTCATTCATTTGAATAAGTCTAGCAAAATATAATGCATTAGAACGAACTGTAGATTGTTGCATAAACTGTAAATTCAGAAAAGATTTTCTTATTAACAGGTAGATCAAGAACACTGTACTCTAGAAGCGCATCACGAAGGCTGGTTCGAGGTGGCACAGGAGAAGAGCACCTGGAAGGATATGGTGGAGGCTTATGCCCAGCAGTGGGACATTCAAGACTATTGCAAAAAAAATGTAGCTTACTGTGCATAACATTATGTAGTGATTATAATCTCTTCATAATACATATTTACTTACATTTAACTACAATGGCAGCAAAATTGGTCCCTCTCGCTCTACTGTTACTTCACATTTCTGAAGAACTTACCTAAAACGAAAATAAAAAACAAAATTAGCTTAATTGACTCAAAGAAAAACTTTGACCAGCTCTATCATCTAAATCTTTCAACTCCAGAACATTTTATTAAAAAAATAAATCTTCTGGATACAACATAGATTTCTGTTTACTCCACAATTCGCAAGTCAACCCTCTTGTTTCGATGGAGAGAGCCAGTGGGGACGGAGTCCATTGGAATTCCTTATACAATGAAGTGGATTTAATATCGAGAAGAATGCCGCTCTGAAAGATAGCGGCTTGAGTACACGGCCGATTTGTTTGTATGTATTGCGATTATTTGATTTATTAACTGACGTTGGGAAATGCTTGACGTATGTTGGATGATAAAAGGTGAGCGGTTCCTGCTCTGAGTGTGATTGGTATTTTTTTGTTCAGCTACTTTTTTAATGAGGTTTTGTATGACATGTATTGATAAGTACATAAATAATGAAGGTCAACATGTTTTGTGTTAATCGCAAGGTATCTTTGTCAGCAAAAACAAATGACTGTAAAATTATTCTAAACAATCATCTTGTACATAAATCAATTGCATTAACTTCTAATACCAAATTGTCCTAAAACAATAAAAAATAAAAGCTTTCACGCAAAAAAAAATCCGGAAAAATCAGCTACAACAGCGCGTCTGCACAGCCCTGTCACCTTAACCCTGCAACGGCGACCTGAAATTTTATAACACGTCCCGTCGCCTCCGGACCTCTTCTGATCGAATTTTATTTTACGTACTCACAACTTTTTATTGGGCCCAGTTACTTGCGCGACCATCGTTTTGTATTTATGTATTATTTAACGTCCAATCCTGTGGATTTGCATGTATTTGATACCCCTCCGATAGACGACACTGGATTTGGGATAACCCTTTTCGGGGCACGTAATAATACTCAAATATCGTTTAAATTTTTATTACAGGATATAAAAATGATTTCTACGAATTAGGTATGGACAAGGAACTGTTTTTATTAACGTTTTTATTCGTCGATGCGGAAGTGTAGGTTGGTAATAGAAATTATTTATGGGATTACTTGAATTTATTACGTTTCGAAGCGAATATATTACCAAATCTAAGAGAGCAAGGATCAAAACGTACGCAGGTAGAATTATCCTTTTGATTTTCGTTTATAGAAAATCACATGTGCCATGTATTGGCCCTCTTTCCTGCACTTACAACGCTATTACACCATTTTATTCAAAACAGCGCCACAAAATACTATTGAAAAAAAAACAAATCGGCGCGATCCACATCAGCCGCTGTACCGAAGTCAAGACAGACGCTGTAAACACAAGCAATATTGTTACCCGGCCGCAATCTCGTATCAACCGACCAAATAGCTTGGATACTTATGTAAATCGGACCACTATCCCGCTTATTGTATATCTAATTTGATTTCTTTTGCAATACAGTGATGGGATTCAACGAATATTGGTCCTACCTGCCCATCTAATATCGTCCCGGGCCCCGGGAATGTGTGCCGTGGCATTTTCGGGGTTAAAAGATCACTGATACGGACACACAGGGTTTGGGTTTTTTAAAATATTTATGAGGGAGCAGCGGTGAGAGTTCGCGTTTCGGCTGTAATCCAATTTCGGTTTATGTCTTTGGTAACTTACTTATTTTTGTTGGTTGCTAGAACTTTTGGAAGGGTCAAACTGTGTTTTTATAAGTGTTAATTAAGTGATGTTATATTCATGGCGGTGGTGTGAGCAGATGTTTGTGCTGCTAGTTACGAGAAATTAGGGGCTTATTAGATACTTGTTTAATATTAATAAGATTATGTTTTTGTGGAAGTGTAGTTGGTTAGTTTTAGCGAATATCATGTTAGTTAAGTATAAGGAAGTTTGTGTAATGAAATTGGTTTTGGAAAATAAGATAATTTTGGTGATGATGTTTTTAGATTGAGTCGATTCTCTCTGAATCCATAGCAACACTTATTCTCTTAATAATTTAATCATTATTCTCCTCAAAAAGAATTAGGTACATAGATGATTATTCAACGCTTAAAACGGAAATACGGAAATCTATCCCCAATTTTAAAAATCACAGCCTAAAGAAACAAAAGAAAAACCGTCCAACATTCATTAAACGAAACTGCACTCGAAATCATTCTTAGAAATCACGATAAAAGTGTCCGAACCCAAATTAACCACGGCACACTATTGAGCGAAAAAAGTGATACTCCTAACTGATTCGCTAAGTAGTTCGCGTCGGATCTGTCACCCGCATCGGAAGGGTTAAAAAGTCGCGTCGTTAGTTCTTGCGACGCAAAAAAAAAATCGTCGGTCTGTCCGAACTGTCGTTTTTAAGTGACAGGCAAGTCTGTTCGGGCTATTATCTGGACACTGAAACTGTATTGGTGTATCTTTTAATTTTAGGACTGACTTCCATTGCGACTTTTGAATGAGCATTTAAAAAGTTGCTCACACGTTTTTTCTGGTGAAATTAGTGGAAAGAGAGATTTAAAAATTGATACGAGTACGTTTTTGGTGTCATTTTTTTTCGATTCGTTTCAATAGAGCTTTTATGAAGCATTTATTTTAATTGGAATTGAAGGTTAACGAAATCCAGGGCTGCGGGACTGTTCGAAAGAGGTACCGTGGCCCTGGAACACAAAGGGCAAAGAAGGAACATGGATGGGTTTAAGTCAGTGCAAGTCTAACACTCCCCTCCGCTCCGCCCAGAGTGAGGGGTGGGGGGGGGAAATTTGATGATTTCCCATACAAAAAAAAAAAAAAAGGTTAATGAAATGCCTCTTAAATATCAAAAAAAAATGTATCATTGCTTTTGATTTGAAAGCTATAATTCAAATTCAAATTCGTTTATAGTTTCAGTTGAAATGTCAGAAATGTTTGAATGAATGGCAGATGTGAGTAGCAACTCCGGGAACGGACGCCTTGGAAGAACATACACTGACTTTATTGGTGAGGTTCTTCAGAAAGGTCAGATGCGTAATATTCGCAACCGGCGTGCTTGTACGACCAGATGTATGGACGTGGACGAGGCAGAAGGAGTATGTAAGGATCGTAGCAGCGTTCCGTGGGGTCTGCCTACCCCATGCGAAAAAGGCGTAAGTTTATGTATGTATGTGAAATGTCAGTTCTTATAAGTATTACATAAAGGATCGCTGTAACATACTTAAATGGTGCAGGTACAATATTTTAGGGTGTCTTCACCCAGCTTTGGGAGCAGCAACCTTCATTTAAAACCTTGTTTTAGTTCTCTACTTACAGAAAACATGACCTAAAACACCATCAAAACTTCCACTGACAAACGTAATCAGAAACCGTCTCGTTCGACACAAATCACTGTAAACATGTTCAAATACTTGTTTTTTTTTTGTTTGCAACTTGTTCTAACTCATTCGCTTTTGACTCGTAGCCAATGTTAATTTAGTTCAATGCTAGTAAGCACGCTATAGCTCTGTCGGGAAGTTCGCTAACTTATATTATGCAGTTCGGTGACGACAGTAATTAAGAATTTTAGTTGTAAAATGTTATTTTGGTTTTTTATGATTTGTGATGGAAGTGGCCATGTATACTGTGTGAGGCGACAAGTTCTTTAAAGAGTATTCTAATAGGTATTCCTAACTAGTGAGTATCATAAAGTGATTGAAGACCTATTGTTGTAAGCCTATAGCTTTCTCTGAGAAGGAAAGTGTCATAATACACCACGGGGGCCTGTGCCTGTTGTTGGATTTCACGCTTCTCGTTATCTTCACGGTGTTTTCCCTGACCGTTCACAAAACCTATAATGGTTCCTGAACGGGCTTGTAATAATCTCTATCTATGTCTTGATTTAGTAATCTAGATAAACCGAGACGACTTTTTGACAGAAGAAAACATCTCCCAACCCTTCTACAAGTTCCGTTTCAAAGCATTTCCCGAAAGCGCCCGATGGCTCCCGATCTTGCCCGAGCGATGCCGCCTCAAGCGCATTCGTTCACCAACAAATCAACAGCTTTGTAACTGTGACGTCTAGTTAATTAAAACAGCGAAAAGTTGGCGATTTAAAACGCGGACTTTGACAGGATTCGAGGCATAAGCAATAGCGGTTAATTGTAACGATCAACTCAAGGGCAGAAGAGAGGATATTATATTACCTGTGTCTAGCCTTTTCCCAAATACGTAGTACGTACGACTTCAAAACTAACCGGATGTATCTGAATACTAGTAAAATCGAACAACTACCTATCTGACCTGCATAACCCAGTAACTGGGTAATACGATAACCCTTGGTAAGTCCATTGCACATTCACCAGGCCCGTAATAACTGTCAATTATCGACAAATGTCAGCCTGGGCCAAAGATTTAAGGCACTTCCCGAAGCACGGAAGGAATTATGGATGGTCACCCATCCATAATTAAAAAGACATAATTGCACAATATTATAGAAATTAAAAATAAGCTCATCACAAAATTAATTATTCCTTTACGTCATTCTTCTATTTATTAGACCCAAAACATGTTTTATTATCATGATTTAAAATTTTTGAGTGGAAAACTAATTTATTATCTGACTAGTGTTCTAAATCAGTCTGAGGCGCCATATTGCCAAGCATTAAAATTATTCTTAGATCAGATTAAATATAAAGTGATATTAAAAGTTTTATTAATATGATATTTTAAAATAATATAACGTAAATTACTAGAGTTATGAGTACCAATAAATGTGATGGGCCGTTAAACTTCTGCTGATGTCTTCCTGGGATTTTTACGATGAAGATATATTTTGCTTTTCATAATTTCACGTGGGAATAAAACTTATATTGATACTTGAGAATGTCAATCACTTTTAATTTTATATAACTGTAACAATTTTAAGCTGTTTTTAAAATGTATGTTGCAGATTAGAGTATTGAAAAAACCATTAACACATCATTTTAATTACTTATATGCCATTTTCAACCTAAACAGGCCCAAAAGTTTTGCTACCAAAACTCATTAATTACTAATTTACATAAACTAAAACTAGTAGCAATAACACAGAAAATTAATTAATTATTTGCTTAAATCTATAAATAACGTCAGTTTTATAATTACGTTGATATGTTTATAACAAAATATTGATATTTTTGATCCAAATCGAGGTTAATGTTGATTTTATGAAAATGAATCGGAGATTCAAATCCATTTGTTATGGACACAGTTAGGAATATTTATAGGCATTTCTCTTTACATATTTCGTGACGTTCTGTTAATTAATTAGTTTACGTTCTCTAAAACTAACTAATTAATTAATTAAGTCAGAACCACAATTTCTCCAATAGGAGAAATTGTGGTTCTGACTCTTGTCATCCTACGCTATAGAGAACGTAAAGTAAATGAGTCAATGTTTATATGTGGGCGAGTTTTCCACATTTTTACGTAAAAACCGTTAAACTTAACGTGTGAATAATGGTATTGTATTTGAAACTGCGGCCATTTATATGAAAAGTGATGAACATAACATTTTATTGAAGAAAACAACGGCTTTTATTTTCCTGACTTTATTCAGGAATTAAAAAAGATGTCAATTTACTTGTATTTGTCAAAGTGAAAACTATAAATCAGGTAACACTGCTTTCAACAGTAACATTATAAATTTTTAACAAGAAAAGTAAAAGCCCATTAACTTTAGACCATGTAACCCGTTTCAAGCTCTCACTTGTACCACACACCGCCCTGACTGCCGCCCAACTGTCGAACCTAAAGAAACAGTCGCGACACGAACTACCAGCTTATTAATACTTCATACACTGTTCATGCACTTTTTAATGGAAATAATCATGTTCCTGAAACTTGTAATTTCATGTTTGGAACTGAAAAGTTAGTTATTTCTAAGCCAATTGTGGTAAAAATGTTATAAAATCATTGTAGTTTACTGCCTTGTTGGCCTAGTGATCGCAAGCGTGACTGCTGAGTATGTGGTCCTGGGTTCGATTCCCGGGTCGGGCAAAGTGTTATTAGGTTCAGGAATTTCTCAGTAGCTGTCACGGAGTCTGGATTTGTGCCCGGTTGATGGCAACTAACTCGCCCCCTATTACATGGGAGTTAAACATAACAGGCGAACTGTGGGTGTACTTGTTAGGTACACCTCTGTCTAACTCTTCGCGGATCACAAGGCGTGATGTTATGTTTTTCTTATACCGGTACGGACAAAATGCGTGATATTTTACAAATTTGCCTGTCGGAGACTGGTGTTTGCAAGCTTACTGTGACTGACCTAGCCAGCAAATTGATAACTAAAGATATGACATTGGTCAAAGGCTGGAATAATGAACAATATATATATATTCACGTGACTTTTCATGTAAAATCTTCGATTTAGCACTGCGACGAAGCAAATTGATTATGTTACGATCGGTCATAATCTAGTAACTGTATACATATTGAAGTAAAAATGTCCACAGAATACAGAAGTTTTACATAGACGTAGTCACAGGCAAACAAGCACCTACCCTTCATAACAACGCCAGTACAAAAGCACTAGAGGACAGATTAATTTTAAACCGAAAAACTTTATTTATGCAACGGGAATCTAAGTTTGGGACGTAAAAACAGGCGATTTAACGCGATAACGAAGAGGACTGGCTGCACTGTAAGCGAAGAGCCAAAGGGAATAAGAGGTAATGTAGTCCGTTAGAGTATAGTCAGAGACCATAATGTAATGCAACCTTAAAGTCCATCCACCGTCAGTGTTGATGTAAAAGTCAATAATGTTTAGAATATAAGTTTTTAGCCTGACATGGGCACTAACACTATCATTAACACTAAAAAGGGGATATTTAAAAAGTATAAAAAAAATATATTATAATATAAAATAAATAAATATTTTTTTTAAAAATATTGCTAAATATCCCGGTTTTAGTGTTAATGACAATGTATAGAATGCTCATAAGCTTTTCTGTAAACGTTAGGTATGGCCATCCTGAGGGAAGTGGTTGAAGGAGTACGAAAGCTACCGAGATTGCCCTCTTTTATTTAGCATTGTTGTGATTTTAATGTATGGCCGGACTCACCGAGTGATCTATTGATGATTTATCAATGGATGCTACGTTTCATGATCACAAAGATTACGTTTTATACCGAAATATGCACTTACGTTCGTGAACAATGATGTCAAATTGTCAATGCTGTGACATCTGACATGCGATACTCCGCAAAGAATGTCGAATTTGAACGGAAAATGTCAAAAAAGTAAAACTTATTGAACTCCTTTCTGCTAATGACAAGAAAATATGATGAATCATTCAGTCTAGCACAATCGTTTTAGTGACAAGGTAAAATAAAACTTACAAGTAAGTTTCCAATGTTTATTTTTGTAAAACAAAAACTGTAAGCATTAAACCCGTATACACCCGACAGCGGGTCACAAGTGAACTAGTCTTGAATGTCACACGAAATTAGCGACGCAGTGAACTTTTCGAATTTAACTTAGTTTCATAGAAAGTATACGTCAAACGCCGCAGTCGAAGCTAGGAGTCAAATTAGTTTATATTTTGTTAATAAGTTTCAGTTTTTTGTGGTTAATTATGTTTTTCTGGAGTGGCTAGCATAGTGTGGGACGTCCCCAGCTAGATGGAACGGCGACCTTAAATTAAAAAGGTGGTTGGGTGAGATTGGATACGAAGGGCTGTGGACAGGGTGTAATGGTGCAGCTTGGGAGAGGTAGTTAGGTAGTCGGTTAACTAGTCTTACCAGTGGACATCGTAACATAAACAGAGCATAACATCACGCCTGTAATCCCCGAAGGGTTAGGCAAAGGCGTACCTAATAGTACACCCACATTTCGCCAGTTATGTTTAAGTCCCATGTAATAGGGGGTGAGCATATTGCCATCGACCGGGCATAAATCTAGGCTCCGTGGCTACTACTGAGATATTCCTGATGGAAAAACCCAATAACACCCGGGAATCGAACCCTGGACCTCATGCTTAGCGGTCAGATCTAATGTAGGGTATTGTATTACCCAGTACTAACCGGGTTGTGGAGGTCAGATAGGCAGTCCGCTCATCGAAAGTACCTACTGGTATCCAGCTGCATCCGATTAGATTGGAAGCCGACCCCAACATAGTTGGCTAAGCTGATGGATTCCGTAGGGTATCAGTAGGTACACTAAAATCGGTTAACTGTGATTATTATTGACCTATACTAGTAAAGAGGAAAAGCACACATTAATAGCTTTTTTGGTAGTTTCGTTTAGATCAGCTCAGCAATTCTTAGAACTAGCTGTTTCTTTCGAAGAACCCAATGACGTTCTTCCATATCACGATATACCTAATGAAGCTGTTTTCCTTTTTATTTTGGTAGTTTTTTATCGACAAGAGAGAGAATTCAAGAAATTAGTTTTATAATTATTTATTTAAACTTTATGAACGGTAGTGATAGTACAAGTCGACCTTTTTTTAAGCATTCCAAACAATTGTAATCCAATAATCTAATTTCCAAATTAAACTTTAATGACATCAACATAAGGTAATATTTAAAAACTCCGTAGTTACCAGTCGCACATAAGTTTACATGAAGCACCTGCATGCTACACCGGCGCCAATGAGCACTAATCAATACGGCAGCAGAAGGTGGCGAAAAATAACGAATGTTGTATTACTGACGATCGTGTGTTTCCGTACGCTCAGTCTGTACTGTTAGCAGAACAATCTAAATGTTTGTTTGAATCGTATTATAGAAATTTTGAATGAAGTTTTGTGTTAGGAGGTAGATAAACGATATGGTTCAATATCCAGAAAATATTTGATGATAACTCTAATACAAACACAAAAACTCTTGACAAATGGAAACGTAGCGGAAAATACTGAATTATAACAGTAGTCATTCTGTTTCAAATAGTGTTTTTTTAAAAAAAACGTAATATGTCTATGAACGTTGATATCTTCATATGTACATATTCATATGGTTTTTTTTAACATAATATCTTTTGTTTAAAACACTCACTGATCTTTCCCCCATCTCATATCAGCATTAACAAATTTTCATCAGCAGTTCATCACAAACATCACAGTCACCCATCTAAAATTTAACTCAAAAATCCCCATTACATTTGCTAACCCTCCGGCGGCGTATGCAGCTACGTCCCCGTAATCGACGGCCGGTCGGGGACGTATTGGGTCGTCGCTGAGACGCCGCTGGCTCTCTGTGTTTTTAAAGCTTTCTTCTCCCCTTTCCACCCCCTCCCCACGAACGCCCCTCAACAATCGATGGACGGCGTCACGTTAGTGCAGCGCCCGATCAAGTGCATACGTGAGGACTTTCTTTGATGCGTCTTTGTGCGGACTCGGTAGGATAGGGTTAATTGTTTAGTTCTCTTTCTAATGTTGGCAGTTTCGTGTGTGATGTGGTGTGGTGGATGTTGCTGTTAAGTTTTTGTTTTGGCGTTTTATGTTATTTAGTTTTGCTTTTAATCGAGTTTTTACATAGAGTTTTATTACAGAACTTTTCAACCTTAAAAACGTTCTTACATTACCCTCTTCTGCTTACCTTGTTTGGCGAAGATACATATTGCAAGCTAGATCCATTGATTGATAGCGCTGATCATAAATCTTCATAATTAAGTAAATAAATAAATTTAAAAAAATATTGCTATAAAACAGGCACCGATCTCATCTCGTTTTAAAACATAATTTATTTTTGAAGTCTCGAAGGGTTATTTACAAATTACAAAACATATAATTCTGTAACACCTCCAAGTCAATAAGTTAACAAAACTAACGTCCAAAACTAATCAGAACCCGAATTAAAACTCAGGTCGTTTGGACCACCCCGCAGTACAGGGTTGGGTCTTTGTGAAAATTGTTTACAGTAGCGAGTTGAATTTCTTGCGACTGCCGTCTGCGGCGGTGATGTGACAACTTGTCAGTAACAGACTGCAGTGCCGTCATGTGAAATGCAGCTTATAAATACAATGCGACTGCTAGATACAGTTTTTGTGTCGGGGAATTAACGTGGTGCTTGTTAATTTGTGGGAGAAAAGTTTGAGTGTGAGTTTTTTGACAGAAGCTCATATGAATGATACAGACGGGATAGTCAAACCAGCTTCCATCTTGGACACTAAGATTTTGACCACGATATGAGATATTCTCTAGATTCGTGACCGTGTGAGTTGATGGCAACAGACTCACCCCCCTTTTTCACCGGCTTTAAACTTTTGACGGCATGGTTGGCGCAGTGGCTGAGGGATTGGCTGCTGCGCTGCGTGTCGGCGGGTTCGATCCCCACTCGGACAAATATTTGTATGATCTACAGGTAGTTGTTCCGGGTCTGGCTGTTTGTGTATGTGAGTTTAAATGTTTGTAAACGCGCCCACGATACAGGAGAAATTCCTAGTGTGGGGCAAAATTTTTAAAAATAAAAAAAAATAAACATAACTGGTAAAATATGTGTATACTATAGCACACCTCTGCGAACCGTTCGGGGTAAAATGAGGCGTGATGTAGTTGTGTGCTAGCGAAAGAAAAGCGGCCAGTAGAGCAAAATTCCTAAAATTCGTAATCATGAATATAACTTCAGGGAAACGGTTGTTCATACTACAAATAAAAAATTAAAACTGAATACCAAAGGTTATTAAAACTGGACCGACCGGACATCAAACTTGCGTCACACTATATTCTATTAAGCTGTCCTTATACGACTCCACCAAGATTGACACAGATCTCACTTATGACTCATCAACTAAGCCAATATTG
Organism: Noctua janthina; assembly: GCA_963576755.1. Taxonomy (NCBI): domain Eukaryota; kingdom Metazoa; phylum Arthropoda; class Insecta; order Lepidoptera; family Noctuidae; genus Noctua; species Noctua janthina. Next base: position 18,063,985 of record OY755058.1, read on the forward strand.
CACAATATTAAACAATCAATATCCACACAAATCTTTTTTTGTTATTTATATCAATGTTTTCAATAAATAATTCATCGGAGAGACAGACGTAATGTCAATAACCCGAATGAATATAGTCCTCATCAAACTGACGGAATTCTCGTAAATATTCAATTTTTCCGCTTTATAAAGAGCAAACTTTGTGTCGGATGCTCGCATTTTATCATAATTATGAAAACGAATGATTGGTTGAAACAGCTCACTCATTTGATGTGACATTTCATAATCAAGTAGCTTTTCAGAGCACGGATTTGTTTGAATGGTATTAATTAATAATCGTTTTTCGTTTTAAATCTTCAATGAAACGTCATAGAAGTAGCCGAGTGTATGAGATAAAGGAGGATAACCTAGGCATTTTGAATCAGAGCATAACCAACACATACTGGTTCTTCTCCTGAAAACCAGCCTTCAGCCTTCCAGCCTCTCTATGTGAGGGAATATACGCTGTAATCCACCACTCGGACCCGGTGCGGGTTGCCACATATCTTCGAAGTTTGGTTTTGGATTATACTCATAATTAAATATTGATAGATTAAATTTATTTCTGATTATGACTGCAGCCAACCTTCCCTTTCCATTCAACCCAGCCATTGCTTACTACTCCTTAAAATACTTCTTTATGGATTGTTATTTAGGTCTAACTATGCATTCTTAGTAGAACCAGTTTTTCTTCTGCATTCACTTTTTCACAACAAAAGCTCAATCTCCCCGAACCCATCAGCTGCGATCGCATCCACCGATCAATAGCAGCACAACAAACTAAGACGGAGCGTCAGTAAGACAGCTCTGAACAATTCAGTCGCGGCTGTCAGATAGACAGTTCTGAGCACTGACGTGACGGTCCAGTGTGGGGCGAGTAATAAGAGATGGGACTGATTTTTAATAAAAAATATTTAATTAAATAATAACGTTTGATGTCGCAGTGATAGCTGATGAAGTAGAGTCCTCACTCGATAGAAGTGTTAGCAAACCTATAGCTAGGTTGGATGATATTCTGAAGATCACGGGTAAGTGCTGGTTGAGACTCATACAGACCAGGGAAGCATGGCTCAAAAGCAGGAGGCTTATACTCAGCGGTGGGTGACACAACGCCACAAATGATAATGATGTTGTTCTGAGAAAGTGTTAGCACGCGATGTCATCTGAACGAGACCATCTGAAGCAAAGCCTGTCCAATGATTGCTGAACATATGTACATGAAAAACCCTTGCATGATTTAGAAGGCATACCAACAGATAAAACGACCGAGAATTAAGTTAAATTAATGAAATCAAGATTTCATGCGATGTAAAGACTTGATGAAAACATTTTCCGCAGTAGCTCCAGATAGTAAAAAGAACTGACTATAAACAACCAGCCACAATCGAGTGAACTGTCCTAAGAACTATCTGGAAACAGTCTCGCAGTCGTCACCAGCGTGACAGTAGCACTGAGTCCTTGCGGCGTGCTGTAAGCTGTGAGATAGTCACAACTTGTAAAGGAGTAATGCTTCAAACTAAAGGCACAGATACTGTAAAGAAGTGTCTTGGAACAGTTGAGTCGGTGTCCTTGTCGGGCGTGACAGTCTTGTTCTGACGTGACATCACTGACTAGATGTTGTGTGGTGCAAGTGGCACAGAAAATATAGTTTTCGAACCAATACGTTAAGGGAAGGTAGCATCAACGAGATGATTTGCTAGTGACAGGAAAGGCAGGCAAAAAGTGTTGTTAGTGATTGACGACTTTCGAATTCAGAGTAAGTAGAAAACACAACTTTGAAGGGAAAGTAAATGTGAAGATCCCTTAACAAAGAAATTAGTAAAGATTACAATGAGCAAAAGAGAGAATTTTGCGTGGTAATTTGGGCAACCCTGCCTCCCAAATCTCCTACACCCATTACTTGGGCCACGAAAGCAAGTCTGGAGTGAAATTTCCAGCGGAGGCGAGTAAACTTGGGGACGTGGCTGCGACAGGGATGCTCGCGTCATCTCGATGCAAGTTGATAATGCAAGCGTGTGCCCGACGGTTGTTTTAACTTCAGGCGCTGAAACTATCAACTGTCGAGCAGTGATTTCTTGGAGCAGGCTTTGATGGCGCGTCTCTGTTTTCTTGGGAAGATGTTGGAGCTGACAGTTGAAGAGGTTGTATGCGATTCTTGGTGATGGTTTGACTGGAGACGCTGGTATTAGATGTGGACTTGGGATTGGTTTTGATTGACGATGGCAAACTTGTGACATACTGTTCACTGTCGTAGCATCTGCAATTGATAAACTTCAAACCAACTTAACGTCGCATCAACGTTGGTGGCTGGCGCGTAGTTGCTTACTAGAAAGTCAAATTCTAGACAGATTCTCTTTTATTATGTTCGCTTGATGTTGATCCGGAAAATTTTGGAAAAGAAAAAATATTTCTCAGTAAAAATTTTCACATTATTCCAGAAATTTTGTTTGAAAGTTTTACCGACATAAAACTCCATAAATCCTGACCTACATCGCCATTAAAACTGCACCATAAGAACATAACACGGCGCAATATCCCGAGGATGGCATTGTAAACCCGTCCATCCACCGTTCTTCAGAGGACGGGCTAGAGTACACCCGTGACAGTCATTTAAGACAGTGACGTGACACCCCCACCACCTCGTTCTGCGCCCCCCCACCCGTTTCTCCCGCCAGATGGATTGATATTGCTGCACCGAGCAGACGTAAGAAGCGATAGCATACGGGAAATAAAAAATATAAAGTACTGTTATAGTTTTGAATTAAATGGGAAATTATGTTTGTGCGCTTTGGAATGGGGCTGTATTTCTTTTTGTTTTCGACTCTTATTGTTTGTTTGCCAACCAACTCGTTTGTTGTGCTACTGAATAATATTTTTTTTTATTAAGTAATTATTAATAATTATATACAATGGTAGTCTCGCGAATCAATCCTTTGACAAATTCCTGGATATATTGTGAGTTCCTGAATGCAGGACGTGCACAAAAGACAATGCAGAGAAAGGACAATGAAGTAGATATCTCAGATAATTTCTTCATATATATTGAGTTTTACAGCTTATTTAAATCATAATTCGATGTAATTCTAACAGCACACTACCTTTATTTTCGATTTAAGTAAATATTTTTAAAGTAAATAAAATACGGGATGGACACCGACGCGAAAACGGTTACCACGTGTTCACTACATCATTCTGAGCAATGATATACAATTTGACCGTGTAGGTATTGCACTTTTGTAGGAAACAGCTGATTTTTTTAAAATAACCGATGAAAAATTTATATGTGGGCTCAGAATGATGTAGTGAATACGTGGTAACCGTTTTCGCGCCGGTGTCCCTTCCACCCCGTATTCCATGATTTCATATGCCCCAAACCAATTACATAGTTCAACTACGTAGAGAAAAACTACTGCACTCCTTTTGTAATTACAGCTCCGTACAAAATAATAAAACCGCATCAAAACCTGCAGAGCACGCGCCATTAGACAGCTAAAAACATTTCTATTTCGCTACACTTCAAGTTGAAAAGTACGGCGATGGACGCAAACGAGACGCCGGCCCGGCGTGATGGCGATCCTGAGACAGTGACGTGACACGGAGAGCCACCCCTTCACCCCCCGCCCACGTCACCCACCACCCAGGGGGTGCATATTGACCCACCCCGGATAATAAGGGGGTTATGCACTGAGGAGCGCACAAGTCGAGGCATCTTTTGTACGAATGTATGTTTTTAGAAATATAACTACTATTAATTTTCTATTGGGGAGTTTTGCGACTTCTAAAGTATTGAAGGAAGGTTTTCTTTTCGATTCATTACTGCGAACCTTTTTTTGTGATTACGTACTTTGGAATTTGAGTTTTCTGCTTGATTGAAGTCAAGTGGAAAATTTTGAGGGAAAGATTTTTGATTACAGAGTTTGATTAAAAGATATTATGCTAGAAGTGTCTCAACTTATTACATATTTTATCGTTTTCTTTTTCAATCTCTTTTACTTCAGTGAGTGTTTCCAATCAACTTTTTTATATGTTTTCCAGTTTTGAAAATATATTCATATTTTGACAAGAAGTCTTCATCTGAGTAAAATTTACTTGTAATTCGATTATCTGGAACTGAATGAGAGACATTCATACGCAAAATTAAAAAAAATCCTTTTCATCACATCACTCGGAAAAACTAAAACCAAATAGAAGTGAGTGGACGGCATGACTCGACGACGTGGACAAGCCGTCATTTGCACAAAATTAAATACCCCTCAAAGACGGACGGGGCGTTCGTCCACCCCACGTCGGGGGCACAGATGGATTGATATTGCCCCACGATGCAGGTGGGCACATCTCGGCACAACGATTTATAAAGTAGTGTCTTATGCTGACTGTACTTTGTGTTGTTTTAAATTGCACGTATAGTGTATGTAGTGGATATGATTAAAATGGGTGAGGTTTCATTGTAGAATAGAAAAATGCTGAATTGTTTTAGCAATTAAATGTGAACTAAACTGCTTTCTCATTTATAGATAAGCTTGGCAATAGTATTTGATTTACAAATATTAAGTGTTACCCAAAATGAAGTCATTTGTGACAAGTAAACATTCTAACAGCAATAACATTAATGGAAAAGTCTAAAATATATTGAAATGGTCTACTAGGACTCCGAAATGCACAGGTAATGAAAGTCAAATTCCATTCATCAAATCCTTTAAGGAAAGATTCCATCGAACTCAGACATAAAAAAACACAGATCATCCCTTCTGCTAAAATAATACCAGTCTGATTGAATATTGAAAGACCTATCGCCCCTCTCCCTTTTAGTACCCCTGATCAGGCATAATGAAATGAATCCCAATGAAAATTTCACTCCAACAGGAACAATAAGCCCGACCCTCGAATCGTACAAACAAAAAATACCAAAATTAATAGTCAAAAGTCGGAAAAAACAACATCCCTCTCTTACACGCCATAAAAACGCGACAAAGACACATGTCCTCCCTTATTATCTTCAATTAAGAAACTCCGATAATGTAGTGTGACATACGGACAAAATGTCCAGACTACGTAGACCTGTGAACACGTATCACAACTTCACAATTAGGGCTCAAGTTGAATAAGTCTTTTGCATCTAAAAAATTGATGGTACATTTTATTTACGCCATTTCCAACCCAGTTCCACCGTGATAAAAGTGGTGGGACTGCAACAGGGAAGTTGCCGCCGAGTTGCCCGTGAGTGATGGCCGGTGGACGGTGACTGATGGGTTCCTGTAACACGTGATTAGTGGATACTGCTCGCTCCCGTAATCTGGGATAATGAGTCGTGATGGTAATCATTCTGTGGTCATGGACTGAATGACAGATGTCATTATTTGTCTTTTTTCGCGGACATAACATGGGGTAGTGTAATTATGTCGACTGTTTTTCAAGGAGACATTTCGTAGGGAATATGGAATAGGAGACTAATGTCTTAGTATGTCATGGGCGCTGTATGTAGGCGTCCATTGATTGATTGCTTGGTACTCTGTCCGGCCTTCGGTATACAAAATGAGGGATGGATACTGACAAGTTTGTGCGATACAAGCTTTGGAAACCTATCGAAAGCAAATATTCAAACGGATGTAGAAACTTCGTTGTTGAAGAAAAAGGTGTTTTAAGGGAAAAAAATATTTTACAGGTCTGATTTTCATAGGTATCATTAAAAGATCCTACGAAAGTGATGATCATTATATGTATGACGTCATAAGTTTGATATGGCTGGGCAGTTAGCCGCTTTTGGAAATCAGTCAGCTTCTTACCTTGATATCAGGCCAATCTTTTATTAGCAACAAACTAAAATAAACTTCTCCCATTTGAATACTTAAATGATGTCCTTGCATGCTCTTAAAAATACATCCAAAAACCGTCATACAAGCAAAATGCAATTTCAAAACTGTAAACACGCGTCCCTTCCATATACAGCTAAAACTTCACTCGAACGAGGCAATAAATAGGATTTGATCACAAAGCTGTCAGTTGCAAATATTATAGACACTCCACCGGAAGCGAGTCACAGCTGTCAATGTCATGCGATTGTGTCACTTCCTGTCGCGAGAGGCGATTTGACGAGGACGTATGTGTCGTGGGGTTTTTAAACCAGGAATATGTTGGGTGTGTAGGGGTGGTATTGAATGTTGCAGGGAATACTAGTCTGCTTAGCTTTTGGCTAAACTCTTTAAGAATATCGTATTGGTTTACTTCAGACAGTTACATGTCCTTTTGATAACTGTTAAAAAGCTTGTACAAAAGAAATGATCTAATGGTATGAAATTCAAATCTTCCTTCCAATATGTTACCTGGGATCAGCGCCATTCTCACCAGTCAACCAATATGTTGTGAAATTCAGATGCAGTTTAATTATTTGCAGCTATTATTGAGGTGCTGTTGTCAATTGGCATGTTTGGTTTGGTGATACGACACAGAACCAACGTGTGTTAGTAATTATGACTTATAACCATATAAGTCATGTTACTAACTAACGTTGGTTTTCGAAAAAAAAATTGGTTGTCGAAATGCTCTTTAAAAATATGAATAAAAACCGGCAGTCTGAGTCGGACTCGCGCATGAAGGCATTTTAATTTATTTGTTGTTATATATATAGCAGCAACAGAAAGAGAAAGTGGAGCTCGTGGCTAAATAATAACAGCCGCTCCAGTCGATCTTTAGTTTAAGCCGTGCTAGCCTAGGTTGGTCTGTGAATGGGTGACCGCCCATTACATACCGAGTTTCCTCCGTGCCTCGGAAAGCACGTTAAGCCTGTGGTCCCGGGTGTCATTTGTAGATCTTTGACAGTCGTTAGGTAGTCAGTGGCCCCAAAGTCTGACAACCAGTCTTACCAAGGGGTATAGTATTACCCCGGGGGTAGTATGATCGTATTATCGTATAACTGGGTTGTGGAGGTCAGATAGGCATCCAGCATCCGGTTAGACTGGAAGCCGACCCCAAAATAGTTGGGAAAAGGCTAGGCAGATGATGATGAGCAGCAACAGAAATAAACATTTTGTGAAAATTTTAACTGTTACGGATCATGAGATACAAGCCCGCTGAAAGACAGACGGACGGACGGACAGCGGAGGCTTTGTAACAGGGTCCCGTCGGTTACCCTTCCTAGGAACCCTAAAAATTAAATCATTAAAGCTAAAGGTGAATCAAAAACCTGCCATTATGCTCATCATTATTAACCATATTCCTTACAAAATCCTTAAATTAATATTGAACCCGATACAACCGATAGGATCTGCCGTTCCCATAACGCCGTGAGCTACATTACTAGCACATGCGTCCGGGGCGGGCCGGGAGGCCGGGACGAATCGTACACGGTTCACCTGTCCTAATATATTTCAGTGTGTTGTTGCCTTCAGGTATATCTTTACGGGTTCACCGCTATGCTTACAGGAGGGAGAATGCAGATGTTTGATGCAGAATTTGTGTCTCTTCATGGACTGCGGTAAAAAGAGAATCTTACAAAAATTTACGTCTTTGTTTCATAGGGATAGGCAGACACCATTACTGGTCCAGTACTTTAGACAACAATTTCAATTAATTGAAACTTGACTAAAATCTATTTTGTGTGACATTTAACAAGCGTGGTAATGGTCTATACTTGCTAAAGACTAATTTTGATAATCTAAAATTAGATTAAAGACCTCACAACGTCCTCTACCGTCCCCAATGCTTCTCTTATACAAAACATACTTAGGTTTAATAATGACATACTTATCTACCACTTTAATCCCACTCCTTCAAATCAAGCTCCCCCCCTTTTTGGTCCCAAGGTGGCCACCATTAATTCTTTTTGTCTCCCACTGCAATCTTTTTTTTCTTTTAAAACAAAAACCAACCTTCATTTGCTGGCACGCGAGCTTTACATATCAACGTGTTGTCCCTGAGTTTTCTTTTTTATCCACGATGTTTGTGCACTTTCTACGGGTTAAGATTACTTGGGAGGTAATGAAAGGATGTAGGAAATTGGATAGTGTTCCTGTAATGAGATAAATAGAGTTATTAGTGGTTGGAGGTTTTATTTAGAAACTGGGTAATTGGGTATAGTACTACGAGTTCAGTCTTGGAGTGGATAGTATGGGGTTGTAAGTTCGAAGCTAGCATGTGACGCTTTTGACATGAAGCTGTTGATATAAAGTATTTAAGCTTATTTGAATGTGTTAACTCACATTTTTGTGGTCCAGGAGGTTAAAGGAACCGATATAAGATTTAATCCTGACTAGTGGGTACTAATCCTCGAAACGACTGGCCCACAGCGAAGAAAACACAATAAACGAAACTTTAGACTGATATTGATATAATGCAGGAAGCATATATGGTGACTGGATAGCCAATCGACAGACGAATATTCCGACAATCTTACATGTCCTGAAAATGTGTCTATTTTAAAATGGTATGGTAGATAGATATTTCGTATTGTCAGTATATTAACTCAGGATATAGAAAGTTGATAGCCAATATAATAATAATAAATTCCATAAAGAAGCCAGTCAGCATATGAGCATACGAGACGAGATAAACACTCGCTAAGTACTAGCACAATAATTAACCCGAACACACGCTCATTAGCTTTCTTTGTTCGTGCTATAAAGGCGAGTGCACAAGAGCGGACGGATAATATTTTTTGGGCTGAGTGCATACAGGATCACATCGCGCCTTTACAATCGCCAGCCTGACGTCCGCAGACTTGCTCCGCCGCAACGGGGTGAACATATAGTGATGAGCGACAGCGATTCGCCTGAATTGTTGAGGTAGTCGCTTTATGTAATATACTGGTATTTTCAGCTGCATCATGTATTCAGTTATAAGGGAAGCCGACCTATCAAAGATAGGATAAAGGTTAGGCATATGATGGTGGATGTGATTGATAGGAGGAAAAATGGTTAATAGAAAATTACTGGAATACATAATCTATATCAAAATTGAAAGAATTTCTACAATTCTTTCGGCATCAGAAGTTCTCTGGCACGGAGACGATTGGCAGAATATACATTAGGACTTATTTTAACAGCACTGGTCACATAGAAAATCAAATAATTTAAACTAAATAAAAAGTGAGTATAAGCTGTCTCAAAAGACAAAAAATCGCACCCCTCATTTCAACCCCCACTCGCTACCTCTCGTCACTAACCCACCATCCTTAATTCGGCAACACATAAGCAATTTCCCGCTAGCGAAATAAGCGAATTAAAATCGCCTCAAAGCAACTGCTAGCAAAGAAAAGCCTGCATACGTCGAGGGGTTTATTTTTAGCTATTTACCCCTCCAGGGGGTGACTGACGAACGGTCAGCCTTTGAACGCGTTTGTTTAGAGTTGAAATTTTTAATTTTAAAGTTGTCTTTAGTGTAACTCTACCGTTGGATTGTGGGGGGAGTTTTTTAGATGTTACTGTTTCTTTTGCTTTTGACTTGGAGTTGTGACTTCGCTGAAATTACATTTGAAATATGATTACTTTCACATTGCTGTGAAGTTTAACTGTTTTTTTACTGTGGTAGTAGCTGAAATGGCACTTACCCCACAGTCGTCAGACTACTGCAATTGCAGTTACTTTACGTCAACTTAGGACACAATACATCCTGTGGGTATTTATAATCATTTGTACCATCTCTGTTTCGCAGGGCGCCATCTATCGGTTCCAAAACTAACCTATCTGTCACGCAGGAGCCAATCATAATCGTTCAAAAAATGTCATTGAAAACGTTTTTGTGGTTTCGGAAATCAGCGTGTACGAACACAGATCCCGTTTGATGGCAATAGGCTCGCTCCTTATTACATGGGACTTAAACATAATTGGCGAAATGTGTGTATACTATAAGGTACACCTCCGCCTAACTCTTCGGGGATTACAGGCATGATGTTACGTTAAGTTATGAACACAGTGACGTGACTTTTATATTTTAAGAAGAATTTTACATTCCGCCCGTCACTCAGAGAAAAGTTACACCTGTAGAAAAGTCTTCTCTGCTTGGAATTTTACCGGACATTACATCAAGCCATTTCACATTAAAATATATCAACCGTAGCATTCCTACATCATTCATGTTAATTAAAGCATCCGTTATTACGATTGAGGACATCTCATTGGACGAGATGTTTCACATTCTTTCATAGATCATTCTTTAATTACCCACTTTTAGAATATGTGGGTAAGATGCTGTAATCACAGGAAAGCAGAGTATATTACATTTTTCTTTTGCAATAAATGTAATTAAAAACTACATTAATTACATCTCGTTTCTCTCCCGACTCGTTCGTTGATCTAGTAGTCGGAAGTGTGAATCGTGAGAGCATGAGGTTTTCGATTTGATTCTCAGGCCAGGCAATAAGTTATTTGATTTTGCCATCAAAAACTATCAGTAACAGTCCGGATTCTGTCTGTCTGAATTCACCCGGTTGTTGATAATAGGCTCACCCTCTATGGCATTATAGCACTTTAACATAACTTAAAATAATTCACGCCTTGTAATCCCCGAGGGGTTAGGTAGAGATATTTCTAACAAGAACACCCACATTTCACCAGTTAAGTTTAACACCCATAACCCAGCCAATTGCCATCAACCGGGCACAAACCCAGACTCCGTGGCTGCTATTGAGACATTCCTGATAGTAACACCTAATAAGATTTTGCCCGGCCCGGGAATCGAACCCAGGACTTCATGCTCAGCAGTTGAGCTCGCGACACCTTAAATAAGAAACAGCAACTTAAAATAAGTGGGTATTATATGTGGCTATTGTATTATATTCAATTTCCTAGACTTCTGTTTATGTCTCCATGAGTTTATGTATTCCAGAGAACACAGGCACAATGATATGTTACTTACATTGTGATGTAATTCTAAGATTGATTGCACCGTTTCAAAACTGAAAACGGTCTGTGATTTTCATTTGTTTTAATGAAGCAGCCTCTTCGTGATAGGTTATTGTTGCTTGGAGTCATTACTCTTTGCGTGAGCTTTTTATAGCTCGCAGTTCTTAGTATAGCTAGTATAGCTGGTGTACTACCCCCAGTTAGAACTTGTCTGTTTAGATGCTTTATCACGTTTATAGTTTTTCATGATATTTTACATGGCATAGAAAAGTCTTCTAATAATTTTCGTGACAGAGGGGCTAACAGAGCTTCAGTCTTCAGAATTACTGTACTACCTCCTTAGTTCTTATGGGGTTAGATTCTTCTAGATTATTACAGGTAAGGCTTATTATATTGCCGTCTTATGACGACAGGCCGTGTCGACGGCGCGTTCGTGTTCCACGTGCGCCTCAAAGAGATGTCAGCAAATAAGTAGGGGTCCGCAAGGACCGATGCCTGCCAGGGCTGCGGGACTGTTCGAAAGAGATACCGTGGCCCTGGAACACAAAGGGCAAAGAAGGAACATGGATGGGTTTTAGTCAGTACAAGTCTGACACTCCCTTCCGCTCCGCCCAGAGTGGGGGGGGGTCATTTGATGATTTCCCATCCGGAAAAAAAAAAAAAAAAAAAAGGCTTATTATATTAGCACTGCTTTTCATGTGGTTCTAGATTTTGATTGAAGGGTGTGATAATAATAACAGAGAAAGAAGTAGCCCTTTTTTCTTACAGGGCTTAAAAATTAAATGGATTCACAATCATTCCGCTATCCTCTTAGCTCCTTCATCAGAACTCCTTTGAATTCGGACCAGACCATTTTACAATCCCTAATCAAATTCGTACAGTCCACAACAAAAGTACATTGACAAAAAGAAGAGCAGCTCATTAAGTACAATCGTTAATTGCGCAGTCAAATCGAACGCTACCTAACTTCATTACATTCTTCCGTTAATACGACATCGGACGGCGCCGTGCGGGGCCGTCCGGGGCCGTCCGGCGAGTTATGCAATGAGCACCCTCCCAGTCCGATCACGTGCGAAACGGACCGGGCGCTGCTAATTAAAAATCGAAGGATTTTTGTTACTAACTGTACTTGTTAGGTATCGCATCGTATCGATAGACTGAAGGTTTTTTGTCGATCGCGGAATCTTGCGATAAATTGCGTATAGATATGGCGCGGCCCTAAAACGGAAGCGTGTCCGGGTTTTGTGAACGGTAGCATATCTATAGATAACTGTAGCCTTGGGTGGAATAGGTTCTTGTTATTTTTGGAGATTTCTGTCGACAGATATGAATTTTTCGAGTTTGATTACGTTTGCTGATATTGGGTGAAGATGTTCAAGATACGCTTTTCCTTTTATTTTTCAGCAAGATCCTTTGTAATCATGGATGTACCACTATAACATTTTGAAAGTCAGCTTTTCTTGTGAACTTTGGCTTAGTGATATAGTAGTAAACACGCTAATGATATCGTACATACTGTGATTGACAATACGTACCTGCTCTAAATTACTCCGATACAATCAGAAACGCTTTAGCTTATGATTTACACCCAAGACGGTATTCTGAGCGCCTGCTCGTTTTCAATCGACCTGTGAGCCTGAACCTACCATTTCATTATCAGAGTAAATAACTGTTGATTAACTTTACCCTGCCATAGTATAAAGAAGCTACTTCAGCATTTTCCCAAATGCCGCAGTAATTTTAGTCGCTCGACTTTTCTACTTCACAGGTCAACACGAAAATTCTCTCCAATTTAAAACAAAAACGACACATTCCTGAAAGCACCTACGCGAAAAAAATATAAATAAAATATATACTCAAGTCAACGTCCTACATACAACAACTTGTACGTATTTCTTTACTATTACAGCCACCCCCGCTCTCCCCGCACCCCACCTTACACTCCGGATCTCATGCTTACAAACTGTCGCATTACCGGTCCATCCTTGCCGACAATACCCTGACATTCCTCCTCAAAACTCAACTCTATCACCTCGCAATAAGGACTACGTGTCGCGAAAATGTGACTGCGGAACGCAAACGAGAAAACTTGTCAATGCAAATTGAACTATATATTCAGAAGCTAAGGTTGAAGTTTGCCTGTAGTGCACTCGGTATGGTAATGATAATTCTAAGCAAATGCCATAAGGAAATAAGCTGAGTGGTTCCTTTTGGAATTGTTTACTTGAGAAGATTTCGTTTGGGTAAACAAAAGGTGGACGATGACCATAGGGTGGTGACACACCATCCGAGCCTTTAGTGCTCACATTACCCTGCTGGCAGTTGATGGAAGACAGATGGCTAATTTATAGATACCTCAGTTTCATTATGCGTACAACTACTAAAGAGGAAAATTTAAAATGTTCAAAGCTAAAAGGCATTGTTGATCTATTAAACAAGCTTCCCTTTCTTCTATGTTTCATTGACTATGTTTATGAGGATCACGCAAAACAAGCGACTACTGAATATAAGCCTTCTTGTAGACCGTTAAAGGCTTCATTTTCAAATCACCAAAGCCCATATTTGGCAGTCAGATTGATAACTGCAACCCAAAGTATGCTGACACCCTCTCAACCCTTACCTAGAGGCAGCTTTTTCAGCTCCAACCTTCGAACTAGAATACATAACAGTAACTGATATTATAGTCGTCTGTACTACACTCGATATCAAACGACAAGACCTTCAATAGAATACGAATAGAGCAATATTCAGTTACCATAATCTAACCTCACTGCTACCGTCTAACTGCAAACAAAACCAGCTACTGTGAAAACCGGTTAAGATTCCAAAACTGTCAATATTTACAAGGTCATCAACACAAACTATCGAATAAAGAAACCGATGGCAATCATCGTAATCGGCCGGTTACAAGACAATGCACTACCACAACAGAGGGCCATTCTGAAAGCGCTCAGTACTAGCGACCAATCGCGTTGAGTGAAAACTGCCATAAACGCCGCTGAATAGCCCTGCCAGATCAGTTTGAGACGCGGAACTAGGTAGAAAGGTTTTGCATCAGTGAGGCTTTGGAATGGCTACTGAATTGTAAAGACGGTAGTCGGTTCTGGGGTGATAAGAATGTGTTATAAACTGGAATTTATTATTGTATTGTTGAGGAGTTGGTAGATAGTAGAATTTGAGTTTACATGGCGTTATATGATACAAAATGTAAAAAAGTCACTTAGGGAGAGGCACCCCGTGCTAGATTAAGGTTTTCAAATAACATCTTTAAGAAAACAATACCTTTACCCAATTTATTTTAAAACTCCATTAAAGTAATTCAAACAGCAATCCCCAAACGAATTCAATAAACAACCCAGCCATAACCAGAGAAACAGGACAAACATCAAAATTTAAAATCGCTTTCACAGAAATTGAGGATAAGAGAAACAGTACAATGTGGCTATTAGCAGTAACTTATTATAGACAATTTCCTACGTTGGTACGCGACCAATCGGCCTGAGTGAGAACCGCTATAAACGGAAACAGTTACGGAACGGAATTATGGAATAAAGGACTCTTTGGACCGAGGCGACCCTGGATTGGAACGGTGTCGGTGACGTCTTCGGCTGAATAATCTAGGAGTGTTCAATTAAAATGTGCGTTAAAAAGGTAGCTCATTAATGTCTATAACTGAACTTGTTTTTGTCAATATTTGATACAAATGATGACATTAACGGCATGTAGGTTGTCAAACGGCTTGGTGGAAAATGTAGAAACTACTGGTATTTTTCCAAAAGTTGTGTATGCGATGCCCATGTCATAATTGTATTCTTAAACCACATTTTTAATTTTATCAATATTGTTATAGTCTCATCATCCGGCTAGACTGGAAGCTAACCCCAAAACAGATAGAAAAAGCTAAGCAGATGATGATCAATTACTGCCTCCTGTTCAGTATGATCAAAAATCTCTAACAAACTTTAATCTCTGACCAATCCTTGCCAAGTCCTTACTGCTAAAACAATACAATTCCAACATTTCCTGATCTACATTACTATCATTACAATACATTGCTAAAACCCGTCTTCACCTTTACTATCCTTTAATTGGTACTAGTCCAACTAATGTTGCTAGGTAAAATAGTACCGTCGCGTCTGTGTTAGTGCGTGGTTTATTCTATGACCACTTTAGGAATTTACGTTCTATTGTGTTCCGACGATGTTTTAGGTATCGAAGAGGTCATTGACTTGACTTTGATGCACTAGTTAACTATGTATTGAGTGTTACGGTTTAGGTTAGTTAGCGAGATCGACTTAAGGTTAATTGATTAGTCTGAAAGTTTGTGAGTTGATTGTAAGAGGATTGTATTTCCTTTTTTAGTTATTTGGGGCTGAATTTACTATGGGCCTTGCCACATTTCGATGTTTTTGATTTGGATTTTTGCGTTACGTGGATAGTATTGATTTGGGTTTGTACATTTTCATTTTTACTATTTTTACTGTTGCATTAACGGTTAATTGCTACTGTACCATTCAAGAAATATTTTACATTAAGTAACTGTTAAAGTTGTTTTTCCTTAAGTTACCACAGATGAAACTTTCTTTAGTATTATATGTCAACATCAAGGTAAGTATGAAAGAAATACCAAGAAATGGTAGGTTCTCGTCCAATCTATGTAAGGCATGAAAGTCTTTTACATTAATACTCAATTACTTGTAACTTGATATTGTTCCCACGTAACATTTTCCCTGGTTTTCTAGGCTCTGACATTTTTCCAAGAACTTAGTCCAATAAGCAAGCTTTTTATGCTTTTGAAATGACTGGACATTAGCTTTTACCCGCGGTTAAACCCGCGTGGGTTGAAAGTGTCTATATGTTCTAACACATAGACAGTCTTAATCAACCTGTACACTCAATTTGATCGAAGAAGGCAACGTAGGTACAGGCAGAGTTTACTTTCGCGTGTATGTGTGTGTATGTGTGTGTTTCGTGTGTATTACTCATTATCTGCCTAGCCTTTTCTCAACTATGTTGGGATTGGCTTCCAATCTAACCGGATGCAGCTGAATACCAGTATTTTACATAGATTGACTGCCTATCTGACGATCACAACCCAGTTAGTACTCGGTATTAGGTAATACGAAACCGGACGATAAGACAGGACTTTCGGGTCACTGACTACCTGTAAAGACTGTCAAAGATCTACAAAATGTCTATTATTAGTATGGTTAAGAAATTAGATCTTTATGTATAAAGTTCTTTCATAGACTAACAATACGTTAGGTTCTAATTTATGTGCATAATTAAACATCTCGACTTTCCAAGATAATTATAACGATACCTACCGACTTCAAAATTATCGTGTAGTTCTTATTCGGAAACGATTAAGAGAAAATTCTCGAATCGATATCATGGTGGACAAATTTAATTATGTAAATAGAGAAGAGGGGGTATCTTCAATCTACATGACGTTAATGGACAGGCAGAGATGGAGACTGTTGGCTATAAAGATATCAATCAAGCCTGAAGTTAGGAACATTTTGTTGTTATTTCAAATGGTCTTGTACCATTAAATTAGCATCGGAATGGTACCGGCGCATTCCCATAAGATCACAGTATCAGAGTACTGTGTGTGGGACAAGGTAGTAGCGGAAATCTAATTGGATTTTTGTTTGAAGTTAAATAAACCTTAACTGTCCTTTTAAGTCGTCTCAAATAATTAATTACATATCTATTTTATTGGCTGTACAAAGCAAGAAAACGCTCGAAAAGAATGACGTGTAATTGTGTTTTATGCATAATGTACAATGCAGTAAAACAGAAGTGCGTGCTAGAATCTAATCAACATTCGATTAATCATATGTGCATTGTTGGTTTTGTCGACTTATTCAGTATTCAATTGAAATATACATTTAAACTACATCCGAATAATTGTCATAAAATGTCTGTGAAAACACCAGTTCTAATTCTCCCACATTCAAATCGCTACCTCTGCTAACTTGCACCACGCCTCTCAATGACCTCTCTATAAATGCATTGGGAACTGAGTAAAGATTACTTCTAACGCACAACCCGTTAAGGAAAGCTACCGCGCACTACAAGCTCAGAGGAATCAATCCATTGACAACAGATCACACTGTCCTATTCGTCGTAATTAGCAGAAAGTGACATCATCCTGAAGTGGAACAGCAAAAGCTCTCACGCCTGTTTTCCCACGGCTGTCTGCAGAAACTACAGACAGATAACTTTTATTCATTTAGTGCGTGTGGAAATCCTCAAGGATGTGATCTTCAGCTGGGCAAAGGGATCTGTCAGAGTCTCCCTGACTAAACGGTGACTAACCGGCTAACCTGTGTTAATACCTTTCGCCGGGGTGCTGGAGGTTGCGAAGTTCATCACGCTGTCCCGGTCAAGCATTGGCCGTTACCCTTTGCGGTCATAGATACAGCTGCAGTTCCGTGCAGGCGTGCGCAGAACACGGTAAGCCACCGCCTCGTGCCTGTGTCCGTTCAGGTGATAGACTCGCCAGGTCTGTCGCCCACAGACACATATTAGTGTACATATTAGTATGGATCAGTAGCGAAGGGTTAATTTTTTTAAGAGGTAAGCCAGAGTACATGTTTTAATGTGATTTTATTATTTGTCTATAGAATACTGATTGTGCCCGTTTTCAAAGTGAAGCCGGTATGGAACCTTCGCCACTGGTATGAATTCAAACAAACGTTTATCAATCACACCAATTTAAAACTCAAAAACGTGCACATTATCAACCATTACCTACATACTTTCAACAACTCTCTTTCGAAAGTAAATAACATCGCAAGCTAACAGTTTCAATCAAAAGCAATACCTAAGACATGATTCACCGCCATGGGATCTGGAGGCGATAGTCCTCGCACGCCTGCACGAATGGCGCGCGGAGGCACTACGTCGGGAGGAAACTCCGCTGCCGCGGCAAATTGCCGCTCAGCGGACAGACCTCCGGCGTGATCTCATGGCGACATGGAGAGAGCGACTGTCGCAACCCCGTGCAGGGCACGCCACCATAGTGGCGATAAGTCCCCTCTTTGAGGAGTGGCTAGAGAGGCGCCACGGCGCCCTCACCTACCGCCTGACGCAGGTCCTCACCGGACACGGTTGTTTCGGGAGGTTCCTGCACCGAATCGGGCGGGAGGAAACGCCCGGGTGTTTCCACTGCGAGGATCGTCCGGAGGACACGGTGGAGCACACCGTGGAGGTCTGCCCCGCTTGGGCGGAGCACCGCCGTGTCCTCGTAGCGGCGATTGGCGGCGGCGATCTCTCGCGTCCGGCCTTGGTTCAAGCCATGGTCCGGAGCGAGAGGGAATGGGAAGCCGTCACCTCCTTCTGCGAAGCAGTCATGCTAGTGAAGGAGGTGGCGGGACGTGAGAGGGAAAGAACCTCACGTCCCAGTCGCCGCGGGAGACGCCCTGGGCGTCGGGGGTCACGTGGTGGCTCCCGGCCACCGTAGGCGCGGGCCTGTGGACGGCGAGTTATGGGCTAGCTCGCCGTCCGGCCGTCTTATGACGACAGGCCGTGTCGATGGCGCGTTCGTGTTCCACGTGCGCCTCAAAGAGATGTCAGCAAATAAGTAGGGGTCCGCAAGGACCGATGCCTGCCAGGGCTGCGGGACTGTTCGAAAGAGATACCGTGGCCCTGGAATACAAAGGGCAAAGAAGGAACATGGATGGGTTTTAGTCAGTACAAGTCTGACACTCCCTTCCGCTCCGCCCAGAGTGGGGGGGGTCATTTGATGATTTCCCATCCGGAAAAAAAAAAAAAAAAAAAGACATGATTCACAGCAACACGAAGTCCATAACTTGTGCACTAAACGACTTCGGCTTCCATCAGTATCAGTAAGTAGCTACTCTAGACGAACTACAAAACTAATTACAAGTAAAATTAAAATGATTCACGAATATAACGAGTTGTACATGGCTTATTGCAGTGGTGCTCAACCTTTGGGAAAACGTAAGTAATTTTCACGGAAGGACTAACTGCGACTTACTGTTTTTTATAATTTTAACTTTGCCTTTTAGGCTATCATATGTATATTGCAAGCAAAGGACATAATTTGCGTACTCGTATTTAACCGAATGAAACGCTTTAAGCTTTGTTCCAAAATGAAGATATTTCCTTTCGTAATTTGACGAAGCCAAAGAAACTCTCACACTAAATGGTAAGGCATATAACGAGGGGCTGTGCTGCAGTCTGGGCAGGCCTATGGTGGACTGTGCTAAGTTGAGTTAATTGGGTGAAAGAGACACACGAAAAAGTCGCGTCACACGTTTGATAAAAGCTTGGCTAGGCTAGAACAGCAAATCTCACGAGACGGAAAAATGTCCTGTGTTACATACATAAACTCACGCCATTTCCCCATAGGGGTAGGCAAAATCTATAATTGTATATAACTCCACACCACCTTCTACGATCCTTACACACTCTTTTTGCTCATGTAGTAAGCTAAACTAACTGCAACTGAATTGGCTACAGGTTGATCCGCGTAACAAAGAAAACAAAAAACGTTGACTACCACTGGTGTACAGGGTGGGGTCGTCAGTCCCCATAAATCGTACGGACATACAGAAATGATATTTTGTTATTTAAAGGCGCTAGTTAATTTCACATTGGACTATAAATCACTCTTTTAATGGGTATCTGTTGAAAAAATAACTCCGGCGTTCTTACTATTTTGTTAATGAGATTTTTTTTCGTTTCTTTATATGGAGATATCATCTTGGTTTTTAAGTTGAGGGATAGCAAAAAATGACTGAAGGACACCAGGGTATACTTACATGGATTAGCAGGTTTCAAGATATTAATAACTTTTACGGTGTAGATATTTTAAGAAGCAAGCCCAGCTGTTCATTTTCTAGTTTTATATTCTTTCTTTGTTGTTTTCATCGCCATTTGCTTAAAAAAGTAATAATCACGCCTGTATCTCTCTAAGGCTAAGGCATAGAAATAACTATAGTCCAATCTCATTTCTTCAGTTAAGAATATGCTCCACCTCCTGTCCTGCCCATCCTGCACAACCGATTGCAACTTTCAGGATTGAATCGAAGCAAATGTTAGAGAGCTGTGCAGGTGGTTACATACTGGCCTAACACAATTTGAGTTTCATCGACACGTAAAGAAGAAGAACCGGAGTCTGAATCCAGATTCTGGGCTGTGTTCGAGATCGGAGAAAATCCTAATCGAAAAGCTCGCTTACATTTTGCTCAACCTGGGAATCGAACCCATGCGTATGGTACATTAGACTATGTTGTCAATTCTTTGCTTTGTCTTATTTTTTTAATAAAACTTTGCCCCACACTAGGAATTTCTCCTGTATCGTGGGAGTGTTTACAAACATTTAAGCTCACAAGCACACAAACAGCTAGACCCGGAACAACTGCCTGTAGGCCATACAAATATAAGTTCCGTGCGGGAATCGAACCCGCGACACGAAGTGCAGCAGTCAATCGCTCAGCCACTGCGCCAACCGTCCTTATATGTTATCTACGTTCTATCCATGACCTACACTGTACCATTTTCCTCATTAAACTCATAAACTTGGCCATCTTCTACGGTATAACGATATAAATCTCTGATGTGTAACGTCCAATAAATTACTTTGTATGAAACGTGTCATGGTCCTCAGTTTTATGAGTTAACTGAGGTTAACATGGGTACTGCAGTTTTGTAGGTTTATGGCTTTTTGGAAATAATACTCAGTTGATAGGAATGTTGGAGTATAGGTCTTCTATGATGGACAAACTCTCTCGGTTTTTCCCAAAATTATGAAGCTGTCAAAGTAATTACTGTAGAATCGTGTAGGGTAAGTTTAATTAGTATATTTAAGTAGGATTTATGCTAAACAATCTCTTTCTAAAAAGTCACAACATAAATTTCTCAACAAACAAAACAACTAAGACAACAATCGGTTTGATTCTGGTGAATATGTGTGGCAAGTATAATAACAAAAAAACCGAAGACTTGGGAGAGTCTCCAACCAGGACAGGGTCCGCTCACAGGGGAGGAGGCTGAAGTGCCAGTAGTGGAGACATTATTGGCAGATTAGGTATATAATGATATTGAACAAGTTCTTTACAAAAGCATTCTTGTATTCCTACCACAACCAAACATTCCCATAAACAAATCAAAAATTAGACTTGAAACAACAAAACATATTTCAAAACAAAACCCTAAATCTTGTGCTGTTCCCATAAATTCCTCGGCACAAACCCCGAGGCTGTCAGTCCGTCTGTGCGCAGCGTAACTCAGGAACTGGCCAGTCTTTGTTTTATCTAGATCTGCCATCGCCTGACGCGCAATAGCGCAATGAAAGATTGAAGATACAAAGATCCACTTTCAATATAAATCTTCTAGTATCAGTTGTACGTCAGTTTTGCTTGATATATCGTGATGAAGGCTTCGAGTTTTGTTTTCGTGTGGAGTTTCATCAGGCTTGAGGGAAAAGATGGAATTGGAATGTCTTGGTGGTTTACCAATACTTGCTTGTGAGGATGACTGGGATAATCACACTAGGAAATTTCTTCTATATCGTGGGTGCGTTTACATACATTTAAACTCACATACACAAACAGACTGACCCGGAACAACCTACCTGTAGGCCATACAAATAATTGGTCCGTATGGGACACGCAGCGCAGCAGCCAATCGCTCAACCACTGCGCCAACTATGCCGTGGGATTGCGGCTTGTACCTCTCCCTGTTTAACCTAAAGGTTCATTTACAAGTCTTTTCAATTAAAAAAATATAATTTGGGCAAGGCCTTTAGATTATATATCTGCAGTATTACTTTAAAACGCCAGAAGAAACAATGTTCAAGAAAAAAATTACAACTTTTTTCCAAAAAGGATTTTTCCCCACATTGTTGTCACAACTCCATCTTCTAAACTAGCATTAACTCCCAAACTATTTTATATGTTCCCATAGCAATAAGATTGAAATCCAACTAGGTATAGTAAATCGCCAACTGATTAATGCGTTGACATACGTATAAAATACTTGGTATAACCAAAACAAAAGAATTTCTTCATCAGCCGTATAAATTGGAGGTGGAATAGTCGCAAATCACAGGGTTTACCGACTAGCGCCCTGATAGGAGCCGGCAACGTATGGTTGTTTTAAAAAGGATAGTTTAAAAAAGAACACTACATGAACTTAGAAGATTTGTATCACTTGGCGCCTATTTTTGAAAGCCTTAACAATATTTTCTCAGATCTCGTGTTAACCGTTTCGATTGGTTGCCCGCAATAGGTACTTACTAACAACAAATGATTTCTGTTAAGGTTAAGTTTCGCAGTAGAGTTCAAATAGTTTGGTTCTCGAAAAAGGGCTACACACAAACAAATGCTGGATATTCGTTGGAATTTTTCATGCAACCTAAATTGATACTGCAGTCAGCAGGCTTCAAGTACCAATCTAACAAAGGTGTTCAGATCCCAATAAGTATCAATAGGTCAACTAGACCAAAAATATGTAAGTATTGTAAACTATTAAACATTACGCAAGATGTTCAAGTAAAAACAAAAAATACGCTGTTTGAAAGCTTAACTATCAATCCACATGCCTAAATTCCTTCACAGCCTTTAATTAAAAAATAATTAAACACAAACACAAAAGGAATCTTATTAAAAATCCCCATATATTCCTCACTAACTGGTCCTACATCCTTTTAAAAAACAACGCCCGCACGTTGAGCGTCCCTGCGTAGATCAAGATGTGTGCGTTACTCGCTCTGCGCCAGCGCAGTGACAGATTTATGTGAGAGGATGCCCGCCGACCCATCCCCACCACGATTAGATAATTAACTAGTTTTAACGCTACATCATTTTAGGGTTAGATACGGTTTGGTTAATTGAATCGATTGATTTGGAATAGACAGAATTTCAATTTAATTTGGATTTGTGAGATTCACCAACCCGAACTATGCCTGCGTGGTGGATTAAGACCTTCTCTCTTTCACATGCTTCCTCGGCCAGTGTCAATCATTAGGAACTGATTACACTAGCCAAGATTTGAACACATGAGATAGAAAATACTGGTATTCAGCTGCATCCGGTTAGATTGGAAGCCTGTGCTGGGCAGATGCGATGATAAACCATGATTAAACAGGCGTAGTTATTGGCAAAGAGAGACCAAGTCCAGAAGTGGGAGAAGTCGGGCTGGAGATAATGACGAATGGTTTCTTAGATATGAGAAACCAGAAATCTTAGATTAATGTCAATCGTTTTAAAAGTAATTCATACTTCTAGAACTACTTTCAACCGGATTGACGAGTTTTCCGGAAGCTTATGTTACTAAAACATTATTGACTTTTGCATCATCTATATCACTGACAATATCTACTTTATCTAGGCCCTCAGCTTTCGGTTAGAACCTTATGAAACATGAAAGAATCGCGCCGACATTGATCTCCAAAAATCAAGCACATAAAATGATCAGGACACAGATACCGACAAAACCAATCAAACTCCAAGTAATTCAAACAAATGATAAAATAAAAACACGCTCCGATATAATCGGCAAACGAATCGACACTTAAATCAAACATTAGTCAGTAATACCCGAAGACATCTTGTAACAAGTCCGCAATCACTCTCAGATTAGCACCAGGTATTTATAATGTTGTTTTAGTAGCTTTCATAGAAAGCGATGCGCTAACTCAGCTGGCTTGGCTTTAAATTACACTAAATGGGACCATACATCCACCGGCCTTATCTTACGCGCCATATTTGAATACAGGGTGTGAAATCTCGCTAAAGAGCTGCATTAAGTTGCAAATTACTGAAGATAGTTTATTTAGATTTGCTTTTGATTTTCTTGGGTGTGTTGAGTCGTGACTTGTGGGTAGGAAAGCGTTTCTTCCAAGAACTGTGACACTGTGACCACTGTGTGTGTGTGTGAACTGTGACTTTTGTTCACTGATTTTATAATAATATAAAATCAGTGAACAAAAGTTAAGGAATAAAGATGTGGCCCTGTTTGTAAACATGGTGATATTTCGACTGCTGCTATTAGTCAATGTTTTACATTCATAAATCTTTTATGAAAGGTTGAATTCTTAATTGAAAGTAATTTAACAAGCCAATATTTCTCATTTTATTAATTTACAATGTCACCTCCTTATTATAAAAAAACTGAGGAATCTCAAAATAACGCACACAATTTACATATACGACACATCAGATCGTAAACATGTGCACGTTATTAGATAGCTTGTTGCATGTGAAATATTCATCGGCCTACAATGTTGCCGTACGCGGCGTCATCACGGCACAACATGGCAACACTATTCTACATATCTATGGAATTATGTAATAAAATACGACTGTCATCCGTCATAGTGTTGCAACCCGGATCGAGTCCTAGCCGACACGCTATCGTAAATCTGGCTCAGCACTGACGCGTCAGTCATACAAATCATTCAAACTCTCTTGAAACCCGATCGTAAATACGTCTGAGTGTAGCATTAATCATTTTGAATACAGAATAAGAAGTGCCTCGGGCGTACGCGATTGGTCGTCACTAAACGAACAATTATTCAAATGGCGCGCTGCGATTGGTCGACGGCCGTTCAGTTTTTTACGTTGACAGAGTGATGGATTCGACCCTTCGACTCGTGCGCAGTTTAGTACCCATTTCATTGTTGTGTGCGTACGTTTATGTATCGTGCGAGCTATCAATCTCCGTCTACAAGTAAATGCTTGGAGTTTTTGTGCTCTTATTCGCGATTGCAACGTTTAACATCTTTTTGTGCAATTAACGCGGTGATAAATGATTTTTTACTTTTTTATTGATAGCAATAAAATACAACCTTTGTAGAGACCGCAACACGTAAAAAAGGCTCTAGACATTTATTTTATGCGTTCGCACACGTTTTATGCGTTAATGTGGCTTCTAAAACTTGTAAGGAGAAGTAATTGCTGACCGTTTTATATTACGTCCACATTCACACACATTAACTGCAATAAAAAAAGGATCTGAAATTTAAATTCCATTTCTATCATTATGCCCTCATGCACTATAGTCTCTATCACAAAAGATAACACACTGTATATCAACAGTCACTGTCACATTCGAAATAGTCAACTACCCGCATCGGAATCGATAAGTGTCGACTATTCGATAGCGTATCTGGACGATTTATCCGAGTAGAGTATCGATACCCGGAAGCACCTCTGGACGGCGGGAAAATGGCGGCGGCCGGCCCTCCGCGATTGGCCGGAGCTGCGCGCGCGCACCTTACATCTGTCACTAACTATTACCTTTTTATGTAGGAACTTTACGAGTAAGTTTATAACCACGGACGCCCATCGCGAAGCGGTGAAAATATTTAAACCCCATAAATTTTTATGGTTTAAAATAAACGGTAATGGGGAATTATGTATAAAACACTTGTAATGTATGTGACTTTATCAGTAGTCTTGATTGGTTTAGAGCTGTTCGGGCCCTTTGAAGTTTTAACGCGATTTTAATTGATGGTCGTTAGAGTTTAAGTATGAGCTACTTATAGTAAAACTCTGAAGCTTCTTGGTACTATTTTATTGGCGTTCCTGAGATCAAATATTGAACAAGACAAGACGTGGAATTTATTACGATGGATTGTAAGGTAATAAAATTTATGATGATGATTGGATTCCTCGCTGTATTAATTTTATTTTCAATATATTGAAGAGATAAAGCTGCTAACTTCTGAAGTATAAAATTAAAATATAAAGTTTATACGTATTGTCGTTCTGCTAATGTCTTGAAATAAAATTATCAGTTGATTAAAACAAATAAAATTTAAAAACTCTATTTTTTATCCCACTGCCAAGGAAGGGTTATGTTTTTTTTAATATCTTCGTTTTTAATCTCATAAATAGACATGGGCTTTTTATGGCACTCGGTAAAGTCAATTAGTACCTAAACGTAAATAAAACTTACAGTAAAACAGGACGCAGGTGTGTAGTTACTTTTCAAAACTGCACTGTGACTTACCTGAAAATAAAGAAAATTAACAATTATTAATTACTTTCCTCTTAAACTAATATTTAGAGGTGCGTATAATACAAATCTTACATGTTTATAGACGAGGTATACAAACTAATACGATTTAAAAGACGAAAACATATAAATTCCAAAACATCTATACCTAAAGAAAACCTGTCCTTCTTTAGCATTATCTACTTTTCTGTGATATTGTTTTGAAAATAAGCAACAGTTTTCTAAAAATAACTTAAAGAGAAATAAAAGTTACGTCATAATTTTCAAAATCGTCATCATCAGTCTTCTGCCCTTATCCCAACTCATTTGGTGTCGCCACAGCATGTCTTATTCTTCCATACTTCTTTATAACTCGTCACCTCAGCAGTCACCTCATTTCTAGCCACATCATCATTCACAAAACCTTACCTTTTTCAAAACCAAATAATTTAATCCGACTACTTAATACTAATTTCGACAACCGAAACCTGCACTACAAGGTACCAAAACGAAATAATTTAGCCAAAAAAACACGGTAAAAAACACGACCTACTAGTCAGTATACCATAAAACACCATTACCAAATAACTGTCCAACATTCTCCAAATATTTACTAAAAACAAAAATAAAAGCTTCTCCAGACTTTCCTGAAAATAACTCGCAATACTTCAAAAGTAGTGACGCAAGTCTTACACAAGCTTAAGTTTCAGTCTTTCAGTCGTGACACTGAAGGCTTTAGCAGGACACGTTTCCGCTTCCGGTTCGCAATTAAATCTTTGTTTAACGAAGAAAACTTAATTAAATAGTCAAAGGGAAGCTTCTTTGATTGATGCCGCTATTGTGTGCAGTTTGGATGTTATACTTTTAGAGTTATGATGTGAGGAACGTCAGTAATTAGAAAATGCAGTTATCATTGTTTTTAGGTTTGCTAAATGCAGACATCCATGAAGGCTTTGTTTGTTGGTCCAGTGGTCGCAAGCACGACTGTTGAGCAAGAGGTCCTGGTCTCGATTCCCGGGTCAGGCAAAGTGTTATTGTGATTTTCTATCAGGAATTTTTCAGTAGTAGCCACGGAGTCTGGATCTGTGCCCAGTTGTTGGCAATATGCTCGCCTCTTATTACATGATGGGACTTACAAATATATGGCGAAATGTGGGTGAACTTTTAGGTACACCTCTGCGTAAAACTTCGAGGATTAAAAGCGTGATGTTATGTTATGATAGCAACACCAATGACTGGTAGCTGTAAAAATGTCAAGATAGTTACACATTCCGCACTAACCACAATATAACCCCTATTTAAATACCACTACAGACAAAACCAAGGATCGATTTGCAATCAAACAAAATCGTGGTGGAATTTACTACAAAATGTAAAAGCGCCGCCACATGAAAGCTTTAGATTGTCGCCTAATGACAGCTGCACCGGTGACCACTTAGTGGATCGTCTGGCCAACCCCTAATTACTAAATAAACTGCCAACTGATTGACAAACACAATCACAGAAAAGTAAACTCAATATCGATACTGAAATAACGTACAAAAGCACAGGTACAGAAATAACATTACATCACGCCTGTTATTCACGAAGGGTTATGCAGAGGTGTACCTACTTATAGCGAACCCGCATTTCGCCAGTTACGTTTCGAGTCTCTGGCCAACAACTTGACACAAATCCTGACTTAGGACCGTGCCTCCAATTGAGTAATTCCTGATGAAAAAACCGCATAACTTTTGCTCGAGCTGGGAATCGAACCCAGGTCCTCATGCTCAGCAGTAGCGCTAGGGAACCACACAAAACAAATAAAACTTCTAATTTCAAATTGACCAATCACAACGCAGAAGCTGACCGAGCAACATATTAATCCCCCACTAAAGCTACTACATAACACCATTGTTTCCAAATGTATAAATTAATAACGGTATTAAAAAAGCTATAACGATAAAACCCAACCCACTCAGTTATCACGTTACAAGATCAAAAAGTTTAGATTTCTATAACGCATTTAACGCAAGCCGCCAACAGTACAATAAAAGTGGAAATCGGGCATTTTTAATATGTTTTTACGAGGCGTTTAAATCGCGTTTATTTAACTGTATTATAAACGTTACGACAAAAGGTATTTTATCGTTGTTTGTGTGCACAGTTCGGGAAAGTTTCTGATATTAATTAGATTTCGATCGATATGTCAAAGATCACGTTGGTTATTGTCAAATATAGCGGTACCAAAGTAGGTTGGCGCACTACCCGGTTCCTTTGTTGTTGTCTATTTATTTATAAAAGAATTAATTTTGCATTCATAATGAGATATTCTGTTAAGATATCCAGTTTAAGACCGATGTATTGCTCAGATTAAGTGTTTGGTCGACATTTTCAAAGTTTATCTACCGACCAACATCGCCTCTATTTGGAAGTTGAAACAATACAAGCTATAAAAGAAATTATAGACTCGGGACAGTTTGAAATTTGTTAATTGATTTGAATCATAAAATTTATTGTAATGAAGTGTGTTTCTATGAATATTTAATTAAGACTGATCAACGTATAAGATAGACATTAATGACAGTATTATTTACAATCCGTAGACACATCGCGACACAAGAATGTAGGGCGACATCATCTAAAGGTGAAAAACTGTTAAATAAAGGAGAATGCCAATTCACTACTAACTTATGATAAAACTTACCTATCCTTCAAAATCATCTCTGTAAGTACTACATTCACAGTGCGAACGTTAGAGACAGATAAGGACTTATTTTCGATAGCATTACACTGGATTTCGTAAGCACTTTCCCAATGAATACCAATAGCTCAGTTTAGCTTGCCTTACGAAACGACCAAAACAAAGCACTAAACTATTCGAGAAGAAATTGATACTAATTGCTGTAGTCGTCTGATCAAGTCCACCAAGTGTCCTTTTCGGTACCAGTCGCCAAATCAAGCCAATATGTAGTTATTTCAGTAAGGTTGCATCTCTAGCTCAATTACATACTAGACACACGACACCTCTACCAAAGGTCCCCGATTAAATCTCGAAACTCGAACACTAACATAAAATCGATTCACACGATGTTATCGGTAAAAATATACAAGAAAAATATTGCCGGTTAACGTAACGATACCCGTAACCAATCAACTGATTTAGATAATTATTTTATTGCTGGGAAAAATTGTGTTAAATCGGTGAAAAAATCTTATGGTGTATCGTTAATGGGTGTTGATAACGATTTGTTGGATATAAATCAAATAAGCTAATTGTTCCTGTCGTTAATTTAAGTTTTTTTTGCTGATGAAATCAAAAATTGGGTCTGTTTTTGTACAGGGTAAATGTAACAGTAATTTAAATGTAGTAAAAACTTTAATAGTTTACAGAATATTGAATCATCATCATCGTATCGGGCTATAAACTTGTGTTTGTTATTGAATGATCTGTAAAACTAAAAACACGTATTTTATAACGTTTTTCAATAGTTAAACACTATTAAAGTAAACAACAGCGTGCAGGTGTATTGGAAGAATTAATTTTAACTATACTTTTTTATCACCCCCAATCTCGAAAGTGACTTACCTTCGACTTCCCTCAAATATAAATGGTAGTACCATTGTAACCAGCATAACAAAAGCTTGGACTAAGATCAACACACATTAGCTCTCAGACTTTGACCTGCCCCATTATTTATTGACGGGGAGGACAAAAATATATCGTCACAGATAGATAAAATCAGACGAAGCTTATAGGCATTGTCTGTATTGCCAGCGCTGTTAGAACTGCATTTATTATTAGTAAAAGGGTGAATTTCTAGTACTTCCATTGTCGTATTTTCTTTGGTAAATAGATGCAGTGGATCGGTTTATTCGAAATCCCACTTGATTTCAATAAATAATTACGTCGTCTATGTAAGTGCGTTTTCGATACTTGATAGAACCTGATCGGTATATTCAGTTGCGGAAAAATGCATTTGTCTGCGCAAAACTTAATATTTGGTTGTAATATATATTCAGATATATCTCCAATACTATTGGCAGTTAGCTTTCCAAGGGATCATAACCTTAATATCAATAGGAGTCAAGTTAAACTCCATACGTACTGTACAGTTAGAAGGAGCAGTCGGTGCGAACAGTCGACGACACAATAAGCCCATGTGTCAGCGACAGTTATCTCGCAAGACACCACAATCTCTCCAACTGTCGGTCACACACAGACAGACCCGGGTATAGTTTGATGTATATTAGGGAATAGGTTTGAGGGCTATCGTAGTAGCGTATGAATACTTGCTTCGTCAAATGTTAGAGGTGGCTACAAGGTAAACTCCAGGGAAATTCTCATTGGAAGATATTTGTCCAAAAGCATTTAATGTTTTTTTTTTACTTTTTTTGCCTTTTATCTTTGTAGTTAGAGGTCAATAGATAGATGACTTCACTAAAGAAAACATAATGACGAAGGCTCGTTTTAAGCGAACGAAAGGGAAGAATAATTTTAGAGACTGTTACTGATGAAGATGTTAGTAGTTAACAGTCATTATAGTAATGGTATGTTCTGAAAAGTACGTTCTTTGAGTAGTGTCCTTAATTTGGTAAATATCTTTCATTGCCTTGATACCTTTTTCTTTAAGACCCATGTTGGTACACGTTTACGCGACATTGTCAACCTGACTTCACAACAAAGACCCACACTTCTTTTTTTCCTTTTTTTGAAATAAATAGCCTTTATATCTTCTCTCAGTGGAGACTATGTCATGTGCACATAAACTTGCACCATTGAATGAAACCCGTTGGACGTCGGACATTTTACGTCACTTTTAGTTTGTCCTGCACTCGAGATTTTAAATGGACAAGCGTATATTGTTGGATGTGTATTACATTAAGTGTAATAATTCAACAAAAGGATGCATGTATCAATATGTGTGTAGATAAATGCATACATTTGACGTTTTGTCTTGTTGGGGTCACTATTATGTCAATTAATGTTCGTGGACCCCCGTGTCAATAAGGGGCACACTCCCGTATTTTACTAATATGGAGGATTGAGGAGGTGAAATTAAGAATGAAAAAATAAACAGACGATATAATTCTCCAAGTGTTTTCGCATTGGTGCTATTTTTAAACTACAACGCAGGCCTTGCTACACAGAATCCTATAAACACCCTTTCCAATGGTGAATTAAACCTTTAACGCTTACAAACTGAACATGGTCCACCATTCAACGATCATAACACGTTGTCTTTGACGTTGTCATACATTGTCGAGCCTTTAACATACGCGTCATTATTTCTTTGTTTCCACTGCTGGCGGTTAGCAAGGGACAGTGTGGTGGTGATATAAGTAGTGTGCAGCAGTGTACATCGCAAAATAACATGTGTACAATAATATCGAATAGACAAGGCATGACGTTTGCATCGCTGTGTTGGGCTGCTCGCCGTAGGCGGTATGTGGACAGAGGTGTAGAGATGGTGTTTGTTTTATATTTTTTAAAGAATACACACTTACAATTAGTGGATTTGATGTGAGGATGACACTCGAAAGGAGAGGTAGTCGAAAATTGATTTTGAATTTTGTTTTGCAATAGATATATCTCTACTCCTATTTCCTGATAGTGTGTTTCAGCTTTATTGTGCTTGAGCTATTAGTTAAAAAAGATTGTGTCGTAATCAGATTTTATGTTCATTATGTTTGGAATCTAATATGACTTTCTTCTTTAGCATTGTGGAGTTTGATGATTTTATTGTAATGGCCAAGTGCCAGATTTTCTCAAAATGCTGTCTCGACTTCTTCATAGCCTGTCGATAACAATCTAATTGCCTCTGCCCAGAATTCGACTACGCCTTCAGTAGCGTCCATTTGTAGTGACTCTACTCTCTACTGTTACTGTACTATTATCTGAATTTATTTGCTACTAACAAAGGAACCTTCACTACCAAGTTTCATCAGTATCCATTTAATAAACTTTTTAGTAACAAAGTCGACTCCACAGTCCTGCTCTTCAGCTTAATTCGTGGTGACGTCATCGGTCGGTGGTCGAGACTCAGTTTTTGCATTTTATCATCTGTGCGTCCGTTTGTGTTGCTCCCGTCTTGCTTGCTTGTTCGTTATAGTCGACTTTCGTATTGTATGCACTACATTACCTGCATGTTTTATTGAATTATACTTCATTTTGTTTGATGGTTTTTTAACAATAGGCTTTTTATTTTGTTTTGTCTAAGTTATCATTACATACAATATGCGTGTCTTTGGCCAAACATACATTAACTCGCGCTTTTTTCTCCTGGGGGTAGGCAGGAACTACAGAATGCCGCCTGCTATGATTCTTACACAATATTTTTGCTTCATCTACATTGACATGCGTCAACTACTCGCCTTTGAAAAAATCAGGCATTATTTGCAAGCTTGTAGTAAAATAAAGTAAGAAAAATTGCGGACCTTATTTTAACTGAATCCACCATTATTCCACCATCTTCTCAAATCTAGTTATTATTTGTATTAACTACTGATTACAAAACCAACTGCAGAAAATTATGCCAAGACGCTGTGTAATTGAGCAAATGAGCATGTAAGGTAGTCACTACTAAACCTGTTCACACCTAAAAGGCGTTATACCGCCAGTTAAAGCAATGACTAGTACTACATATTATTGTATAAATATAGAAAAACCACATCATGTGTTAGAAAACATCCACAGTACAAACCTAGCATCGAAATCCCTGAATCAATCACATATCTTGAACCATAACTCACAATCACTAACCATCCTCATCCCATCTAATCTTAACAGTGGGTCAGCACAACTTATGATACAAATGACGATCACGTCCAACGATAAGTACAGTCACGGAGAAAAGTTAAAGGTCGCCAAGGATCGATCGCCGCAGATGTCGGCATTAATCGGAGTGTTTAATCCGTCCGCCGGCGAATAAATCAACGCTAATTGTACCTATTTATATTTATCAAGGAACCACTTGGACGGGAAGAGTTTGCGTTGCGACTGTACATTTGCTATTTTGTTTTATGGGGTTCAAGTTGCAGTGAGATCGATAAATTGTTGTGTAATATTTTTTGTAATAAAATTGGTACTTTGATTTTGTTCCATTTGGTGATAAAAGATGAAAGTGCATCAAAGCAGATTACATCTGATTGTAATATGTAAATATTGTTACGATCTGGATCTTACTAAGATAATAAAAAGCCACATAAAAGAATATCTAATTAAAAAACATTAAAAATAAAATCGGAATAAAAGCTCAGTAGGTAAGTTCGAATCGAAAATATTATTATTTTCATAAAAAATACATGTTGCGTAAACAATTCTACTTATTGTTTCTTGTTAATTCGAAGTGTAAAATAAGCGTGTTTCTCATTATCTATAAGAAAAATAAACGAAACGTTAATTTTAATTAAATAACTGGGTTAAAATAACGGTAAGAATTGACGATAAAAAAAATATCGTTTTGATAATTTTAATATTATCAATGTAGTTTTTTATGAAAATTCGTGTCTTTTATATTTTTTAAAGTGAGAATTTTGGCAAATTACCCTGTAACAGTAAGTGAGCAGATATTTAAATGTGTTGTTTCGAAAAATTTGGTTGTATAAGTGAAACGAAATCGATTTAAGTGACGCCTTTCAAAAGTTATTTCAGAAGCGCCTTTGACATTCCAGTCTCAGCTGTATTGCAATCGAATTCAGTCAACCTAGTTTCGAAGTGTGATTGAAATACAATAGGTAAATCGTGTTGACAAAACAGTATCTAGGTATCTTCATACAAAAAAGTTACCTTCACATAAAAATAAATAGAACAGTCCACATTCAAACATCAAACCGTTTCAAAAATACTAAAACTCATTTCCATCCATCACTTACATAACATAACACAACTATATAAAAACATAACACTGGCACATAACACTAAATCATAAACATAACATAAAAAAGAAAAAACGGGCGCCCACAAAAGAATGACCGCGGTACAGTCGGAAGAAATGACTCGAAATCTATAAATCTAGTGTGTGTAGCCGGCCGATCTCTGAAACCATCACAAATATGTCAAAAAAGGCTATAAACCGTCGGCGGCAATATAGCCTGGAGATGCTTTATAAGTTATTATATCAAACACAATGAGAAAACGGAGATATGTTATTATTAGCCGATTGATGAGACGATAGCTAGATACCATAAGTCCCCGTGACTGATGCTACGAAACTTTTAATGTTCAGTAATTTATAGTTATTGTTGAAGCCAAATGTTATATTATTGTTAGTTTGTTAGTCGGGACTTTTTGTTTGGTATAAATAATTTTTTGTGTGCGGCAATTCATTTTGATGGGAATGGGAGAAAATATAAAATATGTCGTGCTTTCTAGGAGAGGAATGCAGGATTCAAAGTTTCTTTTGATGATTGTGAGAGTAGGCGATGGGTCGTCTGGCATTGCTCGCATTGGTGTTATGTAGTGACCTCTATTATTATACTTGCTCTTAATTAAACTAACAAAATGTACACTTGTTAATCACAGCATATCTTAACTATTGAACTGAATTATGCACCTAGATAAATTGATGTTTTCTTGTCACATGTAGAAAACTGAGACCCAATCTCACCTGGACAAACTTTTGACAAGTGAAGTCACACATCATGGTGGATTAAGATGTTATTAGCTAAAGATATCATGACTACGGTGACAACAGGAAAGGTGAGATACAGACATAAACATTATACTTAGTGACATCCATTTTTCTAGTTTAAGCCGTCTTATCCGAAACGAAACATTATCCTTATAATCGTTGCGTACAGTCGCAGAACAAAACAGGTAGGACCGAGAACATTTACATAAAAAATGTTGACTTGTGGCAAATTGTGGGCGTTCGCTTCGTTGGCTTTAATTCAGTCTGGGACCCGTATTAATAATATTTATGTAATACACGTTACAGTAAAATATCTTGAGAGTTATGCCCCGTGGAATCTCATTTAAGAGGTAAAATTTAGTGAGGGGCTCCTTTCGAGGCTAAGCTACATTTTTAGTTAGATATTTTTGTGCTTTAGTGTAGTTGGTGACACATTTTCTCTCAATTCTTTTATAATTATGAAACAAATGTTTCTTAAGGAAAAGCAAAGAGAAGTCATAGGAGACATTTACACCCCGCAATGAAAAACTATAGACGCAATAAAAAAGGCCGCGTGTCACGGCAATCGCATAAGTCTACGGCACAACAATAATTATGATAATCTTCGGAACTTCTCCGAAGTTCACCGAACTGGCGCCGAATAAAGACACATACATAAAATTTTACGACACACGTCCATCCTATCAGATGTCACTGGAACACAATTAACACTAATAGAAATCGAATTTCCAAGTAAAATGTCGTAGACTCAGGTATTTGACCGTGTTCGGTGCCAGTCACGACTGAGTCGACTGTCTTTGAGTCATGTATGAGACATATTATGGAAATGTGACAGTTACATGGACTAAGGCTTATGAGACTGGGGCAGGAACGTGGCGATTGGCATAAGCAAACAGAGGCCTATACCCAGCACTGGGTAAAGTCCTGACTTCGGCTGTGGATGATGATCATGATAGATATATTTGGGTGGAAAGCGTTTGTTGGTAATTGTACTTTCAAAGGTGCTTAGGTAATTAGAAGAATGAATAAGTTTTTAAGCCTGCGGTTAATTGTAGAAAATAAATTGGACACATTTTCACGTTGTTATGCTGTTGCCTACGTTTCAAAGATGAGATTCTTCTTATGAGATTCGTCTTTGATTGAAAGCTTTCATCTACGTTTCACATTCCTACTCAGAAAAATCTATAGGCAATCATAGACGCTTTCGTCGATAGCACAAATCTCAAAATTTTAAGCAACAATTGTTCGTCTCATTTGAACTAAACCTTTCAATATATCAGAAGCCACTAGAATATTCAACTCATCACATAAGGCAAAATATATAGCCGTATAAATACTGGCAATATTTTAAAGAAAATTATCGTCACATGAGACGTGTATATCTGTGAAATATCTCAGAATTATGAAGCTTCGTCGTACGTCTCATTTCATCAAAACGCGATATTTATCTCTTGCCAACGTTGCCAACTAGATGCTTAGGTGCTTGGTTAATAGGTTATGATGTAATGATGTTGACGACACTTGAGAAACAATGGGATTGGTTCTTCTGTCTTGAATGTTGACCTGAGGGAGCGCTTTTAAAAGATTGACCAACGTTTTCGTTAGGTAGCTTATTTACATTTTTGACGATTCCACCATGGCTTTGTCTATGTGCCCGAGCACTGTGTACTTTGCTGTTGTAGTATCTTTTGGTCCTCCGGTTCGCTTCCAAAGTATATGGTCACAAACCAGAGTTACTCATATCTCCACAGAAGTCAATACAATGTTTGATATCATAAAACTGTGTTATTTTGTTGAAAATTACTTCATACAAACCTAATATTTTGCAGCATTTAAATTATATTAGCCAAAAAGAGCCCTTTAAAACAGTGATAAATTACGCGAGATAGAATCAGTTAAGCAGCCAATTAATTATCTTATCCATCTTCTTGTCTAGATTAAATTACTATTAAAAACTATGAAAAAATAGAGCAACAAACTCTTAATCAGAAACTGTACGTAAACCAATGAGTAAGATTAATAGGAGCATCACTTTGATATCAATACTTGTCTATCAACAAAAGGTTAGTTCAGACGGTAGCGACGCGCGTCTTGATAGCTCGCGACGCGACGCGACAGCTGCGCGACTAAAAATAACCGCCGGACGCACGATTCCGCGTTTTTCACTGTCAGTGCGCGCATCAATTTCTGTCAGCATTTGTTAGCCAATGACAGATGTTTTACGCCTCCAACAATCGCGCAATTTTTGATGTGCATTCACATTAACCCTTCACTCATTTAAACTAAGGATTATTTTCGTCTGGCGTGCGTGTTGTCGTAACGTTGTCGTCGGATAGAACAGGACGCCTTGTAATTGTCAGTCGGGTAATGACAAGTGTATAAGGACGTATTTATGTAAACCCTTTGAGATACTGTTTTAGAATTTAGAAGTGGTTGGTATGCATGCCTAGCTTATTAGTGGGAGTTGTTTAAATATCGTCGTAATGAGTTAGATAAATGAGTGACAGCTCTTGGGCAATGATTGGCTGGTATTAGTTGGGGATTCCGCGAAGTGAGAGCATGTTGTTGGTTTAATTAAATAATTGAGGAACCGTGTTTTAGAATTCAGCTGCTTTTCCAATCAATCGACTAGACATACTGAATCATGTTCTATGCCAAAGCGACTTGTTATTGAATGGAATTAAAATGAGATGACATGTGTCTGTGCCTCACCCTTAATGATTTCCTTTTATAAACATACCTACGCCCAAAACGCATCATGCTTGCAAATATTGTTCATTCATCAATGGTCCTACTTCGATTCATAGGTCCGACTACTTTCACTATTCATTGTGAGCTCACCTCTTTTCCGTAATTTTGCTGTGATTGTAATGTATACCTGGATCATCTATCGCCAGATTCCTAACCTAAACTCAGCTTTAAAATTATTCCCAATTACCCTATGAGGGGCTGAAAGTAAATCTAATAGTCTTAACCTGGGACACCTAGCCACTTTCAAACAAATTGGCTCACCCTATTAATACCCCCCACTCCAGCATATCAACCCACATTCAAACTAATACTATTGCACATAGCTCAATAAATCAGTCGTTTCATAGCGCACATAGCTAGGAGCACTGGATCACTCACGGAGTGCCAGTGTCGTGGCCGACAACTGATATATCACGCGATTAGCGACGTTTTCATGCGTATGCGCATAGAACAAGATGGCGGAAGAGGGAGAAAGGGAAAATAAGGAATTATCTAGCTAACAAATTAATTTTAGGACTGAATACCGTTTCCTTAATTAACCAAAACACTTTCGAAAGTAATAACCCTTCGGATCTAAGTTACCTTTCGTAAGAGAATAAAAGAATTTCCTCATAAAAATATCGTATCGAATTTTACATGAATAAAGTGATTATAGGAGATCCAAATAGCCCAAATTAGAATTTGTCTAACAAGCCTATGGAGTTAACTTAGAAGGCATCCCACTAGGTGGACCGATGACCTGGTGAAGGTTGCAGGGATCCGCTGGATGCGAGTCGCACGGGACCGGTCAATGTGGCGACCCTTGGGGGAGGCCTATGTCCAGCAGTGGACGTCTTTCGGCTGAAATGATGATGATGATGATGGTCTAGAAACTACTGCGTTGTGTTTAGTAGTAACTTATTTATTCAGATTTTATCGGACCCATAACCCAAGACCTTATAATCTCCTCCTGATAAGAGGAATACTACAATGATGATCCGGTGTATCATCGTCGTGCTATTTTGGTTACGAGGCACGGTCCGATTACGAGGCACGGTCCGTGTTACGAGGCACGGTCCGTGTTACGAGGCACGGTCCGTGTTACGAGGCACGGTCCGTGTTACGAGGCACGGTCCGTGTTACGAGGCACGGTCCGTGTTGAAGGCTCACAATCACTTGCAACTATTGTTTAAGACAGCTTCAAACTACGAGTACGAGAACAATTTAAATAGTTAAACAGCAGCTATTGAAATAGTTTAGGAGGAGTTTTCTTTTTCAATTGCTAAAAGTTTTTGGACATAAAAATGTCCCGTCAATTCGTCCAAATATGACAAAAAAATGCAGAAGTAGCTGTTTTGTCGCTGAATTGCAGGAAAAAAACCTGGCTTAATTATCAAATTCAGTAACCCTAATTAAGAAATCATAATAAATAAAAGTGTGACATACGTTCAATCATCAGATAATGACGAAAATACTATCTACACAGTCTTGGCACAAAGACTGAACGAGACAAGTGACCTATTGAGCGAGATATGACAACTGTGACACAAACTAGAAAGATACAGATTACCAGCACAACAACAACGAGCAAACATGAACGCACGCACACATGGACGCGTGCGTACAGCGATCTTAAACAAATGACAGTCGCAAGTGCGCTTGCACTCGCTGTACGTGAAGCGTGTCTATGTGTGCGTGCGTTTTCGCCTGTTGTAAGAAGTTGACATTCTGTACTAAACTATTCTGTGACTGTGACTACATTCACGAGTGATTCAGCCTATTATGTATAAATAGATAAGTGGATGTCACAGATTCTCTTTTGATTTAGTTTGTGAGTAATGGAGCTACACGGTTTTTGAAGAAAGTACTCCCGTCTAATTTAAATCACCTTATGTCATGTGTTTCCTTAGGTCTTTTTAAAATAGAAGATAGCTTTACACTCAAAAAGCTTTCTTGACGTGATGACTGTATGTATAGTGCAGACATCATTAGCCCCCTTAATTTAATAATAAACGTGGTGGTTACAACCAGTATAACCTCGAGATTTGTAATGCATTTTATGAGTATAAAGTTTTTCATACCTTTACGTCATGTTGTTAAAAGTTCATGGGTTAATACATTTAAAAGCTTCATTTTTTTTTTCACAAATTATTTGCAAAATCTTAACAGGAAATTTGACTCAAATATAATCCTGAATTTAGCAAAAAATGCATTACCACTAAACAGCATTTGATTTGCCGACTTCGATACACGGGGATTAGACTCATTAATTTCTTTTGGGTTGATTCTCTGGCTTTTAGTAATCATGACCCATACAATAAAACTAAAAAGGAGGGACCACAAACGATTGATTTATAAACATCATTTATTTCAAATCGATTTAAAGGAGGTTCTTATCGGACTCATTCATTTTGTTTTTTATCGATTTTAAAAGGGGTGTTCCTCAACCGTACCTGAGAATATATTACTTTTTACCCTTTAGAAACGGAGGAAGTCGTCGATTCGACTTTAAAAGTTTATTAGTAGGAAACAATCAGATAAACAACTGTTTACGTAATGTTGGAAGGAGCAACTGTGAGAAATGTGTTGTTTAATTTGTTCCTTCTTATTCCATTGGCACAGAGGTCTTGCCGGACAGGTACGTC
Organism: Noctua janthina; assembly: GCA_963576755.1. Taxonomy (NCBI): domain Eukaryota; kingdom Metazoa; phylum Arthropoda; class Insecta; order Lepidoptera; family Noctuidae; genus Noctua; species Noctua janthina. Next base: position 18,103,801 of record OY755058.1, read on the forward strand.
CAAGACATTATAAAGAAAAAACTGCAAAATATGCACTAGACATGACAAGTGTCCTGTGTGTCTCAAATTAACTAAATTTTCAATAACATTTTTTTTAAATGACAATGACATTCCTTAAATAGCCACCTCGTAAATTGTCAAAAAGGTTAGTCACCTTGTTTGGCTAACATTTTCGCCTACCACCATGAACTCAAGGGTCCAAAGTCCATCTGTCAAAATGATTTACATGACCGACAATCTAAAAATGACTTATCATCCTAATGTATCCTGTGATCATCATACAAATAAGACACCTTTTAATCCTCTATTATAAAAACAAAACATAATGAATCAAATTGTAGTCCAATCACGCAGAGCTATTTATCATGGGGATCGAAATGAATAGATGTTAGTTTTTTTTTGGTTTGAAAGACACTGGGATTTCCTTTGCCGTGTGAAATGTTATACACACAAAATACTTCAAAGAAATATCAATGAGCTTTCGAAAAGATAACTAAGTACATAGAAAATTAATACACAAACTGAAGGGCATCAGATATTATCACCTAGGAAATATTCTCCTTTCAATGGAAAATTGGATCAGAAGACCAATATTTATCTAGTGAAAAATGATATCAATTGCATGAATAGTTGATCGTCTATTATAATCAACCACACATGAGCGGTATCTTTTGCAATAACATAACATAACATCACGCTTGTAATCCCCGAAGGGATAGGCAAAGGTGTACCTAATAGTACACCCACTTTTGCCGGTTATGTTTTAAGTCCCTTGTAATAGAGGGCGAGCCTATTGCCATCAACAAGGAAGCAAATCAAAAAAATATGGAAAAATTCAATAACACATTGCTCGACCCGGGAAATTACGGGGAAACTCAGGATCTCATGCTCAGCAGTCGCGCTTGTGACCACTAGCGACGAGACATAGGCAATAATCTCCTTTCAATAGTATGAATTGATCGTCTATCTGTATCCCACCCAGGAAAGGTATCGTTTGCAATATCTACTCTTAATCAGCTTCTATTTCAGCCTACTTGTCGATATTACTATTCCTAGCAAAATTCCATTGACTGACGAAAAATCTAATAAATCAACGTTTCGCTATAAAATACCGTGTCTAATCAACTTTGAAAAAATCTTTAAAGGTATATCAATAAATTCGGCTTAGGCTCTTGCATACATAATTTCATAATTCGTTATGAATTTATAATGACGGAGAAGTAAATTTACAGCATCTGATTCTTTGTTGACAGGTTATGTTTGAGGTATGGTAACCAAAAAAAGTCAACTTTAGTTTTTCGCCAACACTGGCATTGGTTTCGGGGACTTCCAGTAAATCCAGAATCTCAATAGATGGATATTGACCTAGTGGCGTATGCAAAAAATAAAGATAGAACAGTTAACTCGCTATTACTTAATGGGTGTAGAATGGCACTCTTTCTCCCCGCGTCTTTGGGGTATTTTTTTTTGTTCTAGACCATACCTAGCTACGGAGATATTGGGAATCAAAGTTCCAAATTTTACCCAAGTTTAAAAAAAAACAAGTTTTTAATGTTATAACTTTACTTTTTACGCTTTTCGCGACTTCAGTACACCACCAGCTACGATGGTTACACCTTTTACATCATCTGCGTTCATACAAGTGATCAACATCCTTTTCGGTTGAGAGTGCCTCCTATAGTTAAGTGAAAATGTATCATCATCATTTCAGCCGAAAGACGTCCACTGCTGGACATAGGCCTCCCCCAAGTGTCGCCACATTGACCGAAAATGTATGGAAGTCTTTTATCACATGACGCAACATAACGCCTATAATCCCCAAAGGGAGAGGTGTACCTAATAGTACACCCACATTTCGCCAGTTAAGTTTAAGTCCCATGTAATAGGGGCAGTCCTATTGCCATCAACCGGGCGCAAATCCAGAGTCCGTGGCAGCTACTGAGAAATTCCTGATGGAAAAACCCAATAACACTTTGCCCGACCTGGGAATCGAACCCAGGACCTCATGCTCAGCAGTCGCGTTTACATGCGCTTGCGACCACTACACCAACAAGGCAGTCGCTTGCTAGAGAGACTCTCGAGGTAGACCCTTTATCACTTTAGTATTTAATCACCAGTGACCGTGATGGTGATGGTATGAGATCCCATTTAATATGCAATGTTTTCGTGAAGTCAGTCACGATACCAAAACCGTTACTAAATCTATTAGTACCGTTAAGAATAGTACTTCGGTACCTCAAGACATTCTCAACAGTATCAAATACAATGTGGCGTTAGCAATTAAAGCAATTCCGATTCCCTACGCAATAATATCAATCAAAATCATTAGGAAAATTACAATTTTTAAAGCAATTTAAGATGCCATGGTTCTCATCGAATCGGTTTGTAAATTAACTGTCGGGGATCATTCATTGATTGGTTACACTAAATAAAATACAAAGTTTAAACAATGCCTACAATAGTAATGATTGTAACTGTAATTATTACGAAAGTATCTGTTACTTCACGCTGGTAATTCTTTATGGTATCAGACTTCTAAAGAAGCGTTGGTATTTTGGTTTCAAATATTAGAGATCTTAGACCTCCGACGTCGCATTAGTTCAGATGACAGGAAGTCAGAGCTCATGATTCCTTATCTGATAATGTAATAAAAATAAGACATCTGCAGCGGTACTGGACTTTAATCATTTTAATGGTCCTGGAAGTCTATATGGAATAGTTCTCGTATGATATTACACAGTCCAAGATCTGCTCAAGCTACGTTACCAAGTGGCACGTATGGAAATCTATTTAAAAAATCGTAAAAAAGTAAAAACCCCTCGATCGAACTTTATTGCAAAAAAAATAACCGACTTCCAAAAAAAAACACTAGGTACAGTTTTTATTTTACCCTTTTTAGTTGTACTATGTAACTAGAATTTATTAGCACATCATCCACATAGACGACGAAGAAAAATGCACATTAAAGAGGATAACTCATAAAGAACCGAAGCAAGGTTAATAAAAAAAAAATATGGGGCCACCGCGCGAGCAAATGAAAAAAGAATCACTTCGGGCCAGTAATCACGGAGAAATCGGTGAACATACATGAAAAAAAAGATGCTGGTGGAATACATAACCTCCTCCTTTTTTAAAAGTCGGTTAAAAACTCGTTTGTTTCTATTTCTACAGCATGTCAGAAAGGTGTACTCTTATTTCAGGACGTGGTGTTCCACCGTCCGACCGTCAAAAGGAACAACTTTCTCCACCTTGTTCTACTGAATCATACTGTAAGTATAAGAAAAGAGTTCTATTTCAAAATCAAACAGAATTCTAAAAAAGCTTTCCTTATCACACATACTATAAATAAAACGTGTCATCACAAATAACAGATTAAAAATAAGCCCAATCACGAATCATTCATATTTATGTGTGATACAAAAATATTAAATTCTTTTAGAATAAGTAATAGTAAAGCGTTGTTCACACTGAGCGAATGATGTAGTGAAGAGACACGTGTCTAATATTAATGTAGCTTTGGTTTTATTATTTTAAGGTCCGCTCCTATTACATGGGACTTAACTATATCTAGCCAATTTCGGCCACAGCGACTGCATTCGATAGTTATCTAGAGTAGTTGTCCAGAGCTTTGGTGTGCTGCTCTTTCATGTGTTATCAAGTGACTAGCATATCCAACTTTGGCCGAAAAACTCCGAGCACAAAGGGGACATGTCAGAACACCATTGACGACATTTTAAATGATAGCTGTAGGTGGGCTGGCATAAGGTCGTCACCTATGAGTCTAATTGAGACCGTCTTCTATCTTCAAAGACTTGTTGCACATGACGTCTCGACTCGGGTCTAATCAATATGAAATTCAAAAGGTCAGTACGGCAAACGTAAGATCAAATGCATTCTGGACATTGCATTGCACACAATCTATCGAAAAGCAAACGAAATTCCTTAATACTAGCCACACAGATCACAAGTGCTATTCTACACCTACTAAAGCACACGGTGTAGTCTGAAATCGTTTAAAATAATGTTATTGGGTTTTTCCACCACAGCACTCCGTATTAGCCCGGAGTCTGGATTTGGGACTTAACCATAACTAGCGATATATGAGAGTACACCTCTGCTAACTCTTCAAGAATAACAGGCGTGATATTATGATGTGACTCGGTTATCACACGTGTTATCCTACACCGAATAAAACACAACACACTCTAACCGCATCACTTCGCCTGTCTCCAGTGCGACATCGCCCTAACACGCTCCAGTCCGCATTTAGACACGCGGTTATAAATTTTAAATATTACGATAGGGCATTAAGATTTGAATAAACATGTCGCGTTGTCGCCGCCCGTGACGTCGCACGGGACACATTATTGTCGCTTCACACTTGTGTCTTTGACCACGTTGTCACAAGTTACGCGATAGATGAAAACCAAGTCATATTTCGTTACACTCTTTGGCTGAATAGTTTAAGGTATGAATGTAATTGTGGAATAAATATGGCGTGTGGCGACGATAAGGTAATGGGTTAAGGAAATGGTCATAAAAGGCATGTGTTGTGGTTCTTGTTCTTGCTTCACAAGCAGACTATCGCTTGAAATAAATATCAAGCGGTAAGAATAACGAAACGTCATAGCAACAGGTTTTGGTAATTTACAATCTCTACTTAGTAAGAATACGTCTATCCCAAAGGTTTTCAGAGCCAGTACTGATATGGCCGACCATTACCGTTTCTTTTTGCTATTTTTTTTTTAAATCACAACTAGCCCATAAAGTTTTCCTGGCTAGGTGAAGCTCTTCTCTACAAGAGAAGACGGGCTGTAATCCACAATGCTGGTCCAGTGCGGGTTGGAGAACACTGCTGTGGCATGAAAAAAGGTCTTCGAATCTGCAACCAGACCTCATTGAAGGCAACTAAGAACAACACCGACGCAATCATACTGCAATCACCAATCCACTAACTGACCAAAAGGACCGCCGTCCACCGCTGGACATCTAAGCCCATTGTCTGCCTAAAAATAAAGGCATATACATACAAAAAAATCTGGCTGTAGGTGCATCACGAAATATTTTAATACAGAGGACGGCGACGCGTATATCTTAGTATCGCGGGAAGACAAAAGCGGGGATCTCGTGCTATACCACGTCGGAGATTTATTCCGACGATATCATTGAATGTGGACGCGCGTGTGTGCGAATGCGCCCGTGTGAACTGCGCTCGTGGCGCGCCGGGGCAGGGCTGGCAGGAGCGGGGTTTGGGGATTCATTAGTGGCAAAAGTTATCAAAGAAAAGAATAAGAGGGACTAAGAGGAGAAAGCAAAGCTCTGACCAAATGGCATCCAAGGTCTGGAAAAAAGTGCGGCAGCGATGGGTAGTCGACATTATTGTCATCGGGGGAAAAACCTGGTTGAGGCTGGCCATAAGAACGTGGTGATTGACACAAGCAAAGAGAGACATATATCAAACAGTGAGTGAAGTCTGTCTGTGGATGGTAAGGATGATGAACAGGTTCTTATATTTGTAGCGATGCAATTGAATTCATAATAAAGTAAATCACCTGGTAATTCGTGAGTTGCCTCATTGTGCGACAAAGGTAGTATTTTTAAATGCTATTTAACCAAATAATTAGAGCAGGCATGGTGTATAGCAATTACAGTGAGATTAGTAACAAAATAGGACCATTTTTGTGCCATATTTGACAAAGCTATGTTGCTTTTACTTTAATATTTAAGTCTACATACCTAGTAAACACGCACATAAATGTAAGTCAAGCACGTAACGTTAACTTCAAGGACTCAAGGCCACAATCCTAATGCCCCTTACGACCAACAAAGCAACTCATAACCCTCGGTTGAGTCCCAGAAATGGCTCGAGATTACAAGCATTTGATAATAAGCTTGATATACTTCTACTTTTATTGACAACCTGGTATCCAATGATCAAATATGTTGACAGAATATAGAAAACAAAGACATTAATTAAGAAGAAAAAAAGGAATATTGCCTACATCTGTCTTGTCCGCAAAAAACTCAGCGTTAAGATACAAAAGTACACTAAATGTAGGCTTTTAGAGAAATAAACTGCTTGCACATAAATCACGGTATCAGAAGCGCGCCCGCCAACCCTATAATCATGACGAAAGTAAACGATAGTGCACACAAGCGAGACTCGCGGCCGCGACCACAAATCGCGAGCGACAGCCAACAGGTAGCAGGTCGCACGCATTGTTTCCTGGAACCAAAACTACGAGACGCTATCGAAACGATTGATATACGATCAGACTCCGGAATGTTTTAGTAAAATGCACCAGCTTTCCGTTTTAACCTCTGAATATCTAATAGGGACCCGATTTAGAATAATTTATGGACAACGACTGAGACAAAAACAGAACACTATGGGGCCGGCACGGGTCAGATTGGCCGTCCGAGTGTCTGCCGATTTCGTAAGAATCCTTCGCGAGACCATTTATCTGTCAGCCGCGGCTGCGCAACTATGACGTATCTGCGTTTTGTAAGTGAACGCAAGTTTATCGGCAACCTGTCCAGAGAATCGACGAGAAATGGGCTCAGTTGAGCGCATTAACAACGACTTACCCATACAAAATCATAATAGCCGGTAAGGAAACTACGATTGAGAGCGATCATTAATTACGGGTGCCTAACAAGCGGCGAACGGGGAAAGGCGACGTCGACAATTTATCCGCGAGATCGACTCGTTACTTAGATCGGTTGGGGCGCGCGACGATAGATGGCGTGCTGCGGCGCGGGCGCATATCAGATGCACGACCGGCGCGAGCGACGCGGTATCGACCGATTTACGGACAGTGTGATCATATTAGAGACTCTCGGGCTATCTAACGAGCGTTTAGAATATGAGTGTGCGTGATAAACACCCACAGTCGTGTAGATAGCCTTCTGCGGTAATGGGAAGACGATTTATGATTTTGTTCGATTAAATTCGATTTGCGATTCTGCTCCCTAAATTGGCAGTTTAGTTTGATGTATAACCCAGTAATCTTTATTGTCAATCAGTTCCTAACGGGGCTGTGGATAGACGCTATAAATAACAAAGGTACGTCAATGTATTTTATTGATCAGAAAGCGGTTTAGCTTGCGCAAATTCCTGTAGGCAACACTGCGTAGATAACTAGTCCTTGCTTATAAAAAGTCGCACACCATAAACTACCCTAACACTAGAAAACAAAATAAAAGCCGCCTCACACGCACCACGTCGCGAGTCGACGCGACACGCGCGATCGCGTTGTCGCGCGTTGTCCCCTTAATTAGCCGACTACCCGAGATGGAATTCATTAGACTCACTAATTAAATAAAAGGACATGATTTTCCGGTTAAGGTACGAAAGTGAACGTAGGTGCACTTCGAACATGATTAATTAAGAAAAGCGAATAGGCTTAAATAGTAGGTAATGTTTGTTCTAATTAAGCGTAAATCGCGTGCGGTTCCTTGTCGATGCTGTATCTGGTCTGGTATCGTAACTGATACCCTTTTTTTTGCTGTTGGTTACCTATTGTTTGGTATCACTTCGTTTTATAAAACAAAGTGCTAAACTTTTACATGCGTGTAGTGAAGCTGAGGAATTTTGAACGATAATGAAAATTGCGTTAATCACTTACTACGAAAAAAATTTACAAATTTTTTAAAGCCTACCTTTTCACATTGTTTGTTATTCTTATAGGTTTAGGTACTACATTACAATTAGATTTGTCTCAAAAGCAATTGAACACTTAGATAATGTATTTACTTATTTCTTTAGCTTGACTAACAGTCAACTGAGGCCGTTAATCCACATCATAAGTATCGTTACTTTAATTCAATGATTTTATAACCACTTCTTAACCAATAAACTAAATAAAACCAGCACGTAAATACTAACCTACTTATTAAAATGTGACGATCTATAAAACGTCACAAATTATCACGATTTTCCTCTATAAACTATACTATAACTAGCAGTAAACTTTAACTATGATATTATTTCTATCAAAACGTATTTAAATTCACAAGTCAACTATAAATTGTATGATAAGTGTAGTTTCGTCAGAATGATGACTGAGCTACTGAGCGTACCTGTCGTCTTGTTATGAACTATTACTGCAGTGAAACATCGAGTGCCAAATGTTTGCCATAATATCCAGAATATTATGCCTTTGGTAGTTTTTAAACGTGGTGCAAACTCTTAGTTTTATATGTAGGTTAGATGGGAGTTTCTTTTTTATCTTTTATGGGCGTCCATTCTGTACACTGTAGCGGTATGTACAGTACCTAGGTACAAACAACAAACAAAAATGAGGAAATTCTATGGGATTAAGTTACATGTAAAATCATAATTCTTTATTCAACTGTACGTATAAGGGTAGGTATGTGTAAGGATGACGCCTCCCTCTTTAATTACAGAAAGTTCCAGTTTCGTCAATCCCATTACGAATTCCAAATGAAACGAAAATAAATATCACTTAACTATAATCATAGTCCTCAGTCGCTACAGCATTTATAGAATTTCCTTTTCTACAATTCCAGGTAAGACTACATAACAATTTTTCCCTTAATTCATACCAAGAGATATCGCTGGTACATCTATCACCGACAAAGACGTCCACTCGAGTTCGCTCCGAAGCGATGATTGATGGCAAACCTGATAGATAGCTTGCATGATGCACGGCGTCTCGAGAAAATTGCACCCATTCGACACTTACCTGTAAAGGATACACAATATTTATTGCGATATTCCGTATATGGCGATAATGGGATAAAGGAATTATGATGCGGAAAAATAGGTTATGTAATTTCGTTTTGCAATGAGCTTTTAGTTTCTTTGTTAGCTATTGTTTAAAATAATTATGCAATTTAAAGAGTTTTTTAAGCATTTTGCAAGTCGTAATTTTTTAATTGCAAAGTTAACAGTAGTATTTGTCACCAAAATTGTATACCTTTTGCGCGAGTCTTCGCCTATGTACGTACATATCGGATACTATCTTACGGTAACATACTACCGGGATAAAAGTTTCATAACAAATTATGACCTATATAACGCAGGTGATGATGTTCCTATGTGCCAAGTACAATTAAAATTCGTTCTGCTATTAAGGGATGGATAATAAGTAAACAGACCGAGTTACTTTCACATTTATAAAATTATTGTGGTATATTAATAATTATTATTAATTATTTATAACATATTTTTACCTTTAAAATATTTACGCGATGACTGATTTGAATACAGAATAATGTGAAATCATGAACCGTCAAGCCACCCATGACCCAATCAATCACTCATAAAAAATAAATCAAACCAGATACACGAACCTTACCAACCACATTCAAAAACCCGCACGAATAACGCATAAATCCGTATAATAAATTTCAAAATGCTATGATAATTACATGCCTGTTCGCTTTCCCTTATGAATAAGTAAGCCATGTCACGGCGCGTGACACATGTCGCGCGTCACGCGTCACGATCGACGCGTCACGCCGGGTGACGTCGCGTCGCGTCGCGCGGCTGACGTGACGCGCGATCGTGTGTGACGGGGCTTAGAAAATATCGCGTATTAACATAATTCTATTGATATTTACGCTGGATTATGTTTTTAGAAATTATCAAGCATGATTTTTTTTGTGGTTACCTAGGTAGGTGGGAGTTGTTGATGTCAATGAACTTAATCCCAACCTCTATGAGGAGGAAGAATGAAGATTCTTCATGTTTAGTTGTTAAGATTTAATAACGATTGTCTCTCAATAAAATAATTTTTCTTCACATTTTCAAATCATTATCTCCAGTTCTATAGGGAATTCACTACTGCGTGAAACGCTTGTTGGTTTATTTCTGTGACACTAATTTACACAAGACTAGAACATCAAGATGTCTTTCTAACATTGGTGCAGTTCTCTGCCTTTACAGCTTAAGATCGAGCATGAAGATTGTTGTGATGACTCTGATCTAGGCATGCGAGAAAGGTTCTACATACCAGCTATTAATCATGCAGAATATTTCCTTAGAGGAGAGTAGGGTAAATAGGAAACTTCAGAGAAACGAGAAAATGAATCTTGTGTTAACAATAATTTTATCAAATGCAGCTGTGTATGTGACCAACAGACAAATAAGTATCTCATTCAGAAAGCTTATTTAATAAATTACCCAATCTTAAATAGTTGAGAATGGCTTGGCAAATAATGATGATGATGAGATAGTGACTAACTATCCGTTATGCCCATCACTGTAAAAAGGGATGAACCCATAACGCATATACTCTATCACCATTAGATCTTGTACGAGTCCACCGATACCTCATACAACTTGGCAGACAAGAAACTCCTTTATAAATTTTCCAAAACAGAACAATAATCGTATCTCAGATCGGTAAATACGGACAATATTATATTTTTCAATTAATGCAAACTGCATTTGAGGAGCTCCCTCCCCCTCACCTCGGCCATGGGAGTTTGGAGGCCTCCCTAACTCGCGCCAACTCTCATAAAGACGTAGCTTAATATTTTATTCCGCGTAGGGCTGCCTCGTTTACTGCATCAGCAGTTGCGGAATGTTAATGTACACTTTCCAAGACGGGGTATCAGGGACATTTTGTAAGTTTTTTTTAATTTAAATTTTAAACAAACTATCTACCTGTGATTTTGACATCAACACTTAAATTCCTTCATTAAAACCTTCGTTGGTAAATTATTTAAATCCTGAAGGTAAATTTTGATACAATTTCCTTTTCAAAATACGTTTTAGTCTTTGTTTTTGTGACATTCATCATATAAACAACTATTTAAAATAAACAACTATTCAAATTTTGAATACGTAATGTTTTACTAATACGACCGCATGCAATAAGGTGTAACTTTAGATTGCCTTCATCATAAATGAGAGTTAGCAAATATATATAAAAAAAAAAACAAAAGCTCTAAGAGCACTCTATGGTTTGTGGCACAAAAGATGTTTCAAAAGGTGTCAGCCCTAGCTTTGTGCCCTATGTGGGAACAGAGTTTATGCTCTTGTGCAAGTCTGTATGTCTGTAGTTTCATTTGGTTATCGTATTTGTGCTATCTGATTAATTCAGTTCTGTAAAGTTTTTGCTGTATAGTGTTTTTTAATGTAAACAAGTGCAACTTTGTAATGAGATTGTGATGGATGAATGGAGGTGAAACTTTGAAATGATGAACAAAAGTACATAATTATGATGGTATGACTATGCCATTTATGTATTTGATGTCTTTAGTGTTGAGATTGTATTAAAGAAACAATCGATCCAAACATATCATTAGGTGTTCAAAGAGTCAAAGAGAGATAAATTAACCAATACCTGTTACCGCCAAAGGTGTTAAGAGGAAAAAAAGCATGGTGCTTATTGTTCGTAGAAAGTTCATGAATATTTAACAATTCTAGATAGACCTGTCATTAACTACTCGAGTTTTTAGTAGCAAAAAACATAAGTATTTTATTTGTAGGATTCATTGCAGTCATTCTTTTTTACAATGTAACACATCGACTTTAATAAATAGGTAGCACAATAGACTGCCTACATCTTCTGGTCCGGACAAAAGTATTTTATATCATTCCAATATCCACGAAGGTGGGCAAACACCCCAAATAAAGGCCAGAAACCATCATGATAAATACTGAATGTCCTCCACATACTGATCATCCGCTTAGTATCCCCCAATAGACAGTCACCTTGAACGCCACCGACAACAACAGAGCGGTGCAATATCTTTCACACGTCAGATCAATTAGTTCACCGAAACGTCACTAAAACAACAAACCAAGTACACTTAACATCCCTAATTCAACTAGATAACAAAGTCACCAACCCTTTATCTGAACCGCAAAAGAAAACAAACTTATATACAAAACGTACCCCGGTCCAAGTTGCCCGCACACACCCCAGGTTTATCTTTATTATTAGTCTGCCGAGCGAAATTATGACGACTGCAAAACGTCGTTGTTCTCTCTCTTTCTAACCTCTGTCTTTATTCGTATCTTGCTTCTCTTTCTTGCACGAGCATGCAAGACTTGCAGTGATTCCTTGTGACGACCGCCCTGGGACGGACGGACTGATGTTTATAAGACCTTAGAGAAGCGAGTTTGGTATTTAGTTCGGTCTTATCTTTGGTTTTATATGTCCTGAAGGGGTTGCCGGTATTCAGATTAAAAAAGAATCGGGTTTTCGTTTGAGTTTGAACATTTTTTTCGTGTTTTAGTGACGGGCTTCCGAGGTTTTATTTCATTGATAAATGGATTTGTGTTTCTAATTATCTACCTACGTAAATTGTGAGCGGAAGTTGGTAATATTTTCGTGGGCGCCATGACACCTGTCATGGCTGTCATTTGATATTTATTCCAATCTAAACGTGTAATATTGCCGTATTTAATAACACCCAAAAATGGTAATTAGTTAATAACATGCTTGATTTATAGAAGCTTGCCTTAATGTGTCCAATTTTCAAACTCATATGTATGCGCAAGTCAATGCACCAATATGAGGTAAATCATTCAATATTCACTTTCAACGAATAACACAATCTTTCAATTAACATAAACCATAACCAAACCAAACCAAACCATAACCATATCTTGGCTTGCATATCGATAGCTCTATGAAATGGCATACTCAAGTTGCTCGTGTCAGTCAGAAGGTTACTGGTTCGTTGCGGGCTTTGTACCGCTTGAGAAACTTTTTACCCTCAAATACGAAAACAATGCTTGTACAGTCCTTAATTTTTCCTATCATCGATTACGGTGACGTGTGCTACTTTGACCTGAATGCGGATCTCCTCGACAAACTTGACCGTCTTCTAAATAACTGCATTCGATTCGTTTTCAATTTGCGTAAATATGATCATGTCTCCGAACACCGGACTATTCTTAAGTGGTTGCCCATACGTCAGCGTAGGGAGCAAAGGGCGCTTACCACCTTGTTTTCTTTTCTTGTTTCTCCCACTTCCCCTAGTTACCTTGCTCCCCACTTTCAGTATATTTGTGCCAACCATAATAGGAGCCTGCGATCATCGCAAAACCGTATGCTTCAATGTCCCTCTCACCGCACTGATTTCATTCACCGATCTTTCTTTGTCCAGTCTATTTCTCTGTGGAATGCGCTTCCCCAGGAAATCAGGATGGCAACCAATCGCTTATCTTTTAAAATTAAAGTTCGTGAGTACATTCGGAAGAAGCTGGCAGTTTCGTCACAACGGTAATGTTTTCCCCATGGTTTGTGTTTTTATTTTGGTATATTCGTGGAAATGTTTATTTACATTAATTTAAATTTTGATATATATTTATAGTATTTGATATATATTTATAGTATTTTATATATCCTTGTAGTTAATCTTGTAGTTAATCTTATTATTATTTAAAATTATTTTCAGATTTACACCTACCACTGCTTGTCTTTGCATCACCCAAAGGTTGACTGGTAGAAAATGCCTATGGCATTAAGTCCGCCTCTGTACTTATGTGCTTGAAGTGTTAAATAAATAAATAAATAAATAAAAGTAGCCATCTCAAGAAAGGCTTTTAATTAATGTTTTTCTCTAAATTAACGAAAAAACTCATTTGTAGTTCTAACCTCAAACGTATTAAATAAAGCTAAATCACAGCAAAACCCATCTAAATAGAACAAGCCCATACAATAACACCAATAACTCTACAAACGATACATATTTATAATATCAAGTCTTACAAACAAACTAACAATCTAAGGCTCTCCCCACACTTGACAAATCGCAGGCAGTTTGCCCACACACTCGCGATTATTCGCTGCGATCGCTCGTTTTATCAGACGCAGATTAAAATCCGTCCGACTGTCGTATGTGAGTAATAAGCCAATTTGCCGTAGATATGATTAACTGACATGTCGACCTCATATTAAATGCATTTGAGATTTTTCTTTAATAAAGTTCCGAGGTTTTCTATTGATCAAAGTTTTTATGGTGTGATTTGTCATTACAAATTGAGTGTCTGTCTTCTTTCTTTTTGTTATTTAAAAAAATGTTGCCCCACACTAGGAATTTCTCCTGTATCGTGGTGCGTTTACAAACATTTAAACTCACATACACAAACAGCCAGACCCGGAACAACTACCTGTAGATCATACAAATATTTGTTCCTTGCGGGGATCGAACCCGCGACACGCAGCGCAGCAGCCAATCGCTCAGCCACTGCGCCAACCGTGCCGTCGTGTCTAGATATATTACTTCTTTTTCTTCTCTATACAGAATATAATTAACTAGGTGTTTGCTGGAACTGGACAGGTTCTGTCAGAACTGGATGGAGAGCGCGCGGGTTCGCGAGGGAAATGGAAAAAGTGGAAGAAGGCCTTTGCCCAGGTATGGGACAAAGCAGGCTAGGAAAAAAAGGTGTTAGCTTGCGACTCCGTCTGCGATCTAAGATACTAAGTAGCCTTTGTTTAGCTCTTTGTCTGAGACTGCCATCTGTCAAATTTTATAAGTATCGGTCAGCTTTAGGCGTGAAAAGAACACACAGAGTTACTTTCACATTAATATTATGTGTATTAATGTTATGGGTTTTAATGGAGACAATGGACAGTCATCAAGGTTCTATAGGTATTGACCAGCCGGATATCACAGCAAGCCATGTTTCGTGAAGTCAGCTCACTCGACGATGTTTAAATACCCAAATAGTAAGCACAGTCAGCGTTAGTTGACAAGTGTATATTAAACGATTCAAGCTATCTAGACGATGAAGAATTGTAGCTTTTTTGTCCAGCTTGATATCTGTTCCAGAACCTTGACATTTTGCTACAAATGTAATTCTGTCTCACAATTTCGGACATCATGAGGCCTGTCGTATTGCTATGTAGCGTAGTATCTTACTGTATCAGAGATCTGGGAATTAATTAATTTGTTGACAGTGTAATTATACCTATGGCTAAGATTAATTCATGTTTCATTGTCACTATGACATGGTCTGTTAACCAAGCAATCGAAATGAGACAGGGTTGAAATGGCTACCCATTTTGGGCTCGCAATATACTGCTTATGTAGCACGGTGACGGCCTTGTAACTTAAAAATGTGGCTGGGATAGACTGCATGTGGAGGATAGGGTGTTGTGTCACAGCTTGGGAGAGTCTTATGTTCAGTGAACTTCGTTAGGTTGAGATGATTGACGCAACCTATCAAAGGTTGTCAAACTAATGAATTGTGTAAAGTCGAAGCGCGAATACGTTGACATTAAGAACAAAAATATTCTCTTTACTAGTTAGTTAAAAGTGCAGCCCATAGCAAGGCACGATGTCCAATCATAGATACAATATGTTAACAGAATGTACTAAATTGACATCTGTCAATCCGTCACGTGTACCTTAAATGTCACTTTCTAACATTTCATTGACATTTCTTTTTTGACGAGCGGAAACCAGCTACTGTCACCGCTTTAAAAGGCTAATCACATTGAATACGGTGTTATTCAGTCACCTTAGTTTATCATTATCTGCCTAGCCTTTTCCCAACTATGTTGGGGTCGGCTTCCAGTCAAACCGAATGCAGTTGAATACCGGTACTTAATGTGGAGCAACTGGCTATCTGAACTTCATAGCCTGTTACGTGGTGACTAGAAATTGGTAAGGCTGATTATCAGACTTTCGGGATTCTAACTACTCGTAACAACTGTCAAATATCTACAAATTGCAGCCGGGATCAACGATTTAACGTGCTTTCTGAGGGAACTTAATATGCCATTTATGATCACCCATCCACGGACTGACCTCGACAAGCGTTGCTTAACCTTGAAGATGAACCCGTGCGGCTGTTATTATTTAGCCACGAGCCCCTCAGTTATTACCCAAATAATATCAGTTATTAAGGCAGCATTACATTGCGTATAATAGCGCATACACACAGCGCGTTTGACCGTCGACCGGCGCGGACACCAGTGATTTGTGGTTACTTGCAAAAGCGGCGACCTCTGGCGGTGACGTGCCAATTGTCTCCGTCTTGGAAGGCGGCGCAAGGTGGGAGCGGTGAGCGAGGAGCACAGAGTTCAATAACAGAAGATTTCAGGTCGGGTATTGCCGAAGGCTGGCAGTGATTAAAGCATTTCAACGAAAAGTTTGTTTTAAAACTTTAAAAGCTTATCAGGGGTAGCTTATTCGTCAGCTAGATACAAATAACTTTAGCGCAGACATATGCCATCTTTTTTTGAAAAGCCCCTGTAGAACATTTCATAGACAAACATTTCAGTAATATTTTTTGTTCATCAAATGCCATTGGTTCTTAGTTTGATTATAGTCTGGCATGCCGTGTTGACAGCGATACAGAATTATCCCAAAACCTTTTTACTGAAGATTTATGTGCCTACCAAACTAAACCGACCGACCGACTGTACCTACTAAATTCTGGAACAGGCGAAGTATGAGTGACTATATTAGATACACCTAGGTATGCCTAATTCTCGGGTAGAAAAGGCGCGATGTTGTGTTCTAATTAATTATAAAATCATTTACTTTATTACGTATATGTAAAAAAAACTGTTGAAATAAAATTGAGTTTGTTAACACGTGGTTAACACGATGTGTAGAAGCACCTAACAGCTACTTAACGTAACTGTCTTGTCGCTTTTCTCGTATTGCTTACACCACACTCTTTTCTGTCAGCCGCAGCGGCTTGTGTAAACGCTCCTTGATACCATGAGGCCTTACTGCTCCGTGAACCAACAGACGTATAAATCAATTTATATCATCATTTATTACATATATTATTATGTATTATATTATAGTGAGAATGTGCCTATTAGATAGGACGATAGATGTTTTTTGACGAATTCAAATTGATGGAATAAAGTATCTTAATTGAAAGCCCAAGTCTAAAATGTGTTGAAAGGGTTAAAAATGACTGGTATTTCCTGATTCCTATTTATTATTAAAATAATAGGCGGGCGCTACGAAAACTTCATTGAACATTTAACACTTTTAGTAGGCATTTAGCAGTAGGCCCAAAAAAGGCTGGCGTGCCGATTTGAACTCGTTCACGACTGTTTGATCAGAGAAGGAAAAACACTGACAGAGTTGGATAGGAATGGGGGAGGCCTTTGCCCAGCAGTGGCACAGAATAGGCCAAACAAAAAAAGCAGGGTTTGGCCTGAAGAAATAAAAAGAAGAGTTGTAATGAAGTACTAACAACACAATAAATATTGTATTTTTTTCTGAATCTTGGTGTGTATTCTAACGTCCCTTTTTTCTAACGAGTCTATGCTGACTGCAGTTCGGATTAAATAATTATAATATTTTACCACCATATCCCAAATTCTCAAGCACTGGGCTAACTCGGGAGTCAGGTTCAACAACCTCATCGAAAGTGAGAATGTTTGATCCTGAAACTAAAGTTTAGTTCGGCGCTGAAACAATGAGCTCGTAAAACAAGTGAAAGCTCACAGCGTTGCTTGTAGTGGATTTAAACCTTTGTTAGTTACACAGCTATCTAGCCATTGATCGGTCAGAAAAATAGAAATAAGCTTTAAAAGCTACGTTTGGCGACAATTTTCCTATAATAAACGAAATAAGTACATTGTAAATGATATGAAGTTAGCATAAAATAAATCATATTAATAAAATTTAAAAATGCCTCATATACATTTCCGTAACAATAGGTACCTATAAGTTTCTATATTAAAGTCAATCATAGCAACAATAACGTTATTAAGTTCCAAAAAAAAACTTCTTTCTTACATATTAATACGTAAACTCTTTTTTTTTTTCACGGATAGTCGGAAACGCCACTTACTGCGACACTTGTAGCTTTTTAATTATAAATACTTTTAAATTGTACATTTTTACTCAAAAACTCAAAATTAATTAAAAACCGAATCACAATCGTCATATTTCCGATACATCCACTTAAAACAGTATAGATTACTCGTCGACGAGTTAATGCGCCTGTCAAAGGTCTCAGCGGGACAGCAATGTATATCGTTTAATTAGTGCAAGAGCATCCTCATTAGGACTCACGGTGAGTAGGATTATTACATAGACGTCTTATCCTTTGACGTGAGGTATCGGTGTTTCGTGATTTAGTTGTCAATTCGTTAACAAATCTGGCGCAATGTGGGTGTACTATTACGTACACGTCTGTCTAACCGTGGGGGGATTACAGGCGTCATGTTAAGTTCGTTAAGCATTCGATACGTCTCATTGTGTGCAAAAGCTACTAACGATGTCCCATCTTCTTAGAAGATCATAAGCGTCCGATAGGATTTCCCATCGACAAATATGACGAAATTCTAAACAAACTCTCATCTACTATTTATTTGAAGAAATACTTCCTTAGTGCCTGTTTTTTTGGTACAAGGAGTATTTGTGAAAAAAATTAAGCTTCTAAACTAGATGAGACCCAGCAGTTTGGGCCCTACGTTGTCGTCAGTGAACAAGAAATTTTTACAATCGGTAAAGGGAATACAGGAAGATATACAAGTAAGATTCTTAGTAGAAAATGCACTGGCTGTAAGATATAGACCGCCCGCTTTAATGAGTGCTCCGCCTTGAGCCATCGAAGGCACATTAAGCGTCTACAAAGTCCTAACAATATCCCACAGGTTGTTTGCTTTAAAATAACTATAATTTACATAGGTATTACGATACTATTTGAACCAATACGTGATCAACCTTCAGAATATTCCATTTAAATTTATACCTTCTCGAGGACTCATTAAAGTGGTCGGTCTATAACAAAATGTAGAAATGGAAACACTAAAGTATTTCATCTGTACAAAGGTAATTTTAAAGCACCCAAATTTTTATCAAATTATTTACTACCAAGAACAAACCACACTATGCAACTTTATCCCCTATCATAGTGACTATAATAATACCTAGCTATGCAGTTGGCAGTCACCAAGATTATAAAAGCGAATTTGAAATACAACCTCCATAATTATAAAGCCTTACCTAATCATAAAATCAAATTACCAAGAGCCTTGCGCAACAAGAATTTGAACTTACGACCTTATCGACAGCTAGCTATCAACTGAATGATAATTTATAATACTACTATTATTACTACTACATACTCACGCCTTATTCCTATGGGGGGTAGGCACAAACTGCAGAACCTGCTACGACCCTTACATACCCCTTTTTTCCGTCCCATTCATACACATGGTCACCCACGCACGCCGGTTACGAGTACTACGCATTATGTACCTCACTTTTTAAGACCATCACAAATTGGGTATTTTTAGGGCGTCTCCTTCCGAGGAGCTCGTGTCCATATAATAACAGCCGCTCGGGTCGATCTTTAAGTTAAGCCGCGCTTGCCTAGGTTAGCCCGTGGATGGGTGACCACATATTACATACCGAGTTTCCTCCGGACCTTGAAAGCACGTTAAGCCGTTGGTCACGGCTGTCATTTGTAGATCTTTTACAATCGCTAGTCAGTGGTCCGAAAGTCTAACAACCAGTCTTACCAAGGGGTATCGTATTACCCAATAATAATTGGGTTGTGGAGGTCAGATAGGCAGTCGCTCCATGTAAAATCATCCAGTGAGACTGGAAGCCGATCCCAACATAGTTTAGAAACGGTTAGGATGATGAGGCCGTTCACTCCCGGCGCTTCCACTCGCATTTATCTTATACCTTTGATAAGTAGCCTTTCACTCGCCTTCACAACATGACCATGCCATCTAAGCATACACTTTTGGAATCGCAACTGTTTCTTACCACATCATTGCTCATTTGTCATGAATAATTTTAATTAATAATTTTCACAATAAATGCGGGTAGTGCTATCAAACAATGACGTCACAATTTATCATTATTCGTGGGGCACAACTAAATATTATTGAAGTTATGCCAATTGACGGGCGATGCATGCCGGTAGATAGGCGATAGTGACGCATCACAGGAGATATAGAAGGACCAGTACTGAAGGATCAATGACTGAAGATTTGTTTTTTAATGAACTCCAAAATAAAAGGTTAACATCTATCAGTTATGTTACGTTACACGAAATGCTACTGAGCTTTTGATTGTTAACCGCCTAACATAAGCTTTAATTCCCGCAAATTCACCTACCTTACGTAATCCAGTTGATTCAGGCTGAATTTTCAGGCAATAGGCTTCCTGATTGAATTTCGGTTTTGGCTGCTAACTAATCGGAGAGTACCCATCAATGCGGGGGGCGTTATAGTGCGTCCGCAGACACACTCTCTCTTGCCTCACTCTTATAATCCGATGTGACGGCTATCCGAGATCCGACGGAGATAGGTCAGGCGCAGGACTAACGGCTCACTCAGGCAATACTAGAGCGGCAAACGTCAAATCCCCTATCATCACCCTTCGCAAAACGTCACATCTACTATTTCACTACTTATACTTTCATACTATTCGTCCAAATCGGTCCTTCGGTTCGTACCTGACTGACGTACGCGTTATGACGTAATTCAGCTTGTCGCGCTTATCGGTGACGGCCAGTGTCGGTGACGGTGTCGCTCGCATTGCGTCGTGATATGCTAACATATGTCCGTGTGTATGTGCGATGGGCTATTATAAGTTACAGGGGACGCAATTAACAATGTGCGTAGGTGTTGTTTTAAATAGATTGAAGTCGTCATAGACTACGAGGGATTTTTTTTCGATGTTGATTAAACTGAGCGCTGCTGAGCTGTTCAAACTTGCAATTTTCAAGGAGAAATATTTGAAGTTGAGCAACCTTCAGTATTCTGAGAGGCACCTGAAGAAGTGGAATCTTAGGTACTGGTAAGATCTGCAAGGAGTCGTTTTTTAAGGAGGTAAGTAATTAAAGTACTACATGCTTCGGACTAGTTTATTAATATTTGAATGACTGATTAAATGAGTTTTAAACTACATATTACATGGCAACTCATAAAAAACAAAAGTTGATCTGGATTAGCTTTAAAGATAGAGGCATTCGGTGGCACCAAGTAGAGGTGGAAAATCGAACCCACCGTCAGGAAAACTCTTAGTTACATACTGACCTTTAAATACAATTTAAAAGCCATTTTATAATATAATATAAAATCTAGGGTAATAGAGCTATCAACGGTATTTAACCAAATTATAATCCCCTAAATAACCAAATTATAATTCCGCCATTTTAAATATTAGTGGCGCCTTCGAAACGCCCACTAACACTCTAAAACACACATCATTCGACCGTCTACACACCAATGACTTATGCGCGCAGCCACACACCTCTGACCTCAATTAAAACAGAAATAGTTTCATTTTTATATCTTTTATTAAGCAATTTTGATTCCCCATGTCACCTCTGACTCGACTTAAAAAAAAGTATTTACTAAACGCAATAACGCTCATTATTACACAAAATATTGATTCAAGCACCAAACTTTAATATCAACAGGAATATAAAACGTCATATATAGAACTATAATTTGCCATAAAACCCATATTCCACCGTATAAATATATAACATGCGGTATTTTGTCAACAGTCACAAAAAAATAACTGATCATTAAAACATAAAGTTTACGATTATATCGATATAACTCATAATACTTTCATTACTGACTTGTCATAATAGGCGATGAATTCTCGACTATATTACATTATAAAATTTGAATCAGAACTTGTTTGGTCAAGAGAGAATCATAACGACAATCGGTGTAATGGACGCCCTATAAATATGTATATGGTTGGACGAGTGGGGCCTCAGAGTCAGCGGCTTAACGTATTAAATAAATACATTACAATAATGCGTGGCACTTTATTGTCATATGAATGTTGATTTTGCTTGTTGGTCTGCTAATGACGCTAGAAAAGCATCTTCGCCGTAATGGAGATTTACTTATCGTAATTTAAACTTTTAGCACCAAAGCTTAAGATTTTAAAATATTCTAGGTTTGAATAAGCTTTAGATATGATTGAATTATTTAATAAATACTATTCGCCAACAATAATAATCAATAAATTTATTAGTAAAATTGGTAAAAGAAATCAATCGTGTTTTAAGCTACATATTTACTTGGTACAATCGCTCCTCTCATAATCCCGCTAACACTGTAACCCAACACAGAAGTGAAGAGGCGTTATACTCTATAGAGTGACTATAAAGATCTTGTAAAATAGCTTCCGAGGTGCGTAGGCGCAGGTCGCGTCACAAATTAAGAAATACCAATACACACACGTTTTCTGATATTTTTCACGAGACAGAAATGTGCCGAAGGACCACACCATAGGACCTATTAAAAGTAGTAGCTTATTTAAAAAAAATGTTAAAGTGTAAGGATACGAGCTAGCACTGCCCTTAACTTAACAGTACCTGCACTTGGCTTCGTATGTGTATTCATTCATAGTTACGCGAAAGCAATGCGGAGCTGTGCTACAAAAGTCGTAGCATTAAGTTTCGTGTGCTACGATTTTTGTAGCACAATTACATTTGTTTGCTACGGTTTCTGTAGCTACACTAATTCTGTTTGGTTACCTCATGTACTTACGGACCAAAATGAACTCTAAGACATTGTAGTATTGGTACGTTTTTCATAAAATTGGGCAATTGCTCAAGTATTTTGTTTCAGGTATATTTATAAAAGTTACCGTGCAACTTTATCGCACATTGCTACAACTGGTCCTACTGTACTTTCTTATCGCATGCAACACGTTTTGTTACCTTTATCTAAATAATGGCACTTGTATTATAATTTAGACATAAAATTCTAAACAATAAAAGTTGGATTTCACTAAAAGAGTCACGAATTCTAACAATGTATATAGAATCGTAAAAACGATGGTTTTTATATTGTTTTTATTTGAACAACTTCGTGTAGATGTCGATTTTAAATTTATTTTATTGCATATGTCTGTTTGTTTAGTTTTATAGGTTTTTTGTCATTAGTTATAAGAGTTTTGGGACAAACCGAGGCAAAATGAGGACCAATTCGTAGATACTAAAATGTCTAAAATCTAGCTTCGATCTAAGCTAGAAGTTTGACGCTACTATATTAACGCATCAGAAATTGGCTTAGTAATACTGAAACGTAAGAAAATTACCGTTAAGAATCATTTGCCATCGGTAATAAAAATATACTTACCAACTACAAAACGCTAGCCAGCACTACACACATCGCGCTAACTCCATGTTCAAACTTACCTGTAAACAAAAGAAAATCAAAACATAAGTAACATTGAACAGAGTCAGGTAAAAAGCTCTCCCACTCAACACAAGCAAGCATCACAGACAGACTGACCCCTTCACCCTTTGTACTACACCCTTAATCTTTTCTCCCTAATGCGAGCAAAAAATCTCAATTCAATCGCATTCGCCTTCAAAGGTAGAGACGTGTTAAAACCTTACCGGGCCTTTAATTAAAGCCTGCTGGGGTGGGAGGGGGGGCCGGAAACGACGGAGCGGCCATTTCACTCCGGCTGTCCACTTCCGGAGTAACGTATGGACGAAGGTACTTCATTTCGGACTGACGGTGGGGAAAAAGAAAATCGAAGGTGTCTCGGGACAGAGGAGTGGAGTGGTGTTGGGTTTAAATATTTTTTGTTTTATTTTTATACTCCGGTTATCTCTTGAGTTTTTGTCTGAAGTAAAATGGCATTCGAGTATTTAGAGACTAAAATCTTGTATTACCTAACAAAGAAGTAACAATATTCTATGGCACCCTAACAGGCTTAACTACATATTTACCTTTCCTTGTCTTATATTACCACAGCAGATTACTTAGTTATAACTGATAAACAATCATTGTAGTCCATTTTATTGGCAAACACAGGCCTGTGAGTACAGTTATAGAGAGAAGTACGTAATGTTCGTGAAACTTTAAAAGTTGAAACCAAAGTTATGGACAAACTGAACATACAAATTAGCGCTCAAAGAAAATCATTACATTACGGGCATTACATGGGCATCCTTAGATTAAAAAACTCCTTAACCTTTTGAACGCCAGAGCATAAACGCACGCACGTGCGCTCCACGCCAAGCCACAATTTCACCTACCATTTTGTCACATATTTGTGT
The DNA here is from genome assembly GCA_963576755.1 of Noctua janthina. NCBI lineage: Eukaryota > Metazoa > Arthropoda > Insecta > Lepidoptera > Noctuidae > Noctua > Noctua janthina. Next base: position 18,127,769 of record OY755058.1, read on the forward strand.
CGTCTGGCGAACAGGGCACGCTTGCTTGTCACGTTTTTGTGACAATGGCGTATAAAACGTTAAAATAATTCCTAACATTTCGACTCCGTTCCTTCTCCGATCACAGTAATCCGATCTCACAATCGACTAGCATAACTTACTAGTTAATTTGAAATACGCGAACAAAAATGTCGCTTGTCTGATTTATAATCCGGTGAGGCACCTTCTCTTTTAATTGTGTTAATCTACTTTTCTAGTAGTTGTGTGTGAATAAGGCGAGGTGTGGATGGGGCGACTGATTTCTGAAGATTTTTCTGTTTCAGTTGTTAGTGCAGATAGAAATGGCTTAGATAGCTGATAAAGTACTGTGTACAATCAAATAAGTTTTGCTCCTGTGGTTCTGAAAGAGGTAGGTGTGCGTATGATTGCTGTTTACCGAACATCTGCGTTAGTTAATTTTTGGGGCTAGAAAGTCCATAGTCTTGTAGCGGCAAATACTTTTTCAGATTTTTCAATAAATACTACCATTATGTTTTTAGAAATTAAGTGAGTATATTTTAGTACTAATTGGGTTGTGTGGGTTGTGAAGGTCAGATAGGCAGTCGCTCCATGTTAATTACTGGTAGTCAGCTGCATCTGGTTAGACTGGAAGCCGACCCCAACATAGTTGGGAAAAGGCTAGGCAAATGATGATTTTAGTGAATTGCATGCATTCATTTACCATTTATTTATCAGCAAGCACAAAAAATGTAAATACATTTACTTAGGTATCTAGTTTACCAAAGTAAACTTAGTTGCAGTTTTAGCACTCAAATCACTCCTCCACCATCACGACTAATCGCAAAAACGTACGACAAATCGCACCCCTCCACCGCAGTCCAGCAAGACGTGTAGGTGGTCTTCGCCATTTTTATTTTCTTTTTATCTCTTGAATTGTTAATGTGCTGCAGAGAAGGACACTCGCGTTTTATTGGTGTCTCCTAATGAATTGATTTTAGCTCGGAATCAGGAATGACTAAGTATAAGGAGAGATTTAATTTATATCTGCTCGATTCAGTATAAAGTTACGGGTGAAAATCGATTTATATTAGGTGTCTGTAGTTTTAGTTTTAAATGTTGTAGATCCTAGGTGAATGTTATTTAGATGTATCGCAATGCTGTTGATAATTATAGCTATTTATTTTTATATACAGGGTTATTTGTAAAACACCAACAACCTCGCAGGAGTAAATTACTAGCACAGACAAAAAAAAACGACTTTTCATACAAAACTCGATCAGCTGTTCGGACATACTCGTATGTATGGAGAGTTGAATTTTTTTTGTCTCTTTTCGGAAAAGTCGTAGAGCAAATGTTGTTGTTTATGATGTTAGTAATCTACTCCTGCGAGGTTGTTGGTGTTTTACAAATAACCCTGTACAGTCGGCAGAAATTAAATAGATTGAATCGTCACATTTAGCGTGTTCTTGCCAAATGTTGTGTGTGTTTAAATAAAAAGTAGATAACTAGAAAGTAGGTATTCTTGCGTGTTCAAAAAAATTGTCATATGATCTTATTCTTAGATAGTTACTAGTTTGGGTAAAATGAAACATTAAAGGAATAGAATTTGTAATCCGTGGTTGAAGCTTCTGGAACATCACTTTATTAACTTATTAAAACTTTACTAAGGCCTACCTAAGTACTACATGTAGAAGTGAAAATACACTATTTTCTAAGTGACCAACTATTTACGTAATTCCTTTGAAAGTTACCGCATAACACGCTAATAACATGCACATTATACACCGTGCCTGAAAGCCGTCATTACTCTGTCAAGCACGCTCAATAAAACTAAGTTCCAGGCAAGTGCGTTAGTTAGTTAGCACTTCCTTTAAGAACAATAGACATTAAACATTATAGGCTGTATACACACTACACGTAGCCTTGAATGAGACGTTACGGTGCGGTGACCCGTGGGAGATCTGGTGTTTTGCACTTTATTTTATGTTGTGTGAATAATAAATTAATGATTGAAATGTGTTAAGTTCATTAAACAGAATGCTAAATTAATGTTCGGAAAGTTTCGGTCATAATATCGCCACAAATCGTCCTGCTGTGAAGTACTTTAACCTATTTGAAGATACGCTCTCATAGTCCTAATTCAATATCACCATTACAAACATTAACATCTAACAAGTTTCCACAAAATGATGATGACTTGACAACAACGTCAATTTCAAACTTTAACAAGGCTTTTCCAGTAAGACTCATTAAACACACACATCACAGTCCATCCATCGTTTCTTTGGAAGACCAAAGAAACGATAGGTGGACAGTGTAAAGGATGATATGGCAAGAAAGGAGGTGTCTGATGAGATGACGAGTAGTACAGAAGTATGGAAGGCATGCTGCGCCGACCCCAATAGAATTGGGATAAAGGCAAGAGAATGATGATATCTATCTGCAAGTTCCCTTAGATAAACTGCAATTATGATAACAACAAATCTAAATTCCAAAGATTCCTTCGAATTCTCAAACTATTTTGCACTTGGCTTAAGCCTCGCCTAACAAACCACAGGTTAACTTAACCGAACAATAAGTACTAGTTAGTAATATTTGCTAACCGGTTCAACGACCTCTGAGCTAAACACCGGCGGTTACTCCAAATGTTATCGTAAGCGCCCATTGTGTTCTGATAAGAACGGTTAACTTATTCATAACGGGCACTAACTCAGTTTACAACCTGCGATATTTGACGGATTTGTAGTACCTAGGTAACGATCGGTGCTATTGTGCGGGTGCTGGTTGTTAGTACCTGAAACTTTACTCTTTGTAATGTTTAAATTAGCGTACCTACCTATCAAAAGACCAATCGGTTACTTTTTCCACTTTTTCTGTCAACAATCGTCTAACCATAGACGATTGGCGTCATTAAAAGTTCAGCATCTCTTTTTATATCAATTGTATTGTCGTAAACTTGTGCTTAATGTATTCTTCAATGGCTCACTTCACTCATGATCTAGTCATAAATTATCTGGAAAATCATTACCATCATCTCAGCTCAAATCACTTACAGCATACAAGCTTTCTTTCGTTCCAAAAGTCTTAAAACTTTAAATCTAGAGACAGGTTACTTCAGTGACGAAGTCAGGCATTATGCATGCAGGTGTAACCTTCGCCAGCTCATCCAGAAAATACACGAATAATCCCTTCTTTAAAAACCCAAAGAATTAGCTCACTCTAACACGGCAAAATATGATAAAAAATCCATCTTAATAAACCTCATTTCTGCATCGCGCGTCTATCGTATAATTTCTTAACGTCGGCACTGTGTTGAGGTAATTGGATTCGATACACCCACTCTGCACTTTGTAACGGATACATCTATAGAAGAGGGGGGGGGGGGCGTTTTCCAACTGTATTAAGCAGACACCGTGTCACTTTAGATCTAGCAAGTCTAAGTAAATTGTGTTGGACATCTCTTTTTTTGGATTGGTTAGTGCTTTTTATTGGTGCTGTCGTCATCAATGAAGGATCTCGTCTTGATTCCTGGAGATTGGGGGCAGTATCAATGAAAAAAGGTCTATTCCTAATACTCACGATTGGTGCTGAAAGTCGTGGTCTGATAGTGTTTTACAGAATCAGATCTTACGACAATTCCAACAATTTGCTAAGTTGCTGTTAAATGTTAAAAGACAACTAAATTACTACGTCCCAAGAAGTAATCGATGAATTGTTTATAATAGGGCTATTTAGGGGGGCTATTATTCTATAGATGATGACTAGTGGAAAACTGTTGAAGAAGAAAACATGCTGCGCGCCCCCTAATAAATCGGGCTAAGGGCAGGAATGATAATTAATATGCTTTTGCCAAGGAAAGAAGTAATAGGATCAGATATCAGAAGGATGTTCACTAAATAAGTGCATCGTTAGACCAACGGGTCTTCTAAATGATAATGTCAAATGTCATCATCTGAACCTAGAGATAAAAAAGCACGTCTTAATCATGGTAACAAAAACTAAATCGACAACGGCGCATAATCTTGTAATTTCTACACAGTAGCACCATGATTTTTATCAGTAAAAGACGACCACTGACCACCCATTCACACGACTGCGACTTCTAACACATGCGCCTACGCACCTCGTGGGTGACAGCGTTAACAGAGCTTAATTACTGCTTTATTGCTGGTCTTCAGCTGATGGGAGCGTGCATAAAACTTGTTGGTTTATGGGCGATAGAAATTTTACATGAAGGTTCGTTTTAATGGCGTTCCGATGATGTTCCACGGTGGTTGCGTAAGTTTATGTGGTTAGCGAGGTTTTTGGGGTAATATATTTTTTATAATGTTAGATTTGTGTTTGAAAATATGTATTTACCAAAGTATGAACGAATAATTTTATGATGGTTTTGTAATATCCCAAAAAAAATATGTTAAATGTTTTTTCAACTGAGAATTATTGTTGGAAGCTTTCAGTTATACAGAATTTGTATGACGGGTATTTTAGATTGTTGTTCTAGTAGCATATTATACAATGCTATTTTAAGAAAATGAATAAGTAATAAAAAGAGATATGGCATTACATGTTTTTATCTGCACGTCGTGTACTTAGTTTACACTAAGATATCTATAAAATCATCAAGAACTTACTAACACTATTCAAAACGATAAACAAACAACTTTCAGACCTATTATTATTTAAATAAAGATACAAACTCCAGATCTATTGATTCGCGCCACCTAGCACCTGTTGAAAAACTGCGTGTGCGCACACGCATGAGTGTCAGACTCCATGGTAAGTGACAGTACAGTAAACATGTCTATTTGTCCCGTAAAGAATACACGCGTGAAGTTATGAGATATCATTAAAGTTATTGTGTTAATTTAATAAACGTCTTAGCGGCTGCTAGTAAAGGTAATACGACAAATTGGAACAAGAAAAGCAGCAAGAATAATAATGTAATTTTTGACACCAGAGTGCGTTGTTTAATTAATTCTCATTGTTGTTTTATTTATGCTTACTTAAGACATACACATTATAACACCTTCTTTTTCAACGGAGGAACTTTGTTCTTGCATCTTCAAAGGTAAAATTTTTGTAAGGTGTTTTGAAAACCAAGTTACAAAAGATATCCGTATTAAATGGTGTCGTATTTGCTTTAAAATGAGGTGAAGAATACGGGATAACCTCCCAATGTTCACGTTAACCTCAAACCTGGACAGCAAGCTTAGTGAAGCTTATTCACTAATTGGCTGAATCAATTTCTCTAAGTCACTAGCTACTCGCTTTAAGCTCTATAAGACACCAAAGATAGATCACTCTTGTCTTTCGACTATTACAAATTGCACAGCAACGTCAGCAACACGAGTACCTATCGCAAGGTGTTCTACTTTATATGGACCTGAGTGGGATGACAGCATCAGTCTTGTCGTCTTGTGCTACTGAATAGCCAGTTTATCTTGCTTGGTTAGGTACGAAGCAGGTTTACTTGCTTTTATATGCAGCCCGAATTTTAAATACATCTTTGCGGGCACTGGTAGTGTGAACTGCCAAACTTGGCATCATGTAAGACGTGTCATCCTCTAAACATCACGTCAGTTTGGGTTGTGTAACCGTGATTTAATATTATAAAAAATCATAACACTTCACCCCCCCCCCCTCACTCTTCTCTCTTCTTTCACTTCTTGGCTTTGCCGTAGCAGCAGTGTAACAAATGAGTGAATGATTCTGTGATTACTTGATTGCAGGTTCGTTTTGAAGTTTTAGGCTGTAAGCGAGTCAAAGTTAACCTATCCAAATAATATATAGTATTATTTCTATACAAATATTATTGAGCATTCGAAGAAATATTTCAAATTAAAACACACCAGTAATCCGAAAATGTAGCAAGCGTTCAAACCTCGTTCCATGCCCACATAAATATCTTGTCTACCCTATTCCCCTATACTGTCAGGACACTGCGATGGTCCTAGACACTATGACTTCGACACATGACGCGCATAGTAGGAGGCTGGTCCTTTGTCACAGCCTCACATTTTATTAACGCCATCAAGTCGCTTGTGCCTCGCCTGAGTTATCTGACATGAGAGCTGTAGGGCGAGGCGCCACTGCAAGCGAGACGTGTGTCACGTTGGAGGCTGGTCCTTTGTCACAGCTTCACATTTTATTAACGCCATCAAGTTGCTTGTGCGATGCCTGAATTATCTGACATGAGAGTCATAGAGCGAGGCACCACAGCGAGCGAGACGTATGATCAAACTATGTTAGTATCCAGATAAGTTAATACAGCAGTTTAATACAGCTATAGCAGGCACTAATTGGTTGTGTTATGAGGGAAAAAGATTGGACAAAGGACAAAACATGGTCCAAATCCTTATGAAGAAAGAGAAACATGTATAACTTCAACTGTATGGTAAGTTGCAGGAAATCAGAGTCAAACTACAAGAATTAGCTAGTCGTGGTAACCAGCATTTTATAGGCACAGAATGTAACGCACATGAAATACTGCAAGAGTTACGACTAGTTACGAGAATTACTGCGGAACGTACCACCATTCACTCGCTTTTAACTTCCCGCTTCCCGCTCACAGTCACACCACACCCCTGACGTCTTGTACCTAAACCGTGGGTGTAACGCATTCGTTTTCTTTACACGCTTTCAAAGGATTTTGATTTTATAATACTGGAAGGGCCTAATATTGTAGTTAGGGCTATTCTGAGCCCTGACGTGGTTTATTGCTGAAAATACAAACGGATTGATATGAGAGGCTTCAATACAATGAACGTTGATTTTTGTTTTTAATAGTATTCGAGCAAGTTGCCTGCGTGGTACACTTTATGGTCGCATTTCCTTAAACGATACTTTGATGGTATTTATTGCAGTTATTGGTCCATGAATAAAGGCTCTTATTGGAATTTACATGGCTTCCGATCTATGGTTGAGGGTTTCAGGTAAGAATAGATCATTCTATTAGCTTTCTATGGTCGTTGTTGCATGATTTGCTAGTTTATCTTGACTACTCCAAGACCTTACAATCAAATCCTTGTTATTTCTATGTCATCATCAATTTAGATAATAAAATTTATGATGGATGAGTATAGTGCAAGCCTATGTCCAGCAATGAATCTCTTTCGGCTGAACTGACGATCCTATAGATGCGATAGTTTGGGACGTGTTTATAGTCTTATTATTAAATTAACGGAGGAAAAGCACGATTTACAACAAACGTCCCAAGTAAAACTACTGTGCGCCATTCATCCAGTTCTAGGCTCCAGATCAACGCACTGTAAACCAAGTTAATAATTTAATCATTCAACAAAACAGCAATTAACCAGCCGTTAGGCACAGCACCAACAAATTGAAATACATCACGTCTCCTTAACTTGAAGTTATTACAGAAAAAGTGGCGCGAAAGCTGCGCGGGCGCGTGGGCGGGGCAACGCATAAACAAGTCGCTGTCTCGCTCTTACGCACAATGTGGACGATGAGCGAGGATTTATTGTCTCTCGTCGCATTATGCGCTGGCGCAGGTTGCGAGGACTGCTAGTGTTCGCAAGGTCTGTGGTAGTTGATGGGTTAAGTGGGGACGGTTGATGGTTTCTTTTTTATATTAGAAGAGAAGCTAGTATTTGTTGTAGTTGTCTATGGTGGAGTATGGTAATGGGGTGGCAATACTGTGTAGAATCCCAAGTATCTCTGTTGATATTAAATTATTTTCTATTGATAAACAGAGCTGTATCAAGGTAACATATTGCACTTACTTAGCGAAATGTGGGTGTGCGTAGAAAAGGTAAAGCTGTAAGCTTTACTTTTTCTTTCGCTGATAAAACAGGCTATATTGCGTTATTTTATTTCCCTCAAACTTTCTATTTAAAATGTCTGTTTTCCTGTTTTCACTAAATAAAAAGCTCAATCCTCGTCCGTCCGTCTTAAATGGCCACATTCTTCATTACTCGTTCCTCACAACGCAAGCATAACTCTGTACAAAACCTAGTTCTAAAAAGCACGCACAAAATCACACCTAGTTACAAAACATTCCTAACCACGGAAGCCAGCTACAACAATGAGACTAAAGTACGCATTATTGCGTAGAAACGAACACAACTCACAAACTCACTCATACATCTCAGTTGAATGGGAGTATTAATGCACCTTATTTGTTGAGGCAGCTGCACCTAACTAGGGGTTATCAAGATCTAGAAATTGTGAAGGAAACTGCACTATACCCGTTGTTTAGTGGAAGGTAAAATACCGATGACGTGTGCTGTGAGTCAGTGGAACGATTGAGAGGACGTTGACAGTGACGCGGAAGAGGATAGTGACTTGTGTTGTAATGTTGGGACTGATTTACGGAGAATTACTGTCCAAAACACTGAAGTTCTACGTCTTTGAACTAAGATCTTAACTACAATCGTACCCGTGACTTTTTGCCGTCGTAACGAGGTATTTCGGTTCTTAATCGAAATATAGCCTCACGTAAGGCGTTTTACCAAATAGGTACATAAAAAAATGCGACTCTAGATTCTAGCCCCTGTTATTCGACCATTGTGTTGAACTTTTTCTATGCCAAAATAGAAAACTGAGATCCTGTTCTCTACTCTAGAATGTCACATGATCAACGCCTATTTTTAACATAAATCTGTCTTCATATAAAGACATTTAACATAATCTGATGGAAATACAATATTATATAGTGCTAATGGTATTAATTGCATTAAATTAAGATAAAATGGCGACTTATAGATGTGTTAATTGTCGAAGTATTCTAATTAGACGAGGTTGACCTTTAATTAATTTTGTTAAGTTGTTATTTCACCTTGTGGATCAATCATTACTTTCACATAAATATGATTTTATCTTATCTTAATACTTACGTCGTCACTTCAAATTATGTTTCTTCTTTGTGCGTTGTCTAAATTTAAATCAGTTTGAAATATATCAATCAGCAGCACCTGTAATGGCAATTCGGCGAGAGACAGTTACACAATTTTATACTTATACCTAAAATATCATCAAAAAACATCACTATTTTACAAAATTAACCTAATAGTCTGCAAGACCTTTTCATTTAATAAATGCATAGTGATGGTTTAATGGAGTGGTTATCATCACCTAAGCCTAACTTAGATAAACCACTGCTAAGAATTAACCAAGATTTCCATCCGTCTCAGAATTCAAGTCGATATTACCACAAACATACATTTAGAATTTCAAATAAAAACCAATCAGCGAACCATCTCTACGTAACGAAGCCTAGATCGAAGACAATAGCGTCCTTTATGCTAAGATTCGGCTCTGAATGGACGCTCGGACGGACGGACGGACGATCAGCTTTAGATTACTTTGTAACCGCTGATTAAACTGGAATCAAGCGTTTTGATGGAGTCGGACCTTTTTGAATTAAATGCTGAAGAAAATTGTGAGGTATTAAGAATATGAATATTTATTTTAAGGAATTCAGTGGGTTTAGTACCTACTTATTCTACAATCTTCTAAATACCATAAATATAGTAAAAAGACATTCATAAATGGAATATCAATAATGGATTAGACAAAAAAAAACAGCTTTTAAAGCGTATCGTATTTCTAAAAAGTATTTTAATACAAATTTTTCAGTACCTTATTTCAGTCCCATACACATTATCGTTATCCCAGATAACTATATCACTCATTCTAATGCCTCTGGTTTATTACCTAAGCTTTAATTATAAAGTGCACCTAGTTAGAATAGAATAGGCTAGGCAAATGATGATTATAATGATTGATAATTGATAAGTAAATGCTTTTGTTGCCAACAAACAAAATCTTTACTAAGATAATAGGACCGACTGCCGTTTGTCATATCCTTTACACATCTCAAATTAGAAACTACCCAGTAACTAAACAAAAAAAAACCCAAACGCACTTCGTCGGTAATTGAAATCGGTAAAGTATAGTGGTGTGCGCTGGTAAATCACGCGGGTAATCGGTAAACCGGTAAGTCGGGCAGTAATTAACGATAAGACGCACCTCTCCGTGTCCGTGTAATGGACAACGTTCGCTTGTACCGGTAATAAGGGAGGCAGGGTGCCTCGCGGTAAGGCTGCGTGCAGACTGGTCCTTTAAGCGCGGTGCGTTCAAAGTAACGTCGTTAAAAAAAATAATCAAATTCAATTTCGAATTTGATAAATTCAAAACGATGTCGATTCCATATCGAAGTCGGTTCTGGCATTTACTAGTTATCCTAACACATAGAAATTCACACACAAAGTTTCTATGTGTAGTGAGGGTGACATAAACCCTGAAAACATAGGTTATATTTTTGTCTGGTTCCAGTCGTGTGATAAGAAGGCTTTAGATAGATAGGACAGAAATTAAAATAATCATTTGAAATCTCGATGACTGTGGATTTTGCCTAATTCAGAAATAACACAGCGATGCTCAAATAAAATGTTGTTGAAAAATGTTTTTATTAAAAACGATTAAACACTTTAAACATTTATTATCGAATTAGGAAACTACCGCTTTCCTAATTCAGCTATAACTCAAATAAATTACATATAATTAAAAAGTAATGAAATGGTATTTGGTCAATAAACAGTGTAGGTGTGACTATTAACACATCTCGTAAAAAATGTAAAAAAAAACTCTGATTATATTTCATTAAAATAATTAAAAGAAAAGCATGACTAACACCCGGATTTTAGAAAGAAATGGCCGACGTGTCAAAATTAGACTCAAGTCAGATGATAACGATTGGTTTGTTGACATTCAGTCAACGAATCACAGCAGTTGACTTGCTCTTGACAATTTATTAACAACTGTTTTGTTAATTTTCGTTAAAGAACCGAGCATAAAAGAAATTCGTTATTAAGCTAATTGATTCTGTAAAGCAAAATAAACATATTTTCTTTTTAACTTTCTACATAATAAAAGTTGGTCCTTTTATCCGAACGCACAAACTTACAAAACTGCCAGTGTAGACACCGCCCAACAATATAATAGCAACTTTTATCGACGCGCATACGCACCGAGCTCCTAAGATCGTTTACCCGCTATAAATTATATCGCGAAATTGTCGATAATCATCTACCAGCGCCGAGCGATTTCATTATTCTGTCCTGTACTTATTAGCGATATCGTCGTACCGTGTGTTCAGGGCTTTATGTTTTAGATAGAAGAGTATTGCTGTTTAATATGAGGATAGTACCTATAGGAATTATTTATTGGTCGTGTCGATTAAGGAAACGGGCCACCCTGTATTAATAAATGAGTAAATCTTAAAGTAAACATTTGTGAGAGACTGGTTCTCGAAACAGCTAAAATACCTGTGTTTCGGGTCACAGATCTCCCAAGACTTACAGGGTGTACACACTAATTTGTACGGAAGCGTTTGGTGTTGGACGATGATTGACAGCATCTCGTGGCGACTACATCGTACGTAACCAGAGATACGTCAGTAAGAAGGTTTTACTAATAATTTTCAAGATTTCAGAGGTTGTGTGTGTTTGTTCGGTCAAACCGACAAGAAAAAATACTCTAGACCCTGACCAATACCGTACGGTGAGTCCTGTCATTGTCTGGTGACCGATTCAGGTCTTCAATTGAAAAATGATTAATCCTTTAGTAGTTTTTAGGTATTGGGTTTGGTTTGTTGGGTGAGTGTTGAATGATAAGCATTATACAAACTCTCTAAATTTTAGAGAGAAGTGTGACATGATCGACGTATATTTTGGAGTCTAAACACCAATCACATAACTACTTATCTGCCAAGCCTTCGAGCCCTGTTGTTAAAGGCAACAATGATGAGTTTACTTCATTTACTACTAAATGCAGAGATACTGCAGGATCAAATAAATCCCATTCATACCTAATCATTCATAATTGACATTCACGTTGACAGTACCCGTCATACCTCACACTGAGTTTTATACGATTCGTGAAATGCCAAACACTACGAATGGAGCTTGTTCATATTTCTCATGATTTTAGAAGCCAATTTAAAGTATCATACTTGGCGCGTTACACAATATATTTGCCTACGAGAAAATGCACATATTTTTTAGGAATTCACTATAAAGTTCTTAAAAAGAATTTAATCGTCTGTACTTCCCATTTTGGGTTCGTCATTGAAAAATACCCGTGACGTATATTATAAATATTTTTATTTTATTTTCTTATTTGTTTTCTGAAGCCTAGAGAGGGCTGGAAGAATTTAGAATATAGGGGATACCGTTGCTCAGCAGTGGGACTACACAGGTTAACTAGAATAGGTATAATAAATTACTTTGCTCATTCTTGGTAAATCATTCATCCTTTTTAACAGCACTTCCGAAAAACCATCCAAATGGACCAGCAAAATCTGTCAACCCTCCACCGCCGCCGTGCAACAAGTCGCTCCACAGGTGCCTAAGACACCCCGCGCCCCTGTCTTATTAACTCGCAGTAATCACACGAGACAAGTCTGCCGAGATAGATTGATTGGCCCGCTTTAGCGAGAGCACTTTGATGTCTTTAAGACGGCGGGAGAAGGGTTAGGTTTGACGAGTGTTTGCTAATCAGATTACGAAAAATGTTTTAAGTAAATGTAGTTCTTTACGTTGGAATCCAATTTGTTTTCATTGATTTTGTTTGTATCGTTGCTCTAGTGGTCACAAGCGAGACTGCTGAACGTGAGGAACCTGGGTTCGCTCACCAGGCCGGAGAATGTGCTATAGAGCTTTTCCATCAGAAATTTATCAGTAACGGAGTCTGGTTTTATGCCCGGTTGATGGCTGTAGGCTCACCCTCTATTAAGTGAGACTTAAACATATCTGGCGAAATGTGGGTGTACTGCAAGTACCTACACCTCTACCTAATCCTTCAGAGATAACAGACATGGTGTTATATTAAATTTTTGATTATGTTTTTCAAAAAACATTCATTGTGACTGAGAAAAGCGTCTTTTCAGGGCAGATTTTGAAAAGTTTATGTTCAGCTCAACATAAGCCTCTCAAAAGCTGCAAATCAACCTAGGGAGCCCCACATACAGCTGTATACAGGGCTCTTTCACTGATAGTAATTATTCATCAAAATGCGTGAGTAAACTTATATTTACTAGTAAGTAATTATATTTTATAAAATAACGACTTTTATTAAAATTATAAATAACACTTAAATAACATTCTGTATGAACTTTCATATTACGCGTTTTTTTAAAGAAAAGGCAAGAGAGCTATCACTCAAAAAAAAAAATAGCTTATATGACGCTTTGTCTCAGAAGTAATTCAATGATAGTACTTAAATTGGCTGACAAAAGATGATGAAAGTCATGTCTTTTAGTGCTGAATTAAGGACAGCAACAAACCCTAATTACAGTACATCTTTATAATAAACCAATCAGCGACCACCTGTCAATAATAACGCAAGGATATTTCAATTCGCGCTAATTTCGTTCGCCATTGCAATCATGCGCAGTTCATCCGATTTACTGCGGCTAATGGGGAGGCGCAGGCGCAGAGCAAACCGCTCCTGTCATTACCGACTATTACACGAAATCGGGAATTTTACTCAGACAAATTGGTAGTATCACAATGTTAAATTGACACTTGATTAACCTTTAATATAAGTTGAAGAAGAAATTATTTTTATTTTGGAGTGTATTTTTCTTCATTTATACGACAACTAATTTATCATAAGGTGAATTTATGAGTATAATTTAGGTACCTACCTTCTGAGCATCAGTGGTAATTTTAACACTAATACCTAATTACGTCATGTGTCGCTTTCCCCTTGATATTTAACCCCATTTAGTTTTTTTAATAAAAATACATGCGCAATGTCAGAAGACCGAGTCTAGTCCAAAAAGTGAATGATATTCTTTCATTATTAGAGCCATGTCTAAATACCTCAGTAAGGCCATCGAAATAATTCACATTGAAATAACTAACAAAGTTTATAAACACACAATAATTATGAGCTCTAACTCACTCAATTAACAAAACCTATCTTCACCAACAGCCTGCAGGCACAACAAAACAAACTGTCAGTTCTGTCAACGAATTAAACCGTCAATTTATCACAGTAACAGGTGAAGCCGGGGCGCGGGGCGTGGCGTGTTATAGATCAAAATGGCGAATATCGAAATGTCGTTGCGCGTACGCAGTCGTAGTGAGTTATTCGTTCGTGATAGTTCACGATGCCGATACGATATTTATCTGGTATCAGGATGAAGGCGATTTATCTGTCTTCCTATTGTTTATCGGAGATTAGTTCGGTTTAAATAGGCATTTCTGGGACGCATTTGGTGGGTACGGTGAATGTAGCTTTCCTTGGTGCCTGGTTGCAATGTTTTAAGTTCCGTTGTCATAGTAGCAGTACAGCTTTGTCTTAAAGCAAATTACATGTTTGTTTAATGTGCTCAAAAATTAAAAGTTATCTTTTTGTCATAATTATGAAACAAGAGTCATAAAATATAGACAGTACTAAGAATTTTTTTTCTTAGCTTACCTTTGATAAGCGTTTAAAAAAAAAACATCTTAAAAACGCAATCATGATGTCTAGTTTTACAGGTTAGGAATACCTAGTAAATGCGTCAAAACTCCCTCAGTCTCGCCCTAACAAAGCCTGTTTCAACTGAGGTAATAATACTACAATAGTAATACATTCTCAGGCTATAGTGACACTGTCAGACACCTGTACAGGGTCGGCAGAACTGGTCACGACTTGGCTGTACCTAGTGTAGGTAGATAGGTACCTACCTAATGTACCTGAGTTAGTGGGACTTTGTCGAGAAGTGATTGATACTGACGTGAGGCTAAGTTAGGGGGGTGAATATTGAGGTAATGAAAACTAGAGGGAAGGATTTTAAGATTATGATGGTGGAAAACAATTTGGGATGATGTTGCTGATAATTCTTAAAGCAATAGATATTTAGCCCGTCAGAAAATAAGCCTTTTTGTGATTTCTTTTAACGAGACATGATTATGACGTATTGGAGCTAACATACAAACTTGACAGATTTTTTTGTCAGTATTAGGTACCCAAGCATGATGTAATAGAGGTCAAGTAACGGAAGAAACAATTATAAGGAAAAATCAATCAAATCAAATTCACAAAATGCTTTTTTTTGCATGTGTATATTCCCTCCCTGAGTTCAACACCCTGTAGTAGGATCACTCAGACTCTTGACTTAAACCCCTCGGCGTCCTTCAACTACCATTGGACGGGGCGCTGGAGCACTTGGTCACTGTTCAGTTCGTATGTCTCCCAAATTCACCAAACATAGCTAACTTAGACAGGAAACCCAAAGCCTCCAGATAAACTAACCAAGAGAATCTCACAACAGACTCTTCTTAAAAACAAAGACCCTCTTTTAAACATTCCTGATATAAAACCACGTAATACATTACAGGGACACACAGTGACATTAAGTATCGTTAGTGGCGGAGGTCGTGGCGGCAGTCACGAGAACCTTGTAGTTGTACCTGATGTACTGACAACGACGTGTCGACAAGATGGATGCCGACAGGAGATAGATGCTGGTAATTGAGATATTTTGACGGTATTGTCTTGGATTGTAAGAGGTTTGTGTTTCCGTCAGACTGTGAAGTACAGCTGGGATTGTTGGGCGATGGGAAGGTGTGTACGTAATAAACCATACCAACCAAAGGTATAAAGATAATATTTTTATCCCGTAAATAAAATTCTTTGAATAAGAAGACCATAAATGAAATCAAAAGAATTGACGGCCCTAATGACGAAAAATTGTAGATAGAGAAAATCTGAGCAAAAATACATTTAGTTCTTGGTACAGGCGCAAGTGACAACCACCTTGTACTTGTACCTGATGCACTGACAACGACGCATCGACAAGAAGGATGCTGACAAAAGATAAGTGCTGGTAATTGAGATATTTTGACGGTACTGTGTGTTGTATTGTCGGTAGAAGGTGTTTAAAGTAAAGAGGTTGGAATGTTTCCGACAAGCAGTTGCAATTGCTGGGGAAACAGTCTGAGATAAGTAAATGTGGCAAATGTATACAGTTTATTTTTAATATTTCTGAGTTCATAAATAAAAACCTAGGACTTATAATTACAATAAAATTGAAAGTCAAAGGAACAGTTTAGAAAGAAGATCGAAGAGAATCTGATAGGAAGTGCAGCTAGAACTAAATTCTGTCCAGATTCTTTTCTGAGTTGTTGGACAGGAAACATTGACCTCGTCTAGCTTTTAAAATAAACATCATATATCATAATACCAAGAAAAGAGGCTCGGAGCTTAGCCACTGCTTTCTTTTATATGGTAATTAAATATTTGCAATCATATGAAAGTCAAAGGGGACTGCAATAATATTGTAAATCTTTCAACAAATACCGTGAGAAGAAAGTAATAAATTAAAACAGTAAATCACACGCGAATTTATTGGAGCGATGACTTTTTTATTATCAACTCGAAAATGTCACTCCTAGGTGTGTACCAGTTTTAAAAAGCTAAATACCGCAGCAATGCGTCACTATTTGTAAAAGGAAATGTCGTTGAAAAACCCACACTATCATAAAGTGTGTAAGGTTTCAAGTAGGCAGCCCGAACTGTCACACTGGACGGAAACAAATAAGGTAATGCATAAACAAAGTACTAAAGGTTTGAATAATAACAGTTCTTTGAAATATCTCTGTATTTATGTGAAAGACACTCAAGGTGAAGGTACAAAAAGAAAACTAAAGGATGTTATCAAAGAAGCAGACGACTCAGTGACGTCAATAATTAAAAAGTCCAAATTAGTTGTGCAATAGAATTAAAATCTACAAAACTGAACCAAAATCCACTCAAACGACAACTCGATAGCTTACGTCAATCCATTAGATAATTTGTCTAGGAAAGTCACAATTAACTTTCATTCCATAAATACTCCTAAAGCATCGCTTGATCAATGCAGACTAATACCCTAACTGTCGTTTTATCTTTAAGGCTCACTTGCATCACAAACACTTCTTGGTTGATCATCATATCTTCTTATTGACGGAAACAGGGGTTTACAATTTGATTAGCATCATCATTCTCTTGTCCTTATCACAATTTATTTTAGATCCATGCATGGCGTGGACCGTGCCGTGGTCCGTGCATTATGTATTCTGCTTTCATAATGATCTATTAGTCGTTAATTCGTTATCTCATGAGCCAGCTATACCATCTTTTACACTGTCTATCCATCGAATCTTTAATTGTTTTGTTAAGCTCGAAATATATTTTATTGATTGTGGTGGCAAGCCTGAACGTCACTGTACATTTAGGTCAATTTTCTTGTCTTAGCACCTATGGGTAATGTAACTTCTCCACCAATCGATGGTTTATGAGCCGTCAACCCCCATGACATGGGAGACCATGACAAAACCATAAGAGCCGCGTTAGACTACACGGTTCTAGTGGTAAACACTATTGAAGGGCCCCGACGTCTCGGCGAGATGTTATTGATAGAATTTATCAGCGATCGAGTTCGGTGGTAGACGTGAGGTGTAAGCGACAGCGTGTTGGAGACGAGCGGGCGTAAGAGCCGCTAACACAAAAAAGGTAAAAACAGTTGAGTATCCTACTGTTCAGGTGAGTTTGACTCATTGGCTCTAAATCCAAAGAATGTTTCCGAAAGCAGTTTCAAACCTTTCGGAAACATTATGAGACGCATTACAAACATTATGAGAAGAAAAAAAATCGTTTACACAGAATGATTAAGCAAGGCAGCAATTTCAACACATTGATATGTATTCATTTCGAATATTAAAATTAGCTGCGATAGTATACAAGGTGGCCACTGTGGTCAGCTAATCAAAAGGATAATTTGAAACTAAATTCCCTGTTTTATTATGAAGCATGGAAAAGGACCTATCAGAAATATCAATAAAGGATAGTAATATCAGAAAACCTTTGCAAAAGATCAGCAAAAAAGGGCGAAATATAACAGACACCTCAAAAGCGATTTCAAACGCTCGCTTCTCGCTCCTCCCTTACGCTATTGACACAAAGTTGAGCTGAACATCGGGCGTCAAGGCGCGTTACAGTCACCGCTGTAAGCGAGTATACCTGGGACTTCAGGCGCCTTCCCCAGTCCCGCAGACTGTTCCCGCTCATTTGGTATAGACGCGTCCTAAGTGTTAATCCTCGAAGTTTCTTGGGTAAGACTAACTAGTCTAGTAGCAAGAATCGGTGTTGTGATGTTGAGGTGGAGAGGTTTGTGCAATCTTTGTTTCAATTGTTGGGGTACTGAAACTGCACAAGACAGAGAGGTTTAGAAAAAAAGGGGAAGCCTTAGCCCAGCAGTGGGACAACGATTAGGCTAGCAAAAAAAAATTTGGATGTTTTTGCAATTGTTAGACGGTGTTTTAGAGGAATGTAGCAAGTGAAATAAAATAATCTTGCGTTTATTCTATCAACTACATTTTTCCGATATTACCAACGAGCAGGTTGGCAATAGAAATTAGAAATATTATGACAAGTTTCACCACATTAATTAATAACCATGTTTCCCGTCTCAAATTAAACACGTTCCACATGCAAGTCTATCAAAATCACGTATCAACGCGATAGGAAATAATAATTTACAAATAAATTATATGTATGTATGACACCATGAGAACGGGACAGTAAGCGCCACCTGTCGGCCGCCGCGTGAGTTACGGCGCGACACCCACCGACTGTTAGGACGCCTAGATTAAGTAAGTACTTTATCTACTTGTGGAAATGTTTATTATAAACCTTATAACCGTAATTTTAAACTACAGCTGTATACCCATTCAAAAACTTTTTCTTTAAGCACGGTTTAATTTCTATGAAATGTTGACGCATACAATTCATGAAAGTAGTTTGGATTGATTGCTGAAATCAGCCCTTAGTCGATAACGTCGAGATTATAAATGCATTTAACAATTCATACACAGGCGTCATTGATGAAGATCGAACCCATTAGAAGTCGTCAGAAAAAATATCCATGTGTGTTGAGAAAGTGAGTTTGAGCCGTTAAATTTTCAACAGAGTTACTTTACTCATTACAGGTAGGGTAGTTACCTATTCCTTGAGAGGGACACAGCATACTTAGCATTGCGGAAAATTACAAACTAGCCTTGAGGATAACTATAGAACGCCACCTGCTACGATCCATACTCCTTTTGCCTCGTCCTCATCCATACATCTGGTCATGTACGCACACCGGTTGCGAGTAGGTCCTACGCACCCGACCTCTCTGAAGAACATCTCCATACAGTCGGAAATAATCTTCTCACATAATCAACGTCCCCACTGCTGAGACACACCTCTTCTCTCTTTTGGAGAGAGCTCAAGGAGGGAGTTAGCTCATAGTCCACGACACGGGCACAGTGCGGATTGGTATAAAATATTTACAGATAAATAAAAACAAGCAAAGCACTAGACTATTTATTGCAATCAATCCCTCTCAATAACCCAAGTAAAATTATAGCCTAACCCACTCTTATCGACTCACACGCTATATATAGTGACGTATGTAAACACTAAAAATAAAGCGGTCAATAATTTAGTTCCACATCAGCGGCCGCCGATCAATCTGGCAGGAATGGCAGGCCACTGGCATCAATCTGGCAGAAATGGCAGGGGATTGGCTTCCATCTCTTTGGTAACTAATCTATGAGTGTGATGACTGGACCGGGCAGTGAATGAGTGTTATGTGAAGGGTTCGAATGGGGTTGGGGAAATGGCTGTCTAATTGCGAAACACACTCGCAATGGCTTTGATAAGCATTGGAAAAAATTTCATAGTAAATGACGGACTATTGAAAGTTCTTCATGGAAAGCTACATAACTATACAGACAGCGTAGTAGGGCTAAAATGAGAACTATAAAGTAAGCGTTTCAATTCCTTATGAAGTTAAACTGGTACGGGATACTAGCAAATAGTAGTGTCATGCAGGTATAGTAATTTGTACCTCCTACATAATGCAATAGGCTACGCATAAGAATTGAAAGATCTTGAAGGCATAAGCGGGGATGAGGCTCAAAACAGTTAAAATCGTCTCATGTCTACAGAAATTGTCAGCCTAGAAACAGTAGGTGTATGTAGATGACTTTATTATTCTCGTCTCTGCGCTACTAACATTTCCGTACCTGTGCTACATAGAGTAATATTATTTTAGCACCAATTGTAACACCTAGTCGACATAACATTCGATCACGGCGACATCTATTACAAATAAAAGGCGCATCACCCACTCAAGCTATCAGCATCTCTACGTCACAGATACCGTATAAAGATAAGCCTCATTCGATATTTATTCCACTGTCCGTCTGTACATCGCCATCTCCGAAACGGTAACTCACGTCGCCAATAACAATTTATATCGATACCGAACGGTTATTGAATAGACCATCGATAAAGATTCTCGAAAATCGAGAATCGAGTTAAGTGAATATGCCTGCAACGATCTATTTCGTTTTACATAATCAGTTTCGCACCTTATTATTAGAGGTACAAGTTCCAATTTTATTTGGCTGTTTTACTAGTGATGGCAAGAGCAAATTGGCGATTCTCTATTAATAGGTGTTTCTAGGTATAATTTAAATAATTTATTGGAATATTTGCGTCGTGCTAATAAACATGTCGAATCACCGAGTGTCACAGTCTTTTATACATATATCTGTATATCGGATGATAATCGCCTTGTTGAAGAATTAATCAGACTTATTTAGCTTGGCGCTTTCGTCGGATGATTTTTACATAATATTACAAAACGAGTTAGCGCGGCTTTTTAATCGATTATGATGAGGTTCAACGGTTGCGGAGTTATTTGATTTATTTCTTTGTTATCAATGGAAACTTGGTATTTGGTGAAACTCTTCTTGACGGTGAAGTCGACCTTGAACGGAATTTGGTATACTTACTAGAAAGCTGGTAAATATTTGACATATGTTACGTAAGCTGGTCAGATTAAAGGTGCTGTCTATGCACGTTACAAGCAAGCCTTTACTTTTTAACATTAGCGAAGAGAGAAAACAATATTAGAAGGAATATGGAATTTAAGCCTTCTAAAATAATGTGGTAAGGCTCGACTCAAACACATCATATTTCACAGTAATCAGCATGGAAATAGGACGCTAAATAGATACGAAATGTTTTCTGCGAAAGTCTATCTAAGATCCTATTTCATCTTAATCAAAACACTTTATTTACACTAATATAATGCCATAATTATTGAATATTCATTAAATAAAGTTCTTATACAATTAGCGAGGAACAAGAAGCATTTTTTCGTCTCTTAAGCCCACACCGTTTATAAAATATAGATATAAAAATCTTAATCCACTTTAAATATCGATAAATCAATCGATTTCGAAATCGATTAGCATTTTAAAACACACAATATCGAATGAACGCTTTATGGTTGTAACGTTCGAATTCTCGTAGAGGGCCTATTCGAATCATCGATTTAAAAACTCGAATCGAGTTAATCGTCGATTTAGATCCCGTTTTTTATTGAATAATCGGCTGTTTGCATCCGATTTTTTTCTGTAATAGTATATTTTGTTATCGATTAGCACGATATTAATATTATTTTTATTTGATGTTACTGTTACGTTTATTTCGTTCCTAAATGTTAGAGATCGTGTTAAAATGCCGTTGGTGCCGTAATAGGCCGTTCGGAGCCGATTATCGCCATATTTGGCTTTGAAACTAGATCGTAAATTAATAACATAATGTAATTATGTCTTCTGCGTGATTTTAGTAATTACCGTTTACTGCTATTTTATGCTGTTAAGCTGTGACGTATATCAGAGAATCTAATATAGTAATATTGTATGCAATGAAAACGCCATTCATTATTGCCCAATATCTCGTTTTGAAACCGATTGTAATCAGTGCTACACATCAGCACTACACATCTTTATCAATTTAAATACAGGTAGACAGAGCATGTCTTTTTTTAAATCAGACGAATTAATTTAAATTATTTTATCTATATAGCTTCAACCATTTGACAGACTTTAACATAACCTGTAAATCAATAAAAACCTCGTAAAATCTAAAATTGGTGAATCCACTCAATTAAGACCTGGTGACATATGATCTTGAAGAGTAAAGATGATCTCGATTCCTTTATTTATATCGTTTCGATGAAGGAGACTTACTTCCATATTGGTTTATACGAGTTGTCGACTTAACCGTTAGCAGTTTGTTAGTTAAGGCCTTATCACACTGGCGATTTGTTAGAATGTTTCCAGCAAGCCCATTGTTTAACACACTAGCTACGTGTGCGTGAGTACGTCATGTTCTTTTTTTTTAATTTTACCCCACACTAGGATTTTCTTTGCAATACGTGCGTTTACAAATAATCAAACTCCCACACACACCAACAGCCAGACCTGGAACAACTATAGGCAATACAAATATTTGTTTCGTGCGGGAATCGAACCCGCGACATACAGCGCAGCAGCCAATCGCTCAGATACTGCGGTAATCGTGCTGTCTACCCGTAGGTGGGGACGTTCTCAATTCCTCCTTGTCCATTGTCCTCAGGGAGCGACGCGACGTTCTCAATTCGCCTCGCTGGCACCACGCCCCGCAAATAGTCAGTGTGACAACAAATAGTCACTCATATAGGTATGGGCCATTAGTATAGTGACGACTTCCAAGCATAACATAATACATTTGGAACGATACCACACGACCGGATTCCGCCTATGCAAATATTAAGTGAATTATACAAGAGTCAACCATCACGCTACCGTTAGGCGGACTCGGCTGTCACTGCTAATAAATTTATGTTGTACAAAAGTAGAGGAATTCTATCTGATGTAGTTAATTAGGTCGAGTTTTGCGTAGTTATTCATTTACTCAAGATTTTGCTTTTTAAATAACGGAAAGGGAAAAAGAGTGAAGCTACAACCGTTGACCGTGGAAACCCTTTTTGAAAGCTCTCAAAAAAATAAGAAATACTTTTGGCTTCAAATTATTAAATGGTTCTTCAAATTGATTCAACAAGTTGTGTACAAAGGTGACTGACTAGATTAACCATTTTTGAAGACCAACGTTCTTTTACGATCGTGCCTTATTTTATTCAACTAAAGTTGATCACCAACGGGTTTATCAAAACTAGACCCAAAGCACTAAAAACTTGCATAAACACTAAAAACTTCCAAATTCTACGTTAGGGTCGGATGTCATTAAAGTCATTAAATCCAAAATGGCGGCTTGATATGTTATCGACACGAATTTCCGATGCGAACATGTCAATACATACAATTTCCATAGATTAAAGAGTTTAGAAGTGTCCCAAAAACAGATCTGACATGTTCTGACGACACATCTAGTTGACATTAATTAGTAGAAACATGTTCGTTTTTTACGACAGTTATAAATCTAACATTTAATGTATCCTAAATTGATTTTACACAACAAACATTAATTTTTCCACGGTACATATTTATCTTGATGCCTCAAATTATTAGCGTGAGGCTTTTAACTCTATTTTATTTTGATGAGATTGAGTGAAATAATATTATGAAGCTGGTATTAGGTTACCTCCATTTTCTAGTAGCTTTTTAGTGACTCATATTTCCTATGAGTCATTTAAACGAAAAATATTAACTAGTTTAGTAGTTTGCTTGAGAAATGACTTAGACCTGTCCTTACTAAAGATCTCCTTATAAGCGTTATTTTATGACTTTCCAACCGTTTAGATGCAGCTGTCAATCTCGTTTCTACATTAGTTTATAAGAATATCATAATGTCGTCATCGAGTTCATCGTCCTTCTAAAACACACATATATAAACTCACGCCTTTTCCCCATGGGGGTAGGCAGAACCCACAGAACGCCACCTGTTACGATCCTTACATACTCCTTTTGCCTCGTCCACGTTCATACAACGGTTGCGAGTACGCACCTGACCTTTCTGAAGAATTTCACCAATAAGGTCAGTGTATGTCTTTCTAGGGCGTTGCCACTCACATATGCTTTGTTACAACTTGTAGAATCTAAGCAACAGTCTTTCCAAAGAAGTAATAAGTCTGGATAACAATAAATGACAATCAGTGGTACTCCTGGACACGACGCGTATTGTTAGGAGGATCCTCTCTCTGGAGCCCTGACCGCCAGTAGCTTGTACCCTGTTCCCGATATCGGTGGGTA
Organism: Noctua janthina; assembly: GCA_963576755.1. Taxonomy (NCBI): domain Eukaryota; kingdom Metazoa; phylum Arthropoda; class Insecta; order Lepidoptera; family Noctuidae; genus Noctua; species Noctua janthina. Next base: position 18,151,834 of record OY755058.1, read on the forward strand.
CTGTTTTTTTTTATATTTTATAATGTTTTTTATATTATTTTTAGTGTGTAAGAAAAATAACAATCACTTTCAAAGCCTTTCGTATTACTATAACGATTTTCACCAAGGTTAAGCATAAGCTTTTCGGAAGTTTGCGTATAGATAGGTAGGTAAGTCAAAAATATTATACTACCCATATATTTTTGACAGAAATGAAAAGTACAAAGTAAAAGATAATAAAAGTAATAAGTAGTAGTAGTCATCAGTATTGCTGACGGAATGTCTTTTTGGCTAGGCCGAAATTAACTAATTGATTCTAACAAAATTTTGTTAAAACCGATCTGATGTAAGGATGATTGAACTAGAAAGACCGTTGTTTAACAGTTGCAAAGTCAATATCAACAACATTTTCTCGAAAACAATCATCAACATAATAATATAATCTACCACTACGCCGCGCCGTCGTCACCACTCCAGCACATAATTACAAACAGCAACAAACATAACACGAAGGCAATGCATTATTGTGCCACTTTGACCCCTAAGGTCGCGTCCTATTGACCTAATGCGCCTAAATCTAGTGGATACACGCATTATCATCATGATGTACTTATGTTTATCCATTACCTACTATTCTAATCGAGGGCAAATATATTTAATCACCTATATTCAAGTGAGTTGTTATGTTTATTTCTTTGTGAGTCGAATTATTTTTCTTTGTCGGTTTCTCACTACCTGTCTATCTTATTGTGCTTCAGTTATGTTCAAATTCTGTAGAGACTCCAAAAGTTTGTACGAATTTAGTTTATCTCACTTCAGCAAAATGCCAGACAACTAGTGCCCGACGCTGGTTTTCAACTGGACCTGAAAATAACTAAACTTTCATAACCAATGTAACGGTTCAATGGTTTAAACTTTAGTAAAGTTCAATGTACTGCGAGTTTTTTGACAAAATTGCTTAAAGCGAATTATAAGAAATATATGTAGAAAGAGAAACACAACAATTTTTAATGTTGCTAATGGCAAGACAACCAATGACTCAAATGAGGTAAACAACAGCCATTACCCACTCCCGCGCACACCATATAAAATTCACTTCCCCACAAGATATCCCCGTTCACATGAGCTCGCAGAAACTTCATACGCCATAGACTAACATTTCAAAATACCTCTTCCCATAGCTATCTAATTTCTAGAGAAGATTAGCTATTTATAGGCTATTTATTTGACAGTACCTGTAATATACTCAGGCGCCGCCCAAAGATACCTGGCGACACTTAAATATAGACAGAGATGCTGTATTAATGTGTTGACGATAATTTTGCAAGTGTATCTGCTCATAAATTTGGATGATGAAAATTACAATGTATGTGGAATTAATTTTGAGGGTATCTGTCTTCAGGTTTATGTGTGTGTCTCCAAGGTGAGGAGAGTAATTTAGAGCGGGTGTACTCGGCTTGTGATTTAATAGATTGAAGTAGTTTGTTTGTATTTATTTTCAGTGCAGTACCTCTACACAAATTGAATCAAAGATTTGAACTTTTGCTTTGACCAGCTCAGACCACACAGATTTTAGAGTTAGTGATCCACCAAACAATGGTACTCAAGGAGCAAGGAGTGCAGGTGGTCCTACTCACCACTCGGCCACATTCTTCCTTATCAGCCCAACACATAAGATCTTTCTCCTAGTCAAATCATTCTGAGAAGATTTCATCAATCTCCTGCCCTTATTTCAATTTATTTGAGGTCGGCGCAACTTGTCTTCTTCTTCTACCATTCTTCTCTATTACTAGTAATTGCCATATCATCCTTCACTCAGTCCATCCCTCGTTTCTTTGGTCCTCCTGTACTGTTGTACCCATCCAAATTCATACTAAAAATTTTCTTCACGAAGCTAAGCAAACGATTACCACACTACTTTTAGCCACCGGCGCCACTTTTAGACTTCCTCTTATGTATTCATTATCGTCCAGCAAGACTTAACAAGTCTTGCTGTCAGTTATTACACTACTGCCAAGTCCCGTATCTCTTAAGAGCATGATAATACAGTATTGAAGTGTAAAAAACTGATGGGAAGACGTCGGTCACCGTCGGGCTCAGCGTAATCAGCCGTGAGCGTAATCCACTACTCGTGTTACAGGCGAAAGGTGCGTTCACAACCGAGTCGAGGAGGCCTTGTATTGTGATTTCCTGAAGACGATATTCAGACCCTTCTAGCTTAGTGCTAGATATGTAATGGCATTGGTTCGGTAGTTTCACGTTGAAAAAGTCACGGACAATCTGACTGAAACCGTCGCGTAAAAATTCGCCTCGTTTTCACTGTGAGTAAAAAATAGATGGGGAGGATGTCCTAGGACCTAGAAGGACACTGTACTTCTAGGTCCTAAATTCAGGTGCGTAGTACTCCCAACCGGCGTGACGTGGCGGCGTGTTTGTACGACCGACATATGACCGTGATCGAAATAAAAGGAGTATGTAAGAATTGTAGCAAGTGAAGTTCTGCAGACACTACTAAAAACATGTGCAGTATTTGCATCTATGGTGTGTCATCAGTATAACTGATTAACTGCTTTCATTATCTTCGATTTCTTGTTCTAAATAACTTTGATTCCGAAGAACTTTAGCGTTTAAAGTGTATTCCGATGGTAAAAAAATAAATACTGAATCGCCAATGTAACCGCGTCCTAACCACATGCGCTCGCGCATTCTCCAGTTTCATTCATAAAGTGGCGTACAGCAGGATGTCGGAGATGGCGGCTCGCGTTACGAGGTCGCCGCCGCTACTTACGATTCGCTTATAGTGTGTTACTGCCTCAAATTATTCGGGTCTTGTAATTGTTCGCGCCATATCAGTTTTTGATTAGCGGGAATGAATACCACAGCTTCGAAATTATCAAACGTCGGCTTCAGACACTACAAAACTTTTAGTATTACACGTGACATTCCTAAGGGTGCCTTGATTCCTGGGCCTTGGATCGAAACAAGTGGAATTCATGGGGCCTTTGCCCAGCCACGGCTGTTGGATGGAAGATGTAAGATGGAAGGATGGCACGCTAAGAGTCTCAGTATCAGTATTCCTAAGGACAAGTGGCTACAATTTAAAAAGGTTTCTATAACAAACTGTCAATAGGATTGACAAAGACTTTGTGGGTTGTGGTAGCAGTCAGATATATATCAGACATTTGTATCATGGTTATCGTTCATAATTAATGTCACATTTTCTAGACTTTCTGGCTTACATAAGTCAGTCGTTAACTCGATGCCACTTTACGACATTCAGAGGGAACTGGTCAAAGGCATCCTCGGGTTGAGGGGAATCGACAAAGGGTAACTACGATTTAAGGGAATTATTTTTTCTTTTAATTCAAGGCAGAACATTTAATGGAATACCATTTAGTGCAATATGAGGCTCCAATAATTCTACACTGTAACCAGAGATCGTAAACATGTTGTTATAAACACATAAATGGCTCGCTGGCTAGGTAAACAGCTACATTAGTAACACATCAACCGCTACTAAAATCCCTAATTACCAAAATATTTAACAATGTGCAACAAATTGCAGCACAATTCATAACCCCGCGTAGCATCGTGTGGGGCCACGCAGCCGGCGATTACACAGTTAACGATCTAACGCCAGCCCGACAACTGTTTACGCGCGTTTATTGACAACTAAACTCACTTTACGGCCTCAGGGCAGGCCCTAAATCTATTCACTTAATGATTTATACGTAATCATCACTTTTTATGGCCCTATCCAATAATTGGACGAAGTTTACTGAAACCTGTTCAAACAACGGATGTGTTTTGACACGATTATATTTTTATTACGAGTTTTAGTATTATACGGAAATCGTTCATCAGAAGTTTATTGCGAATGCTATAGGTTTTTTATAGTTCATAAATATTTGACTGTGGAAATAAGTTATTAAGCCGGTAAAAAAACTATAATTTTGTTAACAGAATTGTCATAATCGTTGCGTCAATCGATATATTTGTAGGCTATGAGATGACTCATGTAGCTATTCTGCCGGGTCCCACGCCCTCACTACTCGGTTGTCGAGACTATAATCCAAAAAGCGTCTGCACATCAGCGCCCTTAATGAATAGCGACCAAATCGCCTTGTAAAAGTTTACGACTGATAAAATCAGTTATAAAACTCTATGAAGCCGTAAATTCAGCGGGCATCGGGCCGATCGTTTAAAAGACGGGAGCTATTCCGAAGTCTATAAATCAGGCGATCGGCTGTATTCGGGCCTATTCGGGGCCGATCGTAAAGATTAACCGCGCTCACTGTTTGTAAACACTACTTTTATGCGGATTCGACAGATTTTTTTTTCGATTTTTATGATGGCGGTTTATGAATGTATATGCTTGTGGTGTGATTGATTCCGCTTTACATTGTTCATATTTATTTGCGTAAATCAATGTTGGTTTTCGGGATACAGTTTTATGGGAAGCAGTCAATTCTCTAATGAAGTTACAGCAAACCAAAATGGATGGCATATGGAGAAGCAATGGCAGAAGTCCAAAACTGATTCCTGAGTCCACCGACTACAAAAGCTTTAATATACATAACAACAACCAGCTACTACCTTTACAATTCCAACCGCAACTCTTCACACAATTCATCAATAGCCTCCCGAACAAAGACGACCCCATCATCCAACTCTTCCTTCAAAACCAATAAAGGGTTCTAATAAAAACTAAAAGACTGGAAGTCAAAGTTAAAGTCGTAAAAACAAGGAAAGTGCTGCGCCAAGGTTTATTGTGCCTCGACATTTTGTGGCCTAACAATTGTTTTCTCACATACATAAAAAGGGGTAATAAACCTTCTGTCGGTCAAATGATTACGGAAAGCGTAAAAATACGTAAAGGACCGAAGAACCGAACAACTGTTCGAATTGTTGAGGGTGTAAGTTATTCATTAGCTTTACGGTAAATCAATAATTGGAAACCTACCTGAGGTTTTGTATACCTGGAAATGTTTTTTTTTTTTTTATAGTGAGTTATTGGTCGATGAAAAAGAATGTAAGTCTTGACAATAATGGGACAGTATTTTACAAGGAGTTTTTTTTTTTTTGTGTGTAAGGTATTTAGTTATAGATCGTATCTTTAAGTATTATTTTCGTAACTTCAAGAAGTATTTCTGGATGTTGGTGTCACATGATACCACAAAGGTCAGGTGCGCAGTTCCTACTACACCAGCGTGCCTGTATGACCAGCTGCGTGAACGTAGACGAAGCAAAAGGAAGATCGTGTACAGACTGTAATTTCTGCTTACCTCAATGGGATGAAAACTGTGTATATCATACATAATACCACTGTATGACCAGCTGCGTGAACGTAGACGAAGCAAAAGGAAGATCGTGTACAGACTGTAATTTCTGATTACCTCAATGGGATGAAAACTGTGTATATCATACATAATACCATAGTTTACCTATAATCTTAAAGTCCTCCAGGGAAAGCCTGAAAATTAGAATACACTACTTCATCATACCTATCAAAAGCACCTGAATATAGTTTTGTCTTTCTAACTGCTTTCATTTTAAGTTGTTATAGTTTTTTCACTTTTATCAGTTTATTTAATCTCCTTCATCTCTATCCTGACTTAAACCAATATCAGTTTCCCCACATGCACGACCAAAACAAAAAGATTCCCCACAGCCATCAGCGCAACCATTATACTTCTGCTAACTGATGCACAAATAGCCAACAATAGCCCAAAGAGAAAGGCTGTAAATCAAGCCAAAAACGAGCCATAAATCGTGCTAAACTATGGACAGTTTTTATTATTTTATTATGTAGTTTTCTGTGATTGCGTTACGCTGATTTCGGGCAGCTGTTGTTAGTTGTGTGGTCAGACTGGTCAGACGGTCACTTGTTGGCTTCAGGGCGGCAGAAACAGGTAAGTTGGCAGGTAAGGTATGGTAATTAGTTGTTGGTATGTGTTACTTATTATGTGGTTTGGTTTAAGGGTGCCCTTTACATTTCATTACTAATATCGCCAATAGTACAGCGCAACCCATTAATTTTACTAAATCAAAGGCTAATGAAAGAATTGTCTTTTAACGTTGACCATCGATTTGATTGATGATCACATCAAACGTTTAAGTATTGTCATCATGGCCAACTCCAGTGATGTTAGGTTTCAATCAAACCAGAGGCTTCATATTAAATTTGAGAATAGGAAGCCGACCCCAACATAAGGAAGAAAAGGTTTGTTAGATACCGATGATGTTAGGTTTACATGGATCATGCCCAATTATATCTTACCCAAGAAAAGCTTGTCAACTTCAACATCTATCAATTCTAATAAATAATGATTTCATTTAAATATCAATGCTATTGCAAACTATTGTAAGTTATATCTGAAACTTGTAACTAAAACAATAATTGATCAATCAGAGCGATCCTGATAAGTTTCTCTACTAAATCTAGCCATTAATCTTTTAGTCAAGGTGATCTGACATTGTTATCTAGCGCACCTGTATTAACATTACTACATATTATTTTATCAGTTACTATTGTTTCAAAGATTCGTTTTTTTTTTTTTAATTTTACTGATCCACGGAGAATGAAAGCTCTAACTCACGTTAATTTAGTACCATTTAGTACATGAATTTAGTACCATTTATCTCTTCAACAAAGTTTATGCTAATCAAGAGTTTACTGTTGGTTAGTATCCTATGCTTGATGCGAATGAAACCTTGTAATTATAAAATGTTGTCTTTCAATAAACGAACCTCGCAAATCTTGAAAAAAAGTTGGTTTACCTACTAGTAACTGTGATCAGCCGCCTTTATCTTTATCACGTATTAAGTCGTTGGACTGACCAATGCAATCTTCTAACTTAATATCTGGCGACAGATACATAGTTGGTCACACTTTGACCTTTGTAAAAAAGAGCAGCTGGCCTCTTTTTATATACTGGTTTAGTACTTCCGTACCATGAAATATTGTTAAATTGTAAACTTCATATGTAGTAACTTTCAGTAGACACACAATCCAATCCTTTAAAGTTCCGACAAGCTGACACAGATTTTTTCAATCTCAATTAGTGTACAAAAAACCTGAGTAAAGTTACACATAGTGTGTTTATAAATATTAATATATCGATTAATATACATGATTGCGGCGCCGGCGCATACGGACGGAGGGAGCTTTGGTGCAAGGACGAATGAATTGCATGGCGGGCTAGAAAAACAGCGGGTGGAAAAAGTGGAACTAAACCAACCCAACTTGTTGCTTTCGTGTGGTTTATTTTGTGTGTTTTCTTGTTCTTCCGTTCGGCTGTTTTAGAAAGAAATAATAATATTAAACTAAGTCTTTCAGATTCATGTTCTTATTCACCTAATGTTTTAATGCTTTCGGTATTTCAGAAGGACGAAAGATTTGGAAAAGCAACCAGATTTTTTCAAAATAAAGCTTACCTACTAAAAGCTTCGCGCTATTGTACTCGTATCTCGACATTTGTCAAGAAAGAGTATCCCTACCCTACATTAGTAAATGTTCGGAAAAATATTAATTTAAGACGTGTCATAATCTTAATCACGTCGTCACTAATCATAGTGACGTCACTATGTTCATCGATGACACAGTCGCGGTAGTAGCGGCCCCGCACCGGCCAACCCGCTCAGCGCTTTACACCCATTACAACTGACAAAAACCCGTATAATAGCGAAAATAAATATTATTTATCGCTTCACGGTGGCTTAGTTTCATACAAAAAGACCTATGAATTATTACTTAGTACATTTGCGTTTTGTATGCCACTTTTTTTTTCTATGGTCGTAACTTTATATTTATTGCGAGTTTTAGTTGGATATTCAGAATCGTCACGTCACGGTCCTGGTTTCAATTGTTCGCTGCGACAAATTATACTGTTGAAAAATGCATGGTGGACGAATTTGGACTTTAAAACAATGGGGTAGAGTCTCTCGGTTAAAAACCGAAGTGTAAATGTGACATAGTGTAAAAAAGTTGCGTTGAGAACAGTAAGTCAACGTGTCTATTTGTAGCTGAATATGATTGAATAGGCGTGGATTAACTGATTATGTCATAGTCTGTGGCGTGCACAGTGTGAGAAACGGTGAGGTCTTTAGTCATAACTTCGTAATTGAGAGCTCAGAACGTTTGAATGACGTGTCCTTGATTTGCATCAAATTGATCGAGGTAATTGATGTGCAGTATTAATATGTAAATTCTAACAATGAGTAGTCGAGCTGTTTCAGCTTTCATCTCAGTTATTATAATTTAAATTTATTGAATTCCGGTGTTATCTTAGGTAATGCGGTAGATTATTTGAAATAAATATTGTATTTTATGTATCAAACATGTAAGTCATGTAACGGTGCAGTGCCAACTTAAGAAGACGAAGTTGAATTATTTCAAGTGCTCCTTATCTCCCTTTAACTTCATCTTCGAAGCTTAACTACTTAGCAACAAGAACTAGGTACGGTGGTAGCACTTCCCCAGACGAGCCTTTTTGGAACACAAAGGGCTAAGAAGGAACATGGATCGGTTTAAGTCAGTATAAGTCTGACACTCCCTTCCGCTCCGCCCAGAGCGGGAGGGGGGGTCATATGATGACTTCCCTTCCGAAAAAAAAATGCCATACAGAATTATCTGTTTCTTAGGCTACCCCAGTTTGCAGTAGTACACACGGAGCGACACATCAAGCTATACATACCCAGTATAACCTGAGCTCACTTTGTACGAGCTTCCCGAGCAATAGCGTACAATGAGAGATCAGCTTAATTTGGTTTTGCATAGCTAGGTTGGTCGTCGTGCGTATGTAAGCATAATTTTTCAGTTAAATGTATGAGAGGCAGGAGCCTAGATGAAGACCTTGCCCGCTCCCTAGTAAACATATTATTTGTTTACATTTTCATTTTTTCGCGATCGCAGTATAGGTAAAGCACTCACCGTTTTCGTTCGTGTTGAGCCAACGATAGGACGGGCGCGGCTGCTGCTTGGAGCGCATCTCTACTGGTCGCTCCACTTTCCCTCCTGGTCACTCTCTGTCATCTGGAAACAAAAAAAACACGGTATTTAAAACAGGCAGCTCAAAAAAAGCTTTTTAAAAAAAAAAATATTTCGGGGAAAATATAATAATCATTTAAAAATCATTATGCACACGGTGTAAAATATACAGGATAAACTTGAAAGAAAACACGCTGTTCAATTTGGTCAAAATACTAACGGCTAAGTGTTGTCAACTAACCCACTGGTCTCTCATCGAAGGTTTTTGGTCAAAAATGTTTAGTATCCGTATTTAATTACTTTAAAAGATTATCTCGATCACCGGCGATCACTTCTTAAAACCGATGAGTAACATCAAAAAATCCAATGGCTCAAGTCACTAAACACATTCGAAAATATTCACGATAAATTAAAAAAAGAACCGTCATTAATATGAGGCAAGACACGACAAGATATCGAGAGCAAAATTGTGTTGGTGGCTGTCAAAAATTAAATTAAACCTTAATCCTTCATTATTAGGGTTGTATGTTGGCTTATCGGAACGCATAACATCGCCGACAGTTTTATACAGAAAAATCTCGGAACTCGAACGATATGTCACACAATTTATGAGAGCCGAGCGATGCCGGCTGACGTGTTCCGAGTGATTCGAATAAGCCCCTCGTAATAAATTCGATATCAAACAGACAATGTCGTAATGCGATACAGTGATGTGCGATGCAGTGATAGGGACCCTGGATTTATGACGGACACTGTCTCTCGATTACCATTGTTGGGCGTTTTTGATTAATTTTGTTTTGTTTAACAAGATGCATACAAGGCTACAGATATAATAAGTTGTGATATGTCCCAAATATCATGTAGGTGTGAGCACTGTGGGCCCACTCAGTGATTTGTGATGGGCGACTTTCAACTTATTTTTTGTGTACTCAAACTTTCATGTCCAAAATTGTTACTAAAAAAATATGGATTCGTGTGCTGTGAAATAACATAAAACGGTTCGTGTTAATGTGATTCAAGAGACCGGAAATGTGAATGCATACTAATAAAATTCTTCCCTCTAATGTGTATGTGCTTATTTATGTTTATACCGGGACATTCAATAAATTGCACACACATACACAGCCAAACACTCGGCAGGTCTTGTCGACTGTATTTATGATAATCATACCAATATTATAAAGAGGAAAGTTTTGTTTGTTTGGCAGGGATGTGTGGAAAACGAATATCTTATTGATATGACACATTGGTATTATTTCAATTTGTTTTCTTAGAATAACTGTGAGAAAATTCCTGTCTGCTTTAGTACACTTTCACGCAAAATTAACGACTACAAAATATTTATTCTCGTTGAACGTCCTTTAAAGTCCTTGACTGACCAAATTCGACCTTTGAAAATTTGACAGAATAAAAGTATCAATAATACAAGTTGTATATTGATACACTCTCCAAATAACTAACTTAATTACCCCCACTTTTTTATCATCACAAATCCCACTTAATTCTTTCATAACAAACATCAAACTACCCGCCAGGGGACATTACCAGAGGACCATATCATAAACCAATTGTAGAACCATCAATATGTGGAGTATATATTTTTTATCTTGCTAAGGTATTAACGCGTCTTGTCTTAACGATTATTGGGCCGGTGGCTGCGTGGCGGCGGTGGACAGCCCGACGGACATATTCTGCTAAAGCCCTGTAAATCAGTCAGGGTAATGACGGAAATATACGGGGATTGATAAGAAGCGGGCAAGAGGCGGTTGGTTGATGTTTTGAGATTAAGAACCTAAAGTAATAAAAAGTTAATCTGAGTAAAAATTTTTGGGGGGTTATGGGTTTTTTGTTTGATTGGAATTTTGATCACTTGCAAGTATACAAAAGTGTCACTGTTAACGTGACATCTTGACAGACGCGTTCTGCTAAATATAATACGTAATACTAAATGAAACTTTTTTTCTTTAGCTTCCATATTTTCGCAGATAATAAAAACTATTATCACAAAAGTTTTTCCAACTATCTACTTATCAACGACTCCGACTATTAAATATGCATCTTCACACTTCACTGTCATTCCACGTACATTGTACCCCGAGACATGATTGTACCGCGCGGTCGTGCACGGCCGTAAAACCGCCCCGTATGTTTCCCACATTTATAGTGTCAATAAAGAATCGTCGCCCGATAACACACTTCAAGGGCAGTGCCATAAACTCCATACTATAGTGTTATTGGTGACTCGATTTATACACTTTTTTTTCTCCATACAAGTCCCAGACAATTTATTAAGTGGTTCCACTGTGATCGCATTTTTTCTGTTTCTTTGATTAAACTTATTTGATTTGAGTAGGTATTATATTGGTCGTAAACACTTATGTGGATATTTAAAAACTAGTTCATAAAACTAACTGACTCCTTACTCTTTAATTTTCCTTTGTTTTGAATATTAATTTGTCTTGTTAATGTATCTTTTGTCCTTGCAAAGTCGAATACCAAGTTGTTTGTTAAAAAGAGATAAATTCGCGCATCAGCTCTAGGCTATATTTTATTACAGTAATAAAACAGTTGGAGCCATTACTTGGCGTTTATTTTGCAACCTAGCGCCATCTAGTTTCCAAGGCGAAACTATATGAAGGACGTTGAACAAAACTTTGAAGATTTTATGAACATTAATTGTGATTTACGTGAAGACATGCCGAGAAACTATCACCTAAGACTTAGATAAATAATAAGACGGTAATGGTATAAAATTAATTATGCTTCAACACGAGTTTTTTATGTGGTATGAAAGAGCGCCATATCACATGCTCACCTATAACTTTTTTATGGGTATTTAATGGTGTGTGCTTGTACAGAATGACATTTCTGAAAGAAACACATTGATAAAATTAGAGCTAAAAATAAAATATTTATAAAAAGAACACATTCGATTCATTACAGAATAAAATTTTTGATTAACTTACATGGCCCTAAAACAGAAACAACGTTCCTTCAAATGTTAATTAACCAAAAAGCAAACAATTTTTTGGCCAAAAGCATTGGCGATCGGCCATCAGCGCACAGTGGGCAGGTGCCGTTTAGAAAAGCCATATCGGCTGTCAAAAACTTGTAAAATATCGCCGTTCCTCGTCGGAGCCGCGGGCGTCGTGCGTCCCTCACAAAGATATCTGTAAGATTTATTCAGCCGTCTACAATAGGGAACGTTTTAATTCTTTTCATATGCGACAGATTTATGTACGGACAGATGCGGTGGGACCACTGTGCCGACTCGAGATAACGTGTTGCCACCCTTTACGTTAAAAGTGAACGAATGTTTGTGCGATAGTTCTTTGAGTTCGGATCGCACTTTATTGGTGCTTTAGTTACGTTTTGTGAGAGGTTTTCGTGTGAATGTGAGATCGAATTCGATGGAATTGTGGAAAAGCGTTATGCGCTGGTAAGTTATTTGAATGCTTTCGTTCAATAACTAAGTATGATCAGAGTACTGGCGTCAAACAACTTGATTTTGTTTTATTTTTTTGAACAAATTCGTAGTCGGACAAATCTAGATTCAATTAAACCTAGTGCCTCAAAAGGTTAACTATTTATTTATTATTAAGGTTTTCTATTTTAAGATGCAAATCAAAAATGAACTATCACAAAGCGTCTCGACGTCTCTTTTACGACTTTTCAATGTCAATATTTTAATACAAAATAAAGCATTCTTGCATCACAATGAAAGTATTGGAGTAAAAGTGCTCCACGTTTTGTTCTATTATTCCTTCTACGTATTTCTAAATTATTGTTACACATTGTCCAAACTGACAATAGCATAATTTATAGCGGTCTTTGTCTAAAATTGTGCAAATTGTTCAAGTTGCGTAAACAAAAACTATTCAATTTTTTGTCCGGATTTCGCAAATTTTGCACCACTGTGCTTCTTTCATCTTGTGAATGAATCGAATAGAGATGTAACTTCCTAGTTTTTCTTAATTTTAATGTGTTGTTTTAAATTAATTTGTCTTAATTTATTTCAACTAATAAAACTAAATTACGTTAATGTCTGTGATAAACGATCAAAAATTCAAATGTCAAGCGACCGATCAATTTCAAAATGGCGCTTGAGTGAAATTCTACCGATGCTAATAACTGATCATTGGTATTTTATCGCAGGCTCTATCGGGCTGTCATTAAATATATGGGTAATAAAGTAAGAACCGTGGGCGACGTCTGTGGTCAAAACATATCTCACGTTGTTAAAAATACATAAATACAGAGTGTACCCAGGAGCGGGGCATAGTCGTAAACGTGTTGAGTTAGTTCTGTAGATGTGTACATGTGATTGGATAAGAACATTTGCTCTTGCGCCGATCAATGGTAATTAAATAATTGTGAACAGCGTTTATGTAGTTGAAGTCTTTATCAAGAATTACAAAAGTTTTTTGATTCATGGCTAATAAGCTATATTATCTGTAATGAGTACCCACCAATGCAACCAACGGTTTGAATAAATCTGTAGTCAATAATGAAAACAATCTTTCATTTTTTACTACAGTATGCTATCAGAATACAGTTCTAAGTATCATTAGACGAAATCTATGGATTCCAAAACGTTATCAAAATGCCCTATACTAAACCTATCTTCACTCATGAATGAACTACAAAACCAAAAAGTATTTCCCGAATCGGTCTACATGAGCTCAAGACTTACGGCCAGTATCTAAGACTTGCGTGACTGACATATTTATAAGGTTATAAATCTGCTGGAGGAACCGACTGGAGTCTAAGACTAACCTATCACGATCAAATAACATGCAGCTAGAATGTGATGTGTGGTGCTCGTTTATAATGATGTTCTAGTTGATAGCATCGCGCTCTTGTGTACCAGTAGTGAGAAGGGCTGTTAGAACAAGTCTTTGGTTCAGATAGGGCACTTTGATACCACATACATAATATAACATCATGAATCATCGATTTTCCAAGGAAGTATTCAATTGTAAGGGGCTAAAAAGTTCCTCATCTGCTTAGCCTTGTCCCAATTGTGTAAAAGCCGGCTTCCAGTCTAACCGGAGTTACCAGCTGAAAATCAGGATAAAGAAAAGCAGCAACAACGACTCATTATCTGCCTAGCCTTCTCCCAAACTATGCTGGGGTGGGCTTCCAGTCTAACCGGATGCAGCCGAATATCAGTATTTTACTTGCAACGACTGCCTATCTGACGTCTAAAACTCAGTAACTGGGTAACACTTGGTTACTTGGCAAGTCTGGTAGTCACACTTTCAGGCTTTCTGACTATGCGTAATGACTATCAAAGATCTACGAAAAATTCCCACCATCAACATATTTTAAGGAAAGACAACAAAGAAGAGTACAGCTACAGACGTTATAGCTATTAAATATCTGTAACAAGCGACTAAATATAAGAGCAAACACAGTTCATCATATGTTTAATTATTGTATACTATTTTGACTTGATTTACGAGTCCCGGGACCGACCCCCCGAGTCTCAGCGTCTGACGTTTTTGTTAATTAAACATTTACTACGTTCGGCCATTTTATGGAGTCAAGAAAAATACATAAATTCGTTACTCGGGATTACTTAGAACGTTACGTTAACGTTTTTCTTCGTTTTTTGTGTAAATTTTTGTGAAGAGGAAAGTTTTTTAGTAGGACGCTTTTTGTTTTCAGAAGGGTTAAGTGAAAAATTTATTTGTTTTTATTTTTGGGTTTTTTGTCTAGGAAATTTTTCGTCTGAACCAGTGGGAGGCTTATAAGATCATTTAGCGTCAAATAATTGTCGGACTCTGAATATTACAAGATATATTATGTCTTATACCACTTTTACATTTAAAAGGAAAATTAATTAAATGGTTTCAATCTTTTACATTCAAGGACAAATTAACATCACATCGACCCCAAACATTTTCTAAAATTATTCCCATCTAAATACAGCCCCATGCCACACAGCTACAATCCATGTACCCATCAACATATTCCAGTTATTTCAGTGGCATTATTTTTTGCCAAGCTCTGGCAACAAATCACTCAAGATCACATTCATAATTTAAGTCGCCGCGTCACGCCTGATAGATTTATGACGTTTCTTTCATAACGTCTAACGTCCATGGACGTAACACGACACTGGCTGGAGCCGCCGTCTGACGTATGGAACGTGAGTTTTGCTGTTGTGCATTATGGGTAATGCTTGCATTTTAGAAAATAGAAATAAAACCCAGAGAACCTCAGGGGCTTCACACGAGTACTACAAACAGAGTTGTTCGAGTGGGTTCTTTTGATTTGGCAGTAACAACAAATCCAGCCTAAAGTATTAACTAAGGACCATTAAGCAATACCTAAGTACCATTTCATCAGCCTAAGAGTGATTTAGGAACCGTCAGATGTGGCATAGGTCACTGGCAAAATGCCTTAACTACGGCCAATCTGTTTATCTCTTTTTCGAATATATGCGTAATATTATTAAAATTAAATAAACAATCACCAAAACAAACTCTATAAAAAGAATGAAATTAATTAAAATCATTCCATTTTAAAGTCTGAAAGTCAACATCGAACGTGCGTCAACTATTCGCCAGATAAAAGTAAATCCTTCATATTTAACGGCCCCTGACGTCACGGCCGCCATTTTGATTATACATAATTTGACGTGGCGACGGGTTTGACAGAGGACATTTAATTACCGACCCCTCATTACCTTGATATCGGATATTGATACGGTGACGTTTTGTGTTCACGATACGGGTGCGATACGTGTAATTGTATTGTAGTTGATTTGTATGGTTGATGTAAAGACATTTTCTAGTAGATAAGTGGGTATATCGTGAGATCATATAATACCAAGCATTAACGGTACAATTCCTACTAACATAGAAATCAGAACAACTTCAAATCATCCAATCGTAACTGTTTCTGTATCTGACACAACTACTTTCATACATGACAATGCCAAAAAATACTGTTTAATTGTATAAATACATCGATTCTCTGTAAAGCCTTCATCGAGTACGTAGATACCAAAAGCTTAGAACAAAAACCAATCAAGCAAGCATCTTCAAGACAGACCGGAACAACGGTCATCATCGCATGGCTCCCGTCTCTCCATCGTACTCACTAAAACTTCCACGTACGAAATTTCGTAAAAATCGTACTTACAGTTTATTTGGTCCAATGGAGTTTATTAATAAAGTTTTAATTAAGATATCGGCATGACGTCACTGATTAATTTGAATGATCAGCAGATAAACAGGTGATTACAATTATGTCAAACGAGTAATGCAATGACGTTGATTGTATATTGGAGCGAGTTTCAGTGTATTCGATGTTATTTGGGGATGAAATAACGTTAGGTTCAGTTTTAAGTGTGGGTGGGTCATGGATTTGGTTCCACATGGAACTGAACTGAGTTGGTGGTGAAGGAAATGCAATGTTTCATTAGCACAATCAATTTGTCTTGTTGTAAAGTTTTCTTTTATAAAGAGCCAAGCGTCATATGGTGAATAGGAAAGAAATTTGTGTGTGTGCACACAAATGTTATAATTAATTTGCATTTTGATTTTTGCAACGACATGCTAATCTCATGCATTCTAAAGACAGTGTGCAAATTGTAATGTGTGCATACTTTTACACATGTTACTATTATTAAACATGACATAACATCACGCCTTTAATCCCTGATGGGTTAGGCAGAGGTGCACCTAATAGTACACCCACATTTCGCCAGTTATGTTTAAGTCCCATGTAGTAGGTGCGAGCCTATTGCCATCAACCGGACACAAATCCAGACTCAATGGCTGTCTACTAAGAAATATCTCATAGAAAAACCCAATAACACCTTGCCCGAGCCGGGAATCGAACCTAGGACCCCATCCATCGTTTTTAGTGGTCGACCACTAAACCAACGTGGCAGTCAGTGTGTGTCTGAGTGGTTCTATTACGTAACTACCTACTTATTTGAAATAGAAGAGGAATTTCTGAGATTCGAAGTGAGGAGTAGGGTCCCGGTATGTAAGTAGGTGCCTACCTACCTTCTTAACAATAGTCTCTCAACAATACTTTGATAGTAACAGTTGTTTCTACGAAGGAGCGACGTACGGTGAAGAGTGTTGACCATCATTAACTAATCACAAGAGGCAATCAACACAAGTGCATTTGTATTGATATTGTGCAGTCGACGTAGCTTACTTTGTTTACAAGGTACGTACGCACGACTGCCAGTCAAGCTATACAAATCCAGTTTGTGCGGATCTCTCATTGTATAGGAAATTTATACAAAGCGAGGCCAAGTTATACTGGAAATTTACAGCTTCATGTGTCGCCGTGTGTACTACATATGTTGTTGTAAGAGTCAAGACAATTGTGATAAATACAAAGTATGATATCTAATCAAAGACATTCAATTATGTCTCAAATACAAAGCAATATCGTATTTTAGTCAAAAAAATACCCTGAATATTTACCAAGCGCACTTGTTGTTGATATCACACATGTCGTTTCTTAATGAAGAGTTCCACTGCTGGCCTTCTCTGGTGAGAGAATGTGGACCGTCATTTACAACGCAGGCACACTTCTGGTGGATGTTACAAGTCTTCGGATTTTTAGTTTTAGGACACGCTATTTTCCTCAATTTTTTTATTTTAGATACCATTTAGAGAGCCGTGGTGACAGGATTTCAGTAACAAAATACTTATTTATTTATATTTTTTTTTTTCAATTATTATTCCGATCTTAATGTACGATAGGATACACACCGCAGTAAACAACTAATCCAGAAATCAATTAAAAACACACCCACCCAAATACCACCCAACACACAGTTAAATTAGTTGAAAATAAAACGACAATGGGTGCACCACTAATGAGAGGTACTCGACGCACTAGGTGTCATTGACAGCCTGTCATCACGCAGGTACTATCGCGGCTGTCATCAAGCGATGACACTTGAATGGCTGACGCAAATGATGAAACTATTCGTAAATAACTACGGGTTAGGTAAAACAATTAGTGTTTGTTTTGGGTTGGTTCAGAGTTTTGCCTTTATTATTGAAAATCATTGATATTTAGGTGGGTACCACTAACAAAGGGTACTGATGTCATAGAAAAGTAAAACAATATCATTATGTTTTGGTTTATTGTGGAAACGACCTTTTAACATGCAGAGAAATGCATTAATTAGGCTGGTTTAGTGGGTGTTAATACTCATCTAATTATATTAATGCGTCGATCTGAAAAGTGTGGTCATGTTTTAGGATATGTATAGAGTATAGCTATAGACCATCAAACTGAACAACTTTCTTCAAGGGTCATGATCGTTATTGCTAAAAAAAAAGTATTAAAGTCTATGTATTTTCACAAAATGCAAAGAAAGTACATACTCAAGAATCTTTACTTGTAAGACCTCTTTTAACGCTTCTCTGAGTCAAAAGATGGAGCTGAAAAGTGTTATGTTGTGAAGATCACACAACAAGGTTCTGAACCCATGATGTGATTCATCAAATCCATAAAACAACACGCTGATGTAGTCCAACTGATCTCAAATGAACCCACCCAAACAATAAAATCAGCGTCGTGGTAACAAGCAGCGACAGTTCGCCATAGAAGGCGAAACATATCAGATATGAAGACAGAATGGGAGAGAAACCAACGGATTAGCGAGACGAAATCCTTAGTGCGTCTAACATCAGCTACTTTCACATCAACAGCCTGTGGGACTGGTAGCGTCGGCGCCAGAAGTGGATGTGCAAATACGGGTATAGGTTCTTATTTTGTGGAGAACGCAAAAAGGAAGAATTCGTATCTTTTTTTAGCTGATCCATTTAGGCCGTTAAATGTCAAAAATTCACGTATAAAATAAGGAATATAAAAGAAAAGACAAGAAATTGATGGTTTAGCACTAGATCATAGACCAGCTTGTGTTTATAGCTTAAATAAGATTCTGAAAATTAACATTTGAAAAGTGCAATTAAAAAGTGTTTTGTGGTTGAGATCAAATTGCATGTTCATATTTCACCGAGTTAGGGTTTGATTTCACAACTGCAATAACCATTAGTAATTAATATTAATCTTGCATCTCAAATATAAACATCCCAAAAAGGACGAAGTGGCAGAACATATTGTCGAGATCTCCTCATCTCAGACGAACATGGAAATCAGCACCAAAACCACAAATCAGGCACCATCATCGACAAGCGTTTCCTAATCGATAGTTATATTTGCTCGTTCGTTTTATACGATTCACACTAAAATTTGCATCATCAGGTTATACATTTCCACTTCTCCATCTAACTGTACAGCCTACGCACTTAAAAAACAAATTTAACACACCGTAAATCAACCAGCAAATTGTATCTTAAGTCCAAAGTAATAAAAGTGATGCTGCGTGCACACATAAAGTTGCTTTGAATATGAAAATATCGCATCGCGCGGCTGCATTACAAAATGAGGCGAAATTATGATGGATACTGATGCCTCGTTGCTCGGTTAATAAGACCTGATTCTATTCGCGTTACATTCGATTGTATACTGTTTGGTTGTTGGAATAAAGATGAGAATGGAGTGTGTATGGATCAGGAATCAATCGCGACGAGTGACGCGACGCAAGTGCACAACGTGACAAGTCTAAGGCTATTTGCATACAAAGCTACCTAGAACAAACTCATAACTGCTGATCTATAGGCTGATAAATATTATTCCAGTTTAGAATTGCACCAGCTCTGCGCCTGATTGACAAGTCTGCAACATGTCAGTAATAATTAGCTGGGCTCAGCGAAGCATATTATGCTGTTTTGACTTAGAAATTGTGAATAAATTTACATTCCGACCTCGTAAGGCTTATTTTATTAACATATCAAGTTGTGTGCGACATTTACGGAAAGCATAGCAAAAAGCATATCTGCTGGCTATTTATGCACATGTTACAACTTTCACAATATTTATACCATATTGTACCGTCCGCCATTTAATGCCAGCCAGGTAAAATATCCGTGTATATTTAATATTTACGTGTATAATATCCACATAACAGCATGCATCAACAGAAAACCCAATCAAGCACTGTCGATAAATTTTAACGATGCCAAAACACACATTCGAAACTTAATTGTTATTGGGTGTATACCTAACACTAAGTATCTCTTCTGTGGCGTCGTGTGCAAACGGCCTAAGTCTCAAGTTGCAATTTTAATTCCATAGGTGGATGCCAGTCGTTGGGTTCACCACAGGACACCTAATAACAGTGGAATTCATTAACATGCGAGCAAATTGAAGGAGTTTGATCTCCGTAAGATGTGCAGGTATGACGCGGCGATCAAACAGATGGGCATAAATAACAAATGTAATGAGCGGTCAGAAAACTATGTGGAATTGTGTGACGTGACAGTAGGGTTGGGTTTATTTTATGAGAGAGATGCAGGTAGCTAGGTGTTAGTCATAATTTTATACGAAAAGTAGTCTCTGGTATCGATGACAAGGTTAACGGAACTACAACTGTCACCTTGTGGGAAATAATACCGAGAAAATTATAAGAAAATAATCATAAGCGACCCACAACTCTATAGAAGTTTTGAAATAGAAAAACCGTCAAGCAAAACGATCAATGATAGACCTACTGACCTATCATTAACACTGAAAACGGGATTTTTGCCATGTCTATTATTTGTTTTGAGTTCCCGATATTTTGGCGCTGTTGCAAGCACCATGATCACGAATAAACATCATAAATCATCATTCATGGTAAATATCCCGTTTTCCGTGTTAGTGACTAAGTCAGTTTGAATACTTAGACCTACTGAAGCTTTGTCAACCATGCTTATTGATTATAATGACAGACAACTCAATAATCAAATCGACACCATTACTTATCAAAATCCCAATAACACAAACAGTACATTCACAAACAAATGCCCCAGTCACGATCACCTTCGCACAATTCAGAGCCCTAATCGACACTTAGTGCGTTCAACATGAAATATTAACGCAGTGAAAGGCTTCAAATATATTATAGCAAGCCATAGTTTATCTATCGCTTGAACCCTCTGCTCTCAATACTATAACTTTCACGATAAGATACATATCTGACATTATAGTTTCCTTGCCTTCGCAGATAGGATGGAAAGTAGGTAAATTCGTGTTTAATTTAATATATTATTACTAGCTGACCAACGCCTCTGCTTGGGCTGGCTAATCGAGAAAGCTACTGTACATATTCTGTTTAGGTTACATTTTGATTGGAACTGAGCGATGGTGACACTGAGATTTCTAAATGCAAGTATTATATCG
Organism: Noctua janthina; assembly: GCA_963576755.1. Taxonomy (NCBI): domain Eukaryota; kingdom Metazoa; phylum Arthropoda; class Insecta; order Lepidoptera; family Noctuidae; genus Noctua; species Noctua janthina. The sequence continues at coordinate 18,173,075 of OY755058.1, forward strand.
GTATAAAAGACAGATTTGTTCCTGTGGCATTCTACAATAGGGGCGGTCATTGCATCAATTACACATCTATCTGTGAAAATTCTAAGCATAGAGAATGTTTTGTCTTCCTAACTGCATCTAACAAATATATTACAAGAGTCAGCTCCAAGCGACCCTAATTCAGGAGGCGTGGATACCATTTGAAATCCAGTTCACTTAAATTAACACTGAAATACATGAACATTGCAAATATATGCCTTTCTTCATACTCCAACAATTCTTCACCCATCCGATGTAGACTCCTGCGCATCGCGACATCGATCGTCCCCAATTATATACCTACGCAATCACGACACAAATCACACAGACAGACGGACAAATTGGCCAGCCGTTGGCATTTGGCAACGCCGAGATCCGTCCGTCTAGCATTATGAGATATTTATGATATACTGATTTATTTCAGCGTCGATTAGCTTATTATTATGTATAATGGATGGGCCTTTTAATGGCTGGATTAAGAGTCGATTGGTTTTTTTGGATGCATTAGTCATAGTCGGGTTTTGGTTGTCCACTCTATCATTGACTGTGGGTGTCGTCAAAGGTGAAGTCAGAATTAAGCAAGCGTTATTAATTAAAGAAGCTACGCTATGTGTAATACCAAATGATTTGAAAAGAGTAACCATGGAATTTCTTGCCGGTTCTTCTCCATAGGAAACGACCAACACGAACCGTGCACCTTTTTGTCGACGTTTTACAAGTGCCCATCGAGGCCTATGTGAAATAAAATATTTTGATTTTGATTTTGGTAGGTAAACCACTTGGATCAACGTAAGAAACTATCTTTGGGTAGACTTTCTGAGAACGAAGCTCACATATCTAGGAGTGCCGGGTTCATCTATTGATCAGATTAACATGGTAATAAAACACTTGTATGGTACTGAAGCTGACAGCAAAAGTGATTGAAGAACACTTTGATATCATAGAAACAAATGATTCTAATTGCTGCATACAAAACGATCAAGTAAATCGGTGTTAGTAGTTGAGTATATCGGCTGCAAGAAGAAAGTGTATTTTTAATGTACTTCCAGACACTGCTAAGCATGCGCCGCAAACGCACTGCCTTTCTGAGAGTCGATCGAACCCAGGACCTTAAGTTCAGTAGTAGCGCTTGCGGCAATGACGAGTAGTTTAAGAAAAAGATGGATCAATAACTGTATTAACAAAGCCATCTAAGATGACATTGACAACTTGAACACCACCACCAATTCAGCGCATGACACAATCAAGAACCGCGACCAATCTAGCCTGACGCGCACCCTGTCAATAGTCAACTATGACAAACTGACGGACTGCCCGCCGTTCATTGGCGACCCCATGAATCACCGGGCCCTTGGCTGGACATGAATCTCAATTGTCCACAACTGATCATGACGGCAGGACACTCAACTTTGTTGGTTTTTTAGTTTTGTTGTGCGATGTTTGTTTGTTTATGAGATTTGATTTGTAGCAAGAGTTGGTCTGTCTAGAAAAGTAGCTTAGAATACTGGATCAAAAGGTCTAGACAAGTGGTGCGTTTTAAAGCGTTTCATATTTCTCGCAACAGCTTTTCGGTAGCTTTCTAATACATTTTTTACTTTTTGTCATCGTCATCGTTGATAGTATATCCCTGTGTCTAAGTCCTCTTGTATTATTATTTATAATGCTATGTCCTTTGGTTATCAGGGGGCCTAAAATGGCCGCAATAGCATTATCACGATAGGATTATAATATGAATTACATTATAAACCGTAAAATGGTCAAAAAATGACAATTCATGATGAATGATTTTTTTATAATGTATCTGTGACCATTTTAAGAATTTTAACGTGCTTCATCATAATATTATTATTCTATTATGATTCTGCTAAAGCGGCCATTTTAGACCCCCAATATTTTTGCGACTGATAGTGCATACTCATGAGTTTAAACTGTGAACTGAACGGATATTCTCTATACCAATCGTCAGGTTCTAAGGAGTCTTGAATTCTTGATAAGTTGTTGCTCAAGGTAGATATATCAGGCTGTAGTCATTTATTTAAACTTTATGTACAAAAGTGATACATAGGCGGACTTAATGCCACAAGGCACTCTCTAATAGAGAAAAATCGTAATCGAGAGTAATCTGATCTATCAGGAATTTTTAAATTTATGGCTTTAAAATAAATTCCGATAACACAGCTTTTGTGATATACTGAAGTGAGTTAATGCTTGTGAACACATAAAAGTGTAAAAGCTATCCTCCACATAATTTAATAACTCGAAACCGAATCCCCAATAAGTTCGATAGCAACCCGTCAACCAACCGTCATTAAAACGCAATACATAACATAACTTATATACTTATCTCTGATACATACCTAACAAATCAGTAATAAAAGAAACGAATCTCCAGGCAATAAACACCAAACGATTTTATCTCACTTTAAAATATCGGCGAATGCGAAAAATGTCCAGCCTCAATCATATATTACCGGGCTAATGTCACCAGGTGACGGACCTACGTGATTGGCTGGGCAGTACGCACACTCGCGTACTACGGACCAACTTACACACACATACGAAAGTTATGGGACTGTAAAAGTTTTATAGTTATCGTATGATGGTTGTACACTTAATGCAGATGCGCTTTATTCAGTTGGTTACAAAAATGTGATCAGGATTGCTGTAAGGGTTTTATGGCCCCCCCGGTGGCTTTTAAGGTCAATGGACGCAGAATTGCTTAACACTCCCTTCCTAGAACTTTTATATAGTTATAACAGGTACCGCAAATAGCTGTCTTCGGCGCAAATCAAAGATCTTTTAATCACGTCATAATAATAAAGTAGTAAATGGAGATCAAGCAGCTGACTCTAGCTAACATGTTTAATTAAAAATTATATTACCGGCAAATAGAAGGAAAATGTGTATTTTATGATCTACTGAAAACAAGTAAATAAAACAAGAAATATGTGGTTATGACATCGATTTACTCAAGGAATTTAAAATTTACAAACTTCTTAATAACTTACAGAAATAACGGTGGCATCATTACCGTCCAATATAATTATGATGATGATATAAAATAATAAATTCTCGTCAACCCCTCACCTAGATACCTAGATCATAAATTCTTAATACATAATACATGTAAATATTCTCACTCTTACATCCTAAACGTTTCTGTTTCTCTTTAAATATGACAATCAGTCGTCATAAACGCCGGGAGTAATACTGCCCGGGCCATATTATACGCCTGTTACGAACAGTAATCGACTGGACATGTCCTCGTCTGTCCCTCGATTTTAATGTACGTCATTACTTGTAAATTATGTTATATTTTTAATTTACTAAACTTGCTTATTGAGTACCGCGAGGGCTGGCCCGAGGAGGCGCGGGAAAAGAGTAGGAAGGAATTGGGGGAGGCCTATGCCCTGTAGTGGGACAGTACAGGCTAATATAAAGATGGGTGTAAGTTGCTTTTAGCATATCGATGCATCGTTTTGTAGAAGGCCTTGTGTTAAACATTAAGCAAACGCTTAAAAATGATATTGTAGTTGTAAAGAGTTGTCTGCAGAGGCCTTAACCGGCTGATATGTGAAACAATCGTCATCATCATTCTCCTGCCTTATCCTGTTTTATTTGTATCGGCGCAGCATAGTCTCTTTCTTCTATACTTCTTTATTAGCTGCTATTTTAGTAGCCACTAGTCCTTTCAAGCTAAATCATCGTTCAGCAATCATCGTATCTTTGGTCCGCCCCTACATCCATAGGTAGCCCCAAATTATGTAAAAAACTTGCTGTTTACGTTTTACTTAAGTCAATAGCGTAATTAATTCTGATACCTTTGTAAGTACAATCAGTGTTAATATTACCAAAAATAATAATCCTATATTAACAAGAGTTTAACCAAAATTAATGCACAAACTATAAATAAATTGACAATAGATAAAACGCACTTTATCTCCGAAACTATGCAGATAAATCAGCGTAATTTAAATTTAAATTGATTTAGTTGTAACCCAACAATAAATTCTAGTCCATTATCCAGGCCGAAAATGACAAAAGTGTCGTGAAATTAGACGAAAAGTTGATAAAATATGTTTCACTAATAATTCAGTTTGTAAACCTGCTAATCGGAATAATATCGTGTTGTGATTATGGTTCATTATTAGGTCAATAATAGCTGCCTTATAGAGATAGTCTATGCAAAATATGAACATTCTTTGAATTCTAACACAACTGTTTTGGAGATCTTACAAAATGGTTAGTGCTTGATCTACACAAATTCAGCCGAATGATTTTCTCACCTGAAAATAAGTGCCTCAATATGAACGATTCTTCACTATGACTAAAGTATAACAAGAAGGACGAAGCCGAACTACCGCCTCTGGAAAACCCGGTTAAGCAACCGATAACCTCATCCTAGGTATGCACGATGCTAAACTTTAAAAACAAATTGAACTTGATCTCAGGACTGTACTCTCTCCTTTACCATTTTAAGACCCTTTCTACCTTAATCCCTTACTAATCCTTCAAAAACCCCTACGTGTGTACTTCGGTAGTAATTTACACATTTTCGGATTACCACTCACAAACAACCAACACATTCCTATTCATCATCTCACAAAGTCTCAAGCCGAACACCCAGCGAATCGATACAGCGCACAAAAGACGACAAAAAAACGCGACTGCGACAAAACGTAGGAACAAAAAAAAGTCGCAAGAACAACGTACAACTGAGTGAGTGTACGCTTTCGTTTTTCCGAATGCTATCTTCATATCCGGACGTGTGCAACTCTGCGTAGTCGAGGAGCTAGGGAGGCAAAGTATGCGGTTAAATTGGAAATTTTTGATGTGATGTGAAAAGGTTCGGCTGGGATTGGATACCGTGTTGTTTGAGAATGTTTTGTATTGTAAGTGTGGGTGGAAGATGCTTCATTTGTTTGTTTTTTCATAACGTAAAAAATATTTTCAACATGCTCCAAATTAGGCTGGGAATGAGAAAGCAAAAATGGCATTAAATCTGATCCTTTTTATTAACTCTTTGCCTAGCTCCTAACCTATCCTCAGACAATACACCCTGGTGTAGTCGTTATACGAGTCGTCTTGACAGTTGCGTCTACGCCTTACGAAAACTCACGAAGCGCGACGGAAAAAAACGAAAGGCGACGCCGCTTGAGATGTTTTGATTTGGAGTGGTGTTATAATGGGTGAGCGGTGTAAAAATGATCAAGGATGAACCATTCATGGTTATTATCATAACATGAAATCTAAACGCACCTATAATTACATGACTCTCCATATTAATATAAATAAAATTCAGTGATGTTAACAACCACTTATCACCCCGCATGTAATAAAAACTGACTACTGAAATGATGATGGTGTCATTGTTTTAGCGCCCGTTTGTATTTGCGTCAATCTTGACAAGGACTATTAATTTGCACGTACAAAAATGTCTCCCACTGCTATTCATCATAGATCCTCGAAAGGCAACCCAACAGGTCTCCATTTTAGAACTACCTCTATTTCTTCACATCGTCACATTTGATTGGAAGCTTTAAAATCGCCTGTCAAAGACAGCATCGTCTTATCTCTCAAACTTTCAATACCCAATCCAACATCCCCGTCACTAAAAGGGGTAGATCAAGTCGCCAATCGATTAGAATCGCTTGGAAGCGAATCGGTAACGTCCGAATATCGATTGTCGTTCAAACCGATACGGCAGGTGCACAGCTGATCACAGCTGATCAGATAAGCGCGTCTTGCGCAGATTTCCAAAGCAATTCCAAATTTTGAAGATAAACCTGTCGGTTGTGATGTTGGAGACTGGTAAGACACCCGAGAGTTTTGGTCATGAAAATTTAGTTTTGGACAGAAATGGTTTACATTTTAGTACCCCTAAGCTGATTACTGTTAAAAATTTGTCTTTTAATAAACAACTATGACATTTTGTTAATGGTTATTTCATTTAAGAATTTCTCGGTATCTGTCTGGATTCTGGACTTACGCTCGGTTGATAATAATTATTTCGCCTTGACATATCCTTAGTAGGTGAAATGTGGGTGTTCTTATAGTCTCTGCCTCAAACGACAGAAATCCATAAAAATGTATGGGATTATTAGTGAAAAATTACCGAAAACCCTATAACAATCCTGTTGAAAGGCGCTGAAGAAGTACAAACGCTTCAAAAGCGATTACCACTGGTATGGCCCTTGGATACTGGATTGACTGATGCCTTCAGTCTGTGGTATAGCATGGTCATTGACCATTAGTACGAACTTACGCACCAGGAATTCATAATGTACTTCAGCTGCTTAAAATATTCCAGTAATTACCTGCCTGTGTCGCCCGAGAAAAATGGCGCCTTGCAAAGCAGGTAGACGACATGTGGCATCGAATGGGTCGTGCCTGCACCTGGTGTTAAAACCGCTCGCGGTTTACTTACTATATAAGTCGGAACTTAAATAAAGAAGCTTTAGAACCTTAGGCCTTTATATCAGATAACAGATAATTCAAACACCGAGCTTCCTGTCGGCCCAATTAAACTAAATCACATCAAAATCGATTACAATCGAGACAATACTGAAGCGAACCGGTTAAAATCGGTAGCGGTGGCGGCCGTCAGCGGCGTTTCAAACGCGCGTCGCGTGGGCGCGCGCAATTTGCATAGCTTCATTAGGGCCCGACCTCACCGCGCGATAGTCGCCGCTCGCGTTATCGACGCCGCCTCTGAATCGCGCCTTAACTCTTTTTTTTTAATCGACAGTCGTTAATTAAGCGTGTGTGAGGTCTTACGCCTTAATTATAATTGCGCACAGATACTGAATTAGCTCGGTTTTAACGAAGGGAGCTAAAATAAAGTAAAACGGATAAGTAAAAACCTATTTATTTGTAGTCCTTTTTAAAGATAAGCATTACTGTCGTGACTAGTTTTAATTGTAGATAGCGCTATCTGTTGATTGCTTGAGGTGGTTACTGACCGATAGTTTTATTGTCAATAAAATTATGTCAATTCGCGCAGTTAATGTGAAACACTTGTAATGTTATTGTTGAAATATTGCGACGTTAATTTCGAGTACCTGGTCGTATTGTTAGGATTACGTTTACGATTATAGCTAAGATAATTATGACTGTGACAATAATCTTTGGCCTTGTACAACAATCAGTTCATCAAAACACGCATTTCAGAAAAAAACATAACTTGGTAAAATAAATCCTTGATCAATGTTATCGATAGTCTAGTGCCAACTAGGAACAACACTAGCACAAAACAATAAACAATTGCTATGTCAGTGCACAGCAGAGCATTTGTGCGACGTCTTACCAGCTGAGGTGAATTAATTTGACAAATACTCTTCCCTATCTAAAACCACACTATAAATATTTTCCCTTGATGTATGACATTATGTACATGACATTTAGCACGAACCTACTAGGATACAAGTAGATAAACCTGCATGATGACTCATCAACCCACCTCGACTTTACGATTTTCCAGAACAGATAACAACCAGATACATTCACGTATTTCTTATCAACCACATACATGGCCTTTCCTTCATTTAAAACAAACTAAAAACTCTTTAAATAATCCTTTTGCAAAACTAATTCTGTACTCGAAGACTCCTCCATATTAAAAAGCAAATAAATCGTAGCCACGGTTGACGAAGCATCGACGTAAGGCCGGGTACATGAAAGCGCAACATGTCGCGACATCGCGTGTGTCGCAATGCAAATACGACAGACCACCGGCGCTCAACTGACACTTTTATTTCGCAGTTGAAGAAGCCTCTTTTATCGATAACTTATTTAAAACAGCAATGAAAAATATTCACTCAATTATGTTAATATTTTATATCAAATGCAGTTCGTGCTACCTTTCCTCAGTTACTAGTTAACGTGTGCTCAATCAAATAATTGCTAGCGAAAAAAAACAAAAAAATTAAATGAATTACTGTAATTACTATCTACAGATCGAAATCGAGTAATTAAAAGAGGAACATAAGTATTAAATTAATTTTATAGGGTACACATTTACTTTAATTTCGTACATTAGCTGACAGATAAAGCTTTAGTGCCTACTGCCCTTCGCAAAACAACGTAAATTGGCGTTCGCAAATTTCGTCCGTATCCCATCGAAACTACATCCTAAAACTGTATTGGCTCTGGTCTCAGGCGTTATTGGCCTTACTGGCAGTAAACGCCTACGTTTTGGTAAGTTCGCCGCACTCGGATGAAGACATTTAAATACGTCGAATATGTTAATATTGCGATCGGATCGTGTACACTGCCCTTAACAACGGGGACTGTGCGTTGGCGGACAGCGGTCTATTAGTGAGGTAGCGCGAGTTACAGGAGGGAGCGGGAGCGATTGAATTTAACGGTAGGACTGTCTGATTTAAATCTATTAACTCAGTGTATTGTATGGATTTAAACCTACTCCTGATAATTTGCGTCATACTAACGTACCCGAACTACCACGGACCGAAGGTTACCTCTGTAACCTTACAATGTTGACAATGACCACTATCAAGCTTATTTGATTGTGCTCCTTGAAAGTCTCTATAAAATATCAAAAATTAAGCAGTTTGTAATACCTGCATTTCAATCTCCGAAAACCACTCAACATTCTCAAACACCTTTTATAAAAACTTCTGCTCTTCATTCCTCTATCGCTCCCTCTCATCCCTTACACCACGAGCGAGCCACTCATAAGCATACACAAACGTATATTACGCAGTTTATTCAACAGGCCACACTGACCCACCATTCACGTCTCCTCAGCTAAATACTATGTTACTTTAAATAGCCAAGAATTATGTGCCTGTAATGTTATATTACGAGAATAACTGGGTATTGATTATTATATTTGTCGTCCCGGACTTATAATGCACGGATACTTATTGTGCTCATCGAGGAGGAGATAGGTGCTCAGATAGGAGTATTGCGCATGTGCATACTAATTTTGAACGTAGGCACATATAACAGATTTACCAAAAGCTTTATATCCGAGCAACAACTTGGATAGAAGGATATGCAACGAAGTTGTGATGCAGGCAACCATGGTGTCTCAATAAATTAGTAAATTAAAAGTAACCGTTCAATAGTATCGGTTGTTTGCCCGATCTGATGATGTAGCCATTCCTGTATTGCTTTTATTCATAGTATTGCGTATATTCAGTAAAGAACTATGTATTAGACGTAAGACGGAAAAGGCGGTAAGTCATATAAAACAATCAACTCCGATAAAGGGGAATCGATCATATAATAATTAAATTATTTTGAAATACCCAATCTACGTGCCTTAAAGGTGATTAAAGACAATCAGTCCTATGTAATAAAATTGATGATTTATAGTCCAAAAAACATCCAAGCACAAAATAAATGCACATTGAAAGTAAGTCCAACAATCCAGCGACCCAGGAATAATCACAAAAAGTAGATAAACACATAATAGCTACTTTAAACCGATTACGAAGATCGATGATGCGTATTTTACGAGTGCTAATTACAACAGAGTAGATTGAAATTGAGTGCTCTGTACTGTTTAATGCACGTCAATAGTAACAATTTGACGTTGATACTGCCTTTATGTCGCAGCAGTAAGGGCGGTTTTTGGAGTGCAAGTGTTTAGTTGATTGTACCAGTTCGCGTAATGTTGGTGAGAGGAATAAGTGCTGGTTGTAATGTTAGTACTGACACGCCTTTCAAAAAGTGTAAAAAGAGGTATGAATTCACAGCAAAGGTAGTATTAAGTCTAGACGTGAGAGACATGCTTAATTTCTGACTACAAAAGAAAACATCTTTGTGTCACTTAATTGACTGGGAAAAACTAATGACAGACTTCATTACCCATCTAATAATAGCTATCAATCATCAATGACGCCGGCAGACGACAGCAGACATAAATATTTTCTGTTATATAATCGAAGTACACCATTTGACAGTTTAGGAATGAATACCAAGATCGACTCGACTCAAAATACCACTAGACTAATATCACTAAAATGAATGATAATGCTAAGCAACACTAAAGTCCTCAAAAATTTATGACACAACCTCTTATAAAAACCTGCAACAAAAAAGAAAATAAGTCAGTTCCCAACAGATCTTAAACTGCACACAGTACATTGTCACAATATCTCAAGTTAGTACGAGTGCATCCGCGTCGTTATTAGACGTCCGACGGAGTGACGTCGACGTTGCACGACGTCGCGCGACGCGGGCCCGACGACGCGAACGTGACGCGACGTCGCCGTCACAGCGAGATATTAGATCTCGTTGTTTGTACGTTTTCAAATGAAAAATGTTTGCAGATTATTTTCAAGACGGTGTTTGTTGTATTGATTATTATAATGTGTTTGTTATGTAAGGGAAATTATGTGTGTATTTGTGCTTGAGCCAAGTGCAAACAGTAATTAGTGAAATTATTAAAAGTTATAATCATCATGATTGGAATAGACTGGTAACCAAAGTAGACGTAACGATTGCTGCCGAATTCATGAGTTGACCTTTTTTGGCATCTTCGATTGTAAACAGAGGTCGTTTTTACCAAAAAGACGATTGCCTGATTTTCATGATTGAAAACCAGACGATTCCTGATGTGTAATACGCAAAAGCTACTGCGAAAATTTTCAAATTTTTACCTGCAATTCCCAACTTGCTGATTCATGCCCATTTTTATCGGATAACAGTAATCAAGCATTACAATACTTACAAGTTAATTATCTTAAAAATTACAACTGAATAAAACTTCACCGAAAATGACAAACAACTGACAACAGCTGACACCCAAACCAAATCTCAGATCTCTAAAGTCCCGCTATCTCGAAAAATTACTAATGACGTCATCTTACAAATAAAAGGAATATAAAGAAAAAGTCATGAAAAAACAACAAATCATTACTATCATCGGATCAGTGAGATTTCAATAGGTCCGTCAAATACACAGACAATGGCACAATGCTGATACCCAAGTCATTATCAGATCAACTTAGGTAACACTTCATGAGACAGGCAGACGCACTGGGTTGATACTGTGGCGGTTAGACGCTGCTTAGGGCGGTTGGAACGCGAAAACGTAGCCTTTACTTAGATAGAATCGTACATTTTCAATAAACTTAACTGTCCGATTAAGATATAAAATATAAAAGGTATTTGAAAATGTCTTGTGGACAGTGTTCCCGACTTTAGATATTTTGGTTCAGGTCTCCTCGTGGTTTTCGTCTTATAGTAAGAAAACACGTACTACAAACAACGTGAAGCCTGCATGCCTGTTAAACTCCTATGAGGGTGAGACTATTGCCATCAACATGCACAAAGGCAGGCACATACAACTCAAGTACTGTATAAAACAACTGCCTACCTACCGCCGCGTTTTCCCAACCAAGTGCGTAACACAATCAAAAATCCAGAGTGGATCTTCCAATAATGAGTTGGTTGCGTTTCGCGGCCCACAATAGTCCGGGACAATAGACGGATTCAAATCATCGTGTACCTATCGTCCCTGGACGATTAACGCGCGCTTTGTCGTCTCTACAATGGGGGGTCAACGATTTTTCTACGTTTTTTCCAATTACGTTTATTGAAATTTTGTTATGATACCCATTTTTGGTGTACCGTTGTGTTTGCGAATTTCTGTGATTGCTTTTTTTTAACGATTGAATAGGAGATGGGAAATTTCGAGTCTGAAAATCTTTACATAATATTGTGGGACTTAATTATTCTAGCTTTAGTTAAGCATCCAAAAATCTAGTATTGAATTTGATAATTACTAGGTACAACAGCGCGGAACAGGTAGATGAATTAAGGATTCTTACGAGCAGAAAAGTGCCTTCAACCAGTTTTACCAAGTGGTATCGTTTACCCAGTACTAACTGGGTTGTGGAGCTCAGATAGGCAGTCGCTCCATGTAAAATACTGGTATTCAGCTGCATCCGGTTAGACTGGAAGCCGACCCCAATATAGTTAGGAAAATGTTAGGCAGATGATGACGAGCAGAAAAGTGCCTTCAAAATAACGATTTAGAGCAACAGATAACAGTAATTCAATTAATCTATTTAGAGATGTAACATAATTCATATCAATTAGCTACATCCAGAATGAACGGTCCAGTTGCCTCCACTTTGCCCTTTAAAGTTTCAGCAGGCACAAAAGCATCTCCACTCAGATATTCTCGTCGTATGATGATTATAGATTTGTCCCAAAAAGCTAAAATATCGAAATCGATTAACCTAGACATGGCTATTTGGGGTCTAATTCTATACTAAATGGCGGTAGTCGACACGAAAGTATACCGGCCGCTATTCTTTATTATTTTGTTACTAATATTGAAGAATGCTATTTTGCTACTGCCTCTTTTAGAGTGGAAGATGACCTGATAAAGAAAGGCACCTGGGAACGAAGGAATGAGGAATGTAAGAACAAAGTGATTAGCTGAAAGGTAGACAGTTCTTTTAACGTGGATTTTTCTAGCATCTTACTGCAAAGAATCTCGTTGGCGAGAATGCCCTAGGTTTCATTTTGACTTCACTACTGTAGTACATGGTATGTGTAGGTGCTAGATGGATCAAGAAACTTTGACGGGATGTTGTTGCGCGGTTTTGGGAGATGCATTATACTAGTGGAGAGCAATGGGCCGAGTTGATTTATTAATAAAAGAGTATAAATATATAGATACAGTTCGTTACAGCTTATTAAAACCTAGAACAGAAAATGGATGTTCAGTTCAATCTCTTGAAATTCAGTTCAAGAGGGTAATTGCTATTGAAGACCTAAGGAGACAAGAGAGAGCCCCATTGAACGCACAAGCATAAATCGAATTAGTAAACCATTTAGAAATATGACAACTTAGTCCTAATTTGTCCCAGCACTTACAATATTTATGTCCCAAGATAAGCAATACCATGTCCCTTCCCAAATAAGGTCCAGCATCAATACACACTCGTACAAGACAACAAATAACCGTCACAGCGACCTATTTGTACAATTATGTACCTTTTGATTTACCGCTGAGATATTAGCCGTACAACTATAAAAGTCATACAACGATTACACGCCTTTGTGCAGCATTAGGCATTAATTCAACTCTGGCGTTCGAAACGCGACGTCCGACTTGATTCATGCGCGGGCGACGATTGGAAAAGCGACGTAAGTGACGAAAAATTTGCGATGTAATTTAAACTTTACGTGTTAATTTTTGGATAGGAATTTGAGTGTGATGTTCTTTATCATAATGAGTAGTGTACCAATTGTCTTTGCTGAAGAGATTAAATTGATTTATAAGACGCCGTTTCGTCCGTCATTCGTTCTTGGTATCTGCTCGTAAAGTTTGGTGCGGGTCGCGATCGTTTCGCGTGTTTTATGCCGCTACCCTTTTGATGTGATGCAATATTACTAAAGATTTATTTGTTTGTTAATCTAGAATTATTTCCTGGTTTTTGGACGTACGAATATGTCTTATTCGTCTTGAATCATGAAAGTGTATATCTCAGATTGAGAATACTTTTGCTAAAATATTATTTCGATCTTCAGTTTTTATTGAAAGATCTAAACGTTGTCTTTTTAAAACCAATAAACTGTACCAATTGCTTGAAATCCATTGAGATACTCGTACGTTAGTCACCGGCTGGCAAAGCATTTACAGTCAATCAACTTGATCTCATTACGGGTACAGGCGTTCTTAAGTTGAGCCAACACACTAATCTTTACTGTTCATACAGATTTTAAGACTGAAAGGACCAATGTCGTACGAAATGGTCCTTTCACTCTCATAAGCAAATCTATATCACAGTTTAAATTGAGCTGAAGACAGACATCGACACAACCGGATTCATAAGCTAGAACTATCTCATTAAAGGGAAGAGACAAGACGTGTAGCATGCATAGTTCAGTGCTTCTGTCCGTCTGTACGTAAGTGTCCGAGACATAATTGGTTTCAATGACTGGACACACGTTACACCGTCCACTACTTGAAGCTTGTACGTTGTGCAGACTTGCAGACGTATGTTGTGTCCTGTATCCTATTTGTAGAAACTCAAAATAACTTCCTCGTTAGTCTAGTGTTCGCAAGCGCTACTGATGAGCATGAGGGTTTGGGTTCAACTCTCCTATCGATTGTGTCATTATCGTTATTCGAATAGGATTTTTTAGTGGCAGCGCTGAGTCGGGGTTTGTGCCTGGTTGATGGCAATTGGACTCTCCCCCTATTACACGAGACAACTATATCCCTTCAATCATGTTAGATTATCACCTATTGGTTTGTTTCCCTGTCCCTAAAATGTAGTTTTATAGGATCTTTGCTCACGTAACATAACCAGCTTTTAACGTTGCCATTCCTGGGACACAAGCCTTCTCTCTGCGAGAGTGAGTGGGCTGTAATCCACGACACGGGTCTTGTTCAGATTGGTGGATGTCATGTCTTCGAATTTTTCTTATCTTTCAGCCTTTTACTTCCTCTTACCTATGTCTTCAAAACACGAACAAAATACCTAATCAAAGGACCAAAAACATCTATCTCCAAAACAAGGGCTATCCATCGTCTATCTATTTCCACTACGATCTGACTACAAATGTCACCCTCACCATCCAACATTAGGCAGTCCGCTCAATTATTCAGTCAACAAGTACGTACGTAAGTTCGGGCCTATTCCAGTGTGCGGCGCGCCTTAGGTCCTTGTAACCTTATGATTTATGCGCTGATGGCCCGTGTACGAATGTCAAGTGTGCCCTGTGACAGTCCAGGCTTACACATTTGAGACTTGTTGGAGAATGTCGCCGATGTTTTGGAACGTTTTTCTTTGTCCCTACGATAACGAATAAGGATATGTTTTTCAAAAGTAATTCTTGATATAGCTAATTTAAAGTTGACATTTATTAATTACTGCCGTATACTCTATGACATATATAACTGCTGACAGTAATGGCTGCCTTGTAATATATCGCATGCTGGTAAGGAATGTCTACAGTAGTAGTATTTTTGCAGTATTAAATAATAAAGCATGATTACATACGACATTGAGTCAAACTGAACAAATTACTTTGACTCATCATTATGACTTTGAGCAAATTGTGTCTTTAGTTATTTTGACATAACAGAACATCATGCTTGCAATCTTCGAAGGGTTAAGCAAGATTTTACGTATAGCAAACCAATTTGTCGCCAGTTATATGTTAAAGAATTGGAAAGTGCACTATATACTAACATATACAAACAAAACTATGACACAAAAATAACAACCAGGCTCCAATTCCAAGTATGTATGTATATTATTTATCCGAGCTGAAATGCCTAACAGACCACCAGAGTCGCCAAGCTATGCCACAGTCGAAAGGTCAGTTGGCGACTTGGACGCAACATTTAGCGTTAATATGAAGCCGTAGATCAGGCGCGCATCTGTCGGCGTGCGCGCAGCGCTGTCGATCAACAGGACGCTAATAGATCATTAGTAGTTATGCTTCAGGGGGAGAGGTATTCAGGATTGTTTCAGGTCTAGATGAGATGCTGAAGAGATGTCATGATGAATGTGATCATTTCAATGTCGCAAATCCAAACTATGGCAGAATGAGCTAAATCGATTGCGGAAATTCCAAATGCTGCAAGAGGCATTTAAATGCAATGACGGTGTAAAGTACAAATGTCGTAAGGGTTTACGACATTTGTAGTTTACACCGTCGATATGTAACTAAAGCATTGATTATCAGTAGGAAACATCAGCAAAAATTAAACAAAAGAACTGAAGTCTCGAGAGTCTATAAATAATATGGCGTGATCAGTGCACATGGCAAAGAAAAGCCAAACCGCCTTCGAAGTCTTCGGACCATAGATAAGTTTTCCAAGTGTTTATTCCATTTAAACGTACCCTTCTACCCGACATTCAAGCCAAACGCTTACAGAAGAATGCCAAACTCATGCTTATAAATTCAGACTGATAGTCACATTAAGACATCATTAATGCCAGTCCATAATTAATCAAAAAATAATCCCCTTTCCTCATAAATTTCACAGAAAGCTATGCAATAGATCACGTGGACACCGCAATACTCTTCGCCTGCGCGTGCGCACCGCGCTGTCGATCAACGAATGTGATCCACTTATAGATCGTTAACATTCGCAGTTGTCACTGAGCTTCTTGGACTTCGAGAGAAATATGATGGAAGAATATTGTTATCTGATTTTAAAATAGCATAAAGGCATAAGCTCTCAAAACTCAAAAGGAACATATCGTGAGGAAACTGACATGTCCTAGATCCAGAAATTCGAAGACATGTCAGATCTACCAATTTGTGGATTAAGGTGCACTCCTCCGAAAGAGATACCGTGGCCCTGGAACACAAAGGGCAAAGAAGGAACATGGATGGGTTTTAGTCAGTACAAGTCTGACACTCCCTTCCGCTCCGCCCAGAGTGGAGGGGAGGTCGTGTGATGATATCCCACCCAAAAAAAAAAGTTGCACTCCTGAAAAAGAGGCCTGTGACCCAACAGTAGAAACATTCCAGGCTAATTATGCTATACGGGCCAAAGGTGTAAGACAGGACTTTAAATAAGTACAGGTCCAGACGATAATTGAGATAAGGTATACGATGTATCAAATAAACTAAGTCGTCCCGCTGTGAATTATAAAATGGTAATATGCATTGTTTATTAAGTTGCTCGGGCTGCCAAGCGTCAGGCTCTTAAGTCTTAAAGTAATGGAGAGCTACTTATTTTTTTAATATTGCCAATTTACTAATATTAATCAGAGATTTCATCAAACTTTATTAACTAGGGTTCTAGTGGGGTTGCTTGATAAAATCTAAATATAATAGTAACTTACGTTGTTCCACCTTTCTACGCCATAACTATCACAGCATAAATAAATCTGAAACAATGACAAAATTATTACTTAATTTATTGGTGATAGAGAAATACATTCTATCACTAACACTTTTTTATTAAGAAAACAGTAAAACTGGGCGCATTTGAATATTGGTCCTTTTGAACGGATAATTTTTCGGGACAAAAGGACCAATATTAACGTTAGCCAAACCTAATGCTACGATAGATCGTCACTCACAAAAGACTACATCCCAACACGAATATCGTAAAGCAGACTTCGAAACGTACGTTAGTTCGTCACACATATTCAAATTAATACAATAATCCCGCTAAGTTGTAAAGAAGCGTTTTATGTACCACCATCACGCGAACGCATTGTATATCTCAGCTGAGATCGTAAACAGATCTAGATGTTATAAACTACTATTATAAACATTGTTAGATTTCTCATATATTTGATGGTATTATTAATAATAAGTAATTTAAAGCCGCCATTTTAATTAAGTAATAGAAGTTATGAAGTTTCGTTTTATTGCTCAATTTGTATTGATGTTATATGTGTGTGATAGAATGGTATTGTGTTGGGAATCGGTGCTTGATTAGCGTTTATGGTTTTTTGAATCGTTTTTTATATATACTTACGAAAAATTTAATCGAATATATATTATAGAATTCTTCGCAAGCTTTTTGTTACGCCTGATTTAGACAGGCATCTTTAGCTTTTTGACTTTAAGAGAGGGAAAGCTACAACGGATTGATATACGTAACCAAACAGTTAAACACAATTTTAGGGTTAATGGCAAATTATTACTTGGCTAATAATTAAATCACACTAGATTGGCAAGCTTTAGTATTTTAAGCAATTTATTTTTAGGAACATACAGTTCCAAACACATGCAACGTGCTATAAACAACACGAAAATGACATTAACGCATTAAAACCATTATAATTTGCAATAAAACAATACAGCGAACCGGCTGGCTTTCGTTCCGTTCCCTCTAAAATTGATACGAAGATCAGCGTCTATAAAAGTCAAATGTTTGAATATAACGTCTGTTAACGTCAGAGTAAATATCAGTGTAATTGACAATAATAATCGTGACCTCCTTGATGGAGTAACAGCGTTAGTTGTGACAACAGAGAATGGGTGAGATGTTGATGGAAATAGTTTTTGAGGTTGAAATTAAACTTTATTAACTAAATGAAACTTAATGTTTTTGGTAAATAATTATTAAATTATAAGAGCTTAGGTTTCGTACACATTTTGATTTGTTTTATCCTCTCTCCAGTCCAGGTTATTATATTTCTTACAGATAATCTGGACCAATACTTCCGTTGATTGCATTGTTGATTTGTGAAAGCAATAGACCTATCCGCCCGCCTTCCATTACAACTGGCGAAAATTCGAATAACTCTGCACTACTGGTAGACCTCTACTGTACTCTATCCTTTATCCTATCATATCCTGAAGAATCTTTAGGAGATAACAGGTGTTCTGTTTATGTTTCCCGTTTTTCAGACACTGCGATCTTAATTGAAAATTAAAAAGCAAAAGACAGCAAAATAAAAACAATTAAGCAACAAATAAGTGCCTTGTCTGCCTCTAAGCTCAAGAACAACCACCACTTAAGGCCACAATCGGCACAGCAAAAGAAATTCCAATATTTGCTCAAAGAATATTTACGAGCCCCGCTATCGGTACACATCCAATATGCCATAAGTCATTCCGGTGACGGGAACACATCACTAATTAAAGCCCAAAGTTGATTGCAAACGATACCGGCGATTTAATTAATATTTTCAAAGAAAGCCGCTCGTGAAACGCTTGTAAATTTGATGGATTTATGATTGGTCAAACATGTAAGTTCTAATTTATTTGGTTGTCTATTGTTAATTAATAAAATATGTTTTATTTTTCAATATTATAATTGTTACGTGTACGTGTTCGACCTTTGAAGGAGCTGCAAGTCACACACTATATTCATATGACTACTTGTTGTTAACAATATTTTGAGTAATTTTACGAGCGTTAAATCCGAAAATATGATTGTTCTTCGAATAAACATTAATGTTTTGCAAAGCAGAGATCACGACGTTATACCAAAATAGAGAATTGAGTTGTAATAATTGCTGACAGAGTAGATCAGTAGAGGCTGTAGGACTAAGTTCCTACAGAAATTCAGACTCATCACCATATGTCTACGCTTTCAAACGATGTTGGGGTTAGCTTAATACCCAATTTTATATAAAGCTGTCTGGTCATAGGCTTGATAATCGGTAAAGAGTGACGGACGGAAGAAATGCAGAAATAAAATAAACTATTCGCATAACAGTAATGACGATTATCAAAGCATCATTCATCTCGGCGCATTCTCGATCTCTAAGCTTTTTGGCATCAAAACTCCGTTCCGGTTCGTTCTATTTAATTAGGACCAATGAAAATCGTGAAGACGGCCACAAAAGATAAATTTGTTGTGTACAGATAACGATAGAGATTTCCGTGAGGTTTAACAAAGCGTTTTGGTATCAAATCACACAATTAGACGATCGGCCGTATGGACCGGCGGCTGCTTTGTCGGTGTCTGTCATTGGTTGTACGGCGCCACTTAGGACCAGCAAATCGGTGCTGTGTTTAAATAATTTTTTGCTTAAAGATTTTTTGGAGTTGAACTTGGCAAAATATTTGAATACTATCACGTATAATTTTATTACCTAATTTGCATTCCTTTTCTTTCACGTTAACATATTTTAAATGATTAGAACATAAAAATAAAACTTTTTTTCTAAAAAATATAGCCCGTAAATTTTTTATTAAAATGTCGTAACCGTTACTTCGTCCAATATTATTGTTGTTTTAGATAAATTAAATTATTTTATAGGTTTATTAGAATTCCTTAGTAGAAAATATTTGCTCAATAAAAATATGCACATTTTTCTATGATTCTAACAATAAAACATTCACTTTATGATATCATTTAACCTATGCATATGCTCTATCATATACCAATAACACCCACGCATTATACAAATTAATTATTTAAAGTAAATAATGTGTCATCTTCAAATTTAAATGTTTTATTTTTTTTGCTCCAAGCTGTAAACTGGTTCCCCTTGAAAATAAAATAAACTTCTCAAAGAATTTCCTCGTCTTCTCTAAAAATACCTAATCACTCCATGACCCTTGCAACAAAACCAACAACAACTTAAGACCAAAGTGGAACCCACCAGCGCTGTTTGCCGTCACCCGGCTCGGACAAGCGCTGTCGTCTCAACGAATCACAATGATCGACGTCGTGACACGGCAGTTTTGTCTGCCTGCCCTGTCTGCCCTGTCTGACGGGAGGGTAGTGTGGTGATACCTAATTAAGTGCTAAATGTAATTTACAGGACACAGGACTGATTTGCTTGAGTTGGTACACGTCACTGTGTGTAATAGTCAGTTGATGGGATGAAGGACCAGAGTTAGGTTAGGATGTGGAAGGCGGGTTTTAGAACTGCTCTTGAATTTCGTGACTAAGCAAAGCAAGGCTTTATCCCATTTATTCTGGTTGACAACCTCACAAACTATCGCGTACTAATACAAATAATTCAGAAAATCTATATATTTTATGCATCATTTTTCTATTAACTTGCTGCGATCAAATTTAAACAATAGTCGGCGCAGCACTAATCAGTAATATTAATTTTATTGCTAAAGGTGCTTACGCACCAACCTTTTAGGCTAAGTACTATGTTAATTGTTCTTCATGCTTATCAATCTAGAAAATTCAAACAAATACAATAATTAAGCTGATACTCGAAACTTTCAATCACAAAAAAGACTCTGAAGCATTTCTTTTCTCTTAATCACCACACAGTCACAACTCACAATGATTCCATCATTTTTTACACGTCGTCAATCACCATTGGACACTCTTGATTCACCATTGATGATTTTTAATTGCTATTCATACAATTCTGTTATTTTTTTCACAATTAAAACTTTTGTGTGGGCCCCTTAGCATGAGTTGCAAAATCGACAATCGATCGATAATTTCTATCGAAAACATTCGGTTCGATGGTTTTCGATGTTTTGGTCGAATGGGTTTCGCTTTTGGAAGTAGTCTAGTTGTTATTGTTGTCTTGTGTTATGGGAAAATTTGAATGAGTCAGTTGCATTATGAGGAGGCTAAGGAAGGGAGGCTGAGAACAGTTGTTGAACTAAAGCTTCGTGCTTTTTTACAGGGTGTAAGGGACACCGACGCTAAGACGGCTACCACGTTTTCAGTACATCATTCTGAACCGAATGAAAAGTTTCTTTGGGCACCTAGAAATATTTTCATTCGGTAATTTAAAACAAAAATCAGCTGTTCCATACATTTTGACCGTATTGCAGTTCTGTAGGAAACTTTTCTATGATTTCTATGCCCGTTCAGAACGATGAACTGAATACGTGGTAACCGTTTTAGCGTTGGTGTCAATTTCACCTTGTATAAGTGTGTTTGGTTAATTTTTACTAAATTGAAATTAGTTTAATGTCATATTTCAGTTTTCTCGGGGTAATTCAATCGTACGTGTTTGTTCATCTTTAATGTGTCTGGCTGATTTTGGAAAAGAATCTTTTAACACCGCCAAGAAATCTTGACAAAAACAATGCTATAGTAACTATACGCTTAGAAATATAAGAATGAAATCAATAAGTCTTAAAAGGGACTGGTACTATCATTTTTCTATCAGTCTATTGTACCATTTGGAAACAGATGTTTACAACAATAACGCACTCCATTGCTGCCAAGATATGTAAAGTCATTGCACTAATCGTTTTTAAGGCAGCCACGTATACCGTCCAAAGGTATGGCGGCGAAACTAACAAATTATAGTTTTATAGAAAAAAAGTGAGAGTATTGTGAATTGCACGCAATTGTGTTATTTGATAGACATGGTGGCATTTGATTCTGAGCCTGATTTATTGTTGCGAGAATAAACATTTCACTGGCAACAAATCTACTATTGAAATTTAATGGTGTTCCATAGGCACAGCATTAATTTTTTACCTGTTTATTTCACCCACTAGTGTACTACCCCCACCGGAGAACCCACCCCGGGTTCTTACCATGCTTTTTTTATATGTGCGAGTCTCACCCGATCTTATCCGCATCCTCTGAATGTCATCCACCTATGGCTAACCGATAATATTCGATACCATACAACTGGGTATCTTTTAATGGCCAAATCCACTAAACCAATTGCAGCTGATGACAATAACCAAACACGTATAACCCAATTTCCCTAATCACATTAAACCGATGCCACCTACATAAGCTAATCTCCTGAGCAGCTCAGCTCTTAGCGTCAGGTGTGAGCTGTGCCGTCAACACCAACTCGGGATAACTCGGCACAAGTCGGCAAGACCCACAAGTCGCCACAACCTCGTGCCATCAACACGAGCGGCACTACCTCGGCGTCGTGACTCGACGACTCAACCCTGTTGAGCGCTAGGGTGTGCATGTTTAAGGTGACGGCCAGGATAGTTTTGAGAAAAAAGCAGAGTATATGATAAGTTTTCTTGCATAATGGTTCGGTCAAATTGCAGACTAGCTGGGGAAACCATCGAGAAATATAGAGCCGCATTCGCAATTTCTCCGATTTGACAGAACTTTAGGAGAGAAAAATTTATGAGAATTATGTACAACAATTAATTTCATCATTCTGCAATATTTGCGAGACTAGACCCTGAACACATTTGAAATGTTGATCTACAACTGTTTACACTTTCCTGGAAACATTACCATCACACTTCTATTGAAACTGTACAAGAAACTGACATAAATTTAATATAATTAATTTATTTAATTTAGTTTTTATATCTTAGAATTATGTATTTATATAAGTATATATTAATATTTACTTATATGTATATATTAATATAGTATTATAAGTTAAGTTAGTTAAGGCACAAATTATACACGTCATTCTCTTCCCTTTCACACACTATTGTCTACATTTCTTTTTAATTTCTCCTTTTTACGGGTCTGCTGGCAGAAATTTCTTTTGAAATAAGCAGTACCTTTGTACTCATATATTATAATGTTATTTTCCTGTGTGTGCATAAATAGTTAAAATAAATCTTTCATCAAAACCCGCATATCTGAAAATTCGTCAATCCCTCAAGTTGTTGGAAGGACTATAATTTGACATTATTCAAAAAAAGGCTTAGCAATTTTCTAGTAGACAAAGTTTATTGGGTTGAAGATTTTTTATTAGAGAAAGAAGTTGTTTGACTATTTTATACACATATTGCATTTAAATAGCTATTAGAAATTGTGACATTAATTTTATTATTGACTGATTATTTTTATTAATGAATTATGAATTAGAATATTATTATGTATCATTAGTAAATGTATATTTTAATTGTACCTAAACCCTATACTTTTGCATGCCTTGTAATTGGCAAAATATGGCTGTTTCTGTATTTAAATTATGTAACACCTTGACTTGTACCCGTATTTGCAAAATAAAATATCTTTATCTTTATCTTTATCTCAAGCTCACGGCCAGTGGGGCCACCCTACCGTTAAGTGACGATGATCCACAAAAACGAATGAAGTGCGATTTTATTAACACTACGCTCCCAATTCGTATAGAAAAAATATAACACTGACTATAACAAATGATGTTGTTTGCCAGAAAAGGGCCTGAAGAAAGGCCTCAGAAAGGCCTGGAGTGATGTATTATGGCCTGGGCCATTGATGAGAAGTGACGTCATCGGTTTTGGATCAGATGGTGAAAGATGGTCGCTGAGATTTGACTTGAGTGCTCTCTTTTGAGTTGAACTAGTTGCTGTGACTTTGAATGGAGGTGTCAGGAGCAGTGTGATGTGTGGGTGTAACTGGGATTCGATTTCTGTTGTGGGAAGTAAGTTCTGAAGATTTTATTTTGGAAAACTACGTCTTTCCAAATGCAATTAAGAAGTTATGATAACTGAAAATCCCAAGCTATAGCCTAACAGAGGGAGCTTATTCAAATATGACCAGACCAGACCAGACCAGACCAAAGGGCAGATATGACCAGAGAGCTTTTCGAAAAGTCAATTTTTTTAAACAAAATCTATAATACATAATTATAATCGGTTGGAAGTCATTGTAGTAACAGACATGGGTTTAAAAACGGTTGTCACTTAGATAGCCCCTTGTTACTAAAAAACTAAATATGGTAATAAAAAAAGTGACTGTTTCTTCTCAAAACACTAACAACTTTTCAAAATGACTTAACAGTTGATTTACTTTCGCCCAAAATTAAAACTAAAACCTTCGATCGTAAGTGAATTTGTCACAAGTTCACAACACTAGACGCCATGTGATCGGGTACAGACGGCGGCGGAATGTGCTGAGTCACACCGCTTAGGGGAACACCCCTGCTCAAGTGGCGTTTAAGGGTTGGGGTGATTTCTATACTGTTGATCGAGCTACGGGATTGATTGTCGAGTTGATGAAATGTTCGTTTTGAAGTGTATTTTGGGAAAATTTATTTTGGAGCAAAAATTAAGGAACTGTTTGAGTAACATCGATTTCTCGATATTCTCTAGTGTTTATGGCTAGCCTTGCATTGATCTCATCTTTAGGATAAGGAGGTGTAACTTGAGTCATCTCCGACAATCCATATTTTATGACGTCAATAGTTTTAAATACATTCTTATTCAAATAAGTAGTTATTGATTTTAGATATTCGGAAGCCATTGGAATGTTGATTCTATAAAAGAACCGGTAAGAATAGCAATTATTTTATTAAAAAAATATTATTGCATACATAAATGTCCAACCTGCGGCAAACTTCAATAATAATTAAATGTCAAATGTAATTTATTTACAATTATTTTATTGAAAAATTACAACAGCATACATTCGATATTTTATTGGAATTCCATGAAAAATAGACACCCCCTTGGAGTTAGCCAATTTTAGTAATAAAAGACTAATAATAATAACAACGTTCTTAATAAAATCATAATTTTCATCTTTTATTGCCATAAATCAGCGATCGAGCAGCTATTTGTCAATTATAAATTACTGAATTATCATAAACTTCTAGTTAATATGGAAGCTGGCCGCAAAAATATTTTAGAGCCTGTTGGGTTATTAATTTTACAAGACAGTGTTATGAATATAATAATTAATAAATAAAATAATAGTGTAATAATAAAGTAGAGTTTTACGACACTAATAAAATTGACTAAACCTAGTGAAGAACGATGGCGTCAAATAGAAGAAGGCTTTTGGCTTGCGGAGGCGGCATTATCTCCATCATTCTCCTGCCATTATCCCAATTTAATTGGGGTCGGCGCAGCATGCCTTCTTCTTCCATTCTTCTTTTTTACTCATCATCTCATCAGGCACCTCCTTTCTTGCCATATCCTCCTTCACACAGTCCATAAGCATAACATTTCCAGCCTATAGTGTTCCCACTGCTGGGATACAAACCTACTCTGAGAAGTGGACTGTTATCCAATACAATGGTTGGTGGATGCCACATGTCTTTTTTAATTTCAGTTTTTGTTCTATTGTAGAGTATTATAGATAAGCTCATGCGCGCGGCTTGTAATTATCCTACGGGATCGTACTACCGAGATAAAAAGTATCCTATGTATTAATCCAGATTATGAAGTATCTGTGTGCCAAATTTCACCCAAATCCGTTTAACGGTTTTTGTGTGAAAGAGCAACAAATATCCACACGGCCTCGCAAACTTACGCATTTATAATAGTAGTAAGATGATGCCTGATGGGTACTCCTCCCTGTCGTCTAAATTATCATAAAATTCGAAGAAATCGCTATAATATTATAATATTGATATAAAAGCTAACATAGCAAACCAAGCAACCTCGCCTATTTTCACAGTTCCAGCCTTTCTTATCTGCTCGTACGTAAATTGATTAAGAGTGTCACTAGCTCCCTTAAAGCGCATGGCGCAGCACTAATGACGGTAATGAGTGAATGTCACTTGGCAGTGACCTTTTAGTACACATGTACTTAGCTACTGCTACTTTTAGGACACGCATGTCGGTAGCAACTATGCAGCATGATTTGTGGTGTCGGTACTCGATAACGATGATTGTAAGAAATATTATAGGTGTCTAAAGGTAATGACAAAAACGTTTGTTTATTTTCACTTTGTGGGACTAATACTTATGCGCTATACTGTCAAACTTACTGCCTACATATTCTTGTCATTTCCTTGTTTGGCTATGTCGAAGTTATGGTTTAAGAATTTATTATTCCTCATTAAGAATTAACAATAATTGACTTACTAAAAAACTATATTTAAATAACATGCAGAGCGTTCAAAAATCTACGATCATGGTAAAAAATAACAAATGTATCTAGTAGCTACTTACCAAGAAACCAGAAGTTGGCAAAAGAATGTTAATTAAGTAGCGAAGGGCTTAGACAAATGATAGACACTTTCAAAACGTATATTTTTGGTAATAATTTTCAACAAGATTGCCATGCTTATCGGTAGCTGATGTCAATCGAAAACATTTTTGATTATTCCACCATGGTTGTCTAGGATACAATGTCATTTTGCACGTCACTATTTGCAGATCATAGAACTGACAAATCTGGACATGTGATGCGGAGGAATGAGGAAAATGTTGTGAGGAAAGTTTTGAGTATGAATGTGGATGGGTCTATGAGTAGAGGAAGACCAAAGAAACGATGGATGGACTGTATAAAGAATGATATGGCAAGAAAGGAGGTATCTGGTGAGATGACGAGTAATAGAGAAGTATAGAAGAAGAAGACATGCTGCGCCGACCTCAAATGAATTGGGATAAGGGCAAGAGAATGATGATGATGAGAACTGACAAATCTCAAGCTAGTGAATTAAAGACTACTACTAACGCAAAAATTAAAACAGCAACTGCTTTACAATTCAGACGTTACTCAACAACATTGAGCTTGGTTTGTTTCAATACCCAAATATCTACAGAACCCAAAACTCATCTACCAACAGCGTCCCACCCCTAGCATAAGGGCTAGAGGTCACCGCGGCGCTTCCGTCAACCTGTTGGACGCGAGACACGGACGCGGCGATTAATGCGTCCCCACTCTATGATGTATCGATACGCATTCGCGGCCACTTCACTATTACGTACCGGTTTTTTAGCGATCTTAGATTGCGTGCCGTATGTATATGATTTAGGTACATGGTGTACTTACATACGAGTATTTGTTACTATATGTGGCCGAACTAGTCCGGCTTTTCTCAACTTGGTTGGAGTCAGCTTCCCATATTGACGGATGCAGCGAATGAATACTAGTATTTGACAAGGAACGACTGCCTAACTGACTTCAATAACCGAACTAACTATTCCCAATCAATCAGAAATCATAATGAGTGTACAAGTATCCTTAACCAAGCCGAAAGGTACTTGTTCTCGCCGTCATTGCAATCATTTTTTTGTTCTAGGCCATACCTGGGAACCTTCTAGTTACGGAGATATTGCGGGTCGAAGTTCCAACATTTTCACAAGTTTTTAATGTTGTACCTTTACTTTAAATACATCCACGACGCGTGTACCTAATGTATACAATGTATCCAGTACAATGATTTGACTGTTACATTAAGCCCAACCGTAAAATGTGATTTTTCAAAAATATAAAGTCTTTTCCCAGCAATAGTTTTTGCGTAGAGTTATTTAGTTTGAAATGCCTGGTTGACGACTTCGTGTAGGGTCCGTTTACACCTTGTATTTGTTTGTCTATTGATCAACACTGAACCTCAGACCTAAACTTTTTGCACACTTTTTCCTTTTTTAGGCACACTTAGCTATTGCGGTATTTTTACTATAATAATAAAAAATAAATAAAAAACCTGATTGGTCATCATTTTATGCAGGTGTAACCTGGAACAACACCTTGATCGCTTGAGACACAACTGAGATGACGACTAAAAGACATGTATGGAAGAAGAAGACATGTTGCGACGACCTGAAAATAAATGCTGATTAGCGCAAGAGAATGATGATGAACAGCACTGCCTTGAACCCCCTAACCCAGCCTATGTTTACGCATATTTAACAACAAGTAGATACCTATTGTAATCTAACACTCAATACTAAGCAAGTGGCCATCTCTGAGTAATGGATATCCTTGCAAACACTCCGGCTACATTCTATTCATTATGATAATTAATAACTTACAATAGTCATTAATAGACTGGTCTTTAAAAAGGTCATGTTTAAGTTGTAGCCTGTTAGGAATTGTGACACATGCCTTTGGTATAAAGAGGCTGAAAACTTAAGGATCAGCCACCAGAGAGTCTATAAAGAGTGAAATTCCACCAGTTATAATGATGATGGAAAAGAAAAACTACTTCTACGAATAAGTTTTGAGTGATGTGCCCTATCTAGAATTTCTATTAATATCGATGTTCTCAAAAACCGCCTTTTCTGCACCAATATCAACAGTACAAATGATAAGAAGCTATGTTGACCTTGTTACGGCAACAATTGCATTATGTAAGGTTTAAGAACAACTTTATTTCTCATAAGAATTACATAGATAATTCACTTACTGAGAAACACACTAAAATTAAAATTTATAATTAGAGCGCACAGATTATGTGGGTACACAGATAAATAAAAATATAGACTCGATCATAAGTTTAACAAAACACAACATGGATGTAGTTTAATTTTACTGGATGTGGCATCGATGGCATAGTCTGTTATGAGCAGGTTTGTTACAAATTTGTTTTTAGTTTATTGTCTTATATATTTTTTGGTACCTACATGATTTATTGATTTTGATTATAATATACACATTTTTTATATTTTGAGTAGTTATTAGTCTTTTTTTTTGTTAATTTTAAATAATTACAAATGCTTGATATATTTTTGTAACATGAAGTTAATCCTTTTTTTTACTTATTTGTATGTATTAATTGTGTAGCTATCAGTAGTAAAGCTCTTGATATTACTCGTGTGTTTATTGAGCTACTCGAAATAATGATAACTTATTAGAAATTGAATAATTTAGACCGAGCTTAGGTGTTAAGTTAATTAATTAATCAGCACACAAAAAATAATACAGTAGCATTATTATAACATTAATACCACTTTCATCAAATGTAAAATGTTGTCAAAAATCAAAGCATGCAAATGAAATCCAGCGCTATTGTATTAGCTGACCGCAGTTGACGATCCCAATTGCGTTCGATGATTGACGGCGTATTATTTGGCCAGATATGACGGCAGCCGCACATACTATAAACCATACTATACCTATTACTTGTACGGTAATCGTACAGAAGGCTCACATACAAACCAAAATATCTAATCCAGCAGTAGAATTTATTTTACTGCAACGATTTACAGGCACTTTTGAGTTGTCAAAGAGTTGGTTAGTTAGAAAGTTAAAGCTAGTTGACCGTTCCAAGACGAAGATCTGTATGAAGAAGGACGATAAAGAAACTCCTTGGACACTCTCTTATGGCAACTTAGCGATTACAAAATAACTCATGACTGTAAATTTTTTTTTTCAGCAATAACACGAGCAATGTTTTTCTGAATGCCTGATTTCGCTACAGACTTTAAAGATAGATTGAACTGGAAGGAAAACACAAAGAACACCAATCCCGTCGAAATGAACGACTAACAATTGGAAAGAGAGAAAGAGAAAATTAGTCAGCCACTGCGCATGTGGTTTCGACAAGAATTTGAAACCGCTGCATCCTGTGTGTACTAAGCGTGATGATTAGAGTTCACCTTCTGCCTCGTTCCATTGCTTGACCATCAGTATTGTCTAGCACATGTTGAAAATATTCAATTTGTATATGAATAGAAAATGTAATCGAAAACATTGCATCGTTTATATTAACGCAACCAAACTAAAAATATTAGATTGAACAGAAGTGTACAATTGTACTCTTGAACAATTTTTAGGATGATTTCACTCCAGTTGATATTGACCAGTTAGTCACCTTATTGACATAGTACAAGGTAACTGACTTAGCCCAAGATTACCCGGATCGTCAAAAAATAATCACATAACTGTTTCGTTTGACATGGATCAATGTTTTCACGCTCTACTGGAAATACTATATAGCATGTGGGACGTCTTTTCAATGTAAATATGTCACAATAAACATTTAACGGTTTAAATCCTTGAATTTAAGCAAGTTTTGAATTCCACAAAAACACATTTTGTACAAATAGTTATTTATTGTATCCTCCAATCATCGCAAGTCATGCCCAAAAACCTAATCAACAGAGCCAAAAAAATAATTTAACCAATCAGAGAGCCCAATAACAATAATTGTCATCATGCCATATTACAAGCGAACTTTATGTTAGTGTTGTGATAGCAATTCATTCGATTTGAAACATAATAGTGACGTACCAATCGGCAATTAACATAAAATATAATTTATCGACAATATATCGACGCTTCGGAACTATTACCGATTATGATGCAAATTTTAATGACATCTATTACAGTTTTGTTTAATTAATAAAAAACGGATCGAAACCAATTTTTAATGGAGGTTCGTTCACGAGTCGAGTTTTTTGCTTTTGAGGAAATAACAATGTTTTAAAGTTTCCGTTTAAACTGGCCATTATTAGGAAAAAAAACATGCAAAAACTAACACATTTATAAGTATAAGAAATGATGTTAAATGGCTGAGCAGATAGAATAATCTCAACAGAATAAATCCTTAATAATATTGTGTGATTTTCAACCATATCACCGTATCATTTAGGTAGCATGCAAAGTGAAGCTCTATAAAGATAGATAATAACTTAATAACTTGGGGCACCATACAAATTACAGGTATAAAAAGTAAAAAAATGTATAGGGCGACACAGTGGGCGGACTTATCATTTAAAAACAATATCTATGAAAGTATAACGATAACCTACTCCAATTACAAATATTTTAAATTGGTAAATTCTTTACAGGTCGCCGTAAGTGACCAAGTGATAGCCAACTGCCAGCCACCCTACTTTCCTTAACTATAAATGTATAAACTATTTACAACCAATTACACCCAATTAACATATTAACAAAGTTATCAATAATTAACTCAGCCAATTACCGTCAAGGTGTGAAAGTCACCACCTCACATCATTCAGCAGTATTTTTTATGCAGCCATATCTTACAGGTCCAAAGTTTCAAACATTAGTATGCGAGGTACAGCCAACATTATTTGCATATCGATAAAGGTTAACAATGCAATTACGCGTGTCGATACTCGATAAACAATAAAACAAAATCGACAGCACTAAGTTTCAGTGGTTTTAGTGCCGACGACTTTTTTTGGTCGGCTCGTAGTGTTGAAAGAGTTTTAGTTCTTGCAAGGTGTAGTAATGTCATAGTATACTGATATGTATTCAACTTTTATAATACTGATTTGGTTCACGGTTAGATATCGGTTTCTTTAAAACGTTGAAGTAACAACGACTGCTCTGAAATGCACCTTTAGACAGTTCAAATAGAACACAACAATGAGATGACTTACTATTTTCTTATGAAGCTTAACTGACAAAGAGACATAGTAAAGTACTTCAGTTTTAGAAACTAAATCAACGATGATATATATACAGATTTCAGATCTGGTACAGACCAATTTCAGATAACTAACTAAAACATTCAATTCAGTCGTGAAATCGTATCGTACTCGTATCGTGGACTGAAAAGATTATTATTCATGAGCCATCCACAGTGGACATGCAATAATTACAACTAAACACCAATATTCACGGCAGGCAAATAATAATTCAGAAACAACTATTACAACTAACAACTTACATTTATTCGGTATGTGGCTAAGTATTTTAATTTAATTATAATATAATTCAATTACATTTAAAATTATGTCGGTACAATTATATTCGTGAGCTTAGTTTTAATTATTTTTTTACACAAGAAAGGCGACGATGCATTTCTAAGAAATTGAAAACATTAATATGGTAAGTATTTTGAGGAAAAGTTAAGAATGAGGAATTTTATTTGAACAGACATAGAGCAAGGTACGCATGATATTTTTTTTTGCCTTATTTTCTGTTTCTACATCCCACGTTCTAATTTTTATTTGGTCAATCTGTCAATCTTTTTGATTAGTGTTCTATAATCGAAATTAGGGTTCTTCCTTATAATACCACGTTAGCTCTTTGTCACTGTTTGAAAAGCTTATATTTCTCGAGAGCGCTCAACTCTAGGCAATTAGAATATTTCTCGTAAGTCGCAACTGCATCCATCTGTACAGCTGCTGATAACCTCTTGACTGCAATCACTAATCCCGTCTCTGACCTCGGCGCGGAGGGCTAGCCCGTATTCTCGCACAATCGCTTAACCCTTAAATGTCAATGGTGTCAATAACGTCACATCGACGTCAGACGAAACATTACTGACATTTGTTATTCGATACCGCCTAGGTGGTGTAATGGTACTGAATAAAAGGCTCTGCGTTCGATTCCTACATCGAGCAGCTTTCAAAATACAAATAATTTATTTGAGTTCATTTGAAAACTGCCCAACCTAGGACGAAGTCCCGAACCCTGGACTCAGCCAGTTGGAATTTCTGTCTCTTATTACATGCTACTTACACAAAGTGAAAAGTGGCGCTAAACACTTCTCTCTGCCTAACTCTTTCAGAAATATGTACAGGCGTGATGTTTAGTTATATAATTAATTTACAAAAAAAAACCGTCTGACCCATTTTTTGCTTCAATATCGATCTATTCGTATCTCCCGATCACTGATCCAGATCTCTTCAATGCCAGACATGACGTTTGATTGACGGATTGACGGACAAACACGCTGATTGGATATAATTACGATGCATATTTTGTTAATAAACAATTGTCTGGACATTTGCTGTCAACGTCAATCGTACACAGCACTGATAGGGTTGAATTTTGTCTGGATGGAGAGAAAGAGTAAGTTTGTGAAGTATCCTTAGAAATTATCAGTCGTAGCGGTGGGTACAGTATTTGAAATCATCGTGTTGTGACGGAGATCAAACAAGATCCTATTCAAGTTAGTTTGCGGTTAATCATAGATGTTCTTAGAAGGATAGATTATAGTTACACAGTTTTATTCATAGTCTAGTCAGTTTAGTACTAAATTGAGTGTTAAAAAGTGCTATTAGCGGGTCGACTTGCGTCGTTTCATCGCCTTTATTTTTGTAGTACTTGTTTGTTTTGCCATGTTCTACATGTTTAAAGGAAAAGTACCTGCCACATACTTTGTAGCATGACGTTAGAGTTATGTCATGGGAAAGTTAGCATAAGTACACCATGTCCACACATCAATTTCTATTGTTTTAAAATGTAACAAAATGTTGCGTCCGTCAGTAGGCAAAACGTTACCAAGGGGTTACCCAATAATTGGGTTGTGGAAGTCGGATAAGCAGGACTTTTGGGACCAATCAACCTTTGCATGTTGCAGACGCAAACAGTGGCAGTATGTGCAATCTCGAAAGTTATATTAGAGACAGAAGAATTTCTTATAAAGCAGTATTAGAAAAAAACAGTTTTCAAAAGCAACAGCATCTACCCAGATCCAGTTCTGAATACATAGCAGTCTACTGAATACCAAAATGTATGCCCGTATATTTATCAGTAAGTGCGTAATCAACAGGTGTATTATCTTATCCAACTTTATGTAAAGCTTACAGAACTATTCATTAGATTGAAAACAAAACTCATCGGGATTGCGTCGGCGTTGGACGGCCGTCCATCTTGCAATGTACGATAGATCGAATCGTACTAATAAACAGAATAGTATAGCTTAAACAGCGTTGGATGCGTTTAATAAAAATAAAATTGGTTGGAATAAAATTGAAGTTGTTTAGTTAGACCACGTTTCGTGTAAAACTAGGAACGTAAAAATCCGGTGAAATAACTTTTGATAGTTTTTATACTTTGATTTTGTAAAGGAACTAGAAACCCCTTTAGAATACCATCATCAAATTCTCAATTTTAGGTGTAAGAACTAACATCATAATTCTCTTGCCCTTATCCCATTTCTTTTGGGGGCGGCGCAGCATGTCTTTTTCCATGCTTCTCTATTACTCGTCATCTCATCAGACACCTCCTTTCTTGTCATATCATCCTTTACACAGTCCATACATCGTTTGATTGGTCTTCCTCTACGGTTATAACCTCCATATTCAAACTCAAAACTTTCCTCATTCCAGTGTAAGAACTAACAATGCTAAAACAAATTAACACACCCATCAGTTCCCCTAAACATTTCAAAATCCCTCCTCTCAAATTCCAAAAATTCAAAATTATAAAATAATCCACCGCTACAGTGACGCCAAAAAATATCTGCAGCGCGATATAATTCGCTGTATAGGTACGTGGAGTTAACACTCCGATGCATTCATTCCACCCTGATTGATAGAGTGATTGATTGGCATGTGACGCGAACACTCCCGATGTAATAGCCCAGTAAACAGGTTCGCGATTCGCGACCAAATTGAAACCTCTAAATTGAAATTAATATTTTTGTGTGTCGGTGTTAATTTTTGTTTGTTTAGGTTTTTATGCGTTGTTTTGGATGTTTGGTATTCAAGCTAGGTTTTCAAAAATGTTCATCTTTTGTTGGTTTATTGTGTGTTTTGCAAATATCGATTTAGTTGCATGGGGGCCGGGTTGTCAGTCGCAATCATCTATGCAGACGACAAATGTCTAAGACAACATTCTCCAAATACAACCACATTAAAAACCTTTATCAAAATAAGCAGACCTCTATGCCCTAATGACACACACACACAAAAACAATTGGTCCTCCGGTACAACTTCCGTGCACCGAAACACACAAACAATCACACATCCATACTCAATAACGCTTCGCAACAGCATCTTTACAAGTCATTAGACGTGCCACCGCCCCCCCCCCACACGCTTCCCCCTCACCCCGAGGGCCCCGCACCCGTTTGTAATTAACTGAGGGCCATAAATTGACCGTAACTGTCATATCATATTGATTTAGTCCCGTGAGCGTACCTACGCCTTGCTCCGAGTTTTCAGCCTCGCTTGGGGTAGGGGAAAAATTAAAATTGTTTGGATTGACGCTATCGGGGTGCACGGGGGGCGCTGTATCGGGGTTGATGCTCATGTTAGACCTTCAATTCTATTCTCGCCAAACGAATTTGTGACTGGCAATTCTGAAGTAGAAGTAGAGGTCATTTTATTCTTGCTCTGTGCACGTCATACTGTCTCGGACAATGACAACGTATTACATTTCACTTCTCAATGAACGTTTACTGAATCGTTTCTAGTCAAAGTTATTCAAAGAAAAGTTTTACAGAAAATTCTTTAATCCTTGACTCAGTTAGTGATGGCCTGTAAAATTACGAAGTGTTGAAAAAATTACAATCACCCAATTTTATTTTCGTTCATCTATTGAAACAGATTCATTCATTCTTTCATTCGTTTCATTCATAACAACTAATTTATCACATTGAACGTTTCAATTACATATCAGAATTCCGTAATAAAACAAACATTGGGCGATTCGGAAATAGTCGGAAATCAAACATGATACGACTCATTTAAATCATATTCACATACAAAAAAATCGTTCCGTATGCATATACATACGTTCGTGCCCACACAGAGCTGTGAATGAAGTGAAGACAGCATTATTACCGCTTTGCAACGATTGAGACTGTCAAAACAACGCTAACTAGCGAAATCGAACAACATTTGGCCGGCGGATGATAGAAAACAAACATTTACTTGCCATTCTTAAACAGATGATCCGATTCAACAAACATTATTGAACGAATTTACGAGCCATCGAGATCAAAGTCGTAATACAAAAATATCCACAGCAATCAGGAGAGGGCCGTTAGTTTCTTAAGAGAGGTACTTAAGGAGCAATTTTGTGCGTGAGATGACTTTGATGGGTGCGGATGCAAATGTGGGCGCTATGTTTTTTTCCCGCGCCAACAATCGCGCGTTGCTGCCGCATCGAAGCTTCTTTTTTCTAAAGACTGTAAGTTCCTGATCGCGCTAATTCTGATTGAGAAGCATTTTTTGTTCAGATTGTGTAACATTTTAGACACGTTCTCGATATTTCGATGATTGCTACGGCGATGCCTGATCAAAGACGGCCTGGATCTCGTTCAGCCTTGATGTGTGAAAGATTAATACGTTTTTACAAATATTTGAGCAGTTGTTTGGACAATAATTTCATAGCTGATAGGAAACTTTGCAACTGGACCGATGACATGATTCAATCTTCATCGGCGATTCTTAGATTTGATGCTATTTCCATTACTTGAATACTTGTTACTTGTACTGTTATGAGTGTGTTCCTACATTTCATGTTTCTCCTGCCCAGAATACATCAATATCACTAGATTTCATACAAGTTATCCCAACACGTTAATCGGTGCAACATAAATTATGTTGTCTTCAATATCTAATACAGTGCACTTTTTCAAGTCAAGATGATGTTTGACCCATCTCCATTTTTCAGCAACAGTTTTATCTCATTTCTGTTTACATGCTCTTCATTTCAGTTCAACATAATCGTTATCTCTGTCGGTCACATCCTCACTTGTCAGATGTCAGTCAAGCTCATGAGCTTCACTGATTTAAGATAGTGTGATTTATAAGATAAGCCAAAAATATGAAATAAACAATATGGTAAATCGCCGCTGTAAATCTCACTTTTACGTTACTTCAACTGCATGTTAATTTTC
The DNA here is from genome assembly GCA_963576755.1 of Noctua janthina. Classification (NCBI taxonomy): domain Eukaryota; kingdom Metazoa; phylum Arthropoda; class Insecta; order Lepidoptera; family Noctuidae; genus Noctua; species Noctua janthina. The sequence goes on from OY755058.1 coordinate 18,209,597, forward strand.
GCCAATATTTCATCTTATCTTTCAATAAGACCAAATCAGATGCACGCAGAGTCAAACATGTCTGCTTCTTAAGAAAATATATGTATATTCACAGTAATGCTTCTTTTACATAAACCAACATGCTTCTCTCTGGAGCTGATCTGGTCACGAAATCAATACATCAGTTGGAGAACACACTACTACTGTAACTCCTTGCCTACACCCAATTTGACAGCGGCCATTAAAAAAAAAACGGGTTTTATTTATCGCCCCACTAAAATTCCTAGTGATTTCACATCTAGGTAACTTATCTTATAAATCGTGAAATGTGTCAATTAACTCCAGTTTAATGTCGTATTTATGTTAATAGACGTCTGACGGACATTTTTGGGCATACACAAAAAGAGACTCGGCAGGATGCGACCGACACCACGGCACCACGGTACCAGTACACCCGGGTATTTTTAAATGTCAAATGAGTTAAATAAGTGTTGCGGCTTGAGACCGCGTGACGGCTGATTGATTGGATGATTGACTTTTCGCATTCGAGGGTTAACGTTTTTTTTTCTTTTTAGCGTTGCCAAAGCTATGCCATTGGTTTATTTAAAGCCTGATCAATCAAATGAATAAACATTTTCTCGTTTTAGTACCCATAAAATTGATTGCCAGAAACGACTACCAATTAATCGATATCCAAAGAAACGTAAATTAGTTAATGTGACATATTTTTTTTTAAATTTATCATTACTATAATAATCATCAAACGAATTTAAGAAACTTAAAAGCTGTCACGATTTATGTATATTGAGATCATTTAGGTAATAAGAAAGAATTAGTAAGAGCTTAGCAACAAAACGGATTATTAATAAAAATTCTAATTTCAATCACTACTTTAGTGGATGGATGTCATAAAAATAATATAAATAACGTAATATAAATTATTGGGGTATCGAGAAACCTCGTATGGATGTTAATAATCGTAGTGGGATTCATAAAACGTATCTGTTAATACATTCTTGATTATCAAACCGTGGGACTGTTTGTATGTTATTTATGTCTCGTGCTTCAGTTAACGCATTGATCGAAGCTACAGCCGACGTAAATTTTAATGACGGAATCCGAAAAAAACTATTTTAATAAATAATGGTACATCAATACATAAATAATGGGACCAGTCTGAGGAACTAGTACCAATAACGCGAATAAAAATAAATATTACTTAACCATTCGAAATAAATATGGCGGATGATTTATGGCGTTATTGACATTGGGTGCGCGGGCGCAGGCGGCCATCTTGGCAGCTAATTGCCAGTCTGTCATTAAATCAGTCACGCATCGACTTTAGACGGATGTTCGAATATTTGTTTTGTGGCGACACCTAGGCAAATTTACATTTTTTATTATATTTGATCTTAAATGACTTCCAAGTCGTCAGGCCAATTGTTTTTTGATGCCACTCGGTGGTCTATGCTAATATCTAGAATAGCAGTAACGCCTCTTTAATCATCAATTTGTTTGAGCGTCTGTTTTTCCAGAACGAGGTTGTTTTAGGCGCTTTATTAATTAACAAACATGATGGGGACGTGCTTCGTTTTGGATCTTGTTATGGGCTATTAGCAAATGTCAATGTTCAGCTATATATCCTATACGAAAGAAATGGCGAACTATGTAATCGTTCCATAGTATTTACTTTGCTTATAGGGATACCAAGTTTTCGTTTAAAGTAAAATTGCGGAATCTACCGGTTGAAATCGATCTGAATTTACCTAGATGACTTCTTGTTCAGTGATGAGTTTGGTTTTAACATAATATTATATCTATTTGTCTTATTTTTCTCATTTTAATTTGTAGAAGCATATTGAATAATGCGCTCTAGAAGTAGTTGTTACGGTTGAAAGTATCAACAACACGCCGTAGCTGTAGGATGAACCGTTGCCGCACAGGGTACATTGTACTTGATACCGGTACCGCTTGAAGCTATGGTCTATGGTAACTTGTTGCACATAAAGATACACATAACTACATAATCTACCGTTTAGTCACACTTACGGGTTCAATAAAGTTTATATTAGGGACTAGTGAACTATAGAGTACGTCATGTATCATGAACATGTTTTGATAAACTAAACAACAAAAAGTTAATTAAATTAAAGGAGCAGTAACCATAATTATGTCACAATTTCAATGAGCTGTGTGTTTTGTTATATTTTAAGTGTACGATAAAGTCATATCCATCTATACATTTATTATGTTATTAATAAATATAAACAATATTCTATAACATATAATTATATCCTCCTAAGTCATGTTATTCAACCGTAAATTTTGATGTCGTTGTTGTAACGGGGAATTTTTGGATTAAACCTGACGTTTTTATGTAACCTAGGTTTAGTTTTAAAAGAGTATCCAAAGATAAGGAAGCTCCTTGCCCTTTCTTCTACATGGAGAACTTGGAATTGGAATGGGCAACTACAATCTTTTTACAGTTATTATGCTTTGTGGCTAGTACTGTAGCTTCATCCTTTTGATTTGGAAACTCAAAAGTGGCCCATTTCATGTTTAAATGTTTTGAGTTGTCTCATAAAAGCCAACACATCAGTAGTTTTAAGATTTTATTTGTTAATTAAAGAATGATTACAAAAATCACCAGAAAAAGTTAAAATAATTATGTAATGTTCTAGCTGATCTTAGACGCCAATGGTTCGGCAGGCAAGATGGCTTGCCACAAAATACAGAAAATAATGTAAGAATGAATGTAGAAACGGCATAAGCTAGGTAGATAGAGAAACTTCCAATTTTATTAATCAAGCAATATTGCTAAAACCTCCAATGACATAATAATTTAATAACGCAGCTAATTTGACTCATTCGTAAAAAAACAAACATAAAACAAAATAATTTCAAGAACAAAACCGAGCTATGATTTATGACAGTATCATCTTCAAATCATGTCAATGGTATGTAAGGATATTAATTTGTCTATTGTGTTGTTGTGTATTGGCTCGTTGAGATCATCGGAGGTGAAGCCGCGTAGGCGTCGGTAGGTGTGGAACACTCGGGACCAGTGTTGAGTGTCACACTACCCGTGGTACGGAATTGGTTCTATTAAGAATTGATACTCAGAGGTAAACGGAACTGGGGGTTTAGACGGAAAGTGATATTCAATCAGCTAATTTGAAATAGATATTGCTACCGAAAAGCTTGTGTGCTTGCTCTTTATTTATTTATTTATTTAATAAAGGTTCACCAACAGTTGTTACAGATATACAGATAGGAGCATAAAAGTAATTGTGTCTTAAATCTAACTGCACAACCAATTACAGGCAAACACCACATGCAAAATGCTCTTTTAATTATGAATTTAATTTTAGAGACTTAATGTATTTAAATTCTAGATAATTATAAAGAAAAAATAAAACTAATACTAATAAAGGAAACAAAGAACAAAAAAATAAATACTAATACTAATAACGTCTGACAAACGTCGATATTGAGTCTGCGTGGACGTCAACCAGGTCGCTGCGTTCGTTTATGAGTTTGCACATGCAGGGTATAGGCGAATTAGCACCAAACACTGTACGGCGAAGAGGTGGAGTTAAGGGTGTTATAGGTTTGCGAGGTGGTCTACGGGGTACTCTAAAATTGAACCTACATACCAATTGTGGGCAGTCAATGGTGTTATTGAGCAGTTTATATGCGAGTCTCAAATCCAAGAGCTCCCTTCGAGCTTCCAGGGTACTCATTTTGTAGCAGCCTAATTTATCAAGGTAGGAGAGATATTTAAATTGCCTTCCTTTTGAGTATCCAAGGTATCGGATAAACCTTTTTTGGACTCGTTCTATCCGCAGTGAGTGGGTTGCGTAGTGAGGCCTCCATATCACACTGCAGTATTCCAGGATGCTTCTTACAAGGCTATTGTATAGAACTAATTTAGTATGTGGGCGTTTAAATACCTTTCCATTACGAATAACAAATCCAAGCATACGTTGGGATCGACTGATTATGTTCTCAATATGTGGTACAAATGTGAGTTTAGAGTCCAAAATAACTCCCAGATCTCGTACTACATCCACCTCGCATAAGTTCACTCCATTTATTTGGTACGCCGAATTCACTGTATTTACTTTCCTGGTGAATTTTATGTGACTACATTTCGAACTATTCAACGAAATTTTATTATGATAACACCATGCAGACAATCGGCTGATATCTTCTTGCATTAGGTTTACGTCCTGTTGAGACCTAATGGCTCTTGAAACTTTTAGACCCTCTTGAAAGTATCAAGTTATAGAAATACTAAACGCTTTGTAAACGATTGTCTACGCCCTCTGGTTGCGATGGGAGCTGATTTATAATTACGTAATTAGTATGTTTCTGGTCTTTTTTCTAGCTATCCTTTCCAATTTTTTTTGAGTCATTGTCTGTCTTGACGATTGATTTTCCTTCCTTGCAAAGTGTCGTGGTTGGTATTGTTGTAAAGGAATCGGTCACATTCATAATAGATTAACTGCCATCTTGTGTGCTTATAATTAGATTTTTTTTCTGATTTCACAAAACTGAACTCCTTTCGAGTCTTTTTCCTAAGAAACCAGCAATTGGAACCGTGCTCCGGTTCTGACATTTCACAGGTGAAGTAGCTTATAATGTTTCCACTGCAGGGACAAATACCTCTAAGAGGGAGTGTGGTCTGGAAGTGAGAGCGACCGGATTCCAACACGACAGTCGGTTGCCTTCGGTCGGAGTGCGGGTTGGTAAGTAAAGTTCCGATTTGATGTGAAATTTAATTTTTGAAAACCGTTTGAAGAATTTAGGCTACTAGAATGTACCCTAACCTGAAGCTATGAAAATGTCTACAACAAATAAGGAAGCACCTTATGGCAAAATAATCAGCTGAATTACCTACCATGTAGCTAGAAGAATTGAAAAGATAAGACCATGATGATGACAAAGAAAAGATATGTAAATACTTAGGTAAACGACTTTAATGTGTTTCTCAACACAAATAATAAAAAATGCTTGATAAATTACTTTTATTAAATGTAAATTATTAACTTGGATGTTGGACGTTTTTATACTTTTATTCTGAATATACAATGAGCGATGAACCCCGTAAATAAAATTGAAGTTAAAAATGTCATTGCGACAGATGTCCTGGAGGTGTACCTAATTGCACAGAATGGTTACAACAGAGGCGTTAAGTTAATGGAGTGTAATATAAGTTCAATTGCAAGTAGCTTGTCTTATTAAATAATGTATATAGATTGATAATGTGAAATAATATTCTGTTTCAAAAACAATGTTGACAGTCTATTAAATATTTTTTCATAGATTATTTTCATCAAATGGAAACTTATTTCGGGTACACATGGCGTCGTTTTAATATAAAAAAGCCCCAATTTCCTTTATTAAAAACGTTAGAAATCTCGTTGCTAACTCATCTTAGCTACAGGCAAGGTTAAAAACTTTCAAAAAATAAATGTATTTCGATAGACAGATTTTTGGCAAACTAAGATTGGTATACCAACGTTCCTAAAAAAACAAGAATTGCCCTTTTGGTCTTTTAATTTCCAATTCAAAATTTCAAGAATTAATTTCGATTCTTCACCTGATTTACTAGAGAAACATTTTCCCTTGAAATATTAATACCAAAAAAATATATAATTATAATTGAATCTCTAAAAAATGAACCGTAAATATAATAAATTCTCGGTCATAAACAAGTCAAAGTTATGGAATATCTAGCAGATGTCGCGTCACATGGCATCTATAAATTTCAACTTGTCGTATTCAAAATGTCGGGTTCAAATTGTTTAATATTATATCCATAACTGATAGGTTTCGTGTAAGGAATATTTAAGATAGGAATCAATATTATTTTGTTTGGAAATTACTTGAGAATGTTTAAAAAAGAATTAGAAAACTGGCAAAATACAAACTTGAACGTTAGCTTCAATTACAATGAACAAATTTGTATTTTTTAGAGGGACCTAATTTGTTTATAATTTAATTAAGTAGTATAATTAATAAACAAAATCTATTGGTCACAGATTTCGTATGCAAGGCGTGTATTTCCACTTTGAGATAATATTTGAGGTTCTCAGAAGTCCTCAAAATATTTGATTTCAAAACATGAAATTCATTATTTGTTTCTTCTGGGCTCGAAGGACCAAATTAAAAATAATGAACAAAAATCTCAATCAATAGTTTCTAATATTAATAAATAGAGTAAAATAAATAATTTCAACTGTTAACCAATACAAAACGTTTGCCTAAAAGCTTATGAATCAATATGAAAACATGATTTGCCAATAAAAATAATACTTAAAGAAAGACAAACAGTGCAAATGCAACTCTCCCATAAATTGTCTATCATGCATATCGTAATTAAAAATTACTTCGTTTTCAATCAATAATTAATCAGTGTCATTCGTGATTGCGACATTAGCAATAAAGCTTTATTATTGACGTCTATTGTATTATTATTTATGACATTTGATTGTCAGGTAACATCACTTGCGTCAATCGTTCTTACGTCTTACCTTTTTATTATTTGAATATTTTTTAATTTAGCCAGTCTTTTCAATTAAATACCAGGTATCGTAGTACCCAGTACTATCTGGGTTGTGGAGGTCAGATAGGCAGTCGCTCCATGTGAAATACTGGTATTCAGCTGCATCCGGTTAGACCGGAAGCCGACCCCAACATAGTTGGGAAAGGGCTAGGCAGATGATGATGATTTTTTTTTCCTTTTCTTAGTAAAATGGGTAAATAATACAATTATTTTGTTACAAAGATTTTAATGTATTATGACAGTTTATCGTAACACAATGGAGAATGTTGCCATGGTAACAGATGTCACAGGTTTTTTAGCAAAGCGCCTCGAACGACCACTTTTACACTCTTCCTAAGCTGTTGACCCGTTCGCCAAGGTTAAGGTAATAAGTTATGTTAGTACGAGAATACCAGTACCAACGTTTAAAAAAAAACACCCACTCAGTACTTTATAATTACCTATGTATTAGATACTGATTACCGTGTACATTTTCTGGTTTAAACACATGCCACATGAACTTAGAATAGAATCCTGTTTATTTAAGATTCATATTGTTGGTATTTTACTTCTGACTCTGAATAAATATTCTTTACTTATTCATTAATCATAAAAAAGGTAATACCTAACCATTTATTTTTGTTATTGTTTTACGACAACTGAGTGAAATTGTTAGTAGAACGTTAATCTTTTATCATAAAATTCCTGAAGCAATTATCTCAATAATAAAGCCATAGCTTATATTACACTATATTATAATTATATAAGGGTTACTGCAGTAGAATTGTATCATCAACAGAATATTTAAATACCCGCATGACAGCCACTTAGTGGTTTTTGTAAGATTCTCCAGTATCAGAACTATCATATAAGTAATTAGAACATACACAATGAAGTAATAGAAATCCACTTCAGTTTTAATTAATTATATATTTACTTTCAAATATGAGAGTAAATGAGGATTAGACGAAAATTATAAAAAAAACTATCTTATATTTTCTTAAAAAAACCGTACAAAAAAAAGCTTTTCTTATAAACATCACATTCCTCCCAAAATGCACTAGGCATATTGCGTTTTCCAAAACGTCTTTATGTACACAATGTTTATGATGCGGCGTCCCGCTCTAGCGCCCCGCCCCTGCCCCGCACGCTCGCCTCCCTCCCCCTCGCTCCCGGCATAGACGCGTTGCAGACGCTTGGGGCGCGCGCCTCTCGACTATTTAAAATGACGACTGTGTGCATTGCTTTACAAAAATAAAGATGGCGGACTGGGGAAAAGGACGCCAGTGGATGCAAAAATATTGGAGGATTCTTTTGTGATTTGATACTTTTTCTGTTCTTTAAGACTTGGATACGAAAGTAATGCAGAAGTTTTCTTCAAGTTATGTAACTTGTATAAAGGGTCAACTTGACTTGAGGAACGTTTTTGATGCAGCTTTCAGGGATCGATACAGCTTTTTATACCGGTATAAGCTGGTTAATTAGTAAGTTCTTGAGAACAGCAATATTGTTCGTAATTACCTAAATTGAAATTAAGTACAAAAGAAATTCCTAATTCGTTTCACAATCTTTATTTTTAAGATTATTTCGGCATCTCAATCTTGTTGAACATGAATACCTATCTACCGATTTATTAAAACATTTTTTGTGTGTTGGATTCTCAAATTTCAATATTCTCATTGATTCGTTTTTTTTATTTACCCTCATACCAACATTATTTTTCTTTTAAAGTAGCTTTGTCAAAAGTCCGAATATCCTCAATAACTTTTCGCAAACTTTATTCGACAGCTTTCAGTCACTTCAAACTCTTTTCATAACTATTCTACAACGCTCTAAACCTGTCCGGACCATGAAAAACATGATTATTCACACTGAAAAGTGTTTACATAACACTTTACAGCATTTTCATCTAGTTATTCCTTTGTTACAGCATATTTTATCAGCAGCCGGCCGGCACAGTACCGTCGCGGGCCGTCGCCGCATCCTCACTGAATTCAGCAGACGTCACAAAGTTTTCAGTGCCCACCACGCATTGTGAAACTTAACAGTAATACACTAAACTATCTACTCCATCTAAATATACTAAATTCCGCACATGTTTTTCAAAGAAGCAGTTTAAAATGCGTGAAATATTAGTTAAAAAGCGTTTAGAAATTTAAACATAGTGTTAGCATTTGTTTGGCATGTATACTTAAAGTATGCTCACCTTCGTTTTCCAATGAATATTCTTATTTGACAGACAATAAGAACACCGCTCCACCTGTCACTACGAGCACCTAAGCAAGCAATGCCACTCGAGACCCTCTCATATAACCATTGTTTTCTAAACTTCTATTTGTTTTCGAAATACGTGAAACGAATTCCTCAGCACATCAAACACTAAGTACGATGTCGTTGAACCTCTTTCCAATCCATCAATAGTAAACTTAAACAAATCAGCCGTATTTGAACAGATGGGCTGCGACGGTGTGTCGGTCGAGCAAATACGTTGACAATGCTTACTGAAATCGCACAGGTTGGGTCACTTCACACTTATAACTGGCACTAAGTTAACTGGTCACAATATTTGGCACAGCACGTGAACATGTCATGGGATCGTTTGCGCGTGTATCGTGGCGTGTTTACGCGGGCGAGAGCGAGCGCGGGTGCGATGCGGTTGGGTCGCGCGCCGCGGCCGGAATGACGCGCGGAGAGGCGGCCCGCTGACGACAGCGCCACGCGGCACAGAACGGAACTAGCGCACTCAATCAAACGTCCAGCCGTGATAAGATGCAACTGCTTTTTTGCAATGTACTGCATTCTTATTGTGATTTATATTCTAAATTAAAATGGTTGCTTATTGTAGTAATTCTATCGGAATTGAATTAAGTTTTTAAGTAACTTTAGTTTAATTTTGTAATCGGTAATTGACGTAAAAATCTATAATTTATCTTTTAGTGTATTCTGCATCTTTGTTAAACCAGTTTCACAGTAAACTTATTATTTAAAGTACTATTTCAAACTTTAATTAACAGAATTAATTAAGTTTACTTACGAAACTATCTAAAACAACTACTTAACTAAAAACAAGAAATACTTACATTTCCTCAAAAAGAAAAATCTAAATACTTGACTAACCTGAAAAAAATAAATAAAAATACGAACCTCAAAAAAATATGAACATGTCAAAACATTGCAAAAAGTCAGTGGGCCTGACGTGACCTTGCACGGTGCAGGCGGGCGCGCGTGCAGTGTCGCCGTCCCGCTCGCGGGGCGCGGCGACTAGGCCCCGCCCCCCGCCCCCCGCCCACCGCACCGCGCCGCCTTTTTACCTTTTTGCCCGCTGCTAACTCACTTTCGTTTACGATTGTAACCTACGTTACTTATTAAAATAATTATTTTAATTATGAATTCATTTATTATTTATTATTTTTTATTGTTGGTTATTTAATTTTTGTGAATTGATGTTTAAATGATTGTTTCACTGTTTTCTGTTGTTTCAATGGTGTTTTTTGTGCTAAAATATTAGTATTTCTGCTGTATCTAATTATATATTGTATATTGAAACGAGTTATCCTAATAATTATTATCACAACATCATTGTGACTGCTTTAGTTTCGGTAGTTAAATATATAAAAATAAAATATTTTAGTTTTCATCTGCAATTCAGTTATTAAAATAATGATAATGATAGTATATTTTTACACTTTATTTTTAAATATGAGAAAATAATCGACTACCTACTAAGTAGAGCTAGGAAGGCAGGGACCTAGTTTTCTTTTCAGATAAATCAAATGGGAGAGTTTATTTGATTTTTTACTTATTGACAACAAATATTTAGAAAGCTGAGGCTGTCAAGGATTCTTTTAAATTGTGATTATTTCAATAAGCAATTTCCTAAAAGTTTAATAAAATAAATTATGAATATGAAAAAGTTACATATAGCCATCAAACGGTCTTCAATATATTTCGGTACAAAGAAGATTCATTAGAAGCACACAATAACAATAAAAAAAGTTTGCACATTCAGTGTTCTTTCTTAAAACACGTTACACCATAAAAATCTCATATTTCCATTATGTTTTCACATAACATTACCGGCTACTTTTACATAGCGCGATATTCCTGTACATAGCACTTTACCACCGTACGAATAAAGATGAAAATCGAAAAAACCGTAACATTTCATTAATAACCCGAAACACGCGTAATTTTACGATCGGAATCGTAAAAATCCGATTTTTTTTTCGTCAATTTAATTTTATTCGCGTTTAAGTTCGCTTATTAAGCAGAGATTGTGGCTATTTTCGGTTTTTACGAACGATTTTGACGAAGTTCTGGTAAACTTAAGGAGTCAAGTGTGAGGTTTTTATTGAATTGCTTTTAACTTGATGTGGTGTTGGTCCTTCGGTCCGAGGAAACAGGTACTTACCTACCTGCTCTCTCCTGCTCCCATCTTAAATGATACCTACCTACTATCTTTAAGCACTTTAGGACATCATCTCACAGCTCTTCGCTATAAAACTGGAACTGGGTTTTTGTTGGTTTTGTTTATCCATAAAAGTACAATTCTCAACGAGGCCTATAGCTAAAATAAATAACATTATTTATTTACAATGTACTTAGTAAACATATCTTTCATGGGCACTTGTTACTTTGTACCTGCCTTCACACAAAGTAATTCTAAAATAGTACCTACCTAGATGGTATTTTGAAAAACATGTAGGTATTCATAAAACCTCAAGTAGGTAGGTAAGTAATTTAAAATATCTGACATGCATTGAACCATAATTTCAAAATATTTCAACTCTTTATTTACTTATCAACTACTAAGTAGATATTGCGTTATACTTTACAGTAAGTACCTACTTGCTACATATTTATGTAAATTGATAACATGCAACTAAATAAGAAAACTAAATTATTTATTGACATTTTTAAACAACTTTACAGCAACTGTCATAATTTCATAAAATACAAAAATTATGTCGACGTCTGAATGGAAGCATAAATAAAACATCATTTTTATGAATCTTAAATCATAAGTTAGAAGTTCAACGAATCAGCTAGGTAGTGCATTTCATTTTATTAAAATTATTAAGATGTACGATGATTTAGAAGATTTGACTAATAAATTATTCAATTTATCTTTAAAAGTCTCCATCAAAACCGTACCCTACAGGTTGTTTTTTCTACTTCTTATTTGTCTTAAAAAATATTTATTTCTGGAAGGTATTCTAGTCCCTAGTTCTACCTGATAGGTAGGTAATTTTTTAAATTATTTTACCCTCTCTAAAATATTTTTTTTATTTTTTTAAATTGTAGTTTATCATTATTTTATTTTTATTTATGCCAACAAAAATTTACAAAAAACATCCACGCACTAAGTATAGGATTCTTTTTCTTATAAATTCTAAATTCTTTACTAGACCAACATATTCAGTTTTATGAACGCAATTTACTATGTAAATAAATACTACATAAAAGTAATAGTATCCATAGTGTTGCACAGTGTTGCCATCATCATCATCACAAACGCGTACCCCAACGTCAAGCCTCACAATAAACCATCAACTTTATCCGTCCCCCGCTGAGTAGCTCCACAGCTAAATAAAGCTAAATATAGGTACACACGATTATTATCATCATAAATTTTAATATGTATGATAAGTTAAAAAAAATCGGATCTTACCATAATCAACACAGTTTATGTTGATTCCTGACGTGTTGGCAACATTTGATTGCGACTTAATCGCCCCGCGTTTGAGGGTTAGAGGTTAATGAACTCGCGTAAATCTTTTTTTGGCGGTTGGTCCTTTTGTTTGTTGTGAGAATAATAGAATGGTTGGTAAAATAAATTAGAACTGGGAATGTCATTTAAATATTATTTGAAATGGTATGTTGCCCGATGCAAACAAAAAAAAATACAAACATGGCTAATTTAATTTATTTCCTTCCTAAGTACAAAAGGACCACAAGATTGGAAATCATTTTTATAAAGATGGCAAGTGTTATTTATTCTTAACTTCGAGTATAGTAAGCAATCGGGGCCATCCCCCAAACAAAATGTAAAAAGAATTCTAGTCTTATATTATGTTTTTCCTACTCCTCCGCTATTATTTTCTGATAATTTCGTTAAGGGATTAAATTAAGACAGTTAAATTGTTTCTCTGCTACTTCGTCGAACTTCATCGTGTCGGCGCTTTTCTGGTGGCCGCCACTGTTGATTATGGCCTTCAGGAGCTGCAGAAGTTTGGGAACAGTGTGGCGGGCTTGTCCCGAAAAAAAAGGATAATCTATCCCTTAAGTCTCACGAAAACAATTCCTGGCTGAATAATTGCAAACAGAGAATTTTGGACCCTATCACAAAGAGCAAGACAGGAGGTGGCATCAAATAATCAGGTTGATGCAACTTGCCTTGCTTGCTTTGCTTGTTGGTTAGAGTCACAATACAGCCTTCGGGCGAAGTAGCATAAAGACGTGTAGGGCTCCACAACACAGTAATCTATCAAAGTCGACATTGATGACCTTGCGTCCAGCTTTGGCCATACTTTATTTGTTATTGTTTTGGAGCAAGTGTAGACAGCGTAGCAGCTGTACATATGTACATGCAGCTGTTCATCGCTCTTTCTTTAAGAAAACCTGTATAGTACCTATCTATCATCTAAGTATTTAGTAGAAAATAGAGCCCTTCAATGGCACCGTCTGAATGGCAAACGAGAGGGCATAAGTTCGAGAGGTCAGTCGCACTCTTTGTTTAATCAAGTAGCTATTGCATACTTGCATAGGTATATAGAGTTTTGTGATAATTGTGGTACACAAAGTATGTATATTCTAACTATAATGTAGCTTGTACGTTCTGTAAACTGTAATTGTTTAGAGCAAATGACTTCTAAGTACTTGTAACTATAAGGTACAAGACTACACAATAAAGTCATTTTTACTGAGACTGGTTACTGAGATGGCAGGCACCCATATAAACGAAGAATGTAAACTTACACTGTTACATTCAGTAACCAGAACGTATGATAGCATTGTAATGTTAAACTTTAATGTATGTTTTATTGTGCTAAGAACACAGCACTAAACGCAGCACTTCATACATCACACTAAGGTCCTGCTAAATATTGCGTAAAAAGTCAAGTAACACTAAGACGATCATAGTATACCCAATGACCTTTGCAATTTGCATCGATACAAACGTAATTGAATAAATAGACAAGAACGAAACGTGAGACGACTGGTTTAGCGGCGAAAGTCCCTTAACACCTAAATTGATATAGCTATGTCTGTGAGACACGGCTATATTAACATAGGGTTATCAGCTCTTAAAATAAGTAAGAGTAACCCGTAACAACAACTTGTTTTCTCAATTCTGATCAACATTATTAGGGTAAGATATTCAAACTATTGTCGTCTTATTTTCGCCAATAAATAAACACAACACCCACAAATCCAATAAAATATAAATAAAACCACGTAGGTTGTGTTTTACAACCTCGTAAACTCACTTCCCTGGTTCAAATCTTAATGGTCACCCTAACACCTACACTTTCAACCAATTTAAAATGATCCAATAAAATATGTAAGAGGGAATAAAGCTTGTTGTAATCGATATAGTAATCTGACACCAGACGCACAAACAGACGAACAAGAGTGGCCGTCAATCAAAAGTAATCAGTCAACGGTTTCATGACACGAACGCACTCCGGCAAACGTGTTTACAACCACTATAAGACCCTCATACTCTTATTACCATCCTATAAGGACCAGATTTGGGCCGAAGGACCAATTTCTAGATGTACCACAATAAGGTCTATATGTAATTTCGGATCATAAAATTGGTAATTTTCGCGGTTCGCCATGTCTGCGCTGTCATCACGCGGGATCCTTTATGGCGCTAAATTATACACACTGCGCAGACGCACCGTTTTTCTTGCATTGAACCAGTTGCACGCAAATTGGGTGAGGTTGAGCGGTTGAAGACAATAATGAGTGTCAATCGGGTCGGGTTTCTTTAGGATTTCGTTAGTTTTGCTCTGTTTTTGGTTGAGTGCTTGTTTGTCGGCGGATTTACGTTGTATTTTAAAGGTGGTAAGTCGGTGGAACAATAAGTTGATAAGACTGACGTCTGACATGCAATGCTTTGGGAGTCATAAACCTTGTCACTGAAATCTCCCAAAGTACTAAGCTCAACAAATCTATGGTTTACTTAACTGCACTGTATAAAAAAGAAGTGTTCATGATAACGTAAATACAAATAAGTTTACTTTATTTAAAGTTTAACATTACATGGTTATCTACTTATTTCGCAACAGACCACCTACCACCAACACATCTCTGACCCAAACAACAAAAAACCTTCCTTTAAACAAGAAAAATACCGTCAAGCTTCATTTGCAAACGGCAAGTCAAGCGCGTTTCCTCCATATGATAAATAGAAATAAAAGCATATTTCCAATGCGCCAGTTACCCGTAGCTGTCCGAATGAACGCTGAACTTCTCGTAAAGGAAGCTATGTCGGAAGGGTGAGCCAGGCTGCATGCAACCCGGTTTTAATTACCCCTGCTTATACCCTCTGCACCCCCGCCCCCGCGCCCAGGTAATAAATATGGTCTTCGCACGCACTCATAGTAGTGTTATTGATGAATGTGCACCAAAGGTTATGCGTATCTGGTCTTTTGAAAAGTTGTTGACAATTTTTTATTAGGCCTGGCAGACTGCATAATGGAGAACTAGCTTAATATCATTGACGATACAGTATATTATTAATAATGTATCGTCAATGATATTTTTCAGATCTCATATATTGAGTCTGACTTGAAATGAGGATTCAGGCTTAGGCTCATTGACAATGGCCTGGATCCTAGGGCCAAAAAACCATGCGCGATCTAGATCTGTCATTTTGACTACTCACGGCAATTTTTTGGTGCCAAGGGGTAGAGCGATATTGCTCATCAGGAATTCCCGGAATCTTCCCAAACCTATTCTATTCAAGAGATCCGATGGGTAAATAATTAAAAAGGCTGCAGCATCAAACAAAGCAGCATAATATCGAGGGACGGTGATGGACGACGTAAGCGCGATGCGCATAACTAGTTAACGCTCCATGCGTCGCCCGCTGTAATGATTGCACGGAACTAGGAGTACCAGTTATTGTGATACGAAGAGATATTTCTTCAATGAGATACGGACTATTTCTAAGATTTAAAAGTGATGTGAAGGTGTAAAATATGCAAGTACATATGAAGAAAGGAAATGTCTTTGCATAGAAGTGGGGCCCAATGCGATATTGTAGGGTTAGTCAATTGTTACACCAACCACTTTGAAGTGTAACCTCACTTGTAACCGCAAAGTTTAGGTACGTGGTGCACCTCAGTTGGTGTTTACAATCTAAAGGACTCTAAAGACAAACGAAATGCGGGAAAATCAATCAATCCTGCACAATCAGGTCTAGCAACATCTAAGTATGTTCACTTACTCGCTAATCTTTGTTCTAAGAAAAGTTTATGCAGGGCTCACCAATACAGCGGGAGTCTGCAGAAGATTGGAAAAAGAGATCAAACAATAGTAGAAACCACTATCAACAGGCATGTGTTCTTTCACAGAAAAGTAACAAATTCCACTAAATCCTGACATTTCATTAAAGGTCGAGGCCCATCCTGTGTTTCAGATTTAATACTCATTTATGTACTACGTTTTGGTTCCTTGGGACAGGTTTTTTAAGGTACTTAATGTAGGAATGAGTGCCCCGGACATTCCCACAACAACACATGCACATAGTCCCACTACTAATAACCCACAGCATAGTCTAATCAAGCTCGCATATTCATTAATGCCTGTCGAAAAACCACTAAGCTAGTAATAACGCGATCAGTCCGAACTCAAGATTTATATCAGTTGTAATTAAGAAATATTTACATACTTATATACAGCTAGGTACGAGTGTCTTATGTGAATGATGATCGGAAACTGATGGAGGTTTTTGATGAGTGATTTTAGGATTAAAGGTTAATTTAGGGTGAGTAAGGTCACATTCTGTTTCTAGCTATTTATTTTTGAAATTGGTTTTGTCAAAAACTGGACTTTAAAGGGATGGAAGTTTTGTATACGACTCTCAACAGGATTGACGTAAATGTATTTGCAGTCAAGAAAATGTTTTTGCAGATTTCTGCATTTGTAATTAACTGATTTCGTCATCCGCCTAACCTTTTCCCAACTATGTTGGCGTCGGCTTCCAGTCTAACTGGATGCAGCTGAATACCAGTATTTTACATGGAGCGACTGCCTATCAGACCTTCACAACACAGTTTGTACTAGGTAATACGATACCCTGTAATAAGACTGGTTGTCAGACTTTCGGGCCAGTGATTACCTGTAACGACTCTCAAAGATCTACAATTGACAGCCGGGACCGACGGCTTAAACTGCTTTCCGAGTCACGGAGGAAACTCGGTACATAATGGGTGGTCACCCTTCCACGGACCAACCCAGGCAAACACGGCTTAACCTGAAGATTGACCCGAGCGGCTGTTACTATTTAGCCATGTGCTCCTCCGTATTTTTAACGAATTGATTTCTAGTCGTAAAATGTAAGGTCATTGTCTTGAGAACACCATTTTAATAACTAAACTAAGTTGTTTTAATAAAACAAAAATCTGTGACATACATACATCCCAAACATTGTAACCAATGCACAACATTGGCTACAAGCTCCAACAAACAATAAACAAAAACATGTTAGCAAAAATGTGACTCACGATCGCATTCGCTCCACCACACCATACCCCATTAAATACAGAAGTCTGTTTAACTCTGACTGCTTTGAATATTAAAGAGACACTTTCACTCGGTTGTATTATATCTCTCATGCTAAGTATGTAATGGTTATGGAGAATTACGTCAGAGGAAAAGTAAGAGGCGATTCCTGTTCTTATTGACCTGCTGGAAAATTGCTTGTAATTTTTCTTGTTTAGAAAAAGCTAGTAAAGTATAGTGAAAAAGAAAATTGCTTGTAGTTTTTCTTGTTCAGAAAAAGCTAGTAAAGTATAGTGCCACCTATTGCCTTAAACTAGGCACTTGGAGAATTCCTAATGGAAAACCATTGCCCAACCTGTAAATCGAACTTAGACCTCACACTCACTTTTAAACACGCGCTTCTAAACACTAGACCAACGGCAGTTCTAGTATTTTCAATGCTAGTCAAAAGTTTTTAGGGAACTACCTAATCGGAGAAAAATTGGTCCTTTTATCCGAAGTGTGATTCATCTCAAGTTCGGAACCAATAGATGATTCATACAAGTCAAGTTGAGTGTTGCGCGGAGTTCCCCACTGTGCTTAACCTTCCGCCGGGCAAGGTTAAGAGGTCCGAAAGAGGTTTCACTAACAAAGACTTGTTTAGCCTTATTTGGTTCATAAATATTTACCCAGTACAGTCAGGCGTGTAATAAGTATAAGGTATGCAGGTAAATAATAGGCGATCTTTAAACACATGGTAAGTAAATACTCAATTTAAATCAATGTTAATGAAGAATATCTTCTTCTTTCGTATCGATGGTCTAATCATACTACTGGGGCAAAACGGGGTATAAAGTGCAGGTAACCAGCACGACTCGTCGGACACTCAACAAAATATTTGTTAACTAATATTTAGGACGAAATAAGAGGTATAACATTTTTATTCAATCTTCTAACTACGAGTATAATCAACCTTCATTTTTACAGTACACCTAAAAAGAAACATTTCTATATAGGTATCCAGTAGAAAAATATCGTGTCCACATTTTTGGTCCTTCGGTCGTAACCCGTGCACTGCCGGCCGGGGCGCGTAGGTGCGTCCCATTCACTCAATTTATGAATGAGTTCACTCCGTTCAGTCATTCACTCGCTCGCTAATGTCAAGGCCGAGGCGACACCTACGTTACGAGTTACAATATGGACATTATGATTTTTATACAGTTGTTTTGTAAGTTGCGTTTTTAATGTGCGCCGTATGAAGTTCCCTTGTTTGGTTATTTTTTACTTGCGGTGAAAAAAATCGGTAAATATTAGGAGTCTACTAATTTATCGTAGGTACCCTTGATTAAGTTAAATTAAAAGCTAATTGAAATTATAGTTACAGGCTCACCAACACGTACATAATGAAAAGAAGTCGAAAAACATTTTGCAGTTGGATAGTGTAACAGTTTATGTATACCTAGTCGATTATTTTATATTTTCAGGTATACAGTACCTTTTAATAATTCTACTTACATGTTTCTTATTCTTCTAGAAACATGCAAAAGTTTAAATTCGTTTACCTACACTTGTTAATTAATGTCGAATGTCAACACAAAAAGTATTTATTATATTTTTATACGGCTGCTCGCAGAATAATTGAGAATGTCACCATATTAACGAATACGTTTATTTTTTTATTTGCACGTAATTAGGCTTGCGGCACACCGCGGCCCACGCGGAACATACAAGTCTATAAACTGCCCAACGAATGATAGTCGTAACTCGTAAGTTGGTACTTCTCCTTAAATCGCGTTTGTTTTGATACTGAATGACATGACTAGAGTGTACTTTTTAATATTTTGTACTGTCGTGTATTTTTAGTCCTTTTAAGTTGTACGGTTAAGGTCAATACCGCTCAAAGATTTTTATGGGTGTTCAGATAACATTAATGGGAGCATGTTTGGCTACTGGTTACCATGATTTAATTATAATATAATCAGCATAATATTAATTTTATTTGACGGGTTAGTAGTCCAGCACATGGATGTTGCAAAAAGAATGAAATTGCTACTTTTTTATTTGAAATATTACTTCCTGCGAAAACAGATTAGCGAAAACGTTCAAAGATGGACCTCACACAAAACATTTTCTAATTATGCGACAACTTACGTACCACAAGACTTACAGTCATAAGTCTTTCTATTGTACTAATTCACGTAAAAAGATTTAATCCTAAAAAAAATCACATAAAAGGAAACAATTCAAATAAATAAAGATCGAATCACACCCAATATTAACCCTTAAACGCGTTGTACGGTCTAATGGAGGGCCATAAGTTGGTGCAAGTTAGCACCTTACTCCGGCTTGGTCCCGCGAGCCGTAATGTAGATAAATTGATCGCTTCAATCCCTTATTGGATTAATATATGGTAATATGTTCAGATCGCGATAGCCAGTGCCGAGTTACGATTAAACAGTTTTTATGTAAGGACGCCATCTTTGTTCGCAGCAGTCGGTATGTTGGTGGGGTGGTGTAAAGAGGAGAAAGAAGCGAGTTTTAAAATGTCATCTTTTGGTAGCTACCTACTTGAAAGTTATAAATACTTTTGATTCGTATTTTATGAAGTGTTAGTGCGATGAGACGCAGGTGGTAGCCATGAACTCTAAAATAGTTTAAATGGGTCATCTTTCAGTATTCGCTATGTCCAATTTAAACAAGTTAAGAATGTTATATTCCATATTATACATCTCCATGAGAATCGCTTTCACTTACACCAAGTACAAAAATAACTAGGCCTGTTTTTCTACCCTCTTATATAAAAATCATTTTAAAGTAGGTACATACACATTGCCTGCAAAAGACTAAACCGAATTACTTGCACCAAATACAAAAACTTGTAGAAAATATAAACTGTGTTTATATTTTCTTCTGTTCTCTGGAAGTTTTTATTGAAAACCGGCTTATCACTTTCCCACTAGCTACCCGCTTCCTCCAATGACTTGTCCCACCCCACACGTGTTAATCATACCACTATGGTATTCGTGATTTTATGACAGGCCGCGAGTCTGCATAATGTGATAGGTTTTGTTTCTGAACGTTCGTGTGGCGAAACTATTTGAACGTGATAGATGGATGCTTCAGTAAATGTCAGTTGCTGACTCGTGGCAGTAATTCAGGCGCAAACAGGAAGAATTTTGGCTAAATTATTCTATTAAATAACATGTGTGTTGTGGCACCGGTTGGGAGAGGTCTATGTCCAGCAATGGACCGCCATAGGATGAGTTGATAAATTGCTATTAATTTCACATTATAATGCAGGTATGTGGTGGCAAAGAATATGCAAAATGACCAAAATTTTCAATTTGCAGCCGTTTTTCTTGAGTTACATTTTTTATAGACATTCATATGTTACAGCTACTATATCCTTACATACAGATACTTTAACGCATACCAAAACGGTGGGAAATTCACATCATCTGTGAAGAAATATACAAATGCAGTCACAGATCTGAGGGTTTAGAATGCTATAAGACCAAAAACAGACGCGATTGATGGCACTTCGCCTAACGGAGATGGCAATAGAAAGTTTGCCCGATGTCAAAGGTGACTTTATGTCACTTTATGAATACTTGAAACAATGCGTGTCCGTCTGTCCAGGGGGCACACCAAACACATACAATATTAATACAAAACAATATTATCGTGTTTCTTTTCTAGTTTTAATGGTCGAAATTGAAATTTATGTGTTAGTTTTAGACCCCCGGTAGTTTTTAATATTGCTTATTTAATGTTTAGGTGTAAAAGAAAGTTGTTATAGAAATAGCTGAGCATTTAGGTTAATAGAGTTAATTTGTTGATCATTGTTTTATTTTGAATGGCGTAATAGCACCCACATCCACTGTTATTGTAGGGTTAGCTTCCGAATGTGTCAAATTTTGACCGCTTAATTTTCTCTTAGTAAGTAAGTACGTACTTTAATATGTGCACCAAAATAATGAATGAGAAGGTTTCGATGGGTACCTGTTCTTTCATCAATTTATTTGTAACCCAGGCAAAATAAAAAAAAGAAAATTCATACTGCGTAAGTGATGCGCCCCAAAACATTTCCACACAAAAACAGGTAGGAAACAAACTGATAAACGACTTGATACACTTTGTTCCGAATTCATGAATCCAATAAGAGAAGCCGAAATAACCTCAAGAAGAAAAGAGGAAAAGCGAAGAAATATCCTTAAAGTTTGTTCAATAAACAAAGCGAGGCGAGATCGCAGGAAAAACGCTTTCGAGCCACATTGCAGTACATTTTATACAAACGATGACATAAATACTCATTTTCGCCAACAATATCCGAGATATTGAGTGAGGCCTGTCTTCCGAGGAATGAGCTGATACAATGTCGGCCAAAAATTGGGGTATAGCTTAATTTTTTTGTTCGGTGAACGTATCCGATATTTTCCTTTTCGATATCGTAAATTTTTTGGCGATTGCGCCATGAATATGTGATGGAGGCTTCTGTGTTCTATTTTTGAATTTATTTACTCATGTGGTAAAAATGTAATAAGGTGCACTTTGTCTGATATTATTAAAAAATGCTGAAAATTCAGTATGCCCTTAAAATATTCCCCATTTTAGAAGTTAGCGAACCTAAAATTTTTCGTTGAATTTGGCTTTTACAACGAAGACATTTTAAAGAGAACATCTTTATCCACGAAGTTAGCATTTTAAGTTTATTAAATCCCTTCATTTTTTCAATATTTTTATCAATACCTAAGTAACAGAAAACACGACCACTGCCATCAAAATTTCCACCAAAAAATATTCCAAACAATCGAGCTTCGGGAGTTCGGGAGTAAATTTTCGTTCCGCCAGTGTACTCATTCATGTTTATTCACTAAGCCCACCCCATCCTATACATTTATCGGTTTGCATCCCAAAGCTACGTGGAATATACTAGCCAAGCAATGAGTCTTATTCGTCTTGCATTTAACTTCACACTTGGGCTATAAGTTAGAAAACTTAGTGGTGGATGGAGGGAATATGAGTGATGGAATGAATGGGAGTGCAGGGAATTATTTAGGGGTTGCTGTACTGGTGGGTGCAGGAGAAATGATGGCGATCGTGTTTGATAGCGAATATGTAGAATGTAATAGTAATCTACTCCACTTTAGTTACGGAATTAAAAAAAAATATATGAAGCTGTGCCTCATTACACAAGGAGAAAAAGAGTCGTGCAATAGAAATCTTTGTAACTCGACATCACTTTTGAATGCTAACTAAAGCCGAAATTAATTAACATTATTTAGCACATGCTTTGGTTATGCAGTATTCTTGTCACTGTCACTTTCGCTCAAATGTCAAATTACAAATGCTATATACAGTCGGGAACACTTAAGTCAAAGCACATGCTAAAGTACATTTTTGGTTAATCTGGGCGTCTCAGTGTTTCTTTGATTGTAAACCATTCTGGCTGACGTTAGAATAAATTGAATATTTTTTCAGAAATTTATTTAACAAAAAGACAACACAACCAACTTGCAATATGTAAACAGTGTGCCCATAATATGGTATAAATAAATAACCCCAGAAACTTGAACCACGTTACAGAACCATCAAGCAGCGACCTACATATGCGGGTACTCGTACAACGCGACCCGTCCAAAGTATTGCCATCGAGCTGGTATCGGAAAACAATAGCAGACGACCGGTATCTTTACTTATTGCTGGCTACGTTTCCACCGCACTTGCTGCAGTGACCGACTATTTATGTATTTAGGTGAGTATGAATATCTGTGAAAATGATTTACTTGTCCGAAAATAATGATCATCCGTCTCAAATAAACATTCAGATTCGAAATTGGTCCTTGGAGCCGGATGGATTTTTTAAGTTGGTGGATGTCTATAATTCTTCTTTTCGAATCGGAGGTATTTTTTTGATTAATTGGACCGAGTGCGGCAACAACACCTGAACTAAGTAAATAGTTTATTATGGTAAGTATATTATTAACTTAGCTTCGCAGAATGGCGCCTTCGACGTTAATCAAGTCAATTAAAACCTCACGTGGACAGAACCACGGACTAACCTAATAATTATTAATTAAATTACTCAGAACCAAGTCAGCGTACGAACGGGAAACGCATGACACATAATATGATTTACTTGCAGTTTTTACGTCAGTGAGAAGCTGAGGCATGCTATGATTGACAGCAAAATGATCGTACGGTCCCACAGTTGCGCATGAGTGGCGTTATACGTCAAAGTGAGGCGCATCCGGGCGGCGAGACTATCTCACGGTGTGCCGTTATTGCTGCAAATGATGGATTTGAGTTATTTTTGTAATAAATGTGAATGTTTACTTAAGTTATGTTATCACGTTGTGGTTGAGCTGGTCCGAACAGTATCGTGAAATTAAAGTTCGACATAATTTATCATTAAAAACACTTACTTGGTCATGATAGGGACAGGACTGGACTAAGACATTTCTTTTCAGTCAAAATTCATGGTCTTCGTACAAATTCGAATTAAGGGCCATTGACCGTGGTTCCATTAGTTCACCGAGGACGTTGTACTTAACACAACGTCAAAAAAAACTACGTTTTTGTAATAGTTGCATTATTATTCAGTCTCTCGGAAATAAATTGAATAAAACACACTACTCAACATTTAAAAGGCCATTACGTGAATGTAAACTAAATTCACTCAAGTCTTGTCACAGGAGTTAGGTCTTATTTTCATAATTAGCACCTGTTATAAAGTGTCATGCATTTTGAGTACTGCTACATAAAACCATAATGAAAATGCAACACGTTCGCGTAAGAAATGCGCTTCAATTGTGAGCTATCGATCATGCGCCCGCGCATACAATCATTCGCTTTTTATTCGCGGTCCAGTCAATCATAAATCAAGCCGATGATTGAACCCTTTGGACGTGCAACTTCACGCTATATCCTTATCAGGGTAGGTAGGTTGTTGAGTGACAGTAATTGTGGTGGTTTGTAGAAGGTGGATATCCTTGGTGAGCTGCAGTTAATGGGAACAAAAACTATTATGAAATTCTGTGTGTTAGCAACGATAAGTTGGTAGTTCATCGCTAGGTATCACTCATCCATCATTTTCTTTAACCAACTACGTTTATCTTTTGCCAACTAACTGCATTATACTTAGTGAAGTCAAGAAATTAAATAATTCAGTTAATATTGTTGTGTAAGTATGCCGAAAATGCCATAAACATGTATCATGGAACCTATCTTAAGATTGTGATAAAAAACTATCTCGATTATGTCAAAAAACATACTGATAGAAAGACTTGAAGAAAATTAGCGAGGAGTGAGTACTTGACTATCAAGAGCTTGTAATTACTATAGTAAAATAATAGTCATTCGACTGCACTGATTCATAACAAAGTCAAATAGGAAAGAATCGTGTTCCATTTGACTGCGCATGCAGGCGACAAGTTTTCGGTATCACCATAAAACCTGTCTTCCAATCGTGTGTTTCTGCAATCTCATAAAAGCAGGAGCATACCAAAAAATTATGATACGCAGCTGATCATTGATAGATACTCCATGTTTCCGATACTCCATATCTTAATTAAGCCAAACATTAACAAATATATTTATTTTTTTAATAAAACAACGTTTTATCTGTAATCATTCTGAAACTAATGTTGCGCTTGCGACTGTGTGGTCCGACAGGTGTGGATCTAAAGGTCACAGGTATTAGCGGGCCTTTGAGCGAAGTTTATCGGAAATAATCCTGGATAGACGATATTGAATGTGGAAGTTGGTATGGATAGGTTTTTTAGCATTTGTATGATTGGATATTTATGAAGCGGTTGAAGTGAGGGGTTCGCACCCCAGTTCTTTGGACTGTAGTGAAGTCCATGTTTAATAACAGGCTTTGCATATTAGTTACATTATTACTTTTTGCCATTAAGATGAAAGTGCTAATATGAAATGATGACTTTAAGACGTACACAGCTATCAAATCTTAAAATAAAGTAAAAGTTAAAAACTAAACTACACCAACTAAATTTTTATTTCAATTAAGCCATTTAATAAAGAGTTGCTTTGAACGACAAAGTTTAAATAAAAATTTTCCTAGTTGCATTCATCGCTAACTCACTAAAGATTGACACGATTCTAAATCGATTGACATCCAATCTGATCAAGACAAATCAATTAAAAAACAACACGTCGCCATGTAAATTCGATCCACACGAGAATCAATCAAACAATTTGTTCAACGCACAATCCTGCGCACTAAATCGATCAGAGAGACACCATCTATTACTACGCAGCCTGCGCCCGCGCAGCGCCGCAATTATAACGCGCGTAATTGGATCCCGCGGTAATATGAGACATTGTAATACAGTTCTGATTGGTTTTCAACTTGTTTCTGATGTAAATCTATCTTGTGGTGAAAATTGTAAACGTACCATTACGGTTGGATCCCCCGAAAGTGGTGTATTGGAGCACTTTTCGCCAGTCACGTTAAAGTCTTATGTAGAAGGGAGTGAGTCTATTGCCATGAAACGGATTCATCCTAAATCTGGCCTACTACTGAGCCATACCTATGGAAAAGCTAAATTACACTTTGCTTGGCCTATGAAAATAAATCCAAGACCTCAAGCTTGTACAGGTCAGCCAAATAGTTCATCCTTTGCTGGCGTGAAAATACTGTTTATCCAATCTAATGAGATTTTAAAAATATCAATTTTCCAATAAGTAAAGGGTCTGTGTACAATGTAGGAAGATGATGAAAGGTACCATCTAGCTGATTTCGGCCACAGCGGCTGCATTCAGCGGCTTTCTAGGGCGGTTGTCGAGAGGTTTGGTGTGCTGCTCTATCAATGTAGGGTACATTTAATAGTAGTATATTTTACCAGGGGTTGGGGAATTTGCCTTGTATGTATTCCGTATTTAGGAACACTTCAATGCCCCATTATGGCAGTACTAATAAATATCTACTACATGAAACAAAAATTAGTACGCCTTAATTAAAAACTTGTAGATCCACAAAAGAGAAGCAGGTCTTAAAATGAAGTCATAACATTTTATGATACTCAAACAAGAAAGTATTGCCATGTAAAAAGTTAAGTACAATCAATTAACATGAACGCGGTCAAAGATACAAGGAATGAGTGAGTGTTACCAGTACCAAAACGGAAATACTAAATAAGTTTCCTATCTTAATTAATGACTGTTCTATTCGTATCATTCGTCGTATTTTATTGTAATTTAACGTACGTTTGATAGTTTAGCAACTAAACTATCATAATATGAACAAAACCTTAGTTGATAGTTTTTACATTATTTCACCTTGTCTTAGTGCGTGCGATTGGGAGGATAAATATACATAAATAAGTCATGTAAAGGGTGGTCGTAAATTGATAGATAATGATGCCTCAATTTAATTTGTAAATATCCTTAGCCTTTTAGACGATGATTAGATTATAATTGCTTAGGTCTTTCAAGTTCTTATACGAGGGGTTTAATTTCAATTTATTTTTCTTGATATGAGGTAAGAATTGTGCTCATAATTCTTAAAGATGAAGTAATTTATGGACCAACTAGAAATCCAAGCTCTCACCAGTCAGATTATGATTACAAACACCCATCACTCTTCGTAAGCACGCCATAACTTAACCTATCATCTTATTACGTCTATAAATTCAATCTGCTACCATCATGATTTTCATTCCCATAACTCGCGAATCATAATTATTAATTATGGCCTGTTCGGTGTTCAGTGTGCGGGAATCGAAGCTGCTACCTGGTTCATCGACCGCCCCCGCCGCCGCTGATCCGCTATAGATCAACGTCGACAGTTTGGCATCTCATCGCTACACGAACAGAGGCTGCTACTAGCCGCCGACTGTTGATGTCGGTGCCTCCGTGTGAAGCTCCATTATATCACGTCATGTTACATTTACCTTACATCGATAAGGTTTAAATGCGAACAGTAACGGGAACTGGACCTTAGCCTTGCATATCTCCAATGCTGGGATAAAAGCGTCTTCTTTCTGTGAGCCGTAATCCACCACGCGGCTTGAGAAATAAAAAACATAAACAATCAGAATGTCATAGAATCAAAAATTCGAAGACTTGACATCCAATATTCCGTCCTGGGCGCCCAGGACAGCCCACTCCTTCTGGCAGAAAGGTGCCTTGTGCCCAAACAGTGTGAACATTGTAGGCTGATTATGAACTCCTTATCACCAATCAGTGCAATGTCTCCAGAACACCTCAACGTTCAAGTTTGTCACACTTAATTTACCCAAACCGCCAACCAAATATTATAGCACCCAACATAGCGGCCATTATCATGCTCTCCATAGCTCAAAGTCGTTTACCATCTCATCATGCTATAAACAGGGGTAGCCGCCGATCAGACGGCAGTCCTAGCGTTAATATTGAGCACCTTAATATACCGCTATCGACTGAACACTATCAGCCGCCTATGGATACCTACGAGGTTGGAGTCCATTGTAGCACGGTAAGCCTTACCGGGTAAGATAGGCTTCCAAGAAAAAAAAACAATCTTGGAACGATTTTCGTTTTATCTAATGTATTTGATTTTAGTTTATAATGTGAAGCAGCCATGGAAAATAGGGTTTTCTATAGTAGTTGTATAGTAGTTTTCTTAGGCAGAGCAGAAATTTAAGAATTCATTGGAAAAATGAGAGGCAGGCAGTTACTACTTCCTTGGCGAGAGCGGTTCCACACTGAACTCGCAAATCCGCCTGAACCAAAATGACCTGCGTTAGGACATAGGATACTTTTATAAAACTTTTTTGCTGTTACTCCGGGTGTGGTACACCACTATAGCCTACATAATAATATCATGACACTTGCCCTTTCTCGAATTTTTCCTCCGAAAATATAATTTCCCCGTTAATACGGCCACTGTTCCCAGAAGCAGAGCAATCAGTTTGAAGAGGGCTTCAGAGGCTGTGGCTCCGTGATCGCACTTCATTACAACAAGCTCCTTAAGATATCGGCACCTACAGACGCGCAGTCGTTACTAGCAGCCGCCTGTCGATGGAGCGGTGGCTGTCCACTGTTGTACGGTATTAGGAACTGTACCGTAGGAATGGGGAGAAAGTTGGACTGTGGTTAATTTTTATTTCTTTCATTGATTCAGGATAAGGATGCTTTTTTTTGTTGATTCTGTAGTCTGAGACTGCTGTCTTAGAGCAAATTAAAATTACAGCAATGTAAGTCATTTATGCAAAATAAATCTGAGAATGTCCGCACTTGTAGAATGTCTGAATACAACTTCAAGAACATCTTAATAAGAACCAAAATATCAAATCAAAGCTACTTCCTTCTGCCTTGGATTTCAGCTCCTTTTAGGCAACCAACTCATCGCATCGTAACACTCACAACAAGCCGTGCCTGGCAACAATGGACACCCGCCAAACAATGTCCGCGGTATCAGATGACGAGGTTAGCCCGACGCCGCATGTTTATGGACACAATCTAATTTATTAGACGCCGGGCGCAGATTACGGCCTGCCTCCTTGCCTGCTTACCATCGTTTTGTTGTAGCGCTGTTTTATCTGCGATCGGATTCGCCAGTACAGTGTTCAAGGACCTTTTTTTGCGCGAAAGTGATTGCAGTTGCACGCGAAAGGGAAAATTGTGTGTTTCTATTAGTTGTCGCCGAGTTGACTTGGTTCAGGTAGGAGTTAACGGACGGGTTCATTGTTTAATAGTTTCGGAGTAAATGCAGTAAGGGGACTTACTAGGAAACTGGTAAACGTGAGTTAATTATAAGAAAGTGTAATGTGGTTTTTTAGGTAGTGATAGAATAGAAACCACTTGATATTTTCCCTGGACATAATTTGATGTCAAAATCAAACTCGTTCTGTGGTCTTTTAAATGCTTGAATTTCTTGATGTTTTTTTTTTTTTTCTTAATAAAACGTTGCCCCACACTAGGAATTTCTCCTGAATCGTGAGTGCGTTTACAAACATTTAAACTCACATACACAAACAGCCAGACCCGGAACAACTACCTGTAGGCCATACAAATATTTGTTCCGTGCGGGAATCGAACCCGCGACACGAAGCGCAGCAGTCAATCGCTCAGCCACTGCGCCAGCCGTGCCGCCAAATTATAGGTTGTACTTTCCTCAGCATACATCAATAATCGTTTTGGTAGAAATATCATACTACAACTTCAAAAGCCAACCATCACTGCTTTACCACAAGAAGCAAACGTATAGAGGAAACATGGTGCTATCTCGCACAAACCTGAGAAGGTTGTAATCAAACCAATAGGCAAATTGAATTCGACTTCGTACTATTGATCAATCCTATCTACCCAACCAATAACTTACTAATATAAATTCACAGCCGAATCGACATCCAATCAAAACAGACCAATAAATTACGACAACAGTACAGTCTCAATTCTAAAGTTAGTACGGACTTAATTCTAGGCAAACAGTTAGAACGAACCGGTATGAGGTACCAGGAGTCCATGACTATCGTAGGATTCGATAATTAATATGCTAATGCACAGCTTTGCCCACCCTTGCGTACGTGAGAAGCATGTTGGTAGATGCCAAAGAATATGTCATGTGATGTTTTTAAGCGGTATGCAACTAAACTGACAGATTTCTGATGCCTTGTTCCATGTATACTCTAAATTGAAACAATTGGTACATGATATCTTCTTAGACAGCATTAGATTTTTGTCATTGATTTCATAGCTCGCGATTAGAGGGAGACCTTGCACAGCAGTGGACTTTTTAGTTTTTTCCAGAAAAACAGTTTTGTCCCACCATTTGATTCTTCATCGTTCGTCCTACAGTTACAGTTCTTACCACTATTATAATTATAAATGTTCATCAAAAATTATATTAGTCCTAAGTTACGAAACGAAACTTTCATTGATTGTGTAATCCTTATTAAAATATCCTTTCATTTTGCATCTCTGCGACATCAACCAGATAGGCAACACAACTTCCTGACTGCACTCACATAGATCATACTTTAGATCTATGTGCACTGATTTGCGTGCGCGCACGCAGAAAAAACTTCATAATTTACGAGCTGTACGCTGACGTCTGACTGACAGACGATGTGTAGTGAGCCATGAGAAACGAACACACAACAGACACACAAACACTCCATGTTTTCTTAACATGGCGCATAATTGAAATCTAATAACAAGTGCGGAAACACGGAAATTGGTAATGATTGCTTTATGATTGTAAGATTATGATTTATAAATCTGTTTTCATCCGGAAGTGAATTAAGATTATGTGGCGCGCCTTTGATTGCTTGGTTGCAAGTTGGACCAGTTGCTAGTTGTTACAATAATAATTAGCGGCCCACTATAAATGACAAAACATTCACTAGAAAGTGTTGTCAATAGCCTGTAGCTTGCAATACAATTAAAACTGGGACCTTTGATTTTGAAACGTCGTTGCTTTACTTGCCTTTTTAACTGTTAGGGTCGATGTCCAAAGAAGGTTTAATCAGCCTATAGTGTTCTCAGTGCTGGAACTGAGCTTTTTCTGCAATAGAGGAAGAAGTCTGTACTTCACCACGCGGGCCTAGTGTGTATTAATGGATGTCAAATCCACATGTCTCGTTTGGTTCTTGTCTTATCAGTTTCCTCGCGACGTTTTCCTTCAAGTTTTAATATTAAGTACTGGCGATGTGCTGTAGACTGGTTGGAAGATACATTGAAGTTCTGGAATGAAGCCCACGGACGGGACGGAGGAATCTGGGAAGAGAACTGACTAGGTGAACAGACGATCTCAATAAAGTGGCCGGAAGAACCTGGATAGCCATGACACAAAACCGCCAAAAGTGGAGAGATTTGGAAGAGACCTACACTCAGCATTGTGTGGCATAAGGTTAAAGAAGTAGTGCACATGTCCCTGGGTTTGAACGCACTTACAACATGGGTATCGCAGTCGATACCCCTATGCCATCGTTGCACCGTTGCTCTGACCGTCAAGTAGGATCAGGTGCCCACAGCTATGAATTACTTGACCCATCTCCCCCACTACTTTGTAAAATGGAAATACAAGGCATTGACTATAATATAACCACATGAAATGAAAATTTGACGAAGCAGAAAATGTGTAAACAGACTACGGCTAGTAACTCAGTAACTTAACAATAATCAGTGATGTATCTTCATTCTTCAGTAACAAAATGGAATGTTGTCATGTTTTGTGAATCGTGACAAGCAGTCTTATCTTGTACCGACAGCTGATCATCGCCGTTGATACAAGTAATCCTATTTACATAGCATTTATAAATAGATCGCTTATGTAGAGCATTGGAGCAAGGTATACGCGGTAATTTATTAGTATGGGAACTGCCTTAGCTGGTTTGTGGAGTCCTGGATAAAGGATTATGTAAGAATCTAATGATAAGTTACAGTGATAACATTGATTTGATTTGACATTCCATCATAACGTTACTTTATGATATCAATATCTTTAAGTTTAATATATGTATGTATATAAGTATTTATTCTTATATATTTTAGTTATAAATATTTTCTAGTCTTTTTTTCTGTTATTGCACCTACTGTATATTGTCTCTGCATCACCCTAAGGTAGACTGGTAGAAAATGCCTATGGCATTAAGTCCGCCTTTGTACAGTTTTTTTACTTGTGCATAAAGTTTTAATAAATAAATAAATAAAATAAATATCACGGCTTTATTGCCCGAAGGAGTAGGCAGAGATTACCGATCGTACTGCCTCATTTTGCCAGTTATGTTTAAGTCATATATAATAATAATGAATGGCATGCCTATTGCCATCAACTGAGCATGAAACCAGACTCTGGGCTTTCCGGCTGAAACTGCTGATGGTAAAACCCAATAGCATATCAGTCCTACTAATATACTCCAGTTACGGTTTAGAGGCGGGCTTATAATAAACGGGTACGTATTCGAATATCTAAAACTAACATTTTGATAGCTACAATTCCTATACTCAAAATACACAGGCAGTTACTGAGAATGACTGGAGACTTTGTCCGAGCTATGAATCAAACGCAGGGCAAACCCACTAACCAACGAGGCATGAAGATAAAAAAATGCAGCAAACATTTAATTTCCTAAAGCAGTTGACTAAGCTGCATACGAAAGGCAGTCTTTAACCCTTCAATACATATGCTAATTACTTCGCAAGAATTATCAACACTTCAGAAATAATATCCACAATAACCTAATCGATTTAACTGCATATGAAACCGTTTAAAGTACACATAATACTTTCTTTATATTTCCAATTAATAGATATAGATATAAAATAATGATTAAATTCCGTCATTACTTTTTAATTGCTGGGTATGTGATTAGTAGGTTAAGTTTCTGATGGTGATCATAAAATAGATAAAGGACAGCGCACACTTATAAGCAGTAGTTAAAGTGAGGAGTGTGACTGCGGAGTTACGATGTCCTCCTGTCCTGTCCTGCTCCTTGTGCAACTCCACCTGTAGCTTGAGAGACCTGTCCGAAGCCACTACTATCGCCCACAAGGCAGGGTTCTGGTCGGAGCTCATTTAACTTTAATATGGGAATCATCGACGCGAAAAAGAAGTCTGGAGCTTCATAGAAAGAATCCACAATGAGTCGAGTTGAGGCGACCTCATGCTGTGCTTATAACTGTGCGTTAACCTTATGTCGACTTTTAATATTACATTTAAAGTTTTCTGCTAAACAGTGCTGCAGCTCGCACCTGACATCATTATACTATTTCAGTATGTTGTTTTAGTATTCCTAGAATATAGTATGGTAATAGGTACAGTGCTGCTTACACCTTTAACGATTAAAATAAAAAACTTTTAAGTCGGCGTAGAAGTAAAAAGTAAAGGAATAATGTTGCTCATAGTGTTCGAGTCACTAAAACTGATGATGGAAATAAAAATGTAGAAAATCGAGGTCTAGTTATTTTTTTAGGGATTACATAAAAGCCCGTACAGGTTGCAACAAAAAAAATGCCTATACAGAGTAGTACATCGACAATCGCTGTTTCCTACAAAAGTGTAGTTACCTACCTACAGTCAAAATGTACGGAACCACTGATTTTGTTTGAAATTACCTGAGTCTGACTCATATTTACTGACATTTTTAT
Source organism: Noctua janthina (assembly GCA_963576755.1). Lineage (NCBI taxonomy): Eukaryota > Metazoa > Arthropoda > Insecta > Lepidoptera > Noctuidae > Noctua > Noctua janthina. The sequence continues at coordinate 18,242,937 of OY755058.1, forward strand.
TAATCTCCTTCGGCAAACTGAGACTATTATACAATGTTCCCACTGCTGGGATACGGGTCTCCTTTCTAAGAGGGGCCGTGATCAGCTTCGGGGGGCTCCCGAAGCTAATCACGGCCCGGTGCTGGTCGGTGGATGTCACGCCAGCCGGCTGTTTTATGAACTGAAAGGGTTCCATGCGCCTAACGTCTGCCGAAAACCCTTATGTCACCCTCTTAGTTTTAGTTGGGTTTAACTTTAGTAGGTTAGGTCATGTCTAGTTAGATTATGTGTACTTTTAAATTAAAACGTGTTTAGAATCAAAGCTTTTTGTTGAGAAACCACGGCATCAGGAGCTTAACATTTTCGATTCCCGAACTTGCCTCACGATGTTGCTGTCACCGTTTGAAGAGTAGTAGTGATTAATTAATTTAACAATATTGTGCATGACCAGTTAAATACAGTTTTACCTTCTGAGACACGCAAACTGTAGTTTAAAATTAAATATTGTGAACTACCGATCAAAAGTAAACCTGAACTACAGGATTTCGTTTATTGCTTGAATTTTCATTTTTATTTTCACTTTTCCGTGTTGGGCACTTGCGATGGTGGTTATGGTGAGCCATTCATTTTAATGGATAGCGCACGTAAAAACGTGTAAGTTGCATATTTTTATGAAGATTATTTATGGCAGAGGTTTTATGCCATGTAGAACAACTATTTTATTGTTTCACATTCGTGAAAACAGACTGATTCCATAAGCATAATATGCATATTCAGCCCATGCTCACAATGCTGGGAGACAACTTTCTTCTCTCTGAAAGGGAGTGGCCCGTCCTCTAGCATTTGAGCTCAGTGCGAGTTAGTGGATGTCACAAGCCTTCGAATTCTTCGGTTCTAGGACATGCCGGTTGCAAAGGCTTAGTGAGTGCGCACCGCAATTCAGGTGGAAGTTTCAAATAATAAAATTAATCTTTTATATCTCTTAATCTTCCAATTTCAAGAAAGGACATAATATTCAAAGTTCAGTGTATTCAAATGTTAAAAAAGCCCTCAACAAAACAGCAAACATTACAATAAAATAATAAAACACTTAGTCGGTGTGTCCGCTATGTAAATTGCGCTAACTGACGATATGACCTTTTACACTTCCATAATTAGTAGCTGCTGTAAAATTAATGTCATTTCAGATGTCTTGATATAACACATTCCTCAGTTTATTTAATTATCAAAAGATTATTAAGTAACAGCTTTTGCAAGCTGCTTCGAGTGCACGAAGGACGAGAATCATGTCACCAGAGCGTACTACCGGGATAAAAATTACTGTATCCTATTTCTTAACATAACATATTAGATGCCTAGCCTTTTCCCAACTATATTGGGGTCGGCTTCCAGTCTAACCGGATGCAGCTGAATACCAGTATTTTACATGGACTGCCTATCTGACCTCCACAACCCAGTTAGTACTGGGTAATACGATACCCCTTGGTAAGACTGGTTGTCAGACTTTTTGGGCCACTGACTGCCTAACGACTGTCAAAGATCTACAAATGACAGCCGGGACCAACGGCTTAACGTGCTTTCCGAGGCACGGAGGAAACTCGGTATGTAATGGGCGGTCACCCATCCACAGACCAACCTAGGCAAGCACGGCTTAACCTAAAGATCGACCCGAGCGGCTGTTATTATTTAGCCACGAGCTTCTCTTTTTTCTTAACATAATAATAGTTTTATAAATATTTGTTCAAGATATACTTGTGTGCAAAATTTCATCGAAATCTGCTCAGCCATGTATTAAAGTGGACAAAGCAAAATTAGTATGTAAGGATCGTAGCAGAAGGTGTTTTGTAGTCTCTGCCTATCCCCATGGAAAAAATATGCGAGTTTATGTATGAAAGGTCGCAGACAAAAAGACAGACAGAGTTACTTCAGCATTTATACTATTAGTACAGATAAGGACTAACTACGCCATACATAGTACAAAATTATGTTTAAATTAATTAAAATGAAAAATAATTATGAGAAACTATAAAGATGGAAGATAGTGACTTTATAATACGACTGATTATTTTGATTTGTGTTTATAAACAGTACTAATTGCTACTGTTAATGGTAAATATACAGAAGTCGTCATCTTGATCATACTCAACAAGGGAAGGTAAGACTTATGAAAACAGTTAGTATTTTTGTAAAGTTTTATGTACTTATAAAGCTTGTCACTTTTCGTTTCTTTTGTACAAGAATGTACTAAGTGTGCGGTTTCGTTACGATTGTTTTTTACGGTTCACAATGTCAATTATTACCCAATCTTTTCAATTTACGACTAGTTTTATATATATTTGGTCAGACCAGATTACTGCTTAATATCGCGTCTTACCTGTCCTGTTGTCTGCACGTTACAGGAACTGTCGGAGGCTACTAAAGGTGCCAGCAAACTCGTCGCCAAATGCTGGGCCAAATCAATTTAGATTGTCATTCACATGCTGAGAAGAGACCGATTACAATATAATTATGTTTGATTCCCAATCACCTATCCTATTAGTGTATGATTCATCATCACAAAGATTCAAAAAATGTCCAATATGTAATGAAAGTGCAATCAAATATTAGTCGAACAAAGGCACCTGTCTTCGCAAATAACATTAAAAAAAAATTGTGCAAAACTGAATAAGACAGCATTACAGTCAACCCCAACTCAACTAAGTTAGCAAAACGCAATGAAGAAAGACAGCAACCACATTTAACGTCGAAACTAATTTCTTCATTACTGTAAACCAACGTTTAGCAACTACTTACAAACAATTAACTTCTCAAAGTCAACACATAGACATGCCCTAGGACCTAGGTATAATAGTTTTGCTTGCAACTAACTGGGACATTTACTGCAAACGACATGAACAATTTTATTCCGCAAAATTAAACCAAACAAAATACTATCAGCATTTTAGAATTCCCCGATGGACGTTATCGGCAGGCGTCAATTCGGGGTGCCGTCATTTTGACAGTGCGGAGTCATACCATATTGGTGCAGAAGGGAAACTCCATACTATACAAGAGTATTGCACTGAATGGGGCCAAAATATCGCAATCGATCTGGGAATGGAACTGTTCTGTGTCTGTATTTGGTTATGACTGGTTACAACTGGTTTCAAGTCTTTTTTTAGGAATATTTGGACTATCCTAAGAAGCTAATAATGCCCAAGACGTTACCTCAGAAGTGAATATAAGCCTGCTTTTCCTTGTAAAGTAGTGCAGTGTAATTACTAAACTTTACATAGAATGCGACTGAATGCATAAGCCTGGTCGGTGTGGCACCGCTTTAGAGAGGGTAATGTCCACCATCCACCAGTGGCCTGTTTTTTGGCATGATGATGGCATAGAATGATTTATTAAGATTTATCAGTTGGGAAAAGTCTGAAACTAGTAGAGGTAGAGAAAACTCGTAGCCACGAATTCAAAGATCGCAATGCATTAATGATACTGCCTGCCGCAATAACAACAATTTGTGCAAAAAACCCTTTTTTTTAACCTGGATTTGCCAGCAAAACTGCTACTTTGCTCGTTTAACCCTTTCATAGCAAAAGTGGTCCTTCTGTTCACCATTTCCTAGTTAACCCGTCAAAATCGTCTGACGGGCGCCAGTCAAGCGGCGTTCGTTCTAAATTTATATAAAGCGATCGACAGTGACGCGATATGGCAACGTGACGACTGCGGGACGTCTCGTGACGGGAGCGTGACGAGCGCGGTTGTGACGTTGACGACTGTATGCAACGTGAATTTGAGGGGATTTGTCTGCTGTTACGTCATGATTTTTTTGGAACGATGTTATAATATTTTTAGAAGAATTTTTGAGGTTTTAGTCGACAACAATATTTTTAGTGCTGTTAACCCATTGAACAGTGTAATCCACTGCTACTGTTAATGCAATGACGATTAAAAGCCAAGTAATGTTTGATGTTTTCCTGCAAGATTTTATACGCGAAGGTGCCTTTAATGAATGGTCTGAAAACCTTCTATGAGCATTGGACAAACATGGTGTTCAAAGATCGCATCATCTTCGTATAAGTTGTAGTTACGAAATTCAAAATATTTTCACACCCGAGCCTTCGAAGATCATCTTCCTGCCTTTTCCCAACTATGTTTTGGACAGCTTATAGTCTAACCGGATGCAGCGGAATACCAGTATTTTACATGGAGTGACTGCCTATCTGACCTCTACAACCCAGTTAGTACTACGCAATACGATACCCTTCGAAGGACTGGTTGCCAGACTTTCGGGCCAGTGACTACCGGCTACACATGACAGCCGGACCAACAGCTTAACATTCATTCCGAAGCACGAAGGAAACTCGGTATGTAATGGGTGGTGCAAGGCTTAACTTAAAGATCGATATTTAGTCACGAGCTCCTCCTTTGCAGATCAATAAGCCCTTTATTGATCACCATTATCTTCTCATATAGCAATTAATGTAACTGTTCGACAGTAGAACGGGTTCGTATACTACGTTATTGGAAGACAGAGCAACCTCTCACTGCGTGCACATTTGCACAATAGTAGTTATGCATGACATTTACATACAATACTGTTTGCTGTTTGCTACAGGTTGATTTGCAGGATCCGATGCCTTATAGGAAAAAAATGTGGGTACTTTTAGAAGCTTGAATTTATCAAGTCTCAAGTGAATAAGTTATTTCAAGGCAAGTGAGCGCAGTGGTATCGGCGGCGTCTTACAAGCCGCAGGTACTGAGTTCAAACTCAACCAGGAGCGTCACTTTGTGGAAATAATATCAAGATCACTGCTCTCAGAACGGTGAAGGAAAACATCGTAAAAACCGACATATCTTAGAGTAAAAAAATCTAAGATTGTGGCTTCCACAAACCCGTACTAAGAAGAAACAGAGACTAGGCCTGTGTCCCAACAGTAGAATGGTTAAAGACTAATTACTATGCTAAATCAATAAGTTACTTCAAGGTACACCATGGCACCATGGCATCACCATCGTCTACCAAAACATGAGTTGCCATAAAGCATATAGCTGGTTCAGACAAAGGTTCTTCAAAGTTTTCAGTAACTTTAATAGCAACACAGCGGCCTAGTTTCATAAAACTATCTATTTAATTAAATCTATTGTCAAATTTCGTTGCAATAAGATTGGTTGCCTTTGTTCTGATCAACCAATCACAATAGTTAGCAGTAGATTAACTGATTAGATTAGGAACTTAATTTAGAATCTGAAGCCGTAGAATGCAGTCACTATTACCGAAATCAGATAGGGATGGCACCATTAATAAAGTTATTTTATTGATGATCTTCAACAAATGTGCATGAATAGCACCTGCTGTTGACATACCCAAGTTCAAGCGTTTTAAGAGAATCTAAACAAAGTGTCATTTTATCAATGATGATTGAAAAGTCGAAAAAGTATTGGATTGACATAAGCCAACAAAACTCTTGTACCAATCCTGTTGATAGTCGCTGAAGAAATACGAAACGCCTTGATAACGACTGCCTCTTAGCTAAGCCCTCGGTTCACCTCCTCTGTAAATAAAGAATATCCTTCGAACGCCACCTCACCATAAAAGCAGGTACTTACTAAACAATGTCATCAGAAACGCCATTGATACCGCATCATGGTGTTCGCAGGGTCCCACAGGGGGGTGTAGAGGTAAAAGAGGGGGGTAAGGCTGCGAGCCTTAAGTGAATGCGAGCAAAACGAGGGGGCGACACTGTGTTGATGCTGATTTACGCGCTGGCCCGCGTGCTCTACTGGCCCGACTGACCGCTCAACAGCGATAGAGTCGTGTTAGAACTAAAAAACTTTGTAATTTTTGGGAGTAGTTAGTGTTTTAGAGTATGAGTACCATTGAAGAGACAATATTGATCATCAGGTACAATTAATAATTAAAGTAAATTATATGCATCTAAGGTCTGTGAATAATTATATATATAATCATTATGGGTGTTGGAGTGATCAACAATAAACCATTTAAGTTATTTCGCATTTGCTGCCATGATCATTAGATTACTTATAAGTTTTTTTTGTGTAATTTTCAGGAGAGAATTAAAGAAGAAAACATATTGCGCTAACACCAAGTAGGTAGCATAGCACAGGCAGGCAGGAGAATTCATTCACTCATTAAAAACACCGATTTAATTAGGTTTGCAAGATAAGATCCGTATAACTTGCTACGTAATAAAATCAAACACATAACTGAAGTGGCACTGATGCGTCAAATGAATGTCGTCTAGGTACTTGGAAACTGCTAATTACCAATTAAAACTATTTACATCTTTATTATAAGGTTACTCAGAAACGTAGAATTAAATAGGTATTAATTGTATAGAACTTATTATATCGGTTCATTAAATATCTCAGTTAATACCTACAGTGCTGTAAGTTAGGCTAACTGATGTTTAATATAGACTAGTTTTGTTATTACTATTACTCGTGATATAAAATCGCCTAGTTGCACCACTTCAAACTTAAAAATAATTAAGAGGAAAAGGTTTAACTTTTTTTTTTTAAAGGTTACCTGTCTAGACAATGTTTAAAAATGCAAGTAATTTGTGATCTGGTTCGATTCTGATGTACGCCACAGGCAACAAACTCACATAATATCAACGGGGGTTTACTTTTAAAATTTAGTAGGGCAGTGCCTCTTCTATAGAGATCTTTGCAGGATATAGAAAAATCAAGACCTTTACTTAAATTATCTTAGTGAAATTAAAGAAGTCAAAAAAATCTACACCTCATCGACTCCACAGATTTCCCTGTGCCATTATTTGAGACAGGATCGCGAGCTGCAGATAGCGCGGCGGCAGACATTTTTTGCATCTTTTTTCGTCTGTCTGTTTTTGTTTTGTGTCCACATGCGCTAATACTGAGACGATCGGCTGACTCGCCCATACAACTGCTATTTTTACTTTTTATCCTCTAATTAACAAGAAAATAGCATAAACAGTAACTAGAATGTATGCTTTATTGGAGTTCGTAACGAAATCTGACACCGTTGATTATTTTTACCTGAGGCATCTGCTGATAGCAGGTGTTTGGTCGTCCATCTGTTTAGATACCACTATTTTATACGTCAATGTATCGTTGATGCTCACGGATAAAACTCTTTCACAAAACGAATAATTATTCACCATGCCAATACAAAATTATACACTTGTTTGGAGAATATAACAACCGAATAAAGTCGTCGCACAAAACCCAGCCTGACAAACAAATAATTCTCAAAGGATTATTGACTAAAGAAGCAACAAAATTGAACGCGATAATAGCATCGAGTTGTAATTTTCATAAACAATTTTATACAAACGGCTCCCTGTTGAGTGAACTAACAAATATGACTCGCTAATTATTTTGCTCAACATTACCTCGCGACACTAAGTAGACACCGGGCCGCGATACGGGGCTCACACTGCTCACCTGCTCATTACGGAATTTCAGCGAGCGATGCGCGTGCGCACGCATGCCCACGTTCCAATTTTAAAATTTTAAACGCATTTCGTCGCTATCTGTCATCGGGAACGGACGCAGCGACTGTATTGGTCCGCGGAGGGATCGATTAAATCTGCCACAGTGCGGTGGCCATTAAAATAAAGTGTCCCTTAATAGTTCCCGATAATGCTGAAATTGAAGAATTTTATTTTTATTTTCACTTACAGCTGTACCCGATAAGGAACGTGTTATCTTTTGAAATATCATAATTTGCATACGTTGCTAATGTTGAAAGAAAATTAATCGTCTGCCTTATTGAGCATTAAGTATTCGGTTTCGGTTATAGAATATCGATAAATAACGTATGTATGTCTGTACATAGTAAACACGCGATATTTCAACCAACATCGTAATAACGGGTAAGGGCCCCGCGGTATGCAATAATTGCAACAGATCTCGACGAAATTACTATTTACTTTATTCATATTATATTACCGATGATAACCCGATGGTTTAGGATATCTTGAGGGAAGTAATTACCGTGAGTTAACTCGAAATCAAGTTTAATAATTACCACGAACGTGTAAGATGTGGAATTTATCATGTAGCGGTCAAAGGTCATGTTCAATGGAACGTAAATACACGCTCGTACATTGAATACTTGGCATTCAACTTATTGACTGATATTACACGCTTAACATCGCTTTACATAGCGTAGCTGCGGCTGCAGGGCAGGTCGCGTGACCATTCACATGTTTTAAATTTCTTGTTCTTCCATCGCTTTAATTTCTTAAATCTGTCGACAAGTTCAATGTTCCCGATAAGTTCCGCATACATAGACTCACGTAAAAGCAGCAGTGGGTCCCTCAAAGGGCGTATAATGGGCCGGTAATAGGCCAAAACGGGCACAACGCGTGTAAGGCTGGTTAAAGGCCACTTACTACAGCAGCTAATTAGAACTAACGCACACGTTTACTGCTAAGTTTTAGCTTAATGTGGTACTAACGTTTGAGTGGATGCGTGGATGGAAATGTATTTTTTTTGATATTTGTTTTCAGGAACTGTCGAGACGGTTAGAATGCTGAAGCTGCTGGCAGAAATTGTTTAGACACAACACACAGAAACGAGGTACTACGATGGATTGGTAAAGATACCACTCAAGAGGGCTAGGTTTTAAAAAAGCCATGATATATATCTTAGTGCGACCACACTAGGATGAAAAAGACGACAATGCTGGGCAACGACAAAAACAGTTACATTGATGATGTGTACTGTATCTGATACATTGAATTATACTCACAATAAAGTTTAGCAACACCATTTTTCACGATAGATTCAATAACTAATTGTCTATGCCTACTAATAAAACAGCCATTCTATCTAATAACAATAGTTGGCACTCAACCCAAAGGTCCTTGCTTATGAGCACTTACACTTGGCGCATAAGGGTGGTATTGGCCTTGACCATGGCGTTATAGAACGTGGCCCTAGGCATATTTCATGGCAACAAGCGTCATAACATAAAGTTATTATTGAACTTGACATTACACTAGACTGGAGATAAGAATTATGGCATGCACTCTGAATCTGAATTTGTTCCGGACACTTCGCAATAGAATAAAACAAAAAATACTTTTAAACGCATCGAGATGTCACGCAAAAGAATAAGTAGGCTTGATTACTCTATCAATTGTTACAACATGGAAAAATGACATTTCCCAAACGAATCTCTGCTGATACGATAAGGCTCTCTTAGTCCAAAACTTGTAGGCTCGATCGTTCTTCCAAGTATTGGACAAAACCCAGGTACTCCCTGATACAAAACAGCCAGACTCAATACCAACTTTACTTACTAGAGCGAGAAATAAAGAATTAGCAATTGAAGACTTCTTCCTTAAATTACCTCTCTTTTATGAGCATAGAATGCGCAAGAGTGCTACATGAAAATAACACCAAGATTACCTGTTATTTTTATGCTAGAAGTGACAGCTCAAAACACCATTCTATCACATCAACTCGACATATCACGTTTGCTAGATTCTTCAACAATATCTAGACATCGGATTCTCACATTGATTGATTTGGTGATTGACAGTTGACAGTATCTAGGTGAGTGATGCTCATATGATGCGTCGAGATAAGTGAACGGGCGAATACTCTGGTACTGATAGTGAATGCATTGGAATATTAACGCGTTTTTTTTTTTTACTATTTGCTGTTTTTTGTTTGGCCACTTTCATTTTTTTTTTTTGATGATTACTAGGAATGTTTGTCCCAGCATTAATATGAGTTCACCAACCTGTATTGGGCCCGCGTGGTGGTGGACTCCGGCCCAACCCTCTCACATAGAGGAAGCAAGTGTCCCCCCAGCAGGTGGGAACATTACAGGCTGATTATGCTATGGGATTTTTGATTGTCATTTTTTTTTTCTTTCTTATTCAGCTAGCAATGTGTGTTAGGAGTATTCATGTTAATCACCTTACAAATACCTATAACTACTCACCACCTCTAACTCGCAAGATCAGACCCTAATGCTCAATTTTATTATGGACATTCAAAGGCATGTGATGATGTTAATTTACAGAAATAGTTAAAGTTGAAAGGGAGAGCGATCGTACTATAAATAAAATAATACTGTAAAACGTAGGTGTGTGTGTAAGTTAGCACTTAAACCGAGCTAATGATTATTAATGACGTGATATAGGCTTAATTTACTAAATACGCAATGTTTTTATTGCCATTTTTATAGTAATTACCTTTTTACTTGTAACCCACTAATGTGAGCGAGCTTAAGTGTAGTGCATTACATTATTTGTGTGTGTCGTTTATATAGTCATGCACACTATCGTAGAGGATATTGGATGGATTGGATGGATTCACAGAAGTTGTTTTGTAGACAACATGATTTTTAAAACGGTTCATAGAAATGAAACTCTGATTTATTGTTTTAAATTTAAGTACCTATATTGAAAGTCTGCACTTCCCACATCGGAATCCATTAAAAGTCCCGATGTAGCGAAATGTACCGAGTAGTACCTAATGATGGTAGGTTTTTCAGCAATATAAATATTATTTGTTAGATAACTGACCATCAGTACAGATGATCGGTATCGGATTAGAAGTGAATGTTCGTAGGTCTCTAATGTTTTCTTTTATGAATGTGACTTGTATGGTGTACGTTTTTTTTTTTGTTTTGGGGAAAAACCTTCAAAAGGCGACCGGTCTTTTGCGAATAAAACCACCCCGGTGGTGATCATCCTCACATGAGAGGAGGCATCGTTTCCTCCTAAAATACCTGTCCGGAGCCCCCTCTGTGCAATGCCTTTTAAGGCACATCCCTGGGTTGTATGGTGTAACAACGTAATAAAGAATATTCTATTCTAATATGTAGTAATATAATGACTGAGTATTTTCGGAGGTGAAAGTTTTATATAAAAAACAGTTTTGTGTAGATTGTGGAGTTTAAATGCAAAAAAACTTGCATATTATATGGACGTCAGTCACCTTTGTCATAACTTCAACTGATAAACAATTTGTCATTTATATTGGAGGGATGAAAGACTTTTACGAATAACCAATAACATGAAGACGGCTTTTAAAAATAAAACGTATTATCTCCATTACATGCTTTAAAGTATGTTATAAAAGAAATAAGACTTTAATATTTCTAATTAACTACTGGCCGGCAAGTTAAAGCTACCAGCAACAACCTATTAAAATAAATGTTGCCATGTGGAAAAAACTATCGTGCAAAATATGACAGACGGCTGTACTCAGCGTATGTTATAGTATTACTGTAAGTTCATTTGGTGGCGATAACATAGGAAATTTACGACTTCCCTTCAGTGGAGTATGGGGGTTGCCAGACGGAGTAGGCTTTTGGGTAAATTATTGTAATATGACGCGACCTTGGCTGCTCAGGCTGGTACCAACCAGAATAGAGGGCCTTGAACGAGCCTCGTCTGAGCCCCGTCAATTAGCTACTATTTGATACGTGAGTTACTGCTATAGGGTTAACTTTGAAAGATAATTGTTGGTTGGAAGGAAATTGCAAACTTTGTCACTTTGTATGAAATCGATACTGGGTTAACTAATGTTTGACGTAGGTAATCTTATTTTCTAATTGTAAATTCATAAACCATTTGCATACGGTACAATGAAGGTAAATGGGCTGTAATTTATTCTCTACTATTCACTTAGAACGTAAATTTTCCTCCTTATTTAAACTTGAAGTTATGGTCAATCCCAAAAATTACTGAAATAAAATTCAGAATATTACATTTTTACGACAAACTATTTTAATAAACACCGGTACTCTACGACCTTCTCGAATCTCACAAGTTTGGCTTGCTCATAAAAATTGCAACGAGCTCACAACTAACTGAACTAACGTGCCGAAATGAACCAAACAAAAACACAGCTCATGCCAATTCATTAAAACTTTCCCGCTGATGACCTCCGTCGCAACACCTACTATTTATACCGGGATGGTAGAATTTTCTCCCGACTGGCAACACTAACGGCGCGACAACGAGCCAAAGTTAGATTGCAAGAGGCCATAACCCCGCTTCTCCACTTCAATCTCCCCTACAAGATGAGAGGTGTTTGCGAGATGTCGGCTAGAATTTTTTTCTTGACGCGGATAATCTAATTTGGGTAGTAAATGTTTTTATTAATAAATAAGGCGGGGATGAAAGGCGACGTGGTGTCTTGAATGTGTAAGATAAAGGAAGATTCGCGTAAACTTCGCGGAAACTTTGGAATGGACAAATTAATTCTTAAGTAATTTTGAAACTGAGATCCTTACTGCTTTGCGTCATCGATAACTTTGAGACCTAAAGGAGCCACAGTAATGGCCTTTTGGCCCTTGTTATGACTTAGATGGCAATGACATCGTTCTGTAGCATCAGAACTAAGCTTCAATGAATTAGTATCACGGAGTATTTGCTAATCAATAAGAGTAAGTTTAGGATTTTTCTACCGAGAGCTCACGTCATTCTTACATAGAAGTGTTCAATATGGTTGTTTTTTTTTCTGCAAAGACTGGATAAACTGGGCATTCAGACACCATGCAGAAAATTTACTACAAGCCATCTATTGTCTTACAGCTTGTGCCGATACGAATGGAGTAAGTACTGAATTATCAACAACTAGGTACCTTAATCAACTCCTGCCATGTAGGACGATAATCCAGGAAATTCGACAGTATAAACAGAAAACATGCATATTTTATCTGACAGAACATGAATAGCTGTCGTTTCTTTAACCTCAAGTTTATAAAGGCAAATAAGGTATATAGGTACTTACCTATATCTAGTAATCTACGAAACTTTCTCACGAGATCTCTATACTGATTTATTAATGGCCAGCATCAAAAGTTGGTATCGTACTGGATACGTTGTATCGAGACGTGTACATCGCGACGTGTACCGACAGCCCGACGTGTTCGCAATGCTATTCCACTGGACAAGTTTAGGGGCTAGCTTAAAGATAAGAATGGGCCTTAAATCTGCAGGTGTTTCGGTTTCGTGTCCATATGTTGGTTTTATGTTGTGGTGTTTAGATTTCAACTGATGAGTCAGTTCTAAATTGTGTCGGCACAGAACTGAGCCACTAGTTTGGCGCTTTCGGTATCGTCCACCAGTTCCTGTAACGAATCAATAACAGGACACGCAAGATACGATATTAAGTACCACATCGTTTGTGGAACCGTACCACATTTACACTTCAGGGCAGAGTCATCCATGAATCTCCACCTGACCAGGTTTTCCTTGCTTCGCCAACGCAGTAGTCCGCTAGACATGAGGGGAAGCACCCCTTTTTGAAGAGACTAGGCGCCGTAAAAGACTGTTGCGAGTGTGCACCTTCTGCTTGAACAAGTTTAAGGCTCTGGTTACTGCAAGACTTGACGGGTCTGAAACCATATTGCTCTGGGATTAATTTCGGATCAATAACGCTCGTCAGGCAGTTTAGCAGCAGTCTCGAAAAGCTTGTATGTATGGCACAGTAGAGAGATTGGATGGTACTTTTTTGGGTCATCTGCTGCTTTACCTGGTTTTGGTATTGTTATGATCTCAGACTTTCTCCAGAGGCGGGGGAGAGGGGTACTGAGGCTGACTACAGACGTTTGTTGTAACAACCACGATACAGCAACGCTGCAACGGGTTATGTAGGTAACTAGCAGACCTTAATAAATTGATGTAATTTAATCACCACACAATCATGTTTAAAGCAGAATGGTAAAAAGCAGATTTTTTTCTACTTACTACAACCTTTTTTATTTTCACGAAAACTTCATCATCTTTCTGCCCTTAGCATAATCAGCCTATTAATGTTTCCACTGCTGGGACGCAGGCCTCCTCTCTATGAGAGGGAATGGGCTATAATCCACCACGCGGGCCCAGTGCAGGTTGGTAGATGTCACATGTCTTCGAATTTTTGGTTCTAGGACATGCCGGTTTCCTCACGATGTTTTCCTTCACCGTTTTGAGAGCAGTGGTGATGAAATAACTTACACAAAGTAATGCGCCTGGCTGGGTTCGAACCCACGACTTACTGCGCGTAAGTCGGGATCTCCACCACTGGGCCACCGCTGCTCTCATTTCTCTTCCTGCCCTTGCCCCATCTTAATTAAATTTTCACGAAAACTCACAGAAAATAATAAATATGTAAATATCATTGATTAATGAATTCAAGAATAAGTTTAATCAAATAATATTAAAATATACGCAATGATAAATAAACGGTAGAAGTAGCAAGCAAACCGTCTCTCTGTAATTTTATTATCTTCTACAAAGTACTACAACTACGTTTCGATACTATTAGCGCCATCTAGTACTACGGAAAGGAACTAACAGTTATGTTAGGGACGAAAATATTAGTTATGAAGGTAGTTTGATTTACGAATAACTATGAATTGAATAAACATATAATAATACTTGTTGACAAAAAACGAAAACAGTTTGTTTTTTAACAAACAGGATTCCTGAAAAAATGTTCACTCTTTTAGGAAAACAAAATACATCTAAAACCATACTAATTAAATATTGACTAAAAACTAGACAACCAAAATTATGCAGGTACCAGTGATTGACCCTGGGGGTCCCTCGAACAAAAGAAAAAAATCATGATCATTCTTGTAGGCAAAAATCTGCAAGCATATTTTTATTTATTCATGTTTAATTAAGCGAATCGTGGCTGGATGGCCATTGTCCGACTTACCTGCTCGATTTAAATCGCCCGCAACCGGTTACCGGCCCGTCAACCGACTTTTATTTTCAACAAAATTTATTTACCAAAATATCACGACACGAATCATTCATCACATAAGGAATACCCTAAAAATATCATCTTCTACAATATCCTGCACACTTCTCTTCACTTTAACACAATGTTTTTAATAGTTACCAAAAAATTTTTTATTTACGTCTTTTAACAACAACACAACCAGCCATCTTGTTTTTGTCAGACATTCTTAATTATCGTGATATATGGAAGAGGTATACCTACATACAGCCTAGTTCAAGTTTCGTTCATTCCGTTTCGATTACATTTCGCATCGGCGACGTTCGGAATTTGAATTCGCGCCGCGCGTACTTATCATAGAGCGCGGGCCGCGCGTCTGCTGCCGAAGCTAACGTTGTCCGTCAAACACCGGGGGCGGGCCAAAGGGACGGGCCTCGGAATATATTCGGCTAACTTCGGAGCGCACTTCTCACTCTGTAGATTGCGAAGTGAGCTGAGTCACAAACAGACAATACGCTCACGTACTGTTGTTTTATTTCGTGTTTCTGGAAAAATAAAGACTGGTAAGTGGTTTTCTTATCATATTTTAGTGTTAAATATGTCTGTGCTTAGTATTAAGAACTTTCAGTGAGTAATAACAAGATATGGCGACAAACAAGATTGTGTTATTGTTCATCTAGCGTCTGTACTTTTCAAGTGTTTTTGACAAACTTCACAACCGTGTTTTACGACACCAAAACTTGAATGATACTTAGAAAAATAGCCTGGCTCATGGTTAGAACTTAAAGCTGCTTGTAAAGGGCATTTTAATAAGTTGCATTGAAAAATATTTAACATAACCTCAAAGTGACATTTGCATTTACTCTACTTCTCAATAGATGGCGTGGGGTGCGGAGGGAGGAGCTTGCTAACTGCCACACTAGCTTGGACGTATGTCATTTGCGATAATTGAAGGTTAGTTCAGTATTGTCGAAAATTTTAGATAAGCGTTGTTTATTTTATGATCACCCCCGTTCACCCCCTTTGGGTTGTAAATATGGGGTTCCGGATTGGCAGGCAAGTATTTTTAATCCCTCTATTTACTGGTTATAATATATTGTTAGATAAGTTTTTTTGTTTTAATGAAATAGAGTCGGCGCTATAACTTTTGCGTTTATTTTTATCATAAAATATATTTGTATCTACAGAATAAGTATAATGTTGGCATTTATTGCTCTTATCATATTTTGCTTGAGCAATAGTTAATAAGAAAATAATTTACTAGAAGAATATTGACTTGAATTTATGACTTTGGTGCATTTTTCTAAAAAAGAAGAAACTTTGTAGTACATTTCACTTGTTCTTGTCAGCTATGAGACGTCGAGAGTGCGTACAACGTTGATCCACTGCGTCTTTGTAGCGTCGTCAGAGAAAAATAAGTTATAAAAATGTATGACGCTTCTTTATTGTAAAAAGTGTTAAATATATAGTGTCTTCATAATAAATTACTTGATCTATAATAACTGGTTTCTTTACTAGTTTATTTTTTGTTGAAATTATTCAAATTAAGTATGCAAGTCAGTCTTACTAGGTTTCAGACTGTGATGTATGCCATTTTTGATCTCATTTATTATATCCTGAACGTCTTAATTAACATAAAACCAACTCTCTCTCTTCTAAACTTCTTTTGTCATTGAGAGGTCACATGTCAGCAGTCCCACAGGTAGACCTGAACATCTTGATACCGAATAACCAAAAATAGAAATTATTATACTACTTAAACAAAAAACTGTCGGTGCCTTGCGGACCGTCCAAGGCGTTGTTGGGGGCCGTCTCTTGACAGATTTATGGCGTGCGTGGCTGTTACTCGTACGCACTCTGTCCCCCCTCCACCCCCCTCGCCTGCACCCCGCGCCCTTTGCGACCCGCACGCCATCCCCTTCTCACGAAAATTAAATCGTTCCATATTTGAAATTCTTTTAAATCCCACACCGATTGAATTTTTGTTCCTTTTTTTTAAGATTTTTGATATCTTTTTATTTATGACACCTGAGTTTTGTTGGTGACTGTCCACTGACGTAGAGACCTTTTCCAACATATTTATTACAAAATGTCGAAAACATATTTGTAAAAAAAAAATTAAAACTATTCATTCCATAATGATAGAGATGGATTGAGCACTCTTTTTAAAATAGATTATAACCATCTGTTACAGTTTTTTCAGATAGTTCGTTCATACTTCATAATACAGGATCTTTAAAAAATCTAGTCCTAAGGTAATCCTTAAATGTTTTTCACATTTTTCGAACCTGTCTTTACTAGTACTTAGTAAGTAATCCAGTAACCTTAAAACGATCACTTCACATCCTTTTAAAAGCAAAAATCCCTAACAAGATTTATGACGAACCGATCCGACTTTCTTTCACGAAAAAAAGCCACCACTTTTTTGTAATGAAAGCAAAAACTTAAAATTTACGATCGTCACAAACAATGATAGTAATGCATCACTCGTCATAATGGACAGATTACGTCTGTCTGTACTGGACAGATTTACGAGTTGTTGCATAATAGCTAACTGTTCATGGACAAAAAAACGTTGCATTCATTCAAAGATTCATAGAAACGGTTTTAGTAATTATAATTTGAAATTAGAATTTAAGCAACGGTTTTTATTTGAAATTAGAATTTGATTAAGCGGCCAGTTTTAAGTTATGTGCATTAAAAATGCTTTCTAACATTTGCCTAAGTAAGGCAAAAGTAGGAGCTCGTGGCTAAATAATAACAGCCGCTGTGGTCGATCTTAAGGTTAAGCCGCGCTTGCCTAGGTTGGTATGTGGATGGGTGACAGCCCCTTACATACCGAGTTTCCTCCGTGCCTCAGAAATCACGTTAAGCCGTTGGTGCCGGCTGTCATTTGTAGATCATTGACAGTCGTTACAGGTAGTCAGTGGCCCGAAAGTCTGACAACCAGTCTTACCAAGGGGTATCGTATTACCCAGTAGGTACTAACTGGGTTGTGGAGATCATAGGCAGTCGCTCCATGTAAAACACTGGTAGACTGGAAGCCGACCCCAACATAGTTGGGAAAAGGCTAGGCAGATGATGACTTAGGCAAAAGTAACGTTATCGTCAAAATATTTAACCGTAGCCTGTGTATTTAATTAAAAGTGGTCCATGGTCACAGGTCACACTATCATCGCCACTTCTAACGGTATATCTATCATGTTTACTATTTATTTTGAGTTCCCGATATTACGGCACTGTTGCAAGCACCATGGTCACGGATAAACTCGGGAACTCAAAATAAATAGTAAACATGGCAAATATCCCATTTTAGTATTAATGTTAGTAAAGTTAAAACGTTTCGATTTTTCATAAAAAAATCGTCAAAGATGTCAAGGGTTTTCCCAACGGACATGGCGCCTTTTGACAAGACTTTATTTAAATTGTGAATTTAAATATGAAGCAGACAAAGATTCGCCACAGGTCAACTTCAATGATAAATCTTGGGGATTTATTGATTGGTTTCTACGAATCTAAAGTACCTAGCATTTTTTTTATTGTTGTTGTTTCTGTCCATTCTAAATTAAATGTTTAGATAGAAAACCTAAGCAAATGAAAATGCTGAAGACTTTTAAAAACATTGTAATGACTTACCGTTGGCTATGTTTTTTAATCAAAGATTAATGTTAAACAAAGGCTTGACAAGTTTAGATCTCAAAACTAACTTTGTCTCGCACCGAAAAATATTTTTTTTAGGGTTTGTTTAAAGTGCTTTCACTTACTCAAATTCAGACCATAAACATACACGTCTTGATCATTTATATCCCTAAATAAAAAATACTAAAACATTTTATCAAAATGTCAAAAATCTAATAAATCAAAATGGCCGTCACATATTCTTCCATGTACAGGTTGTTCAAAAACAAACGCAGATTTATTTAGATACATATTAAGCTAATTAATAATAAATCCAGTGTCCCGGATTACGGTGACGCGCCGGGACAAATGTTTCCGGTCGCACACGGAACGGCTTTTATTTATTTTTATTATTTTTATTTACGAAATAAAAATTTATGGTCGTCGAGACCGCCTTCCGTGAGATTTAGCGAGTGTGTCATAGACTCGGGGAGCTGAAAACTCGATCTGAATTGAATTATGTACGTTTTTAATGGTTTCGCGGTTCGTACGTCGAAAAAGGTTGTGGTAATGTATTGGCGGGATTGTGTTTGTGTGATTTAAATTCATATTATCGGCAGACAAGTGGATTTTAGGTTATGTTTATATTTTTCTGCAATGTTTTTGACATATTTTTTGTTACTGTAATAGATTTTTTCTTTGCACTCTTGCTTAATGCGAAAAGAGCTAAGCCAACTAGTAGGTAAATAGTTGTTAAAAAATTTATTATGTAATATGTATCGATTCAGAATAAATTATTTAAAAAATAATGATATATTTTCAAAATCAATTTGTTTCAAAACTTATTTAAATATCACGTCATCGAAATTATAGGTAATTTATTTAAAGGTAGCGTTTTACACGTCTATTTTTAACTTTCTTATTAAAATTGAATACATTGTCTCTCACACTAATATTTGAAAAGTTATGGACTAGCAACCAGCTTCCATTAACAATTTTGATCACGCAGCTTCTTCATTCAATTTCTTGGGAACTCGGTTTGCAAAAATCATCAAAACCAACTAATTTCGTTGTCAACTAAGTGTTTATTCAAGTGTTTCTACAACAGTTCTAAGGAACCAGGAAGTTTCACGAGCATGTAACTAAAACGCCAGCAATAAAATACAGTTTGAAGTTCCACTGACCTTAAAGAAAATAGACCCATAAACCCGTAACTTACTTACAAACACGTCTAATGATTTATTTCCGACAACACTTCACAAATGTACTTCAATTTACTTGCCTTGCCTTCTTAATATAGTCAAGCTGCTATTGTTACATTACATGAAACAATCAGCTTGTTTAACAGAGAAAGAAACACTATCTACGTCAATTTATCTGCCGTACGCAGGCAGTACGCTAGGCGGACAAACACACATGCACGCAAACAATAACTTGTAATACAAGGCTGCGTACAAATTTAGTTATACACCCACTCGGGACCGACACGATTATTTATAATAAAACCCTTTTTTATACGATTTTGTTTCCGATTCAACATAAATAAGATATGTTATTTAAAGTCAATATATCACTTGACAGGTGGTAGGCAGCCATTTTTATTTTTACACACTAATTAATACTCAACAGCTTCAAGAATAAAGGTGTTTTTCCCTTGGCGCGTGTATATACCCGGGACGGGCAGACGTTTCATAAGATTTATACATATATCAAAGTAAGGCTTTGTGTGAATGTAGTGAGAGATTTTAATCAACGTCCGAATGCAACGGCAATAAGGGGCCCGGTTCGATTCCCGGCTCATACAGGACGGTTGATGCGATTAATTGAGTTTAAACGATTAATTAACGATTTCTTTATACAGATGTGTATCATTTTCTTGAAGACGAGACGTACTTTTGAGTGAAAATTAAAATGTCTGAATGTATTTGTAAGTCGAAATGTATTTAATACTTTTACGAATTGCTTCCGAGTTGTTAACTGTAATGAATAAATAAATCTTGTCTTTGATTTATTTTATGTTTCGGCGTCCATTTTTATTCATTGGACAATCCATTGAACTAAGTGGGCAATACGTCGATAAACAAAGTACAAACATTCGTCCTATAGGTCATGTAGATGACGTCACAACGGCAGACATCTTGGATGAAACGAAATAACAATGTTTAATACTAATAATGAAGTGAACCACCCTGTATATAAAACACGGCCACTAATCACAGGATATCGTCCACATAATAGCTCCAGGAACAACATTACCGCAGTAATGATGTTGTAATTCATTGTAATAATTGTAATATAGTGGCCGCCAACCATACCGACTTATTGAATACACAACTATTGTAATAAAACATCGAACAAGCGTTAAAAGTATGTACATTCCAATAATATATGCAGTGCATTTATCATAAACAATGTTTCCAATAGTTTGAATTGAATAAACGAGGCTACAAGTCCTTAATAAAAGTATTTTAGCCACTGCCAGATTACATAGAAGGTTTTCGACTCCAAGCAAAAGATCTTACGTAATCTGTATAATATTTATGCGGAAACTGTACCAACTATATTACTTGTAATCGTAAAATAACCGCCTTATTCGAAGCCAATGCCACTACTAACGCCATCTAGTAGGGCAATAAAAAAACTAATGAGTCCACATTCGCTAGAGTTGAGCTATAAATTATTTAGTCTGTTAGTATTCTCGGGTTTAATAGTCGAATGTGTATTTTTGGGTGTTTTTTATTTTTTTCTAAATAGTGTTATCAGTAGTGATGGGGCCACGTTTGGGCAGCAGAATGTTAGTGAGGCGCGTTGCGTCGGCGGCTGACGCGGCGGCGAGCGCTAATCGATGCGCGCCACTGCGCTGTCTTCCGACGGCGGCCATTACGCACCTTTATGGCCACCCAGCCCCCGTCCCCCGCGCCGCTCTAAGGCGGCACATGACGAATCAATATGCCGCCAACCGACTCAACACTTATTTATTTGACACGATTTATTAGCCGAATGCCTGTAAACTTTTATGCGCCCCTCTGTTCTCATCCCCCCACCCTGGCCCGCGAGGGATGCTTTATGATGGACACAGCAGTGATAAAATTCTATGTTTCGGCTGCCGTCTACTTTTATTGGGAATCGGAACAGATGTCTGGATGAGACTAGAGGGAGCGAAATTGCTATTCGAACGCCGAATAGTAAGCATTCCTCCAGTGTTGCTTTTAAAGAGGTTACCATCTAGGCAATGACAATTTCTTTTTACAATTCGCTTCATTAATTACCATTTTATTTTGCCGGGCGGTGCAATTAACATTAGTTACTTTTTTACCGTCGCAAGCGCTCAGCGACCGCGGTGTAGAGACAAAATGTCGGCAGGAAATGTGTAATTTTTTCACAAATATTGCGGAAGGAAGACGCTGGCTTCCTCTGGGCTGTTTAGATGGTTTTTATGCTAATCGTGGAGATTTGCTGGGTTTTCTTTTAGCGCGACAATTATTCACGGTGTGCGGTCGCGGCTCGCCCTTTAAGAAATTAGCGGTAGGGAGACCATGCTGCCGCGGGAACTGTCTCGTCCCTCCCACTTACTATTATACGCTTAATCGTCAGCGTACTTATCCGGGACAAAATACAAGAATAAACTTTGCCAGTATCTTCAAAGAAGTCTTATTTTCGTTAGAGGAAAGTTAGTGTATAAAAGGACATAGAACAAACAACTTATTATCAACAAAGTAAGTGAACTATGAATAATGATGTGGGAACGAGTAAGAAATAAAATTTACAAGATAATTGAAATTAATTACTTCATTTCACGCATATATTGCTATTTGCATATTCAAAGACTATTCCTATTCAAACGGAAATAAACCCTTTCGTTGAACTTAAATATTTATGGCACATAATAAAAACTACAAACCATAACAGGACTTGTGAACCACATAATTAGTTACGAAGCCACATAAATCATTAATTACGAGTAAACAAGTAGAAAATTACACATACCACATTTTCTCCCCTTCAGAGAATACGTAAAAATGCCCCATAAGAACTTATTAAAACTATTTACAAACGCACAAACACTGCAACGCTGGCAACATTAGCTAACGCCGCACTTATTTTTTACGTCCTCGACGAATACTAAGCATGGTCGCCGTAAGTTTTAATGGACGATATACATGCATAACTGTGCTTTTACGAGTGAGTAAGGACAAAGCTAACGACTTAGCACCAATAAATTAATTTGCCGATAAACACGAGCCCACCGGTTCCTCCTCAAACGGAAACGTGTACTTTAATTAAAAATGACCATCCCCTAATGACCTTTGGGTATTAGATAAAAAATTATCCATGCAAATGATGCCGTAAATATCTTTTGTTTGTTTGTCGCGTGTGACATTTAATCTAACACTCCTCATGTAAACGTGGTACAGGACTTTTTCCCCTCACAAATTAATGAAGATTCGTATAAAACAGTGCGCGTTCGACACAGTCCGTCATATGGTAAGTATGTAATTATTTACATCGCACCGCGCTCGTATCGTGTCCAAACTCAATATTTCACTTAATGGGACTTACAAACCAGTCGATTACTATTGGGGAACTAAATGAATCGATTTATATCGATTAAAATTTAACAGCAATTAATACAATAATCGATTATAAATATCTCCAGTAATTACTAATTAGTTCCAAAATTTGGATTATGGACAGTTGTAAGGAATTCTTGTTTAGCGATAATGGATTATTTTCGTTAAGTGGCAAGAATTTTATAACCACAAGGTGCTTTAAAATTCTCGTCGCCGTCGTCGTCCAGAACGCTGTCCCTTTGATATTGATAAAAACGTTTGCAGCAGAAGCTGTTTACGTCAAATAAAAGTCGAAAATATAAGAACAGGAAGTGTTTTATAGTCCCATTGACCTACATTTTATTCTATTCTGCCAATGACGATGCCAAATGTATTTGATGAAATGTACGAAACGAATGAGCAGGAAGCATTTGAGTGGAGTCGAGACCTTTGTACCAGCTCGGTGTTATGAAGGCGCGTGTCGTGTGCATGTAAATGTAAAACAATTTCATCTACCCGCTTGTGAACGACGGACGCGGGACGGGAGAGCCGTGAGCCGTTCCGTTTCACACGTCGACATTGTAACTCCACCCGCTCCGTTCCATACTCGAATGCATAACAGACAAACAGGCTAATCCCGGCGTTATCGTAAATTGTCAGTTTATGACGTGCAGAACGGCCGCGGGGCCGAGGGAGCGCGGGGCAAGGGGAAGAGTTTTCTAATTTCGCCCCCTGCGCCCGTTTTGATGCGCTAATTCGTGTAAGCAGTTTCTGAACGTGCTTGTTTCGAGTTCACTTCAATTTGCCAACGATGAGTTTGCTAGTCAGCCGCTCTTACGCGCCCACGCTTAAGGTCGGGATTGAGGGGACTCCTCGATTGCATTACTTTGCAAGGTTATCGTCGGCTTTTACATAGAGTTGCGCAATTTACATACATTTGTTTGTTCGGTTTTTAAATTGGGGAATTAACTGTGTTAATCGCGATGTTGTTTTGCTGAAGGCCCCCTTACCAAGTTTCAAAGTTATGTTACCTATACGCATAATGTTATTTATTTATCGTATTCCATAAAAGACGGACGGACGGCGGACGGTCAGTTAATATTACATTACAACAGAACATATCAAAGCGCGGCGTGCGATGGGATCTCGGCCTGCGCGGGCGCATCAGCAATTAATACTCTTCATTTAATCGATTCCTTCAATTATTCCACCTTGATATATGTTAATCCTTTTCGGTCTCGGCCTCCCCGGGATATTGTTGGCTATAATTACGTGGGAGGCGACCTCTATTGACAAGTATTGATGTTTTTAATCTGATGTTAGGATAAGACGTTAGTATGCGTTCGTCCGTCCGTCCGTTCGTTGATTTGTGGCCGACCGGCTCATTGCCTCGTAATTATTGGATTTCGGCGCGATATTTATTGGCATTTCTTCTCACAGTCGCCTTGATTTATCATTGGGCTGTCATACGAGAGAGAATTATTGCGATGCGTGCCCGTCCGGGGAGAGCGTTCCATAATCGAAGTGTTTTTTTTTTCGTTTATTAACGCTGAATCCCCGAAGGTACATCCAATACGTCATATTTCAATACGTTACGCGTTAGGACACATGATCACCTCCATTAAGGCGCGTCTTCTCCCGACGGATTAGCGCCGTCAGTGCGGCTCGAGTAATGAGATGGCGAAAAATATTGGAAATAACACGCGACAATAATAAACGTATAATAGGGGAACGTTCGGTACGCAGCTGCGGCCCGCCGACGCTAGGGGCGCTACCGGCGCGCTTTATCGCTCATCGATGATTAAAACCGAGTTAAATCGATTAATTTATTTTAGTCGATTAATTTTATTCCACAATAATATTTTTATGGTTACTGAAAAATTAATAGTTTATGTTTATTTTAGTTTTACAACTTTATAATGTTGTTGGAAACTAGTTTGGTCATAGATTTAAATCATTTCTTAATAGGAACAACAACATATAACGCTTTATTTCACTGAGGTGATAAAACTAGACCGTGATTAACGACTCAATAAAAGTTATTTATTACTTATTAATTTGTAACATAAGCTTTTGGTAACACCTTTTTGATTAATTGTACACAAAACTAAATGTGTTAGAAAATTATATGGCGAAAACCTAACTAATCTGCCACGCAGTGGATAAGTTTATAACTAGAATAGACATAATAATGTGTTTTTTAAGGTTTTAAATAAAAATCTTTCATGTTGAACACTAAAAGAACAAGGTACCTACGTTATTAAAAATCCTAAAATATCAGCAACCGCAAAATTATTTCATTGTCCGTATCTCGGTCGAGTTCTATATTAACAAACTACTAACGCCATCTAGATTGAATATTAAGAACTAATTTATTACCAGTGGTACAACCAAACATTTTTATTCTCATTGCCAAACAAAAGCACAAAACGTAATCCTTATTAAAATGTATAAAGTAATAACACGTCTTTCACGCGACTTAATTGACTATAAAGTAGCTTGCATTTTCCCGCGCAAGCAATGGCGTTCGCGCCAAAATGATGGATTAACGTCACACGAGTATTTTCTTTTTAAAAACGCAAACAAGAGCTCGCCGGCAAAATTGCATCCAGCTAATATTCCCTTGCCAATCATGTTGTTCAGTCAATTTTCAATTTTCCCGTTAATAAGGACGTCAACTCCCGTCTCGAACAATATCAGCCGTTTTTATTGAGGCAATAACAGTGTTCAGAATATAGAAGAATACAATTTTCATTTAGAAAGGAATTTTGTTTTAGCTAATTGGTTTTAATTAGAAGTCTAGGTTTTCTGGAGAGTTAATTGGGGATCAGCTTGATTACCTTAGCGGTAAAGTCAGATCATTGACGGAGTAAGCAGAGAAATTTAATAAAGTAATTTGGTAATAACGGATAGGTACCTAATGTAATATTAAATAACACCCGTTTCAAACTAATAAAATTATTACGTAATAATTTAAGGTAGGTAAGCTATAGTAAGTTTAGTAACAGACTGATGTAGGAATATTATTCGAAAAAAAAAAAATAATACGATTGTAATTTTGTACGTGTCTATCTGTTTGTTTATTAGGAAAATAAAAATGATAACAATAATAGACCTGAATAAAAAATATTGATAATAAAGAACGGTTCGATACACTCAGCGCTACCAAGACAATAGCTATTTCGACTACATTGATACGAAGCAGAGTGGCGCAGTGGAAGCGTGCTGGGCCCATAACCCAGAGGTCCGTGGATCGAAACCACGCTCTGCTAGAAACACTTTTTGCTTTTTTATTTTTTTCAATATTCATTTTTCAGATGTTTTCTTAATTGTTGCTAATATTAAATAGATTTATTTTGTAAGTATAACGATTTTGACGTTTTCAAACCTTCTTTACTAGCGCCATCTACAACATTGTTTTACTTGGTTTTTGAGATAAAATTTTGATTTCTAACAAATTGTAGCAAAAAATATATCGACTTTACTCTCGTTTCCTGTCCCATCTAACTTCTGTAATAAAATTTTCTTCTACAACCTCAATACTTCTAATCTCAACAGTAGGGTGACCAACATTCCTAAAAACAAAAATCAAAACATTTTTCGAATTAAAAATTAAAACATGGCGTAAGTTTATTACTTCGTAAAGGCTGTAAAATCCAAACATAAGAAACTCATAGACGTATCAAGTCCATTAGCCGACCGTCACAGAAGATTTATGTTTAATTGAAATCGTCGAGTTTATTGTGGTGCCATGATTTATTCCATTTATTCGAAGCGGACGGCCGATAGCGGTGCACTTTCAATTGCCATCGCTCACGGCTACGGACTCAATAACAATAGACATTGTTTGATTACGTGTTTAAAAGTTGGATGTTTGTTTTTGTTGATTTTAAACGGTCGGTGATCGTGTTGTACCTACCGGTGGCTCGGTGAACGTGGTCGCGTTGATAGCTCAATTATAGCGCTGTTGTGTTAGTGGGCCTTATAGAATGTTGATGGGATATTATAGGCAATATACTAAACAGCGATAGTTTATAAAGTAAATTCTTATGACGATGTATGATAGAAACGTTTACCTTATTATTTGTAAGGAAATGTTTATACCGTTTTTTGTTGACTGTATAAATCACTTATGTACTAAGGTATCATAATCCAAGATAAATTAATAACCGCAGACCATTTAACAAAATACGCAAGTATCTATAGTAGCTAAGAGGCTTATAATTACTGCTTCGTCAATAGCACTGGCGTATCGCGTGTCCACGGTATCGAGTATTAATTCCTTTCAAAGTGAATGGCCAACATAACTCATTCGTTTATTTGGCATTTTAATTCATACATCTACGCAGATATTGATGTCGTGTGCGACTGTAATTCAATCTTTGTGTTTCGCAACCAACAGTCCCTTGATAATCTTATACTAAAAGCAATAATGTATTCCCTACCAACGTATACACACCGCGTATCTATATATTGACATCTCTTTACGACTCCTACATGAATAATATTATTGTGAATCCTTACACGCGCAAACAGAAAAACAAAACAGCTCCTGCCTCGCAAAATACACGCTTAACACAACACGATAACGTCTAAAATAAACAAAACCTAACTGTAGGTCAAGTCAAGAATAAACGGACGCATACATTTCCACAAATCCGTGTCAAGAATCGAAGTGGAGTTTTTAAAAAAAAGGAGCTATCCGACTGACACGAAGCTTTAATAAATAATGCCTTTTCACATGTTATTATTTATTGGACGCCACGCAAGCCAGCCTCCGACGGGACTATAACGATGACGAATACGAGATACGTTTGTAAAAAACCCTTTTGAGTCTTGACGCGTGATATATTCCTGCGCACGAGTGTTATAAAGAACGCGGCGGGGTGCGCGCGCGCCGAGCGCTGATTGGCCCGCGTAATGACTCCATGCGCAGACGTTCCGTTTTCGAAGTACGACTGTGACGTAGACTAATGACTGCTGTATGGTAAACCAATGACGGATAGGCACCTCTGAACCTATTGTGTATGTGGTATATAGGAGTTGCGCCGGCGTTGAAATATTACGTCGATTTGCCAGTTCTGCGCACAACGGCTAGCTCAAGACTAATTCTAGGTCATATCTTATAGCAAAAAGATTGCAACTCTGTTTGATGATAGCTATGTTGCAGAGCTATTGAGCTGCCGCACGATTTAATGGAAATTAAACCTTGCAATATAATGTGTCGGTGCTGCATAGATATACAAAAAACCATAAGTCTTGTATTAACAGCATTAATCAATTGGCGTGACAGGTAACATTTAGCAAAATCAATTTATCGGTCAATCCGCTCTGGATCCGCAAAAAACCTGCTGCCAACAAACTAATAAAAGACGATTATCCACTTTATCTTATTTCTCATTATTGCCTTATTGAAATCCGATAGCATGTTCCTCTTATTTTTACCTTAAAAAAACCGGGCCTATATGAAAATTACATGTGAAGACATATTTATTAAGCTGAAGTTAGCAAAAACGTTCTTGCCTCAATGATCAATGTTAACTTGACAATAGTAATAACTAGTACTACTATGCGTTCAATATTTTCAGAAATGTAGACTGCGGTCTGTGTTCTGGTTGCTGCGGCAACTCAAAAAACCGTCTTTTACCAACACATTTGAAAACAAAGTAAGTTTTATAAGAGAATAGCTTCCACTTTAAGAATAAGATAAACCATTCAAGCAGTCAATAAATGGAAGAAGCTGACCTGGCTAGCATGGGTCTAATAGATTGTAATCATCTGCCTCGCTTTTTCCCTATTATATTGGGTTCGGCTTCCAGTCTAATAGAATTATAATCATTCTCCTGCCCTTAACCAAATGTATTTGTGGTCGGCGCAGCATGTCTTCTTCACCACTAATAGAGGAGTGACGGGGTGACCCCCGTTCTAGCGATATCATCTATCACCTAGTCCATCCATCGTTTGTTTTGTCAAACCTTTCCCCACGTCATTACCCAGTCTGTAGTTCAACAGGATGCTTTATACTCACATATCGACGCTCTTTTAAGCCATCCCCAAAAGGCTTCAGTTTAACTTATTAACTCATTACCATCTACAAGACTCCCAAACTCCTCGGACCCAAAATCCTAATCAATCTTCAGGAACCTCACCTCAGTCCAGTTAAAAACACGTGTGTCATCGTTAGATTGGTACTAATGAATCTATCAATCCCCCGGGAGGCATACATTGTCCGGCCGGATGGCGACGTGTGGCCAACTTACCGACAAGATTGATTAGTTCGGAAATTTGCTTGTATTTTAATTGATTAAGTACCTATACAACTTCGTCGTCGTGTGATTTTATTATTTTCGTTGATAGGTGTGGTTTGGATTTTGTTTTAAATTTGCTAATTAATTTGGCCTAGATAACGAAAAATCAAATTAGTATGAGGCTGAGATAACCTACTGAAAATCTTATTTCCAACTCGTTGAAAATCGTTGAAGAAATACGAAACGCTTCGAAATGGATTGCCCCTTGTCTGGGCCCTCTGGTTGAGATAGAGGTAGGTAAGTGACACTCCTTCTCAGTTAATAATTAAGTAATAAGCGAACCAAACAATCAATATTAAAAAAAAAACAAATTAAATAACCAAACCAAATTTTAATTTAGGATTAAACAATGAATTATCTCATCAACTATTTCATAAACAACCCGTTTTCAAAAAAAGCTTACCTACTTGCAAAAAATAAAAATGCAGCAGAAAGCTCTCAAGTCCCACCACAAAGGCTGGCGCCATCCATCTACATATAGGAACATTAGTCAAGGAGTCAGCAACAAGTGCTTTGACCTACTTGCGACCGTCTTAACATAGGACACGGATTTAGTGTTCACACTATGAATTTAGCATTTTATTTTATAGAATAACTTCGACGTATTCTTGATACAAATATTTTTGTATGCAGATTTTTTTTCGTTTTTATTTTGTAATGAAGATTGGGGCACCCTATCTCTTTCTATGATTGGTAAAAACTGTCACTATGGCCACAGAATAAATAATAGTACTTACTATGGCGTCAAAGAAACCAAATAGAACATTAGTCCTAGTACTTAAGCAAAATGGAATAGTACGTCCCCACTGCTGGGACACAGCCTCTTCTGTGGGAAGGAAAGGTGTTAAAATAATGGTAAGTAATATCATGTAGGTAGTCGGTGTTAAAGCAAGCCTAATAAAAAAACAGCAATTCATCAATTTTCCATCTAACGTGTGTTTTGCCATTATAAACTAAAAACTACAACCACGAGTCACGACCTTTCCTTTAAACTAGTTTTGTGTGTAAATAATGTTAGATTAATAGTCAAGAGTCATATCAACTAGTACCTACCAAGCACCAACCCACCTTGACCCAGTTACCGTGTAACCTCGGACCCACTGCACTAGTATCCCAAATCACTGCGCCATCCTGGAACTCGCACAATTCTTCGATGTAAACACTGTTGAGTGTAATTCTAGAGAAAAATACTACCTTGCAAGTTACAAGGACGTCAGTTGTGATGGAAAAACTACGTTGAAAGACAGTTTCATGAAATCAGCCTGCAGTGTAATTGCCTAACACTTTTGACAATTCACCACTTGCAAACCTTTAAAATGTTTCGGAATGTGAAAGAAATGTGTTGGACATTTTCTTTGTTGCAGTTGTTTTTCGTTGCGTATAAATCCATTCTGTTGTGTTCAGGACCTCAATCTATAGTCGATATCTCTGTCCAGGACTATGACTATTCAGGAGACTACAGAAACGCTTACCAACGTTTCAAAGATTTTGCAAAGTTAAGACTTGATATTTAGCCACCTACTCCAACACAATCTGCGAGGCACCTGTTATACTTTTAATACCCCCATTCAGTCCCCTCCCATTCCTGCAACAATCTAGCCACAGCCACATGCTTAGCCGCATTAATCAGCACTCACACGTCCTACCACCGCGGAAACAGAAATTATAATAAGCAATTATCAGCGAGCCTTCAATACAAGGTGCACTTGCAAGCGAACGTAATTTTTTCCAACTACCCGCATAAATCAAAGGGCCCGCCCCCCTCTAATGGGAATTATAATTGATTCCCTCCCAAGCTAGGTAGTTTTTGTGATCGTAATGCAGGATTTAAATTCGTTTGTCGGTGTAACTTTGTACTTTGTACAAATATTGGAGCAGAGTATCTGTGTGAGATAATTAAAGAGCATTGTTGTTTGATTAATTGGATATGTTACGTTTAAGTTCTGATAAGGTAATCTGTAGTAAGGTTTTCTCGACCACATGATCAAATGAGAATGAGAAAGGCCTTTGTTTGGATCCTGGAGCCTAGACACGGTTTTCTCTTGCTGGCTACGGAATAGATTGGAAAATGTTACAATTTGTATTTTTTTATAACATGACTTATCTTTGAGTATTGCAGAATAATTATATTAACAAATGAAACATCAAAATAACATCATTCACTAACATTTATTTTACTTTAATGATGTTTATTTAGCTCATTAAACTCAAATCGTACACTCAACAGTTACTTACTGTCGTAAAGTAAAAGCAGTCAAAGACCTAAGAAAATCGCCAGAATCGTGTCTATGCGGCTATGCCATGTAGAACTGAAGCAAAATCAACTAGTCACGAGTAAACGACGATTGATAAACTCGTAGCGTAGCGCAGCAGTCGATTGGATACAGCATCGGCGTTAGTGATCTGGGTGGTAAGTTCGATTCGTAGTTAATACATATTACAGTAACTCACAAATGTGTCTGCGATATATGTATATGTCACAGAAATCATCCTATAAAACTTGAACAGATTAATTAACCCTTGAACTTGAACCCTTTGTTTAAGTGAATGTGTAAAATGCAGCAGTGTCTGTGGGCATTGGATTATCCAAAAACTGTGCATGTCAACTCCTTTAAGATCAAATCGACATGCATTTAGAATTAGCCAGAACAATAGAACTCGGCTTTTTGTATCTGAATTCATGTAATAATAAATTGACCAACGGACGAATGTTGACAAATTATGCAGAGTTCTAGAGACAGGTCGAATTACCAAAGTTCAGTATTAAAAACTTTTAGATAACTATTTATCTGCCAGACCATGTATGGCCAACTGCTCCTTTCATGCTTGTTTAAGAACTGTCTAATCAAAGTTATTGCTACTACTGCCACGTTGGCAACTGCCACGTTGGCAACTGCCACGTCAAACTAAGCTCGAAAATTCAAATAATATTGAAAACAATAAAAATCGCGTGCACCAACGAGCGACATGACATCACAATTAGCTCGAAATTCAAACGAAATAATGAGAGCGCGATACATTCCTTGCTAACCAGTGACATGTCATAGTCACAATTAGTTCCAAATTGTAAAGGTGTTGAAAAAGCATATCGTTTGTATTGCACGTGTAAGGTGGCTGCGGGGTGCAGCGGGCCCGGGGCGGGGTGCAGGGAGGGGGTGGAGGCGGGGGGTACCGGGGCGCACCTCGATCGATGGCGACGTCGTTATTCGGGCGACAGCCTTTGACGACGTCGCGGGTGCGTTCCGCTTGCGACCGCTCTTTAATTTCTTCATTTGTATGCTGATTTGTGATTGAGGGAATTAGGTTGCTGGGACTTGGGGTAATTGTGGTGGAGAGACCTGCCGGATTATGCAAGTTCCTCTTTTGGTGTGTTCTTATTATTTTTCTGAAAAAAAGTGTGTTTAGATATGATATTGTTGCGTGTAACTTACTTTAACTTTGAAAACTGAATGTTAACAATCACACCACACATTGAGTAACTAGAGGCGAATGGAACGGTAAATAAATTGTAACCCCTCTGCTAAGGCCTAAGAGTGCGCAATGGCTTAGAGTGTGCGAATCCCGCGAATCCTCACACACCTGTAATTTGACTTTACCACTAGGAGTTTTTGGGGGTGCCGCGAAGACGGCAAAGAAGTTAGCGATTTTTGGTAAACTAAAACTTTCCACCAGAATTTTAAATCTTCCAAAAACGCAATCCTGCCTATTTGCTGTAAAGGTACAGTCATTCCACAATGTCTAGTAATCTCAATCAACCATGCAATGAAAATATCATTCCGTCCAGCCCCAAGTAGAACCCACCCGGGCTAGGTCCACGCCTCCGCGGACGCGTGACTGACGGACGTCCGCACACTGACACACCTCACCCACACACTAACACAACACTCTCTATACACACGACCAACTCACACTATACCCTGTATACACGTTACGACGTTTTGACACTTGACAGATGTGTGCCCAGAGTGACGGGTGGCGCGCGCCGCGAAAAATACGAGGGAATGTTTGAATATGGAATACTGAGAGAGTTTTATTTATGCTCCTGTGATTGGCAGCGCCAATTGATTCTTGGGTCTGGCAACTTATTGGATTGGGTACTTTTTGAAAGTGGTCCTCTTGCAACGTATTTTTTTAACGGGTGACGTAGTGGTTGTTCCTAGTCTTACCAAGGGGTCTCGTGTTCCTAGAAACTGGGTTGTGGCGATCAGATAGGCAGTCGCATCATGTAAAATACTGGTATTTAGCTGCATCCGGTTAGACTGGAATCTGACCCCAACATAGTTGGGAAAAGGGTAGGCAGATGATGATGACACAATATTTATATGTTGATTCTGTTGAAGCATTTTCCACTTGCATTGACAGATAGCTAACTTTGTGCAGTAAGGAATGTAATACGACTATGACCTTTGTACAGCGAATGACATCAGAAAATGCATAAATAATAGTGTAGCGAGCGACCGGTCAGTGACATTAAACAGATTAAAAGATAATTTTCTACAATCGTTGAGTGAATTATAAAGAACCTTTTCTATTTCACTGAACAACAATTGACGGCTGACACGATTAAGACTGCTTCACAATCTACAAATACTGAATATTTGACGCAAAAACGACATCATCCCTCACTTGTTAGTCATAGCACCCAAATTGTCGTTGTCAACTGAAGGACCATTCACACTCACTGGCATGATTGTGTCGTCCGCACACGGTGAGCCAGTTATCTGTCACCAGTTACTAGCGCGCTGTCCTGTCGCAGTACAGCGATCTTTTGTAACTGACACGTCACTGCTACGTTTTGGTTTCGGCTAGTGTTAGTACTCGTATGTCAGTCGAGTTTATGTTTTCAGGATGGTTTGGTGAAACGTTTGAATATCATAGCGTGGGCAAGTTATACAAATCTTGCGTACGGTAGATATTTCGTTTAAGATTCGGGAACGACATAGGTAATGATTTGTTGAGGTGTTTTCTTTATAACTTTTTTCTGTAGTTTCTGCCTTGGGAAAATGGAGTGCTTTGTGTTATGTATGCAGAGTGTACCTAGCGGGATGGGGCAAATTTAGAAAGATCTCTTTAGGGAGTTGAACACAGTTTGGAAAACAACATCTGCAGCATTCTATCGTAATTTTTTAATATTATCTTGACTTTATTGCCACACGGTCAATGCGGTTGGCCATGTCTTCTCTTTGGCTTAAATGAATTACTTACCTACACTTACTAGTTTAGTGTCTATATAACCCTATTCCGAGCCGAATGAACCCTTGAAACTACTCCCATTTTCCCCAACCCATCAAATCACACTCGACCGCGACTATTTTAAAACCCAACAAATCAATAAACAAATCCGTTGAGCAGCGACTCCAATAATTAAAAAGTTCCCCGAACAGCGGTGTAATGACTGCTGTGACGTTAACGACATGGCTGACAGCGAAGCCATTTGTCAGCCGTCACGTGTCAACTGTTTGTCAGCCACAATGGTGTCAGGCGGTGCGGGGCCGATTGACGCGTGTCACTCATAGCACGAACTACTAGTTGTCGAATACAACTTGAGTCTCGACTATTTTCCTGCAAAAGCGGTCTCTGATTGGCTGTGGCAGTTTGTGCTACTCGTGTGTGCTGTAAAAGAAAATTCTCGTTTTGACAGATAAATTGGCGGGATACTATTTTGACAGCTGAAAAAAGATAGCGGCTGAAATCTGGTTTTTAATCGTTTAAAAGCATCTTATGATACGTTTTGAAGCTAAATAAATGGCTACTTTTTGAATATCAATAGAGTTGTGCTCGCATGACGAGTAATGACAGAGACCTTGTCGGGCTACGACGACCATTTCAATAAGTCAGTGAAGAGTAACGGAGGATCCATGGAATTTTAAGAATAAAGATCGAAACTTGATCAAGACTGTTTTACATAATAATATATATAATATATATATACCCCTAGAAACTTTAGTGAATTTAGAAAAAAAAATACACCTGTAATTCTGGAAAGGGTAGGCAGAGGGGTACCTACATATATAGTACACCTAAATTTCGCGACATATCAATAGTACTAATCGCATAAAAATCGAGTACCTTTTAGTACCAATGGTAAATCAAAGTTGTATGTGCTAGGACAGGTGCGGCAGAATTATTAATGATAGCTTGATTCACACCTCCACTGTCCCTGACGCCTGACGCCCGTCGGCGCCGCACTGGATAATACAATTCATTATAATATAGTGTATGCTCAAGCGTGTTACGCCTTATAGGGGTCCAGAAGTTATAGGCTTTTAAGCATGTTTATCTGATTACCTTCAGCCAAGGTTTTGATAGAGATTCGCATTAACTCGGTAAGAGTACTCTCAATTTTATGAAGAGTGACTGGACTCAGTGATTTTTTTGTTCACTGCTATATTTCGAAAGGTTTAGAGAAGATTACTAAAAACATTCTGAAGTAGGTACTTACCTAATCCGCAAGAGCGGAAAATTGTGAGAGCAAATAAAATGAGATGGGTGAACCAAATAGGGTTGTAAGTAGTATTAATGTATCATTATTCAAATTATTCTGAGAATGGGAACTGCCTAGTGTTTTAATTGTAGAGAAGAAGTGGACCTACAAACTCCTTGGCAACAAATTGGTCCGTTTCAACAATTACTAAGTCTTTACGAAACTAACAGCTTATAGCTTCTAATCCAATAGTTGGGCCAAGCGCACAAACCAAAAACAATTGACACATAATTTTTGCACCACAACACCAACTTCGATCATGCACAATCATTTAATTTATGGACTCGAGCAAAAACAATAGAAATACTTCCATAACTCAATCGAGTGCAGCGGCAAGTATGCGGCGTAAACTTAGGTACTTATTACTGCTTTCGTTGCATACATTATAGATCTGAACAACTATTTACGGTTAATTCGCATCGGAGGTATATTTATTGGTTGGCTGTGACGCTTGACGTCATCGCTAATGCCTGTGCACCACGCGATTAGCCCCGACGACGTCGCCATAACACTTTAAACTAGGTTGCGAATCTTCCAATTATTAGTTTAGTAGTTTGAATACTCGTTTGTATTAAAGTTTTGTAATTTTGTAATGAAGCTTTTTGATGGTATGGCGTTTGCTAGGAATATTGGTATTAATGTTCTATTCTAGTGCTTTTAAGGGATAAGTCGTCTTTCACACGTAATATTATGGGGGTTAGTTTATTTCTAAGTTGGCGATCCTTCGTCACCTTCTTATAGTCCGTTGCCCTTGGTACCTGTTAAAATCTGTAGAAAGCACATACTGCTACTCTAGTACCGTATCCAAACTGAATAATGTTTTCCTTCCTTTCCAGATGATGTCAATACGTGTAGATGATGACGACGACAGTCACCTCTGCATCAAATGTAACACCACAATCGTCGGCTTGGACAACTACGTGAAACACAGGAAGCAAAGATGTGGGAAACTGAAACCCGAAGACCCGAAACCAGAACTACCAGCTATAGATACTTTAGAACCGTCCTACAGTCTCGGAGCAGATGTCTTCTTTCAGTCTTTGGAACTACAGAGCTCAGTCAAGAAGACTTCATTATCAAGACTTACCCCACCCAATCCTATATCCAAACCCAATTTAGATAGGAAAAGCTCCATTGCTGGTCCATCTACTTCTAGAGATATCCCACGAATGAGCCCTTTAGAGAATAATCTCAGAGGTGAAGACTGGATCGGAGGACACAGTTTAAGAATTGGAAGTAATGAAGACAATCAAACAAAACTTATTATCGCAGTAGCCAGCATCAGTGGTGCAGTCAAGAAAGACATTTCAACTTCATCATACAGCATCAATACTTATGATTACAAGGGAGATGAAGAAAGTGACGAATCAGAAGAATCAGAAGATGATGATGACGAGGACCATCCAAGTGGTGCTAAATGGAAGCCACCTCCGAACTACACAGGAGGAAAATGGCGCCCAGCTTCCCCAGAACATGAAGACTGGGATATGAGGGAAGAACAAGAACACACTGGTGGAAAATGGAAACCAATCATGCCTGAAAACAACGAACGTGATGAAGATTATGATGCACCGCCCCCAGGGCACACTAAAGGCAAGTGGGTACCAGGTGCTAATGACAAGACCCAAATAATGCAAACGACAATACAGACAAAGGGATCAGTGCAGTATTGGTGCGGCCCCTGCAATAGGAGACTTAACTCCAGAGCAATTTATGACAAACATCTTCGATCCAGTCTACATCTAAAGAAAGTACTCCCAGAACATGAATTAGAGTTCTCTGGCCATTTGGAACCGATGAAAAGTGTGGTAGATAAGCGAATGGCACGTCCATCTAGATTTGTAAACGATGAAATTTACGCTCAAATTGAAAGAAAAAAACAGCATAAGATCGAAGGAAAATTAAATGTCAAAATTGAGAAGAAGAAAAGAAAGAGGAAGCCTAATTTCGTGCACTGTTCTGGTTGTAAGTCACGAGTAAGACAGCATTTGATGGGTAAGCATTTGATATCCCACTATCACTTCAGAAAAGCCACAGATACAAATACAACTCTGTACCAGGAGCTTATTTTGGACAACATGGATGCGATAGTCCATCAATCTCCTTTCCAATGCAGTCCATGCAAATTCTATACAAACTGGCTCTCAACATTTATGCAGCATTGGTTTTCTGAAGAGCATGAACAAAAACTGGCTTTAATTGACGGCAGACTCTGGTGTTCCTTTTGCAAATTCGATTGTGAAACTTCCCAAGAAATGCTAGACCATTTGTCCAGCTCAGACCATAGCGAAGTGGTCGCAGTTATTAACAGATCCATGCCGATTATTATAAGAAAGAAGACTGTTTTCAAATGCGATGCTTGCAGCGAAGAATTTCGATACAATATCGAGATGAAACGACACTGTCAGAAGACAGGACATCCATTGGCGGTTACAGCCACTGATAACTATCAGGAGCTTCACAAATGCCAGCATTGTAAAGCCAAGTATAAATCTTCTCTAACTCTCGCTGCCCATTTAAAATCAAAGCACAAACAGAGAGCGTACCTTTGTCTTGTCTGTGCAATGAGTTTCAATTCCTCGGAGGAAGCTAAGCGTCACCGACAGACTTCAGAACATCGGATCAAGAGGAAGGAAAACTTGAGGGAACAGGGAGTGCCGACGAAGGATATGAGCAAGAAATGTCCGTACTGCACCGATAATGTTATTTTGAGAAACGTTTTGATATTGAAAGATCATATTCGGAGGATGCATCCTAATATACGGAAAAAGTAAGTAGCCATGTACAAGAAAGAACTTCTATATAAATTATCATACTAACATACATAAGGTCACGCCTTTTTCCCATGATAGGCAAAATTACTGGACACCACCTGCTATGATCCTTACATTCTCCATTTGCTTCGGTTACGTTTACGTGCGGCTCTACTCGGCCGCTGTTTGAGAACCATGACCATGTAACATAATCTAACATTGCACATGATAACATTCTTTGTTTCCAGGTGCCCCAAATGCGGGATGTCATTCATCCTTTCCCAGGAAGTGACACGCCACATCAGGGACAATGCCTGCCAACTCTCTCAAACCGCCCAGATCACCTCCTCTATCTTCTGGAACTGCAGCCAGTGCCTCTTCACAACTGACTCCCAAGCCGAGTGCTTCTTCCACGAGGTCTTGCACACCCCACCCAAGAAAGAGCTCGTCAAAATTGGGGAAACAGAAAAAATCATCCAGAAGTATCCTTGCCCTCTTTGCACTAAGAGTTTCAAGAAGGCCTCGTTACGCCAGCATTTAAGACAACATACCTTCGAGAGGCCGTTTATCTGTTCGACCTGTGGGGCTAACTTTACAAGACAGACTAGCTTGGCAAATCATTCCAGGAGTGAGCATAGCACTGAAGTGGCCAAGATGCCTAAGTTGCCAGCTATAGTGGAGAGGATTGAAGAGTGGGAGTGCGGCAAGTGTAAGAATAGATTTTCTAGCAAGTGAGTATAATTATGTTGTTACATTATTGGTAATTTATTTTAAAGTTTATGAAGAACTATTAAATAACTAAATTTTTATATCTTCATTCTGAGAGCCACCATAAAAATTTAAGTATACAATCATAAATATTTGAATAGAGAATATTCATGGTCTCAAATTATTTATATGACTTTTCTAACGTCTTCATATCAGACATTAAACAGACTGACTATAATCGACCAATGCTCGGAGAATAGAAAGTCAATTTGAATCAATAAGCGATCAGAATTTATAAAGACGGAAACGCAAACAAAACGCATAAACCGAAATAAACGGCGCATCAGCGCGTAGCCGCGTCGACATCAATTTGCGGCAATAACATGCGTGTGCGCAGCGGATGCGTTACATGTCACACGTCACACAACTCCTTCACAAATATCGGGATACATTCATAATTTGACAAGAGCGCTTTGATTATGCGCGCGCGCACCACATTCTCTACCGCGGTGTTGCCAACGATGACATTTTTATACTCTGTGGCAATAAATTTGTGCCCGGATGCGCGGTATTTTGAGAGAGTGCTGGATCAAAATATTAGTGTCGGAGAGAGATAGTGGACGTTTGAATTTTATTGTTAGCACGTGTCCCTGTAACGTATTGGGGATTTGCATTTTGATCTGTCGTTCAGTTTGATGGCGCTAAATCGTGTGTGGTTTATTTGCTTTGACACTTGCGCTGCGAGCGTTACGATTTATATGTCTAACGTCACTCTATAAATAGTTGGGATCAGTCACGAAGGATTGACGACGCCGATTTTAAACTGAATGTGGTTCGTTAAAATTAACGGTTGTTTGTCCTCAGCGTTTAATGTTTTAGCGCGAATACTTTCATAAAAGCTATTAGAAAGATAAACCTTTGTGCTCGCCGTATCTGAAACACGAACAATGGTGTCGTGTCTAGAACGACCAATTTTGTAAACTGGAGCTAGACTAACCAGACATCTGAATATCTAATCGCTCCGTATTTTATAACATAATTAACTTCAAATACTCGGTGGATTCAAACGC
The DNA here is from genome assembly GCA_963576755.1 of Noctua janthina. Taxonomy (NCBI): domain Eukaryota; kingdom Metazoa; phylum Arthropoda; class Insecta; order Lepidoptera; family Noctuidae; genus Noctua; species Noctua janthina. The sequence continues at coordinate 18,283,095 of OY755058.1, forward strand.
CAATATAAATTGAAATTTCCAATCTTCCTTCCCCATTAATGCTAAAATCACAGCAGTAAGACGTTGGGAGTTCACCGCAGACCGCATGAATCAACTCTGCGCGTCATTAAGGGAACTTTCAACGGATCTAGACAATTGTAGGACATAGCAGCGCCATTGGGGCCGTCTAACAGCGCTGATGATCTAACTTGTGTAATATCTTACGCGTTATTGCGACGCCTTGCATTAATGCAGTGCAACTGTAATGCGACCGCCGAGTTAACTGTCGCCGCGGTGGGCCAGTGTTGCCAGATTATACGCGCGAAATTATTACTGTAATGCTTATTAGTTTTGAAAGAGTTTTTGTGTGGAATGGCTTTTTGGGGCTTAATTTTAAAGTAGGGACTACTAGTTACCGTTGCCAGTTAGTAGTTAGACAGGGAACTTCAGAGGTTTTCCATGTCTATCGGTTCTGTATGTATGATGGAGTCATGAAAATTCTCCACGAGGAAATGGAAGAATGTTTTGTAATTGTTAAGTAACACCTACAGCATTCAATTGTGAAAAGACACTCATGATAGTTTTTTTTTAAATAAAATCCGCCACAGCATGCCACTTTCGTTAGGTAGGTAAGTGTAGTCGACACTCTTGTCACTTGCACGGAATAAAACTTATTAAGATCAATGCAAAGTAACCTTCAGCGAGCTGTGATGAACCAGCGACATGGGTCGTGGGATACTTTGTGTAAATAATTTATTTCCTCACCACATGACTGAGCTGCTCTCAAAACGGTACGATGGAAAACATAGTGAGGAAACCGACATGTCCTAGAACCATAGCTTCGTAGACTGTGTCTTCTAAAAAACCATTTAGATGGTGGTGGATCACCTCACCTCACTTCCTCTCGTAGAGAGGTCTGTGTCCCAACTCACAGCAGTGGGAACATTATAGGCTGCTTGGTCCAGTGGTCGCAAGCGCGACTGCTGGGCATGAGGTTTTTCCAACCTAAATTTCTCAGTAACAGCCACGGAGTCTGGATTTATGCCCGGTTGATAGCAAAATGCTCGCTCCGTCTTAAACATAACTAGCGAAATGTGGGTGTAACTGTAGGTACACCTCTGCTTACCTTTCAGGGATATGCGTGATGCTGTGTATGTGTGTGTAACAGTTGGGTAGTTCCAAACTTAGAGAAGTTAGTGTTTTCATACTAAATAGTACCTAGTGACAAAAGTGGTAAAGTTATTATAGTGTCGACTATTATAGTCCAATCTACTGCACTATAGTTAGGTAACGAGTAGCGAGTGTAGCGACAGTATGAAATGTTGACGAGTTGTCACTGTTCCCAGTTTGTCAGTGCGTGTGTCCTTAAACGCAATCCATTACTTCTAAACTTAGCTTGCTTGCAAGTGATTCATTAAGACACGGAGTGAAATAGCACGCAGCTGAAATGTGGCTGAGACGATATTTTACGATTTAAGTTAAATTACTTCTTTAAACAGTTGGTACATAGCAGTGTGTTACCTGAATTAAAGCATTAATTTCAATGTGCAGTGGCTGGGCGTAGGGCAGTTTGCCTTCGGCTGGTTATGAGAATGTTGTGGTGGATGTGTGGTGTGACAAGAATGGATAAAGTAAGGAATGACTAGGTATATTAGAGGAAGTTTGAAAGTTGCGCCGGTTACAGAAAAGTGTAAAGGGAATCGACTGTCTTGGTATGGACATGTGATGAGGAGGGACGAATCGCATGTGACTAAAAGAGTGATATATAAATGTTGATGAATGGAGAGGGAGAGGAAGGCCAAGGAAACGATGGATGAATTGTGTGAGGAATGATATGAAAGAAAAAGATGTAAATGATTGCGTGAAGGTTGACAGGGGAGAATGGAAGAAAAAAACGTGTTGCGCCCACCCTCACTGTAACTTGCGACCAGCGCATGAAGATGATGATATAAGTACTTTCGGCAGCAGGTCGCGAACAATGCACTCTGAAATCATAATTAATAATAAGCTTAGCATAGTCATTAGTCTACAGGTTCAATGACAGACATATTATTATATTAAGGATGTGTGAACTCATGAACAACTTTCACTATGGGCCTTCTCTCTGTAAAAGGAAGTGGACCGAGTCTGCAATGCTTCAGGAGGACCTTTCGGTATTCTTAAGATGTTTTTCTTCGTTGTTTTGAGAGCAGTGGTGCTGAAAAAACTGAAAAACGGTGGCGATTAAACAATATTGTTTCTGATTGAAAATCTTACATTGTAGGCATTCAAAAATAGGGATGAGATTGAAGTAGTCGAAGTTAAAAAAAAATTACCCTCTTTTCAGGCTTCGTTGCAATCGAGTCATGAAATCGTTACTAATGTTACCCCTATTTGCAATCTAGGCTGCTACTTCCTTCAGTAAGACAACATTCTAAGCTCACCATAACCTCTTTTTTGACGTCGCGTCGGTTAAAATCAGTAATTCCATTTTTCGCCGCCCCCTAAGAAGTTCGGTTCTTCACATTAAGCGCAGTAGAGCTATAAATACGGCCAAATACGTCCCATCACATTCTTGTCCTCGCTAACTACTAGCAGACGGCATTCTGAACGTCTGGAGACTAGAAATTAGTACTGGGCACTTTAGGAATTAAACGATACTAGTTTATGTTAATAATTAGAGGAGAGGAGCTCGTGGATTAATAATAACCGCCGCTCGGGTCGATCCTCAAGTTAAGCCACGCTTCCCTAGGTTGGTCCGTGGAAGGGTGAGCACCCCTTAGGTACATACCGAGTTTCCTTCTTGCCTCGGAAAACACGCAATGGCGTTGGTCCCGGTGGTCATTTGTTGTTGGTACAGGTAGTCACTGACCCGAAAGTCTGACAACCAGTCTCACCAAGGGGTATCGTATTACACAGTACTAACTGGGTTTTGGAGGTCAGATAGGCAGACTCTCCCTGTAAAAAAATTGTATTCAGTTGCATCCGGTAGTGGAACCCGACTCCAACATTGTTGGGAAAGGGCTAGGCCGATGAGGAGTTAATGTTAATTAAGGGTATGCACCTACCTATTGGACATCGGGGTTGAATTTATTAAAACAAATTCAAGCTGAAATTACAGCGTTTGTAACTTTAAAATTCTAAAAAAGTGTAGTTTCTCTTCACTCGGTGTCGACACAACATGCTATATACTACCTACTTTGGTCTTTGAGCCAGTAGGGAGCCAGGCTGTTTTTGGGCTGGCCAACTAAGCACTGAAAAACAAGAAGGAATTTATGAGTTCTAGAATCTATAGAACGAAAATAAACTCATTTGTTAAACTTGTTGCGTTGAAAAATTTAATCATGCGAAGGGTTTAAGCATTAATTACCTTGACTAGGACGAATTCTAAGCCCACAATACCCTTCAATATTTTTTGTCGTCGCAGTAGCGTCACTAAAATCAGTGTTTTCTAGTTCTACAAAACCTACAATAGGCAAGTTCACTAAAATTCTAGCCCACACAAATGTAGTACATAGGTTAATTAGTTTTAAAAACCTTTTATTACTCTTTCCTAACATTTTGTTTCCTTTTTCAGAACTGCACTTTCGCGTCACGCCAGTAGCTGCGCCAATGCTGCCACTGCACGCCACTGTCCACATGAACAGTGCACATTCGTGGCCACTAATTCTAGTCAACTTGCTAGGTGAGGACGAATTGTCTTATGGTTTTCAATTTTTGTACTTGGAAATCATTTTACCTCGTCAATTCCACTTAAATTGTTAATAGCGCCATCTGTACATAGTTTTTTGAACGATGTGAATTCAAGTGAACTAAAGACACTGGACTCGCAGATTCTCAAAATAGATGGTGCTCGTGAACAGATCAAAAATCGGACAGGGTGGCACTAATATATAATTACGTTAATTAGTTCATCAATGTATTATAAATCATGTGTATATAAGTAATTTAAAAAAAACACCTTAATATAATTTGTAATGTGTACTGCCACTCGATAATAGATGGCGTTGTTGATTGTTAAATATTTTTCAGACATCGCAGAACTCACGGGGAACACGTAAAGCATCACGAGTGCCATCTGTGCACGTTCAAGAGCGACCAAGCAAGCCATATGAAGCGGCACATGCTGTGCCATCAAGGAATCAAACCATATGGCTGTCCACATTGCTCGTTTAGGTGTGGTAGCTTGGTAAGTTATCTAAAAAAATATAGTAAACAATATCATTGTGTTAAATATTCATTACTAACTGATCAACCGTTACTGCCAATCACAGTATTTGCAAAATAATGGAATATAAACTTAATGTTTGTAATATTCATTCTTTCAACAACATTACAGAGGTCGGTTAGTTGCGACAATTTGTTTTTTTTTGCCCTTCCTCAACCAAGTCTGTCACTTAAAAAAAATGAACATTATTTGCTCATTTCTTCTATAATGTATTTCAGGAGAATCTTCGCAAACATGTTCTTCGAAGTGGCCGCCATCCAGGTTTATATCTCTACCATTGCCGATTGTGCCCATACAATACAAACACAGCAATGGAACTCCGTGCTCATCTAACTGCGGCTCATGCCCACAAATATAACTCCAAAAGCGCTGTTGAAGCTGTGACAATGCACTTAAAAATAGGCGATAATAAATAATGACATTGTACTTTGATGTTTTTTCATAATAAAAACTTTTGTAATTTTAGTTTTTGTTTTAAACTGCTCTTGTGCTCCTGGACTCCTGGAGTGCAATCCAAAGAGCTAATCTGTTAACTTTTTGTACAATAGACCGTATATGAAATTGAGTAAGTTATATACTTTCTAAGTTTCCGATTCTGTTATAATACATTTTTACAATTTTTAATTAAACTGATAATAATACATTTTTCCTTTTTTTTAAACTGGCAATGAATGCAACGATCTTGTCTGACACAGTGAATCGGCGCTGGAACGCACCTACTGTCAAAACGCGCGCAACTCCATGAACGAGGGAAAAAATCAGAGTCAAAAATACGACGTTAGATTGTTGACGTCTGGCCGTTTCTTCGCTATCGACAAAAATAATACCCAACCGTTTTCAGCTGTGAAACATGACAATATTAACACAAACAATTGTAAATTAATCACACAAATATAGAATCCGTTACGTAATGCGTGCTAGTAATTGTTTTAGATAGAATGTGTTCAAATAATTCTCGTAATAAATAGTGCTGTGTTTTTTAAATTGGAATTTTCTGAATTATGACTGTTTGAGTACACGTGTGGGGCTGGAAATCAATTTTCATCCATAATGTCACTGAAGGTAAGTGCTGATAATATTGATTTCGTGTAAACTTGCCGAGTCCTGTTTGGTTTGTGCTATATAATTTTTGCGTGGGTAGCGTACCCTTTCGACCTGTTATCGAGAGTCGCTTCATCGGAAGTTATTTTTGCATTATCGCGGTTATTTATGTATTTTATTTCCATTATACAAAATGGATACTGGAATATTAGGTATGCTCCAGAAGGTCAGGCTATGATAATGTTGTGATTGCGATTAGAGGGGAAACCTTGCTTAAGGATTTCCCCGAATAATTCAAATTATTTTTTTATTTACGCCTCATATAACCAAACTTTAAAAAAAAATTAGTGTGGTCTCAACTTCCAAAGGCTATGTTGTGTAGCTTTTCAATCCAATCAGTTAAATTAGTTTTCTTTTACTTTTGTGAAATTCAATGATGTCCTAAAAAAAAAATAAAGAAGACTAGTTATCATTATTTTTGTTTGTTGTTTATTCTCTCTGGGATGTACTAATTGTGGCTAGAACCAGGTCTGTATATACTTAGAGCAATTTACATTCAATCAATTCAAATTGTTTTGTAATATTTGCTGAGTCAGATACTTAAAGAATGCATGCACTGGCGAATACAGTCCAAAATACAACAATGCAATGCACTTTGAAGGTCAAGATAACTAATAATAAGGTGAACTGCATTTGGTAAGCATTGCAAATAAAAAACAGCCCTTATCTGTCCCACTGCTGGGACCGAGGCCTCCTCTTTGTTGGAGTCTGCTGTACCATAATGCAGGCTCAGTGCGGGTTAGTGGAAAATTAAACACCATTTAATAAAATGCTTTTAAATTAAATTGTTTAATGTTAAATTAAATACGTTCTACCTACAATATTAAAAAAACAGTTAATTCTAACTTAATTTATTTTGGATACTGTTCTACAATATTACTAACTGAAAACATAAAGTATCTACCAAATACCATGACTTGCTTCTATTGCTGCGCTGTAGTTCAAGGACTTGACTTAGTAATGATTAGGTAATCTGTTATCAAGGACAGTGCCTTCTAAATGTTTCACTTACATTTTTATTGAATGACTTTAACAATGTTGTTTTTTATGATGCTGATGAAAATAATTGTACACTAGGCAGTAGGCTAGTGTTGTGGGTTATTTTTGGTTGAGCACTCACTTCATTATATATTGTATTGAATAAAAATCTTTAACTCATTAATTTACTGATAGACAACTGCACTGTCTACTCTGCTGGGTCTAGAAGCATGAAGATCTACACAAGGGTTCCTTTTATAATATTGGTGATCACTAAGGGTAGATTTTTGATAGTTCTCGCCCTAAAGGGTTAACCCCTATAGGGGGTAAAACTTTGTATGGAAGAGGGTAATTTAAGCCAACAGTAAATCCCATTAGATTCATGGCTTGTTATTTAATAATTTTAATGTGATTATCAGATCACTCTTGTCCATGTCATGCAGCATCTGTTGCTGAGGCTGTCAGAGCCAGCATCTTGTACAAAATAAATTTTAAATGAACCATCACCACTACACCCAGGTACTCGCGTGATAAACAGTAGTCCTACTAATTATATTGAAATAGCAGCATCACCAACTTCCTTCTATTAAACACTCAAATAATAAAACTCCATCAAAAATAAAATAATTTTATTACGTACTGACGAAGGCGCCGGTTATAATAGTATAACCGGCGAAGCGTGATGAAAAAAGCGTAAAACGACACATTGCGTCATCAGATGCACCTATGCACAAGCTTTGCATTTAATCTCGTAGTACCTATTACGTTCGCGGACATCGATATGTCTACAAATTTTCGGTGAATGAATGAAATGTTTACATAACATTCTTAAATTGATTCTCATCAAATACCTCATACTTAACCGTCATCTATGAATTCTATGATTTACTACTTTTTCTTTCATGTTTCCTCACACAATCCAACCATCATTATCTAGCATCATTGAAAAATATATTTGTTACGCTTGCTTATGATACACAGCAGGAAAATCTAATATTTTAGGTATTTTGTCGAATGTAATAAAAAATTCTTAATCGAGTAGGTAGGTAAGGAAGGAAATTGGATAAGGCAGGATAAAATTATGAAGGCTTCTCAGATATTGAACTCAAGGGGGATATAAAAAAAAAAACAAAATAACCCTGTTTCTCTATGTGGAAATAGCTTCTCCAAAACTATCTGAGTGTCATGGTCACGAAGCTTCTTTTTTAAAAAATCAGTCAGGTAGGAACATGAATACATACCTTTCGCATAATCGCAACAAGCATGTACCTATTATTAATTATTATAACTAGAAGACGGGATATTTCCATGTTTATTGTTTTCTTTGAGTTCCCGATATTTCGGCGCTGTTGCAAGCACCAGCCCCCGTCCCGTCTTCTAGTTATAATAATTTTAGTGACCATGAAAGTTTAAAATCTTATGTATTATTAAGTATTATTAACTAACCACACGATAATTATTAAGTTCGAAATCGGTATGTAAATGTCAAACCTTAAATATACGCTACGCTTAAATACAATTAAAAAGTGAACTCCCACATTTCCTCATAAAATTTGCTTGACAAAGCTTCATCTAATTAATATTGGCTGCATTCAAACCGGTCACTGGTTGCAGAAGACGGTCCATATTTAGCGCGCCGGCGGCAAGGCTCAGGAACCAGTTGTACCAGTCACGGTGTCACTGAACCAAGGGTGGTCGAGATTCGCTATATCATACCGATGACGTAAATTGAAAGGCTTGCAAAATCTGCGAAGCCATCTTCTCGTAACGTCAGAAATTCGGAGCATTTTTGTCAAAATTCTGAGTTCCTGAATTGTGAGATTCGTTTCGATCTACAATAAACAATTGTGCAAATTAAGCGGATGCCCGCCCAGCAGGTACATAAACTGACAGCAAGCAATAATAACAATGACAAGCAAAAGAAGTCTTGTTTGTACGTAATGCAGGTGACGTTGACACCTCTAACACAATAATCATAATCACCTATGTTAATAACACACAAGATTGTCGTGATTCTCGAGTCACGATTATCGTTATAAACATGCACTGATCTTTTGAAAAACCATGCTGGAGCATGGTTATAAGCGAGTCTTTTTTTACATTTCTTTGCTAAATGACTATTCCAAGGGTAAAGGTTAGTTGCCAAAGAAGAGCTTTCACTGCTAAACATTTTGTACCCTTACCCAACTATCCCTCAGCAACTATCGCGACTCGCAAAACTAATTGAAACTTCGTCTTCGTCACTTTCCAAGTATGTTACCCTTTTACTTCCTCATCCATAAAACAGAAAATATATTCTATTACGTATTGTTATAATTTTAGCGTCCATAACATGTCCATTCTACATTCTAGCATCGTTAACTATCATTATCATTGCGGTGTAATACCACAGAGCACTGAGGAATAAATGACATAATGGCTACTTTTAGCTGGCGTAGATTCTAACCTTGTTTTCGTAACAAAGTAGTCGGTTGTAAATCAAAGTTGAAGTTACAATATCTGAAGAACCTATAATATAGGTAAGTTGGCAAAATTAAGCAGTAACCCATGCCAATTTAAAATAGAAAGGGTAATCAACATAATAGATGATTGTGAGTACCAATTTGTGCTTTGCAGTAACCGATTTGCCGTCGAATTGTTCTCGCCTTCTCGTAGTTTTGCTCCTAAACGATCCAAACTTTTAGTTTCCGACCTCTTTAGTTCGGAAACGGTCTTCACATTCACAACTTCCTGTCTTGGTATCTCAATACCCCGATGCCGTAACTATTCTTATTTATCCTTTAAAACTTTCATTGTACCGCCAACTTTCTGCTACTAGGACTAAATTGAGTCCAAGACTTGCGTGTGTTGCAAATAAAATAAATAAATAACCCATCTACTTCCCGGCTGTTGTAAAAGACGAAGAAAGTGGGTCACAGCTGCTCGTCTGAAACGCAAGCCACATATCACTTTACACTACGACCTTTAATGGGGACCGGCCAGACATACTATGTACACATTCTCATTGGCAACAAACTTGATCAGTCTATAAAGGTACACGTTGCGATGTTTCCCTTAGGGGATTACAAGTTGTTACAGGCGTGCGAAAGGTTGCTAGCGGGGTCAGGGTCAGTTATTCCCCACCATTGTGTCTGGTTGGTTAGCTTATAGCTAACAAAGGTATATAACAGGTGCATTTTGAATACCTAAAAAGTAGTATTCTGAAATTCTGGTCGCGTGCTTTAGTAATACAATGGTCGTAAAACCGATGGACTGTCTCGCTGTCAAAAATTTCGCAGAAAACGTTTAAATAGAAAGATACGCTGTTATCAAAAACAACGAGTACCAGTGTTTGTTAGTTAGAAGCTTTGTCTATCACTTAAGAATTCCCGTAAGAGTTGCTTTGACTTACCAAACTCAAAACACGCCTTTTAACCGCGATCGTGAATTCTTAATGTTCAAATGAACACTTTCAGCGCTCATTCACTGCAAAATCTTCAATAACTTATCGCCAGACGATTCTATTTCCACCACATTTTGAAATAACCCCCATAACTGCGACATTTACTGTTGTGTTTGAACCGAACTAAATATAATCTGCTTAAGTATTCATCCGCTGCTCTGCATCCCTGCCTGTCTGGATTTAGGTCTAGACGTTATAAATATACGCAACTTTGACTTATGGATTGGATTTTCGAACGATATTTGGAAGAGGATTTAGCTGAGGTTGAAATATTTTTATCGTAGAAGTATATTTTCTTATAAAAATATTGATAGAATGTCAAACTGGAATAATGAAATAAAGAAATGTAAATTTTTGGGCGTAAAAGATTTTACTGCCGTCTTTCAAGGTGCTTTACTTATTCTATGCGAAGAACCTTATTTCTGACTCAGTTCTAGTTTAAAGAACTAAGAAGAACCTATGGTTCTAAACACGAGATCCTCCTAACATCAATTATTTCTTCACTTCTCGTTTGTCCTTAGATTTCTCCCAGTTTTCTACGCGAAACTACGACATTTCGCCACTGAAAGCTTACCCGCATACAACTCTACCAGCAAAACAAGATTCATTGTCACTACCGCGATAATAAATCAATAGAATAAACTATGACGTCATGGCCAGCTATTTACATAAGTTATGGCCCATTAAAGCTATAGGCAATTACAAATGTTACGATCCCAATATAATGGCGGCAATAAATATGTAATCTATACTATTCGTTTTGCAAATTAAACCGTTGCATTTCATTCTTTCAAATCTGTGACCCACTGTATTGTTTATATTATCACGGTGATATTTCTTTGCTCCGGCTTGTGGTAACACGTTTCTGAAATCATTATTAATTTAGATTTCTCGGTGTTTTCAAGTCGGGGTAGAGTGGAAAGAAAGAAGACAATATGTTGCTTCGACCTCAAGTAATTTGGGACAAGGGCAGGAATACGATGATGATAATGATGGGTATTTGAAGTCAACGACAAATCATTATTAGAGCTTAGGAACTTTCAAATCTTAGAGAGAGAATCTAGAGCTTTACACGTTATGTCGTGCCATGTGTTCTGGGTTTTGAACCAAACACTATCATCATCGTCCCAAAAAAACCGAGTCGGTTCATCCAAATAGGAATCCTCGAGCCTTCCTGGATCGTACTCATATTGTACTACCTCACCTTAAAGTCCGACAAAATTTTCGGAGCCTCTTTATCGGGCTCCGGAAAATCTTCTGTTCAGCTGCATCTTTAACGTCTAGAGAACAATTTTTCAAACATCATACCAATGTGTCACATTGACCTAATAAAATATTTCACTTTTAACTCAGAATCACTCACTGATAGGTTCCCCGTTGCATCTGCCAGACCTAGTACACCATAGAATTTGCTATCATTGAATATCACCAACCACCGTGCATTTGTAATATAAGATCGATTCAAACAAGTGCATCGAAGCAAACAGTAGCTACGGCACATAACGGAGATTAGAACCACATGGAGCAAGTTATGTGGTCTTGTTTATAAGACCGTAACCCGGCTAGACGGCTCCTATGGCTTTTATGGAGCGTAAATAACTTATGTGTTTTGACCCTCTCTCTCATCGAATAGAAATGGGATTTTAATGTAGCCCTCCAATACTTTATTTAGTCCTTTTCTTCACTGAAAGTCAACCAAAACTAGCTTTTTCTAGAAGCTCTTAAAATTAATGTCTTTGTCGTCCTCGCCTTTAACTACTGTTAGGTTCTACTTTCTATACAATATTTCAAAAGGAGGTATCGTATGTATGGTTCTGATGCTTGAAATCTATGAAACTATCTTCGATCGCAGAGCGACAAGGAGCATTTTAAATTGTAACGTAACTGTTATTATTAGTATTGTGTGTTATGTCTACTGAGCACGATGTGTTTACAAGCAATTGTGTTATTTATAGTCTGAATTGTTGTAGGGCTTCAAGTGTTTATACGTCGTACCTTAAGACCATTGCCAGACATCATGGGCTTAATCTAAAATTCGTCACAACTCAAAACAGTGTTACTGTTTCTTTTCACAAAAGTAAATAATCTTATCGTCGTCATCCACAACGCATCTTAACCCATTGCTGGTCATGTCCTAGCTTACGTGTAGTGTAAGCAATCCAGCGGCACGGCACGGCGACGATATTTTGACCATTGCGGGTAGAACCAGGATGAGGTTGACATAGTCGCTCAAAAATATTTCTATAGTAACCTTTGTTGGCCAGACACAGAAGAGCAGTTCAACCGCCTCTTACCGGATGCAGTAAACTCATGTAATTGACATGCGACTTGTTAATGAACTAGAATTAGCCACAGCACTTTCCCTAATTACTCGCTTGACATGCGGAGCGGCAGAGGTGAACTTTGTTATCGTATAACAATATAACAACGTTAAGTTACGCCTGCTGTTCCCAGGGGTCAAGAGATGTACCGGCACTTAAATATGGTATTTGTAAGTGCCGACGCTATTTAATTAAATGATGGTGTTTTTATATAATAGAGAAGCAGGCCTATCAAGTAGCGAGTCTGATGCCGCGCTTCTATTTATTAAAATACTTGGAAGTCTCGAGGTCTTGGAAGAATTCCATCTGTTTCTCTGGACTTGTACTCAGTTGATTTCAAAAGCCTCGCATGAGACTTAAACATACCTGGCGAAATATGGATGTACTAATACAGCTCTTACAGACGTAATATTATGTGTATTATGTGACTTGTAAAGTGGCAATATTCAACACAAAGGCTATTATCCTTTTTGAAGTTGTACTCTATATTAATGCCTGGAAATCAATACCGGTAGCTAGTAGTCCGAAGCAGTGCTAATTACGAACACGTTAATGAGGCAATCTTTAGCCGTAGTTTACAAGACACAGTTAGGAAGCCATTCTAATTGACCTGCAGTTTAGCGCAGCCTGTTTAATTACGGCAGTGTACAATTATGAGTTTGTCGCTAGACCGCTAGTTAGCAAGACAACGTTAGGAAACGTGATGCCTGTGAATGGTTGGAAATGCCTTCTGTTCGGTATATTTCACTGTTACTATGACCACTTTTCGGGCAGATATGTAGAAGATAAAATCTTACACATATAAAACCACAGGTCATGGAGTTCAAACCTCAGCTAGTTACTTTATCTCCGATTCTGTGAGTAAGCCTACGTGCAAAACAGCTAAATTCTGATTTTCCCAAGTCTCAAGGAAATCAGATAATCGCAAATACCCAGTACACTAAAAGTGCAAATCGCTGGACCCGCCCAATCCAAATATGGTAGAAAATTGCACAACGCCCGTCTAAACGATGGTAAACGCAACTATTACGCGTGTTGGCGAACCGGTAACGGTGGTAGTTAACTGGAATTACTAACTTTATGTGCCGTTTCCCAGGTAATGATCTTTTACGTGGAAAAATGGTGGCTCTTGGAATAGGAATATAATGATCCAAACTACTGCATCTTAGGTAACATCTGCCAGATTTTTAATTTTATAACAGTTACTATTCTTCTCATAAAACTATTTCTACATCAAGGTCAAACTCTTATAGCAATCAGTAGCCACACACTCTGCTCCCCTAGACTCCCAGATTGGCTTCAGTAGATGTACAATGAGATCACGTTGTGTTTAATGCCTATGTAGGTACTTCGCGAAAAACACTAGAACGAAAATGAACCACAAAGCAACATGAATCAGACGGGATTTCTGTAATTGCTGCGGCTAAGTAGTGCCAAATTATCCTAAGAAAGAAAACCTATTGTAATTTAAACGGTCTCATAGACATACCAAGACACACTTAGAGGACATCCAAAACCCATTGACTTGAAAGCAAGTCAATTACGAACCATGACGTCACTGATCTATTTGCATGCAAATACTTGAAACGTGTCTAAACCGAGTTGTTAAACAAATTGTTCTACTTGAACTAGTCATAATCCGTAATCCAATTGACAAATGTATGCTACTATGCTAGTTATTTTTAGCAGTGACAAGATGAACTGTGTGACTTCATCTTGTCTGTTGTTAATGGTGTTGTTATTGACCTGATAAATGATGTCCCATAAGTGTATTGTACTATTTGTCGCACTACTGTTCCAGTGCCATGTTGCAGTTCTTACACGCATGTTTTCCTGTTCTCATGTTCACATGTTTTGTTGTTTTCTTCAGTCTCAAACACTGCTGGAAATAGAACTTTTTTTCTGCTTTTACCCTTTATTGGCAGCCTGTTTTCATTGTCACTGCTTTCTTTGCCTTGGCAAGCCAGCTAAGCTGTCACTTTCTTGTACCCCTTGTTCTCTTTGTCCATTCATACTTTGCTTGCTCGTCTTATCAATTATTTTCTGAAATCTTTCGTGATTTTTCTTTCGACCATATCCTTAAAAGTGACCACTATTTCGTCACTGCTGTAACCTTAACCTGTACACAGTGCAACTTTAATGCAGGTAATTCATCGATGTAGTTTTAGCCGAGAATGGGACATCCTTATTGTAGAGAACGACCGTGCGTCTGCTAATTAGAACAATGTTTCAGCGTAGCACACTTTGAATATGCAGAAAACGCGGTAGAATGTCTTAAAAGATAGCTGTCAGATCTAGGAATCCGCTTTTTTAAGAAATAAATTTCTCGATTATTACTAAACTTGATAGAGATGAACATTCCTTTCTTAGAAAGTTCAGAACTATAATCGTTCCAAATATTTGTGACTGAGAATATCTGTAATTTATATCCCAAAACTTCGTCTTTCGACCTTAGGCATTTAATATTTGCAGGTTGAGTCGAAAAACTATTTCTTATTGGATACTAAAAACAATAAGGCGTAAAGGTTAACGTCTTAGGTACCCTTTGGACGGGTACTGAAAAACAATACACGTGTGGAATCTGACGAAACAGTGCCTTTATGTCATATTAATGTCAAATGGCATTTGATCCTTACCCTTCTAAGCCCCATAAAATGCTTTGACTCTCCCGACCTTTGGCATCCTCAATGAAACAGGTGAATATCTGTTTAATGAAACAAAGATATCTCAGCATGTCTCATGAAAATTTCTTTTAAAATTTAACTACTGACAATCCTGGTGGAGACATTGCTTTGTATACATAAATATATAAACACGAAAAAGGTTTGTTCTATTCTTCTTAACAAGAACATTCTATAAAGATTTTGAAAATGTGATGAAAATGATGCAAGCCTCTCTGAATTACATCACTTTACATTCACAACCGGTGATGGATGAAGACGCACCGTATTGTGCACAATACGGTGCGTCTTCATCCATCACAATCAATCACGATTACTTACTGTTAATTAGCTTTTACCTACATATATGCACGTAAACGCTTGTGTACAGTATTTCATATAGGGACATACACTCTATACAAACTCATAAATTCGCAAGACATCTATTACTAAACATTGACTACAGCTGCAGCTACAGAACGATTCCTTTCGGCTTCCCTTTCTAAACATCAATCGTCATAAATGTATATATCTCTTAACCAAAATCGTTCTTTAATTTTCCCAATGAAATGACAATACATGTCAGTTGTGACTTCTGGTCATCATACTTTTCTTTGGAATCATCGTTCATTCTTGGCCTGCATTCTCGCAAATTTGACCATATCGTTTACTCGTCAGCATCGTGGTTTAGATTCTCCCTTTCAACTATTAAAAGCGCTTTTGGAACAAACCTTTGGCAGAATATTTGGGTGATTCTAATTCCTATTTGAAGAAGTCAAGGTAATGCCACGATGATTGAAATTATATGTATCTCGATCGAGAATCTTCTTATTACACCTTTACGGCTATGCGTGTTGATAATTGAATAACTACTTAGGTTTTTATGAATCTTTTAAATTGCACGTGCCAGCACATGACAGAAAATTAAATACGACTGTACCTACGTAAGTGCGTGTTATGATTGTGTTTACCAGTATCTAAGTATGTTCGAGTAGGAGGTCTTACAAAAACTGTGTCTTGACTTATTATATTACTTAAACCTAATTAGTGAAATTAACCGAATAATTGGTTTCGTCTGCTACTTATACCTGTTATGTTTGTCTGCGAATTAAATTGGCTTTATACCGTTTCCGAAATAAGATCATTGTCTTGAAGCCTCCTACCAGTGTTGGTCGTTATGAGCTGCCATTGATTTATTAAACAACATTGTCCTATGATATTTCCACAGTTTTTAAAACTTAAATATTACCATGATAAATCTGGCAGCCAACACACTGATTTACACCAATCTGGATAAATCTAAAACGCTGATAACACCACGCCAGTACACAACAAGCCGATCAATAACAGTGACATAAACTATGTTACATAGGAACATAAACACAACGATTATAAACTGCAACACTACATACAGTAACATACTCGCGGTAACATAACATAATAGGTTATTTTTAACCTACACGTCAACCTCGGTCACTGAGGTTAAGGATTTACCTTTACTGCTAAACATAAATATAGTTACATAGGTGATTATTTGTGTGGGATTTTCCACAGTAATGTCCGTATGTTTTTCACGATTACATGAAGAAGAAAAACTGGTGGCTACGAAGTAATTAAGTCTTATTTAAGTTGTTTAAATCTGAGGTGGTTTGGAGGTTGAATGTCACACAAAAACTGTTGTTTGTTACTTAGTAGTTTCATAGTTTCTTTAGTTTCAACACAAATCTTTTTATGACACTGATAAGAATCTGAACAAATTCAATTACCTAAATCCTCTTTAATAAATGACTTGGATTTTGTAAAATCAGATAATTTCTTGTTCTTCTGGCTAGATAGATCGACAAATGATAAGACATCATTTTATGGCATCACTAGAAGGCTTGATATTGCGGACCTATTATGGTTATCCGAAGCCGAACATCATCTTTTCGGCCAAAAGACTGCTAGACCTCTCCGAAACGTCACCGGATAGCCCGTTCCTGCGCTTTAAATCGCATACTGTTACAGTATTCAAACAACTGATCTTTCTCTCCAACAAACAGCTTGAAAACCCCCATACATTTCTAACAGCAGTATAAAGGCACGCTTATCCATTTTAAAGCACCACTAGTTGACAAAGGGAACAAAAGCGCAAGGGCCACTACCCCTTGGATTTCCCCTACTATAGCCATGTCGCCACATGGTAAGTAGCGGTCGGGTTCCACTTGACCTAAGAACGGGGTGCTTTTCTAACGCTTTGTCACGAACATTTTGTTAAAAATCCGCAAAGAAATAGCAGTGATCAGCTATCTTGGCAATAACGAAATCTTTATAGAGATTTACACCCAGTTTCTGGAACGATAATAAAATAAGCTAACAAATAGTCAAACGCATGTGAATTTCTCCGATTAGGTGAATGAACCAACCAACCAATGAATTATGTTCTTTTTGTTCCAAAACTTGTATTGTCCCAAACCGGGTATTAATATTATTAAAAATAATGGCAGATAGATGATATTCACGTGAATATCCTTTCTTAGGTCAAATCAATTTGATAGAAGGCAATTCCTACGTGCAGTATCACATGAATTACCTACCTATTTGATACTTAACTATCTGTAAGTTACTATTCTTTATAATAACACCGTCTGCATGCAACGTATATTTTTCTATAATCATGTAACATTACGGGTTTCCCTTGTTTAAAACCGCTGTCGCGCCGCGGTAAGTAGCAGTCACATTACACTTGACCCTGCCTTTGTCAAACAGTGGTTTTCCTTCGACGAACCTTACTCGCTAGATCGAGTTACATCACTAAACGTGTTTTTGTTTATTTTCCTTATTTAATGCGATTAAATTCGTGCATGCGGCGTAATTTGATTGTGAATTTTCGTCACATAAAGGTTAAAAAACAGTTTTCCAAAAATAATGAAGTTAATTCTTTTCTACTTCTATAGAAAAACTGCGTCAAATCTGCAAGTGACAATGGAGAAACTAATGGATTCAAAAGTTTTTTAGTCTTTTATTTTTGTCCAAGTCCAGGCAATACTAAAACAGGCTTCTAGAAAGGCATACTACAATCCATATCAGATTCAGTCTGTGAAAATCATTGCAACGTCTGTCTGTATTTACGTCTCGGTTCTGGCCATCAGCCATAAACAAACACCAGCTGCACATGAAGGCTTTATAGGTAGAGTTTACACAGTATGCACCTGAGCACTGAGCATTAAACCAGAATGAAAGCCCGTCTGCCGCATTCTAGTATCGACCCGTCTGCTTCTACCCTTTTACGGTTTCAAGGGTAATATGCGTGAAATATCAGCTATCGTTACGTACTTTCCAGTTTTTTACTTAGCTGAGGAATCTATTTAAAAAGTTGTCAGCAACTTTATCTTTGTAACTCGATTCCGTGTGGTTGACATTCCCAACTGTTGCAAGTCAATTAGAGATCACAAGGTATGCGCTTCAAAAGTTGGCTGTCAGGTTTTGAAAGAGCTTTTACGGGGATAAAAGGATAAACTGGCTTGCAAAAATTGAAGTCAACTTTGAGCAGTTATTACTACCTATTTCTGGGTTCTAATCTTCGAAAATCTTTCTGCACTTCAGGAAGTAATGGCTATTTAGAACAAGTGACAGCGTATTTCTGTCGCGTGCCAAATATTTACCATATTGGTTTTTGCTTTCAGGCCTTTTTTTATCTGAAATCAAATTAACAGGCCTTTGACAGGCGACCTTGCTGGAGTAATTTGTCAGCAAATTGGATTTGAGAGTTATTTTACAGTGTTGTTTGTTTTCTGGTGTCCCCTTTTTATTCGTGGCGTTATTGCTACATGTTTTCAAGATTGGATAGCGTTTTGTTTGCTTTATACAAATTGTGTCGTGTTTCCTTCCGTTAAACTTTTCAAATTCATCCAATTTTCGAAGGGGTTGAGTTGGGAACCGTTAGGTTTCCAAAATAAATAATTTGAAGTTACAGACAGATATCCTCTTAAGTACAGACAGATCAAAGATTAAAGGATTGGTTTCTTTTTGCGAGTGCTGTCCAAGAAAAATTCCGAAATATTTTAATTTATAACTCGTTCTTTATCATTCCACGTATCATGCAATAAATCAGAATTCGAGGCAATCTGTTTAAAGTGTTCAAACATCGAAGTTTGCTCCGATCCTAATTAAAGATCTGGTTATAATTATGACGCACCACGCACGGCCAATGATAGCGACGAAAACAGTTAGTTTGAAAACAAGTTGAAAAGACGTCAATATACCTGCCTAAATCAAAAAGATTTGGTTGGATTTGAAATAGTTTTATTCGCTTGCACATTCTATTTTATAGAAAGAAAAGTTGTGGGACTCGTAGAGGAAAATAAATCGGTGAAAATTTTTGGTCCTTCGAGTCGCAGTCACGAAGTTCACTCAAAAGAATAACATAAAAACAAATGAAGATCTAAGAAACCACTATCTCAGTTTTCTTCTTTCATTAGATGTTCTTTCATTACATCTTCCTCGCAATAAATCACTAAAACACTCTAGTTCCAACGTTTCTAATGGTGCTCGTCTGTCGGTCAAACATTTTAACTTTACAACGGGAAACGTTTAGGCAATTTCCTTATAAGCTTTTTGTACTATTTCCTAATATCCTGTGTTTCGGGCTTCCTCGTGGTTATTATGATGAAGAGTAGTGGGCGGTAGTAAAGTAACTGGTAATTCAATTCGGCTAAACAGAAAATGGGATAATGTTTCCATAATTTTATCTAGTTGCAGGCCAAGGATTATTCTATGCGTAAAACTTCTTTTGTGTAGTGTTTGTCTTTTGTACGATACGACTGACTTTGTCGCCGCAATAGTGTATGTTTAACCTTATTCGTTATTCGATTTATGGTTGGAGTAATTTTTCATCAATAATAGAATTCCGAAAAACAAAGCGTTCTTTTATTTAGTAAATGAATAGGAAAGCATGTCAATGAAATAATTTAAAGCAGCATTAGCGATAATCATCTTACATTTGAATTAAAATTAATGTAACTGACCATATATTTTCCTCCAAATGTTATAATTCTGATAGATACATATTGATAAGCCGTATTAACATGGTGGCTGCCAGAATTATTTAGCTTTTGCCACGACCTTGCCATATGCTATGAAAAATATACGGCAAAGTTGGCAACCCTGCCAAGAAACTAAATGTAACTTGAATGTCATTGTCAAGGACTCCCAGGAGTCGAATATTTTACAGTAGCAATTTGTTTTATCAGAACAAGATAAAATACGTCACCGCAGCATATTCTTTCTAAAAATATTGACAATTTTATGGACTTAGCGGGAAATACGAAGGACCGTTTTCAGAAATTTAGGATGCCTTCGATAGAATTCTCTCAACGTTCGTGCCAATAGTCTGCATATTTTAAATTTTACTGGCACCGATATCCGTCTGTATAGGCCTCGTAACTTGCGGAATCCCCATTTAAAAGTGTATGTAGGTTCAAGCATTTTTCGAAACGACGTTGTCAAGTCGGAATCAATCAGGATTGTTCGTGGCTTGTATGTCGCGTCATAATGAACCACTTTTTATGTTGATTGCTTTTTTAATACCTCGGCCGTTAATCCAATTATCACTTTGTCTTTTATTCAGCCACTTCCCTACATATTGGGTTTCCTGTCGACTGAAGTGACAATTGCGACAGTTGACTATTTACTTGTAAACTTGTAACGAATGTAATGTACATACTTAACATTTGCATAGTGTTCAATGTTTTATCATGGTATGAATAATTTCAATAACATTTGCAATACTTGACATACAGCAGGACCTTTCAATTTCTATGACTACATTTACCGGTTGTCCTTATCAACTGCGACATTCACAAATTAAAAACTAAAGACCTTGAAACTATAACAAACGGAAGCGACGTAATAAATAATCGAACGGCAATTGCAGAAACACAATCTGCCAATTAGTTACCGTTGCGCAACCGGGGAGCCGTGGTGCGCAGGCGCGGACGGTTGCGCGGGAGTTTGTACGGCGCAGCGGTCTTACGTCACTGATGAACTAGCAATCTGGATGGTGTGACGAAATAGTGGCTTACTCATTGAGGTTTTTTTGTTGACGGATTGTGAAAGGAACGCTTAAAGTAGCTGACAGAGTGAAGGCTCGCATCCGGGATGCTGCTGTGGTTCTGGGAACTGGGTATTACAAGCGTTTCAATTGGACCCAGACCTTGTGCAAATTTAAATTAGTAGAACAACACTCAATGGGGCCACCAGATGGCCTTATAACAAACAGATTTTGTCGGACCTTGGCTCACTTTAACTGCATATTGTCGTCCTAATTTCTCAACCATAAAAAGAAAGGCGTCAACGCTTGTGAATTGAATTGCTAGATCTAATAAAAAATCTTGAACCTCGATTGATATTTCCCCATCTCAGTTTTTTAAATAAACACCAAGTTCAAAAATCAAGTCGCGCCACAAAAGTCAAGGCCTCGCTCCTATTAGAAATGGCTGTGTTGTGTCTAGATCTGCATTATGCATTCATCTCAAGGCCACACCATTCGTTCCGTTATTACTGCCGCGTTTTTTCCTTTGGACCAGTTCCGGTGGCGCATTGCGTTGAAGACTGTTTTTTTTTGTGGCAGAAAAAGTTGTTGTCTCGTGCTTGGGCCATTTCAAAATGACGAGTCTTGGCTTTGAATGGAGTTTCATGCTGTCGGAAAAACTATAAGTTTGTTTCGAGGTATTTTATTTGAATGCTTTAGAAAATACCAATTTTCATAGTCTTTTAACCCGAACGGTTTGTATTTTGTTTGTGTGTTTTGGTTGTCTATCTTTTCTTTTCTGAATGGTAAGCATTAAATTATTACAAAATAACAGCTAGTTTTTGAAATTCAATTTAACATCCGATAGTATCTATCTTGGCTCTACAAATTACAAAGCTTCGCAAATTAAACGTTGTATTCAAAGAATTCAAAACAACATTCCATCCTTTGTTAGCTGCAAATGATGTTTAATTACAGAGCTGTAAGTTCGTCTATTTATAAAATTAAAGAGAAGCCCGTTCTCTTCACCTCATCTAATTAGTATTGCTTCATCCAAAACATTGCTCAACGATGTTTTACTTTTGACATTAACACGCTCTATATAATTGATACTAGGTATTTCAGTTTTATTTTTTTGTTTGAGCTTTGAGATTTTCTTGATCTTGTACCTATTAAATATTGTAACCGAATACAATTGTTACGACCTTGAATTGATTGTGTACCTTTGAGAAACTATTTGTCAGTGTCAGTGTGTTATTTGATATACATGATACATGAAAGAACTGCAACTATAGCATCTCCTTTTCACAAGAATCCTAAAAACTTACAACTCAGAAGGAAGACTTCTAAATTTTCTAAAGAAGCTACTATGTTCTAGCTACTTGCTGCTAGGCCCACCTTATGACCATTTTCGCGCTTTATTTAACTGGCGAAGTAAACGAAACCGACAATAACATCGTTTAAAATTCTCACATGGCTAGTCTCAGTATTCAGGTTAATCTGAATGTTCAAAACCCTTTTTGAATGACTGGTTTCCAAACCATTCAAGTTCACTGTCAGCGCACCTGCTCCCTCTTACTAACCATCAACTTCATAACAATTTATATTGTAAAGGGCTTACAAAACCATTCCCATCGTTTTCCATGAACATTGCAGCAATAAATACTCTTGGCATTGTGCAACTGCATTCTGGCAGGCGATGCATTGTTGAACAAAAAATTGGGCTCGCCATGCGGCCGTTGACCCCACATTGTACCGAGATGAAGCCTTAAACAATACTGTACTGTTACTGAATAATTTCACTTGCATACTCTCCTCGGTTGAAAGGTTTGGAAGCTTTGGATGTGTGGATAAATGAGTTTATTGTTGTGTCAGTGGACACTGGACTGTGAGGCAACCGGCATTTGTGTGTCAAAAGGAACAAGCTGTGAAGCTAAGTACAGAATGTACATGCTGGTACATTTTGAAACCTTTAGGACCAAATGTTGTAATTAAAATATTTTTGTCTACTTAATATTACAGATGAATCCATTGGAAACCAGTTACACAGACTATCGCTTCAGCTAAAAAAATCTTTTTGATAGTCTAGTTTACATAAAATAACAACCCTTACCCTTTGAACAAAGTACACCAAACATAACACAAGCAAGCAATAACATAGTACAAGCCCAAATCATTTCTAAGCCTTTACTTAACATAATCACACGCGATCCATCAAAGCCCACCACAAATTCGCTACATCACTCCCCTTATCAATTTCCATTTAATATTCCGTGTATTGAGTAAGCTTCGCATTACCATCGCAACTTCATCTCAATAGTGACGGGGCGACTTTCTCGTGACTCATCAGCGACCTGACCCCGCAGCTGTCATTATAGAGCTCTTTATTGTGGGTAGTTTGAAGTTGTTAAGCTATGATTGTTGAGAGTGTGATTTACTTGTCTGTTCCTGTGATCTAATCAGACAAACCATCTAGCTTTCAGTTCGTTATGACTCAAGTCTTAGATTGTATTGTCAATGGTATGAGTGTGATACGAGTAGGGAAAGACTGCGTGAAAGATGATAATATGGCTACAAAAAAGGTGACTACTGAAATAACGACTGTAGAGAGCATTAAAGAAAGCAGAAGGAAATAAGTATGCTACATCGTCGTCTTCAAATAAATTGGGATATGGGCAGGAGAATGATAAAGATGCATAATAGAGTAATCTTTTGATCAAGTTCCGATTATAAACGAAATATAAATATTATATTTTTACACCTATCCATAAAAATGATATAAACCTTACATTAAATACACAAGTCCCTTTCACGACAGGCGGTACTCAAAACCTCGACGGTAAGTACAGAAAACGAACGCTGCACCCCTGTGCTATTTGAACCGTCGTCGTTGCTACGTCGCAAGGTATTAAGATTGTCGGCACACCCCTCAATAAAGAGTAACTACAGGGTGTGTCCCTCCTTGCTATTGCAGTGTAAGATGAAGCAATAAGGAGTGTAACATTTGTAGTTAATGTGAGCATAAAGCAATTCGGAGAACGAACGATGGCTTAATTTAAAGAGGTTTATTGAGATTGTTCATGTGTGTAATTATGTTATATTTTCAGTATTTCAAAGGCCCAAAAGCTTTCCAAGCAAATCTGATTCATAGTCTATGTAGTACAGGATTTTACTAAGTCCGCTTGGACTCCACACATTCCAATTGTGATGTTAATTACAATTCCGTCATACCTAAACAATCCAAACAGTGAAACCTATTTAACACTAACAACAATTAACTGAGGAACAAAACAGAGGCTGGTGTTGCATATTATGTATTAAACGGCGACTTTCTAACGATTGCAGCGAAAGATAAACATATTTGCACGCGAGCTGATGTCAACGCGGAGAAAGTACATATGACACCGATTGCTCCTTGCGGGTCGCGGGTACTAACGCCATAGGTCCTGGGCTTGCTGGGACGGAACGTATTAGACTTTAGGTCAGACCGGCTACAGACAGCGGATACTGACAGATTCTGTAAAGTATTTATCAGAGTATTCAGATTGCGTTGTAGTCCATAATATGTCTACCGGTTGAATCGATTTTTATACTACGACTACCTATTCTTTTAGGTTTCCATTTTTGAAATATCAGGCATTTAGCAAGATTTGGGACTGCTATTGTTGTAACTTGAGAACAAACTTATTTTAGAAGCTATGCTACTCGTATGTCCCACAATGCGTCCGACCGCGGTCCAGTTTTGGAATAGGACAATTATATTTCATTATAGTATTTGGCACACAGACAATAACCATCTGGTTTTCAAGCTGTCATCAAACAAACCAATGCAAAATCTTGTTGGCGCCAGATATTTTCGCGGCGTCTATGGATATTTGTTTTTTGTAGGAGTGTCCTGCTTTTTGTCTTCTTGTACATGGTCTATGTAACCGCGGCGTGTGTACCCTTCAGATAAGGTTTGGTACAGTTTGCTTTAGGCTGATAAGCGTTCTTGTGAAACAAGACAAAATGTGAAATTACAGCAAGACTTTAGATTGGTTTGAAAGCAAGCAAGATTGTACCGTTGCTTTCGCGTTGGTTGGGGTACATTAGTAAGGTGCTCAGAATAAGAGAGAAAACCTAGTGTAAATCGAAGGAGGGTTGTGCTAAAATTACTGTTACTATCTAAACTATATCTGCATTAATTATTCAATAATTTTAGGGCCTACAAGATGATCGGTGCTGACCAGCAGATTAAACAAACGAAATATGGAAACATTAATTGAACAGATTCACGAAGGAGAATGTATTATAGCATTGCTAGCGGCTTATACAACCGTAAATCTTTCTCCAATTCCGATTTCATTAAACCGTCACAATTACCAATTTTCACACTTATTTTACTGAGAACAATACGGAACGCTCATTGCACATGAATGTAGAAACTAGAAAGCAATCATCTGCTAATACCATTAGATAGCTAGCGTGCAGTATGTAACTGTTACTAATCGCTCCATAATTTCTTGATTTCTAGCTGTGGGAACAGATTACGTTTCCTTTAAGTTCATTAATATTTTAACTACAACTGCTTTATATGGACATTGAACTGAATAAAAATGCAGTAAGGAATCTGTTGCTACCCGTGTGAATTTATTCGCAGAAGCGATCTTTTCATAGGGATGTTTGTGTGAAGGCCTGGCTGAAACTGACATCTCTGGTATGCTGATGGATCGTTGGGCATAATCTATAACAGAAAAGGCTTAAGGCGCAATTGTTTGTTCACTTATCCGATTCCCGGTATTTATTGTGGAAAATTAGTTACCGTTGCTGCTACATTTTACTCCTCTTCCCTTCTTGGGAATGTGTTCCAACATGGTATTCTCAAATTTATTCTTATTGAAAATAGGAACACATTTAACTTTTCAAATATTCAGTCTGGTTTTCGCCTTTCCCATTCTACCCTAAACATACACTCAATTAACTTCTATTTTCATTAGTATGACGAAACACTAAAATGGTAACAAATGCAAGTAGTCTAAAAATACCTGTAGGTAAGGAACACAAAAGAACAATGACTGCGTACAATTTTGACACGACCGCCAACGAAATAGAGAGTTGTTTACGTCTGAACGTTGTCGACAAAAAATGTTCGGACGATAGGACCAGAAAGATTGGTACCAACTACAGAAGGACCATTGGGTAAACCGTGAATGCCTTAGACGTTACCAAAAGCTCTCGAACGGTGAGCAATCGAATGTTTAGTATTTTCTAATGGAACTATAAAATCTCGAAATGGAACTTATGTTTTGCAAACTCCGCTATTCTTTTCTGATTAATTTTATTTTATCCAAGACAGTTGAATCGTTACTCCGGGACTCTTAGAGCTTCAAAGCTTGTGGAATATACTAGGCTATCTTTTACGAGTTGCAGAGAATGGTTACAGGTTTGTCCCTAAGCACAAATATACAAAATCTCTACAGCTTAGCAAAGCAAAGTTATTGCTGATGCTTTTCTCGTCTTTTGCTTAGGCGAGCGTTTTATGGTAAACTGTACAGAGTAGTTGTTCTGTGTCTTCTTTATTATTTGGCGGTATAATTGCTTTGTCAGTTTTTGGATGTTGCGCAACTTTTCCAAGGGTTATTTTGTTTACCAACAATTACCGATATTCTTCACCAACCATTTAGTTTTGTTTCAGGACAGGCTACTGGTAAAATCGTCACCCAATCGCTAAGCTGGCAACAGTTTATTTTCCTGTAATGTTTTGGTTCATTGTGTCATGGTTGTTTGAACGATCATAACAAAACATGATGCATAACAACAATAACAAATACTGTAATGGTTTTCCTGGTTGAGAAGGTATTATTACTAATTAATACTCAATATTCCTTATGCCCTTTTTTAGTAGGTGAGACACAATATTTCACTGTACCCATAGCTGGGGCACAGACCGCGCTGTGAAAGGGAGGGGTCCGTACCATGGCATAGCATTGAGAGTTGAAATTCCAACAATGCTATCGATACTATTTAGGTGTCGCTTAGTGTTAGTTAATGAAAACGGACTTTAAAATGGCGCAACAGTCGCCCAAATAAAGGAGTCTGCCCACTAGAACATATCGACAGCATATCATACCCGTTTATTGCTGGTTTAGGACGGTCATCATACGAGGTTAAAACCCTATACATATATGTATAATTTGTCATGAATAGTATGAGCCTAGAGAATATACTAAACCGACCGACTATACTAAACCGTTCCGTCACCGCCCAACACCGTTGCCTACCAGTACCGTGCACCGAGCTTATTGGCACCGGCAAAATATTTTCGCCGACAATTGTTGACGCTCCGTGCATAGCACGCGACGGTGTTGGTCGGTGATGGAACAGTCTAGTAAACAGTGTCGTACTTTTTAATACAAAGAATTTTGCTTTACCTTGCACGTTCCTACCACGGTCATGTTATGATACGGTGCAGTGGGCAGACTCCTTTATCCGTCTCGCACGAGTTCTTAACATATTCCGTGATACACCTTGAGTGGTTCACAATAAACTGTGGATAACGTTGTTAGTCCCGCTCTAGTAAACATTTTCATTGTATTGTTGAATTTACGCAGTCTTAAGTTTCCGTAAATGTAAATAAAGAATTTTTTGTTGTTATTGTAAATAAGCCGAGGTGTTATTTTAATTAAGCCCCAATTAATTGTGAGTAGTTTGGGAGAAAATTATTTACTATTCGCGTGTGTGTTGTGCTTTGTTGTTGATTTTTGGTTTTGTAATAATGTTTGTGTTTTGTATTTCATTGTTTTATTGTGATAATGGAGCAGCGCTTAACAATGAATTAAATAGAGAAATGGCGCTATAAATATTAATGCCAATGTTTCGTTGTTATTACATCTTGGTAGACTGCGTTAAGAGATACCTTTCCATAAAATATTTTTTTGATACCAGTCCATAGTCTGAATTTGAGTCCGGTTAATGACAATAACTTACAACATAACAGCGCAATGTGGGTGTACTATAGTTACTCCTCTGCCTAATCCGTGCGTTACAGTCGTGATGTTAAATTGTGTATGCAAATCAGAAAAGTAAGTTTCAGTAGGATATTCATCATTGTCCACACGCAACTCACCAACAAACAATTGTTCCCAAAGTTACTTATTTTCGTGACCATTACGCATTAGTTAGCTACCACTTTCCCTGACTGACCTGCTCCTGCACTTCAATAACAACTTCCCCACAAAACGCATTAGTGGAAAGTCCTCACTCCTCACTTACATCTTCACAAATAGAAAGCGACACGTCCCATCAATCATTGCAGACGGTTGAAACACTAACTGACGATGACAGCAGTAGACTTGCGACATTAGCTAGGCAATGCTTTTGGTAGTGACGGAATTATGGATCCTAGTGGGTAACTGGTGAGGAACTTGAAAGAATAGCCCGTTCAAAAGAAGAACGTTTATTGGGTCCGTTCCGATGATACGATACTAGGCAACTGTGAAAACATACGAAGTTTTCCAAAAAAACATTGCGTAATGAAGCTTTTGGGACCCGGTGGGGTATTAGGATGGGAAAACACCAGGGAATTCTCAAGTTCATCTTGCGTTTCTTGAAAGTCGATAAGCGTATGCAGCCTTTTCTGCAAATAGTGTGAAAAAAGAACAACAATTAATTTTTTTTTCTGACTCACCTGTTAAAATTCCATAAGACGAAAATATTTTTCCCGCAGCTCTCCAATCAATCGAGAGAGGTGTACCTCTACCTACCTTCATCCATCAACCATAATCAATTTCACATCAATCTCTAGCTCGTTATATGGTAGTTCTAAACATAAAAAACAGCATCGCATTTGCATCGCATACATCAAGTGCAATCGCCTCTAATCACTATCCAAAGGTTGTCTAACGGCTCGGGTACCGCTAAGGCAATTTCCCGGGATAGTGCAAATGATTGTAGCCACAGTAAGACAGCTATGTGTGGCCGTCGTGGAAACTGACCGCTTGATTCGGAATTACAGAGAGGGCTACCACCCGTTCCGTTTTTCACCCAAGAAACCAAAACTAATGACAGGACTGCAATGCAAACGGTATCACGAATCCATAAAAACGTATGCTAGCAAAAAAGAAAAAAGGTATTTACATATAAGAGAAACCAATGTAAATAATTCCTTGAAGAACAGAGATTTACTCGCTACACCATCTAAAAGCCGCCACATACATCATATTAAGTTAGTTAAGCGACGAAAATCGTCGAGACATTTTTTGTTTATAACTGTCATCTAAAACCGAGATGTTGACATCCCTGACGCAGAGGAAACTTTGTCACTTCGTGATTGGCAGTTAGATACATGTGTATCTGATTTTTATGCCAAACGTTTTTTCTACTGCTGGTAACTTTGTAGGAAATTCTGTATACAAAATAGACTGGGTGAGTGCATATTGCATAAACACCATCGTAAAAAGCAGTTGATGGTCCATGACAAGAAGACCCGTAGGGATACTCTTGTTTATCGGCAAGTATGTATATTTTCTCTCTTTACGCATTCTACACATGAATATCAATGTTTAAAGTGTTGTAGTAAATGATCAGATACCGCAAGATAGATGCAGGCAAACGTGTGGTTGCAATGTGAAAACTGTCCACTTAATTCATAGCTACGATAGAAATGCATCGCATGACTAGTGCGGTTGAAAGAATTTAAACTTTTACAGGCGGAAAACGAGTATTTGGTTCAGAAAAAGTCTTCACGTTTCTTTCAATTAGCCAGCATTTTCCTGCTCGATATCTATGTAAAAACTAATAACCAGCTTAGTTATTGATAATTTTCTACGTTCAGAACATTCTTAGCGTTCAATATGACGAATTCCGTAAAAATATTCTGAAGTAAAGCAAATACATCACGTCTAAAGACATAATTCATTCCTTTGTTCTCAAAATACTGTGTTGTTATACATCCTAAATAAGCGTAGGTATTTGCACAAGTGAAAAATTTGGCTCAATTGGAAACACAAACAACCAAGTCATACAAAATAAGACATACTAAAGAAGCTATAGAAGCTTTTCGAACCTCTGACTCACGTCATTATAAAACCGACTAAAGCAAAAGGTGAACTGAATCTAAATAATGGGAGGACAACCTATAATTTTAGAGGCCCAATGCTAGCTTGCCCAACATCCATCTCTTCATGCCTAAAATCGGAGCAATGACTAAAGTCATACTTAGCTTTCAAATTATGGTACGAGAACCTATAAATACTGCAGAGCACAATCACTATACTAGTGCACTTTATCCTGCAGTCGTCATTACACTCGGAGTTCTTAAAGTAGATACTAGTTCACCAATGGATGCTAGACAAGTTAGGCCATTGCAGTTCATGTTATAGAGGTAGAATAATATAGCAATACTGCACAAATTGTAATAAGTTCGCTTGCCTTTCGCCTACGTGCGCTTTCGTAACCCAATTCACTCTTATACTTACGACATGGACGAAAATAAGACGTTAATTCTGAATTCTGTCGCATTTTCTCCACATTCGATATGTTCTTCACGTACTTTTGTTCCAATAACATCGGTTATTAATACATTATCTTCGATGGAGAAAAGATGTTTTGATATTCACTTTTGAAATGTTATATTTTAGTACCATCTAACGTCTTACTTGTTTTTCTTACGTCTATCTTGCTTAGTTTATCTTTCTTAGCTTCGTGTTCTTCATCAAGTGCTGTAAACTTTCTTTTAATTATTTTCCTAACGATTTTTCTTTCTTTTTTATTACATTTTACTTTTATTATATCACTCGGCACCTCATCAATCTGTACCGACTAATGTAAACATACGGTAATGCACTCAACGATTACATAAGCAAACAATGGCCAAAAATAATCATGATCGATCTGATCGTCCACTTAATCGGATGGGCAGAGCTTTCGACTCGATGCTCCGATGTTATCGATATAACACGAATTTGCTCTTACGACTGATGGGGAATGTTCCGATTACGTTGAATGGTGAACTAGAAATGTGTTGGTGGGCGAAAAACCACTATTTGGTCGGTGAATTATTTGACAGTTGAGTCCCATGTAATAGGGGGGAGCCTATTGCCATTAATCGGGCATAAATTCAGACTCCGTGTCTGCTGCCGAGAATTCCTGATGGAGAAACCAAACAAAAATTTGACCCGGCCTGGGGATCAAACCCAGGACCTCATACTCAGCAGTTACGACTGTGACCGCTACACCAACGAGGCAGTTGTTGCGAGGGAGTTTGCTGTATGTATAAATGATTTCATACATGAGTATGAGTTACGATCATAGGTCAGTCATCCCAGAAAGCAGCAAATCAGGTGGTTGACATTGTATGGATCATCATTTGACGCAGCATGTCTCTTCTAGTTTTCTATTACACCGTTTATACCACATAACACATTCCTATTCTTCAACCCTTACTATCACCCCTTACACGTATAAATAATCCACGGATCTCCTATCCACACGGTGCACGGTAATCAGAGAGCGTTCAGTCATCAAATATTCAGCGGAGCCTAGGGAACAGCCTCGCGTCGACACAGGGCGGGTCGTCGGGTCGCGTTACCTATCGCCACGGCAAATTGAATGCCAATTTGTTTGTGTTGTGAGGACGGGTGGTTACACTGTGAAATGAAGATTTATTGTAAGAAAGGTCTGAAGGACGGCGAAGGAAACAGTGAGATTCATTTTTGTGATTTAAAAGATAGAACAGCGGGAGCAGAAAAGGCTTTTTTAGAAATTGCCGTTATTGATTAACAGGGTAGACAATAGGCGGGTCAATGGCAGAGACTTAACTCTTAGGTGCCTAGTTTCTAAGTGTTCTTTAATAAAATGATGATTCGAATGTATTTCACGCTCACATAGTCCCAAATTACATAGACAGGGTGTCGCCTTTAGAAACATTGATCCTTCACGTACCCAAATCTTATAGATAAATCTGATCCTATCCAAAATAAGAAGAATATATTTATAACCCAGTTTTCCTCTTTCTAATAAAAGTGTGACACCATAAATCTGTAGCAAAAACAACTAGTCTTCAAACAAATATGGTTGAAACTCAAGAGGTATCGAACAATCGACAGATGTTTGTGGAAGACTACGTAAACGTCCTTATTTGTGAGATTCAACCGTTATTTGACATTCATACATATGTAATGTCACCCACATTATATCCTTATACAAATGTTTGCTTTATAAGATTCACCGTTGATTGTTTATCTTGTGTTTTTATAGGTGCTCTTGGGAAGCACCGGTGTTCTCTTATTTATAATGGAATTGATATATAAAATAAAAATTGTTTTTAAAATATAATACCATAGACCTTGACTATGACAGTGAGAAAACAAGTCGCCAATCTTGCATTAGCGTCGCATTTGATCAAAAATGCAGAACGGCTGGATTGGTCATAAAAGCACACAATCGTGTTATCTTTTACTCAGACATTCATATATGGGCTTTGTTGATTGAAAAATTTAGAACGACTGATTTATAAATTGCAGTTTCGAATCGCGTTATCCGGATTTTATTTCTTGGTTTTATTATTTGAATTTTAATAAAGCTAGCAATGAACTGTTATTTTTTGTTCTACTAGTCTTAATTAATGCAGTTATAATTAAGAAGAATTATAAACACAAATATGTGAAGATGGAGTGTTTACTGAGTAAATAATTGCTGAAGTCTTTGATGATTATTTTAATTAAAATATTTTATATTGTTTAAAATTCTCTCTCGTGCAAGGTCAGTAGAGATATAAACTCGTTTGAATGAGTCAGTCTAGATGCGAATTTAAAATGATAAAAATACGGATGTTTGTTATTTTTAAATTATTCAAGGAGGCCATGCTCGTTTGCACACGGTGACAACAAGTTAGAATGATATTTACACTAAATGAAATCAAAATTAAATAATCTAATCAAGAACCTAGACAAGACGCAGTCGCTTACAAAGCGTTGTGCATTTCCACAAAGACTTCCAACAGGATCGTCGTAAGCTTTGCGATAGCTATGTAAATCCAATACATTTTTGATATTAACGCTATCGCTGTCAGAATGACTGTTTATCTAAACCCTACGTCTAAACCAAATATCGCCCAGAAACCTGAACATCATCTGCGAATCTGCTCAACGATACTAACCTACGCTGCATAAAAATACATACAATTCATTTTACATCCGTTTCCGTACATTGTCGTAAATCACATAAGTAATTACAATTAGTTGTAAAATAACAGTTACACTGTACACAACAATTACAGCGTGACAAACACGCGATGTTTTATCACGCTAGTGTGGTTATGTGCAATTGTCTGTAATCTGTTCTGCAGCCTACGTTGCCACCAGAACTGTGTGATACCAATGTTTGACAGATATTTTTGGATACTGATAAGAGAGGATGTTTTGTTATGGATCATTTGCGCTCTCAGTGTTTGCTTTACTTACACATTTTGGAGGCCAAGAGTATAATTTTTTTTCAAGGTAGCTGAACTGCGTTTTCTTTAGGATTTGTTTCACGTACCAGTGATTTGATTATGTTTGATGCGCAATTCTAGGCTGCAACTGCTACGATCGCAGTTGCTTTCCTAAAAATCAGACTAGGCTTATAACAAATCCCAATATTCTAAAACAAACTGCATGGACTTGGACCATTTTCTAATGCAAATATTTTCTTTGTTGCAGAAAGAATCTCGCACAGACGTGCAGTTCCACTTAGCTGCACTGAGAGGAGACTGCGACAGGCTGCGTCAGCTGCTTGACACCGGGAAGGTCCACATCGACTCCAGAGACAGGGTAAGTCTGAATCTGTCAATCTGATTGTAATCGCACAATTTACAATGCTGACGTTAGCGCATTTCGAATGACCAATCTCGATTTTAAGTATTCAATGACTCGAGATTGCAAGTGTTTTGTAATTGTTTATGGGGGGAGGGGGGTAATATTTTAGAATTTTTGACTAGATAGTTGGCGGTGTGGTGAACCAAAGTATGAAAAGAGGTGAAACGATGCCTGGCCCGGCTCGGCTATCTCGCTCGCTAGCTGACGGTGTGGCCTGCGCTTTAGAAGCTTGTAGAAGAGAGCCAGGACATCTAGCTATCTTTGCCAACAGCTCGACTGGCCCAGTCTTATCGGATACATACACTTTTCTACAAACACTTAAACGTAATCCATATCCATACAATCATTCAAGCGTTAGACAGTAGACATAATATTAGATCACATAAACACACTCACACTTGGAATTATAAGATATTAAATGTGCCAAATGATCCCATCGTCACCTCGGCTGACACTTGATTGGACATAAATCTGAGATATTGAAATCAATATAGGACATATCGATTTCAATATATCAGGTGAATGTCAAATGAGTTCAGAGTGTTAAGGCCACAGGTTAGGTAGGTATGTACATTTACATGAATGAGTGCTCTCGCCGTTGCAGATATTGTGACTTTATTTTTTATCATGACTCAAGTGTCTCTATTTGAGTACAAAATAACTCGACATACATGAATAAATTTAGTAAAAATCAAACATGAATTATCTGTACCTACCAATATTATAAAGAGGTTTATAAGTTTCTATGTAGGGGTAATCTTCGAAACTACTGATCCGATTTCGAAAATTCTTTCACTAACGGGAATCTGTATTGTCAGTGTCATAGGCTAGATTTAAAACGTACCCATGGGTTAATTTTTATGCATACGGGAGTGAAGCCACGAACAAAAGCTAGTTATCATGCTCTTTTGATTACAGATTTTTACTAACTATTCATATTGTATAGACCTTGTTTTCATCAAATAAAGCATGAAAAAACACCATAAAGTTTTAAGTGATCCATTTTATCTTTAACGGAACACTAAAAAGATGAAAACGTGCCTCTAAACCTCATTTCGAGATCATTCACCAAGATTAGCGGTGTCACTAGCTAAATTGATGACTCGTCGGAGTTCAAAGTGTCACTCTTTGCCTATAAAATGTTGATGACGGGACCCCAGGCCCCCAACGTTCCCTGAGGCTAGAAGCAAGACGGATGGGGTGTTACGTAACCCCAGCAGCTGAAAAAACGTTTATTTAGGCGGCTGAATAAATCAATGGCCTAGATTTTGTGGAGATTCGAATTTGTTAGAGCGTCTTATGTTTTTACAAGATTGATTTTTGTTATTCTAGGGTTTTGTTTTTACTGAATAAAGACAAGGGCTATAAGTTTATAATGTATTTTCAGTGGTGGAGCCAGTGTTATTGTACGCTTTGAATATTTTATCGTATTATGAGCTGCGGCGATGTAGTGTTAACTGATTTAACTGGGCCGTGCACCTTAGATACTATCAACCACACAACAGTGATACAAACGCCCTTAGTGCTACGACATAAAGTTGTGAAAATCAAATCGGCTAAATCACTTATCAGAATTCATAACATAAGAGTAATAACAGTCTTATCAAAAAACATGATATTAAAACAATATAATTATAGTGGAAAGGAAAGGGATTGTGAAGATTCTTATCAGAGGCCTCAGTTTTAACAGATGTCAACCGTGAGAATATAACACGAAACTAATCAATCAAAATTAATTAAAGAAAAGCTCCAAAAGGTTCTAACATTACTAGTTCACAATAACTCTGTAGTTAATAAATCAATTCCCTTTCAATGTACTAAAGAGTCATTAATCAACGCAGCGGCCACTATGGCTCTCTACACAATAGGTAGGTATGGTAATGGTTTTATAGTGACGTAAAATTAGTGGCCCACTTTCGACCAATCTCCATTCTTTATTAATGATATGAAATTCACATTACTACGATGTCAAGTTATAACCTGAAGCGATTTCTCCAGTCTTGGAAAGTTCCGTTAATGCTTGTGATCTTATTTTAAGAAAATTAAGCTATTCTCTTTCGACCATAGGTTAACCGTAGATTTCTACAAATAACTTAGGCGTCTTTAGTTTTCTTGTGGGTTCTTCTCCATAGTGAAACGTCCAATTCGCACCGTGCTCTGATCTTCGGACGTTTCATAATTTTAATTGAAGTTGAATTAAATCAATGTTTAGCTAAAAGACTGATGCTTAAAGTTTCATGTGGCCAAATATAATTCCCCAACTTCTGCTCATAACTTGGCCCACAGAAAGGACGTGAATTCATAACTAAGTTGCTACCTGACATGTTTTATTATAAACAGCGGTCCCTTTACGTCACTCTTACATTAAACCGCGTAATAGATGAGAATGGCTGTTGCAGCAACACATAAACTGTATCTGTCATTACTGTTACCATCAACCACATGCGATGCGCAAATCTTCGACTTTTCTTGCCCGACTACAACGTCATCCTATTCAGTTATGGACTAAAAATTAACAAATTCGGTTAGCAAGCTGTGCCGTGGTTTTTTTGGACGATTGTATCTGCGGAAATAGAGGGTTACAAACTCGTGTCATATTTCTTGCTTGCAAAGTAGACGTGCGTAATGAAATCACAATATTATAAAACTGATCTGGAAGTTCTCTCGGAACATTCCTAGAAAATTACGTATTCAGAATTTTACTGAGTTAAATTAAAACAAATTGAGCTAGTCTCGGTAAAAAAACACTACAGAGCAGTTTTTTCACCGAAAATTTTGCTAAACAAACCGTTCCGTTTATGACTTGACCCGACCTTACTTTGAGAATCCACAACAAAGCGTTAACTCCACATAATATTATGAACAGCTCCCCCATGTTACGTAAACGTGAAATATAATGGTTGTGAGAACGCGCGTGTTTTCGTAAGAACGTGCGAATTGTGACCACTATTATTTATTGCTGTTATTATTATATATCACTAACATGTTGTTGTCTATCTATGTACTGAGTGAGGGAGAGGAGGCAGTTTATGGATGAACACACATGTTATTGTAAAACATACGAGCATCGTGTTAACATAAAATAACACGCCTGTAATCCCCAAAGAGTAAGGCAGAGATCTATTATAGTACATCCACATTTTGCCATTCATGCTTTAGTTCAATGTAAAATAGGGCGAGCCTATTGCCATTAACCGGGCGCAGATCCTGGCTCCGACTTACTAATGGGAAACTGATGATTTCTTGTCTTTATAATATTTGTTTGATGGAGCACAAGTAACAGTAGTTGTTTGTGTGACGAATTCTCGTTTGACTTAGTACGAATACACTTCTTGAGTCATCATCATCTGCCTAGCCTTTTCCCAACTATGTTGGCGTCGGCTTCCAGTCTATCCGGATGCAGCTGAATACCAGTATTTTACATGGAGCGACTGCCTATCTGACCACTACAACCCAGTTAGTACTGGGTAACACGATACCCCTTGGTAAGACTGGTTGTCAGACTTTTCGGGCCACTGACTACCCGTAGCGACTGTCAAAGATTTACAAATGACAGCCGGGACCAGAGGAAACTCTGTATGTAATCATAATAAATAATAAAACTAATCAACTTTACACTAGATTTACTCTTACATTGTCACTGAAATTCAGCTTGTCTCTACAATTTATTTACGAATTAAGCGGAACGATTAATTAATCAATTTTAATTCGTGTTTACTTTTTTTGTCTCGCGGATTAACATACGTACTATGCATAAATCTGCATTATGCATTAACATTTTACATTCTCAAGTTGTTATGTTAATTGTGGAATAATTACAAACTGCAATTAGCATGGGCGTAAGCTTAGGCTTGCAGTACAAATACTCCTCTTCTTCTGTTAGTTAATGATTGGTTGGTTGAATGGCTGTCTCTGCTCATGTAACTGTCACTGGCTTGCCAGCAGATCTTCATAAATAAACATTAAAGTAAATTGTATCTTTATATTAAAAGTTATATCTATCAAAATTCCTTATTATCTAAAGCCAACCGGATTTATTTAATCCAGCCGTTATTCAGCTGCCAGCTGGAAGCCAACCCTATTATATTTAGGAAAGGTAGATGTGTAAATTATGCTTTAAACGAAATGCTTGCTAAAAACTGTCGCACATAATTATGGGTGGGCTGCACCACATTGCACCAAATCGGGAAGGAGAATAAAAAAATTGACCAAGTTCGAGTCGGACTCTCGCATGTAGGGTTCCGTACCATCGCAGTAGGGGAGCCCTCTTTAATTTTTATTATTTTTTGAAGAGCGGCAACAGAAATTCATATTCCGTGAAAATTTCAACGTCTACCTATTACCTACTGATCATGAGATTCAGCACGCTGACAGACAGATGACGGGCAGCGGAGGCTTAGTAATAGGGTCCCGTTGGTTACCCTTCGGGTACGGAACCCCCTAATAGAAGAGAAGAACCGGCGAGAAATCCCATGGTTACTCTTTCAAAATATTGTAGGTAGATGAAGCGTGACGTGACTGTTTACTATTGCATGTGCAGAGCCTAAAGTCGCGTGCACACTGGTTACAGTAAGCTGAGCACATGAAATGATGCTGAACGGACCTGATTTATTAGCGGGAAGCTGTGTGGTCACGCCTTTTTACAAGCAGAGAATGTAGCGGGGTGATAAGAGGAAATAAGAGGATGTAAGTTGTGTGATAGTGATCTATGTTTTACTCTGATTACACAGATACGGAAATTCGGCATGATATTAACATTCATTGGTATCTTTGTCCTTTGATGGTTTAGAAGTTATACAGGATCAAATTGAATCCCGCATGGGCGCGGCGTGGGTTTTGAACCTAGAAGCAAAGCATTAAATCATTTTGTCTACAGAGTTTTACTAACGAATTTAAATAGATCTTGTAGTACCTTCATTGGCTAGGCTAGGCGTATACTTGGCTGAGTAGGTAGGCCATTCACATTTGGCTTCTTTTGCGTCTGCTAAGTTCACAGTTCCATGGGCATTGGATTTTATAGTTAATTCCTCGTACTTTTAGTGTAGTCCACTTTCATCTTTAACACTATTTAATGTATAGTTTTAATGCTACTTTAAAGTAAGCGTGAAGCGGCACTATCCGTGAAACAGAGCACAGTTGACAGCTCGTTAGTTAACTGCCGTTACCTGACGTTAACGCTGCGTGCAAAGTAAACAACACTTTACAATTACGCTTAAAGTAAGCACTTGTTAATCACTGAAAACAGAGATTCAGCAGGCTTCATAACATTTAGTTTTTTTTTTTCTATTTTGGTGCTCATTAGTGGTAAAAGTAGTAGGCAATTTAAAAAGTACAGGCACAAGCACTTGCGGTATACACTTACTTAATTCAAAAGTGATTGTCTCATGGAATAGTGTTTGCAACCTTGAGTTAAAATCTAATACTTATTAAGTGTGGCTTCCTAAATATCTTTCTACTATATTCTTAACAACATAAGATTACTATCAAGAGAAAATTACTTTAAAAAGTTGCTAAACGTATGTATACAATACATACTGGTGCTGGTGACTGTAGTCATCTGATGATGATCAGTAGTTAAGTTGTCTGCATATAAAACTTTTTAGCCTGTATTCGTGTGATGTCAATCAGTCAATGCAACAACGTTTTTGCTTTACAGTCAAATAGCTGTGCATTTCACGGACAATTGAATACGTCGTTGCCTTGAACAGTGATTAAACGTTGACATACAGTCTGTTGACAATATAATTATCTAACTGCAATTAACTTGCAATACATTGTGATGCCACAATGTCATTTGTGTCCCTATTAGCGTTCTCATACAATAATTGGTATTCACGATATTTTTTGATAGTAATCAGTTTATAATTTAGCAATTTGTTTAGTTATTCTTCCTGCATTGGAATTTAATAAAGATCTCGCACAGGCCTATGTCCTGTCGGCCTATTACTGAGGCCCGATTTCACCAATAAAACTAAACGCGATCAACACGTCTAAACCGCGTTTAAGGGCTGTCAATGCCATTGTTACGGAATATTCACATTGACAGGTCTTGAACGCAGTTCCGATGGCTGATCGCGTTCAGTTTCAATAGTGTTTGCCCTTAAACATATGCAGCACAGCTAAAATCGAAAGCATAATATTAACATACTAGCCAAATACATTGTTATTACAGCCTATAACGGACATAAATGATAGTAAGCCGTCATCATCGGCCATATAAGTCTACGAATTAACTCTAAAAGGTAGCGGATGTCTCCATTTTGGTATTAGTAAGTTGTGGACTAGTAGCATAGTAGTTTTGAAGTGTACCGAAGAGAAACGTGTGTAGATTATGATGAGCAGAATGTAGATTATTATCCTACAACTGTCATACGTTGTTGAGAATGTATGCCATACCTTTGCTACAAGTCATCGTCTGCTGCGCGAGATTGAGTTTAGCGTTTAGTCTCTTTAGCGGTTGGCTACGATGTTCTAGCGTGACTTGGTTCTCCAATTACCTATGTTTTTGAGTCAACAAAGAGAGGATGATACATGGGCAAAAGCGAAGGAAGTTTGTCGAGCTACTGCCGATGATTAGATTTATCCAACAAAAATATGAAATAAACACAAATTAAATGGCATGATTAGACTTCTGTTACCTTAGCAACATGTTTGCGTTTTTTTGATGAAACTTCGAACAGTTTTTATTCGATCCCAAATTGGCGCCGGCCGACCCGGCCCGTTCTTTTTTTGTGTCGTTTACCCGATTGATAGCAAAAAGAGGTTAATGTTTTTCATGCGTGCACATCTGATTCTCTGCATTATGTATTGTGTGTCCGATTCAATCCGACGGGAAAGCAGGCCACAGATTCATCTTCATTATTTGGCAAATCACGCATTTTATGTTTGAGAGAATTCGTCTTGAGATTGAATCTTTTTGCGCTTGTAATGAGCAAGCTATGAATTTAATGTTGTTATGATTTCTTTTAACTTCTTCTAAATTAATTGCTTTGGCAGCAGCAATTAAATTAAAATGTTCACTATGAAGTACGAACTGAAGTCATGGACACTAATATACTACAATAAAAGACGTATGCGTAACATAATCACAGACAATTTGACAACACAATAGCGATAGGACATCGTCTGTTACAACAATAAACTGACAAAGTATATAAACAAAAAAAGAGCTTTAAAATCCATCTATTCAAGTGCGAATTCAAATGAACTTTTCAATTTACGTTTCTCAAGTAAACTTGTAAAAAGTTGACGCAAACGTAAACTCGGCCTCTTCCATCAAAGCGACGTAAAACACAGCCGGCCTTCATTCACAAATGGAGGCTTTATGCCGGCAAAAAGCGGCAAATGAAAGTTCCTAATGAGTTTTCTCTTACGGCGGAAAATGTGAAAAACATTGGCTAAACCGTTTATTTGCATAGACGGTTCATGTTGTGAAAGTGACGGAATAGTAACTATTTAAGGTTTAACTCGAACACTAATCTAAAGAAAGAAAAAAATTGCCGCAAAGCCCGTGACGTGTTTATAAACACAACAAGCCGGAACAAAAAGTTGACAGCCTGCACGTCGCGTCGTGAACTCGTGACTGCGACAAAAAGGACTACTAACATTTATCTCTGTAAATGCTATTACCTTATCCTTACCGATATCTTTATCTTATTACAGCATGTACAAGATTAATCTATGGAGTAACAGTGCAGCGAATTATGTAGGAGGTAATGACAAGTTCTGATTTTCAGTACGACACATTGTTTCAGCTAATCTAATCTAAAATATGCAAGAGAGATACATTTTATCTCTGGGAAGCCGCGTGAGATAACGAAGATGGAACAGATAAGAATGTCCCATTTTGTTCCGCTCCT
This sequence comes from Noctua janthina, assembly GCA_963576755.1. Taxonomy (NCBI): domain Eukaryota; kingdom Metazoa; phylum Arthropoda; class Insecta; order Lepidoptera; family Noctuidae; genus Noctua; species Noctua janthina. The sequence goes on from OY755058.1 coordinate 18,324,485, forward strand.
GTAGAAACATTGACACACACTGACCGTAGATTTCTCTGTAGGCAAGGGAACTTGGGATTTCGATGTAAGTATAGAGAAGCATCCCTCTACACAGGCTGCTTCTAGCCTCTTCGTAGCTTTTTACTGCACCCCACGGGGCCACAGTCCACAAATGGCCTATTCGCCCCCGTAATCACCATCATCATCTGCCTAGCCTTTTCCCAACTATGATGGGGTCGGCTTCCAGTCTAACCGGATAAAGCTGAATAGTATTTTACAAGGAGCGACTGCATATCTGACCTCCACAACCCAGTTATATTCGCCACCGTAATATGACACTATAATCAATTAATCATGCCTTAGCATTAGACAGTATTTACCACCTAAATATTAAGAAAGTCTTCCTTCCTGAATTCATATCAACATTTTGCGTGTCGATGTTTACACCGTATATTGAAATTTTGCTTAAGCCTTATTCCTTAGCAATAAGAAAGTATTCACCGCCTTCCCCGTTTGTCCCCAGGATGGCACAACGCCACTCATCCTGTCAGCTGCGATGGGTCACACGGAGTGCGTGCGCGAGCTGCTAGCACAGGGCGCCGACCCCGCCTGCAGCAGAACGGTAATTATTACCTAAAATATTGATACTATTCCTTGATTGCTTCATACATACGTATATCACGACGTAACAGCGTAGGGACAGAGAGCAACGTGATCAGAAATAGCACTAGATTGTATCTTCAATAAACTCAGCCTTTAGTACGAGTAGTACACTTCTGGACAGATACCCTTCCCAAGCTCCACAACGCCCTACAAAATTTGGCTGTGGCAGACTGGTCGCAGAAGGTGCCTCCACCTTCTGCGTACAGTCTGCCACAGCCAAATTTTGGAGGGCGTTGTGGAGCGGGGGGCGTAAAACGCTGAGCTTGCGATACGCGGTCTCCTCTCCAAGACTCGTTTGCTCCGCCGGCCACCGGTCCTTCAGCAATCATGCCTAGCCCACTAATACTTCAGCTTGGTAAATGCTAGATGAACTCTCTTTTAATAAAACTGCCACTATTATTTTAGACGGGAACTAGCGCGCTGTTCTTCGCAGCGCAAGGCGGATTCCTCGACATCGCGCGACTACTGCTCGACTCGGGAGCTGCCATCGACGCACCTAGCATGGTAATACAAGCTGTCTCACTATGTTTATAATACCAGTCCAACACAACAATTGTCAGGAAAATACGGCTCAGCAATTATTTGGAGGCCGACATGACATATAATAGAGGATTTTTTGAAGCAAATATTAATCATGCCGTCATAATCAGCTTATGTCCCACTGCTTGGACACAGACTCGCACGAACCCACTCGCAAGTTAGAGTCAATACCAATAGACCACCACTGCTCTCTAGCAAAGTGGCAATCAATCATGCCGTTAGAGGTTAGTTTTGCAAAATTCTTTGGTGTAAAAGTTGTATATCTACATAAGCTTTCTTGACACGCGCGTTTCTTTCCAGGACGGTGGGACGCCATTGTTCGTGGCGTGCCAGTGCGGCCACTTGCCGGTCGTCGACGAGCTCATCCGCCGGGGAGCCAATGTCAACTCATCTATGAAGGTAAGCTGTCATGTCAGGAGTTTGATAGGTTGGTTTTATTCTGCTTTCTCTCGTTTTGAATTATATGAAGTAAGTCAGTTAAGTCACTTTTTGTTAATAGTGGTGCCATCTTTTTGAAGTCGAAGACACTTAGAGTTTTTAAATGGCTGCAGTTATAGTTTCACAAGGACTTTTTGGCATGTGGCCAAAATTGTAAATAATTATCACTACCTTGTTTGTGCAATACTTTAAGAGCACAAAAAAACATTTTCTCCTTGGGCAACTTAATCGAGCGCTAAAAGATCCTTGTGATTTGCTTGTACGTATGTAGTTTAAAGTCAGCAGTTGTGACTTTACCCCCAAACTTCCTCCGATTACACCTAAAACAATGTCCCCTTTCATTCCAGGACAAAGCGACCCCTCTCTTCATCGCCGCACAGAACGGGCACGAGGACGTGTGCCGCGCTCTGCTCTCCGCCGGCGCACTTGCGGACAGCGCACGCGCAGACCGCGCCACGCCGCTCTGGATAGCGGCGCAGTGCGGACACCAGCTCGTGGCGCGACTGCTGCTGGCGGCTGGCGCCAGCGTGGACCTGGTGCGGCAGGTAGGGAGGGAACTGTACTACCGCGACTGCTGCTGGCGGCTGGCGCCAGCGTGGACCTGGTGCGGCAGGTAGGGAGGGAACTGTACTACCGCGACTGCTGCTGGCGGCTGGCGCCAGCGTGGACCTGGTGCGGCAGGTAGGGAGGGAACTGTACTACCGCGACTGCTGCTGGCGGCTGGCGCCAGCGTGGACCTGGTGCGGCAGGTAGGGAGGGAACTGTACTACCGCGACTGCTGCTGGCGGCTGGCGCCAGCGTGGACCTGGTGCGGCAGGTAGGGAGGGAACTGTACTACCGCGACTGCTGCTGGCGGCTGGCGCCAGCGTGGACCTGGTGCGGCAGGTAGGGAGGGAACTGTACTACCGCGACTGCTGCTGGCGGCTGGCGCCAGCGTGGACCTGGTGCGGCAGGTAGGGAGGGAACTGTACTACCGCGACTGCTGCTGGCGGCTGGCGCCAGCGTGGACCTGGTGCGGCAGGTAGGGAGGGAACTGTACTACCGCGACTGCTGCTGGCGGCTGGCGCCAGCGTGGACCTGGTGCGGCAGGTAGGGAGGGAACTGTACTACCGCGACTGCTGCTGGCGGCTGGCGCCAGCGTGGACCTGGTGCGGCAGGTAGGGAGGGAACTGTACTACCGCGACTGCTGCTGGCGGCTGGCGCCAGCGTGGACCTGGTGCGGCAGGTAGGGAGGGAACTGTACTACCGCGACTGCTGCTGGCGGCTGGCGCCAGCGTGGACCTGGTGCGGCAGGTAGGGAGGGAACTGTACTACCGCGACTGCTGCTGGCGGCTGGCGCCAGCGTGGACCTGGTGCGGCAGGTAGGGAGGGAACTGTACTACCGCGACTGCTGCTGGCGGCTGGCGCCAGCGTGGACCTGGTGCGGCAGGTAGGGAGGGAACTGTACTACCGCGCCACGCCGCAGTGCGGACACCGGTGCGACAGGTTCATAACTACACTGCAGGTATATAAACTTACGCCTTATTCCTATGGGGTCTGGGTAGACTGAAAGTAAAGTATACCACCTGCTAGGACTCTTGCTGCGTCCATCGTGGACGCTTTGGGATGACGTTTACGATAGCTCGTAGTTACTCAACGAGGACGTGAAAAGACCGACTAATCTGATTACACAATGTGTATTAAATACAGGATTCTTATTGCTTCCACATTGCTAAAAGTTATGAAACACTAATATTTTTCAGGATGGCGCTACACCGCTGTTTAAAGCTGCACACAAAGGCCACGCTGCTGTGGTTGTAGAATTGCTCAAATATAATCCAAACCTTGGATTGCTTCCCGTAAGGATATTTTTTTTTCTACTTTTTTAATATAAACCTATTATTTTAGTCACGACATGTTTGGATTTAGTGGTGGAGTGTCCGTCTTGTATTTTCTATTCACCACTAGATGGCGTTGTTACAAATTAAAAAACGCGTGCGCGCTTGATGTTTCTACCACTCGGTACTAGTTGGTACCAAATATGATATCCACCATTACTCATTCTATTTCGTACTCCCCTACAAACTTTTTTTTCTGCCCCTGTCGTAACTCGATAACCTTCGGCTTCCGGGCTCCCATAGACCTACAGCCAGCCGCGGAGTCACGTGTGCGCGTCCATACGAGTTTAGTTCCGAATTGTAACACCCGAGGATCGGCTTATTTGGCGCCTGTTGCTTTATTTGTTGTCATGAATAATGTTGTCATTTTATAAATGTTTTCAATCCAATGTTTTCAATCCAATGTTTTCAATCCATCAATAATGATGTATTAAACGGCTGTACTGTGATGTGATACCCACAGAGGAGTATGTAATATACTATTTGACTACAGTAGACACTTAGACACTACATAGAGTACCTCGTTCCCGAAAGGAAGGGTGCAGAAGTTAGATTCTCGAGTGCGAATCAACGTACGAAAACGAGCGGAGGCATGTGTGGTCGTAAATGGATCCTATTTTGAACAGTTTTTGAGATTAATGTAGGTAAATAGAGATATTCAATCAGTGTAAATTTAATTTTTGATTTTTAACTGTACACACGGCCGCTCATCAAGCTGGACTGTTTGGACTTTGAACTATTAGAAGTTGAACGCTGCGAATCGTGTGAGAGAGTCCGATATGTTGTTGTTATTTCGTCTCTCTCACGCGCAGACCGTATGGTATGGAAGCGCCGCCGCGCCGCATTCTAACCATAGCATACCTATACGTAGGTATCATGTTACCTACATGTAGGTAATTTAATAATATTATTTTGTAAGCGAGTTGAGTTCGTCGCATAATGATTGTTATGGTTAGATTATTTTTCTATTTGCGCTGCAGCTGTGCACTAATGCGTCTATTATTAAAAGATATTTATTAGCGTTTTTAACAACGATAACTATTGAAGAAAACGTATGTTTAAGAGTATAAAAGTAACGTTTTAGATTTTACTCATAAAATTAAATAAAAAAATTAAAACTAGGTAATAAAATAAAAATTTTGAAGAAAAACATTAGCCACAAATGTTTTCTTCCATTTGCACTGGCATATAAGTGTATACTTTTTCAGTTTCACAATTTCGTGAGGCACATTGATTGGTGCCAAGCAGCTTAGACAAAATAGATAGCTAGAGCTGCCTATAAACTGGATGAAAAGACCGCAAGGTTGGCGCAGTGGTTGAGCGATTGGTTGCTGCGCTATGTCGCGGGTTCGTTCCTGCAGTGAACTAATATTTGTCCAACTGTTCCGGGTCTGGCTGCTTGATACACAAGCAGTAAGATTAAAGTTAGTAAACGCGCGCACCATCCAGGAGAATTCCCAATTGTCCTCGAATGCTGCCTTTGTGATTCTTGAATGACAGCGCATGCTTGCGATTCTCATCTAATACCTGCATTGTGTAATAATTTAAATCCTAATACTTGTCTTAAAAAAATGCTAAACTGTGTTTGTTTGTGACTTCTTTTCGTCACAACAATCGACGATTTTCAACAGGCGTAGTTGAAAGCCTGGGAAAATATATTATTTCTCTTCACTAATATTAGAAATGTATATTTGCCAAAAGCTCCGTTTCCACTAATAGGAAAAACCCTCTCGCACTTTATTGATGTCACGGAATAGACTATCTGTGTTCCCTTTAATTAAGTATATAATTGAGCGCTCGCGCATCCTTGAGCACGCTAGGAGACGCTTTGTCTGCGTAGAATTCTTTTATTCAGTGACATCAAAAAAGTGTGCGAGGATTGTTCAGATCCGAACGATTTTGACGGGACTTTTACTGGCAGATAGCTAATGTTATAAAGTCTAACATAGGTTAGGTACTTTTATTTCAGAAAAAGAATTAAGGTTGCGTGCATAAAAAAAATGTTGAAATTGGTAACAAAGTCCGATTAAAAAAAGGAACAAATTTTTTTTTTATGATACTTTCAATCGAACAAAATGTGTTTCTGAAACTACCCGACAAGAAACGAAATCAGTCTTTAATGTAAAAAGACCTACTTATCAAAATCTAAACAAAATTATAAGTTGTCTTAGAAGCCAAGAACAGTTTAAAATCATAAAATAATAAAAATTGACAACTTCCTATAATCAACTACGGTAAATAAAACTTAACTACTACTTTAAGAGAAATATGCTCAAGCTTATTATATGTTATTTTGTGTAAATAGTTAGATCTGTAAATAGTAACTTAGCTAAAACATTGTAAAGTATTAACAATGAAATATAGAATAATTATCTTTAACCAATAAATATAATGAGCTAACAATAGTAACAAATATTTAAAAATTAAAAAAAATAGTGTAACAACAATATCAGCTGCCACTGTTGTGGCGATAATTATGTCGCTATAAATATTACTTCACACACTACGACAGCAAAAAAATATTCGTAATAATCTTGAATCCCAGCCGAGCGATATTTGGGAACTGTTGACTTGAAACGACACAACACGATGCAAAAAAGTGCGTCTGTGTGTGTAAGTGCGACTGAGTGTGTAAGTGCAAAGCATTAAACGCTACCGCACTGTGATTGGCCGATGCCACGATGCTTAGTCCCTTTCCGACGATTCTCTGTATTGAATGTAGCGTAGTTATGGGAATGTTGGGGGTCGAGCTTAATGTGCTGGCGTGTGTACATAAAATTGTCATGAACTTTTTAAATGCGTCAAAAATACCTACCCTAAGGTTTGGATTACTTTTTAATTTTCTTTGTTGTCAAATCAAATTTACATTTAGACTCGCCTCGCAACACCTAAGGTAGGTATTTTTTCCTGTCCTAAGCCAGGAAAAGTATGAAGGAAAAGTTGCATCACAGGTTATGTTACGAGTATTGTGTAGCTGTAGGTAGTTAGGACGGGCAGCGATTACGTCACTCGGGCGCATACCATGAATTCGCGGGCGGTGTGGGATAATTTATTGTTATTTATTTTTAAAGTAAATTACTTATTCTGTTTTTTTTTAACTCGGTCCTATATTTTTTTATTTATTCAACTACCCGTGGTTTGAGTGACAACGGTGTTTACCCTTACACCCTATATATAGATTAGGTTCATGTTTATACAATACGTAGGTTCCTAATCTATCTATAACCAATACTTTCTACAAAAATAAAACAAAATGAACATAATTACACTTATCAATTCAAGTTGATTTACTGCATCGGTCTACTCTGTAACGCAACTTAGTACCTATCCGAGTTCGTGAACTCATGACCAGTGCGCTAAGCGCCCGCGTTTTCGCGCCGCGTAATTTGTTACGTATCGCCTCTCCGTGCGGGGGCTGGGGTAAGCGATTAATGCATACGGCGCTCGGGTTAGCCTCGCCTTGAAAGAATTTTCGGAATCAGATCAATAGTTCCGAAGATTACCCTCTACATCTAAACTAACAAACACGCAAACATACAAACTTTACGCCTTCATAATACTATTAGTATTGAAGATGAAAGAAATTTAAAAAATCTTAACATGCGAAGTACCTACTTTGAATAAAATGAAAAAAAAAAAAATACTTTTCGGATTAAAATTCAATGTGTGTGAGTCGGCGTACAATTTCTGAATATAATTACGTAGAACGCGCGAGCGCCCGCGAAGCAGTCACTCTGGAAAGGCCCGCTCATTACTGACGGGTGACGGAACAATTTTGCGCGGTCGATATTAAAGTTCACTTCGACTTTTTTTTTTTTTTTTTTTTCGGCTGGGAAATCATCAAATGGGGTCATTTGATGATTTCCCATTTAGCCCCATTCTGGGCGGAGCGGAAGGGAGTGTCAGACTTGTACTGACTAAAACCCATCCATGTTCCTTCTTTGCCCTTTGTGTTCCAGGGCCACGGTATCTCTTTCGAACAGTCCCGCAGCCCTGGCAGGCATCGGCCCTTGCGGACCCCTACTTATTTGCTGACATCTCTTTGAGGCGCGCGTGGAACACGAACGCGCCGTCGACACGGCCTGTCGTCATAAGACGGTTTAAACTTTCTTAAAAAATACTTATTTGGCCAGACGTTTTCCAAAAATTACGTTTTTTCAACATTTGTTTATGCTTTACTTCGTCTTGAAATAAATTTTTTTTTTTACTCATTTATCAGTAGACCATGGAATGATTCTATTAACATTTTTTAATGTTCAGAATATTTTGTAGTCTTTTGTTCAGCGAAGTTCAAACATGACTCGCTCGTTACTTTTGCGGAAAAGGGGATTTGATTATGGGTGATTCCCATTAATACATGCATTATTTTAAAAATTCTTTCGGGCTGTCGAAAACTCGACTCTAATAATAACAAAAAAGAAAGTTCAAATTCTTCTTGTGTTTTCCACAAGTAGTGATCAAAATTGTTCAAAATGGGTTGATTTTGTCGACTCTTAATTGGTCTACAGAAAGCTCGGTTGACGGCTTTGTGAATGGTTCGTTTACACGTTGTATATCCAACCGCTTGAGGAAAACAGGCGTGTGTGTGAGTTCCCGTAATGCATCGTGTTACCTTTGCAGAACGGGCAGACGGCCCTGCACGGCGCCGCCATGTTCGGGCAGCTGGCGTGCGTGCGCCTGCTGGCGCGGCGCTCGGCGCTGGCGCGGCACAACGCGGCCGGACTCACCGCCCTGCGCGCTGCCGCCGCCGCACGCAAGCACGACGTCGTGCAGTACCTGCGCCGCCTGGAGCACGAGCTCGGCACATGATACCCGGCGGGCCCGCCTGCTAGCATTGTGTTCTTGAATGTACGTGTCTGTTGTTAGTTGGGTGTTGTCTTCGTGTATTTTATCATCATCATCGTCTGCCGAGCTGTTTCCCAAATTATGTTTGGGTCGGTTTCCAGTCCGAAAATTAATTTAAAAAGTATCATGCCTGTCACTTAACACATGAGATTATTTATTTGTAAAAACATGAAACGTGAACACTTCCGTCGACTACTTTAACCGTCAAATTAATATTTGTTCTTCATCACGTAGCAAATGAGAATAAAATGTAGCAGGTCTATCCAAGTTGTACACTGTTTTATAGAATTTCGTTTCATATAAAATTGTTCTCATATTATCATTTCATAGAATACTTAATAGGCAGGATATTTACTTCGAAAAAAAAAAAAACATAGATTTTTGGTAAAAATAACGATATTCATATCATAGAATAACAAATCAAATATTCTTTATACTCATACTGTTTAGTTAATATAAAACTTATTACCAAGAAAAACATTTTATCGAGTGACAGTTTCTAAATGTTTAAATTCATACCTTTGACAAAATGCTTACCCTCCTATAAAATAACAACACCGCGTTCACAAAAACAATTGTGGTAATCTTGTTATTCTCATTAATAGTGACTTAATATACACACGTACATACTGTGTTCATTTTGCGGTTCATAATTGTTGGAGTGCTCTAATTTTATTACTGCGACCAATCACAGTCACAGTTCTAACCTAACCTATTTGGTCGGAGTAAACTGAATGTTTCAACATCAAGGTAAATATCAAAATATTGTATTAAGGCGTAGTCGAAGGGTAGCCCCGCTACGCGAGTCTGCTATATCTGTCTGCACGGTTTAAAGTAACCTAACTGTCCTGTCCGCAGTCGGTGTGCCCCAAGTCTAGAGCTTGCTTCACTCGCTCTTACATCCTAAATTTTTCTTGCCACAATGCCTTGTCTATGTTGATGTGGTGAGTAGTATACAAAACAACATAAAAAAATAGGGGTACGATAGACGCATTCGAATGTGTGTATATTTATTTATAAAATTATGGATAGCATAACGTCAACTTTTACATTTGCATTGAAATAAAATACCACGAAAAAATACACCGAATAAACAATATTCGTTAAAAATAATTCTACAGTTTGATAAGTTTGTTAAATAAAAAAATGTGATTATAACATTCATTGAATTGTATTTTTGTGAAATATGTTTCATTCAAGTAAATAGTCGTTAAAACAATAATTTTGGAAATAAAAATACTAGAACCAAATATTAAGTGAAACATTTTCGGCGAAACGAAATTCTATGAGATTTCTGTCTGCGAAACAAGGGGACACCGGTCTATCCATTTTGATTTAAATTTACAAAACGACACATTTAAGTAAATGGCACACCCAACTAACACACTGCATTTGTTATAAATCTCACGTGGTAATTGATCTGCATACAATCTCGTATTCCTAACTATAGTTACTAACCGACTATTTTGTATGATGTACTCGCAGCCATACTTATATAGCTTTACCCACTCGCCTTACGCAATACCTCACTCAATACTGAATATATATTATTGACACAATGTAAAAGGTAGCAAGTCTCAACAAAAAAATAATCACAGAAAACAAAATTCTCAATGTTTTTAAATAGCAATGGCATGTAAATTATTTGTTAAAATTATAAAAATAATGTATAGCATTTTGTAAGCCTCTAAAATTAAGTTCAAATTTAACCTGCTATACACTCACACAGTATTTCTCAATATTTTTCCCTTGTTAAAAAAGTCCTGAATAACCTGAGAGAAATTATTCTATTGCTACCGTTTACACTGAAGAAGTTTTAAATAAAAATTGAGTTTATCGTTGGTGCTGATTTAGTCAATAAGCGATAATATGTAAACATGTTTTAATTTTACACTAGTCAACTTTGTCGCGGTCATTGGGAAACTAATACTTATTTTAGATAACTCCATTCATAGATAATTTTAAATGGGAAATTATAAGTCGAGCCACAATTTTTTTTCTTGTCCATGGAACCTCTGATTTTATATGTCAGCCTCGGGAAAAAAAGAAAGCTTCTAATAAACTAATTCGTCTTTTTTAAAAGCGTCAAGTTAAGAGCAACAATTATTTTTACTTGTCTCTGTGATTTTACATCACCATCTAATTTACTAAGTCAGCCACGGATTATGCAACTCGCCAACATTATAAATTTTACAGCTTCAAGGTATGTTGCTTTAAAAAAATATAGTTCAGGCATCAACTCGAAAACTCCATTGATATAACTTAGCTTTTAAAATATTACATTGTATTCTTTTAACATAAAATTAGAAACTGCAACGATAGAGCGAGACGGGCGCCACTACGCGCTACCACCAATGAGAGAGTGCCATTCGATTCACGCGGGGACGAGTCGTTTCGTGTAATCAGAACAATAATAGTCCACTAGATTGTAAATCTTTTATTTAGTTAAAATAAACATTAACACAATTTGTATAATAAACATCGTAAAAAAGGCATTGCGAAAAAGGAAACGTCTTGGTATCAGGACACTAGCGCGAAAGACATTTGCGCGAAGGACACTTGCGCGAATCCACATGCGCGAAAAGACATTTATGCGCGCATGGACTTTTGGGCGATTAGACTTTTGCGCGAATGGACCTTTGGGCGCATAGACAGTTGCGCGCATAGACACTTGAGCGAATGGACTTATGCGCGAACGGACATTTACGCACAAAGAGACATGCGCGAAAGGACTTATGCGCGAATGGTTAGGTTAGCTGTAGAGTAAACATAACACTGAGGTTCTTCTAAATCGGAATCGATTGATTAATCTTTTTTGTACAAAGTAACAAGAATGTTCTATACATCAATATACATTTGCCATAATAGACATTAAAACAACTAAATGACCTAAAAAACGTCATTAATAAAACCCAAAAGGTTGAACAGAGTAAAATTATTTTGTTCAAAATCGATATTGTAAATCGATTAAACAATAATTATATCTGGCAACACTATTCATGGTAGATACGAAAAAATAATTTGACATGTCTCTCGGGCAGTGTTGCCACTTCTCTCGCTCTATCTCATTGAAAATAAGAAATAATATGATGTTATGTTTACTCTACAGATTAACCGTAGTCAGTCGCGAGTAAATCTAGTCGCGGAAGTGTCCTTTTGCGGAAAAGTTAATTCGCGCATGTGTCAATGCGCGTAAGTGTCTATGGGCGCAAAAGTTCATTCGCGCAAAAGTCTAATCGCCCAAAAGTCCATGCGCGCATGTCTTTTCGCGCAAGTGGGTTCGCGGAAGTGTCCTTCGCGCAAATGTCCCAGATCCAAACGTCTTAGGTTACTTCAAACCCTGCAGCTAGGAATAGGAGCCCCGCCTAGCGGGGCTACGTCGACTCCGCCTATCACAAAATATTGTTGTTTCCCATGAACCTAGCTGAACCTAACTTTTGGTGAATTTAAACACTAGAAAGAGTCTATTCTACCAAAAAAAAACAAGCTACGGTTGTTTTGTTGTTTATATTTAGTGGCTATAGTTAATTTTTTGATGATCATTTTAGGTATATTTTATGAACAATAAATTATAGGACGAGTTATGAATTAGTGATACTTAACCAAGTCTTAAACGTACTAAGTTATAAAATTAGAAGGCGATAGAATTACTTTATTGGTGTATATAGTTAGTTTAGAAGCTTATTGCTTGAATATATGTCACAAATATAGATGCTATAAAATAACAACGATGCAGGGATGTATTTACAGTAGCTTACACCGATGATATATGGTGGCTAAGATAGTGATGCACGCGATGATGCGCATTGATGGTGGCTGACTTAGTAATTTAGAGGACAAGGTAGTTTTTTGGAGGAGAAAAAGGCTTTAAACAGAAGTCGGTTTAACCCATTTTAAATAGGATTTTCAACTCCCAGAATTTTATGAATCTATAACCAAAACTACATGACCGCGATTCATCTTAATCACTGTAGCTTAAGAGTCGAAAAAAATGTATTTTCATACAATCACATACACAACTAGTTGATAGGGTAACTGTTGTATTGTTGTAGCGTAGGATAAGCGAAGTATTTATTTAGTTATTTGTATCATACACGACTTGTAGTCATCGCTCAATTTGTACTTTAAATTGTATCAACGTTTTGGGCGATATCTCAGTATGGAATCTCATGAAGTGTTTTGATTGATGTCATATTTGCATGGAGCAATATTTTATTGCTTGTTGGTCAATAAATAGAGACATATTTTGAATGTCACTGTCCAAACAACGTCAGATGGGGCTTCCTATAATATTGTTGCCAGTTATTGGGGGTTGTCTCCGACCGATCAGGTTATCAGATTGAGTTTGCCACGGATCACGGCGATTGTATCCACTGATACCGTGAACCGTTTTCTGTAAAAAAATGAATTAATGTTTTTACCTACTGATCAGGATATCCGTGGCTACATTTAAAAAAAGAAAATCGAAACTGTTCACGGTGTACAGAGTCAAGAAATAGATTATAATATTTTCCAATACACTTTCTTAAAAACTGTTTCTTATCGCACTACGATGAAGTTCAACATGCAATGTATTTCACACCCGTGGATTTTCAATATTTTTCCGCACATGTGCGAAAATAAAAATTTACACTGATAACTGAAGTAATACTAAGTCCAAATGGGTTCAATGACTATAGTCGCGTTTTTTTTTTTAAATGGTTTATTAGAAATAAACGTTTGTAGTTTGAGTCAAGTGTTGTGTGTGATTTCAAGTACCTACCTACATATCTGAGAGAGACTGAAGATAATATGGCGTTTGACGTCGATATTTGGGGATAGTGGATACAAATCGTCGTGATCCGTGGCAAACTCAATCTGATAACGTGATCGGTGAAGACAAACCCGTTCCTCCTACTGCTTTACCTGCCGTAACGTATACTTTATTTTTTGTATCTGTACACTGTGATCAATTTGTTTGTTTTTTTTATTGTCACAGATATCGTGATCAGTGGGTAAAAAGATTAATTCATTTTTCGAGAAAATCAGATCACAGTATCAGTGGATACAACTCGCCGTGATCCATGGCAAACTCAATCTGATAACGTGATTGGTGGAGACAACCCCAGTCATTGCTGTCAACGAGCAATAATTGATTGCTCCAGGTCATTGCGCCACAGAACAGTATTTTTAACTATGAATTAGTAAAGATGAATTTAATCTTGGTATAAGGACAGAATGAATTTTCAATAGCTCATTATCATTAACTTTATGGAGGTGAAATCGTTTTAAAATTGGACAATATTCTAGATTTTTCCTCACAATCTTATTTTTGTCAATAGTAAGTTTCAGTAGCAACACGACATAGTTCCATATAATGGTCAATTATTTCAATTAAAAGGTTTTAGGGTTACTCCGCGAAATAAACAATTATTTAACTTAGTTAATAAACATTGTATTAATACATAGCATAATACATGTCGGTTTAGAATAAGTTTCAACATTGTTGTTATGTTATATGAATAGTACAGTTGTTTTTTTTAATATAACGTTTTACTTACAAAATGTGTGTTATTTTTTGTCACCAGACAAAATGCATTGAAGAATAAAATATTATATTCTCATAAATAATTAAAATTACATACTGAAATAAACAATAAGCACTGTACCTACGAAAATATCCTGTTACTTGCAGGATGGTCAAGCACATCATGTCAGATATAACGATTCAGTCCATTAATTATTCTACACATAGTTATAAATTCATCATAATTGTAATTACTACAAAAAAAAAAAACCAAGTAAAATACACATGAGTAATTTTACCTTCCCAATGGTAGATATCTACAAATCAACCCATTTCTCAGTGATTTTTAGAAAACCTCAACTGTCGACGCAGCTTTAGGTAACTCGAGGACTTTTTATTAGGCATCAACTACTGAGAATATGGAGGCAATCTTCTGCACTAGCGAAACATTCACACAAACACATGTTGGAATATCTACTTTTTTCAGTCACCTTTTTCCAGGATTTCAAATCTTTATCTACATGAAACAATAGAATTTTATGTGAACGTATCGGAGTGATAATACACAAACAAGTTATCAGCCTGTCTTATCACATTGCTCCAACATATCTTGAGCGGCGACGCACAGATGCTGTGCGGTTGGTCGCATAGTTGGCATGGTCTCCGTACAGCAGTAGAACAGGGCTAGCGGGTGCGCGTACTTCTTCTCTGATATGTTTACTGGTACTGACGGTCTGGTGCCTGAGAATCAACGATTAATTTGTTTTGTCATACTATTCACAAATTATTTTGCAGGTAAATCTGACTTTAAACGCCTGATCTGATCTGCAGGCAAGAACAGGCGTTTATTTAGTACCAACTGGGATAAATTAAAAAACAACGAAAGATGTATTATAATCTTCCTGTCAATCAATATGTACAGCTGTGTGTATAGTCAGCTCTAAACCAACTAAACGTTTCTAATAAAAACTGCTCCACATCCACGCAAGAAAGTTCTAGAACTCACCATATATATCAGAGAAGTAATCCCCAATGCTGTCAAGACTATCACCCAGACACTGAACGCTGTCCTTCATGGAGTCATCATCAGTCAGCGCGTGAGGAGGCATGAGGGCCATCATCTCCCACAAAGTGAGGCCCAGTGGCCATATGTCTGTCTTGCTGGATATCTCTCCACCGTGGATAACTTCAGGGGCACTCCATGCTTCACTGCCTGAAATCATGAAAGAGGATATGAAGATAATGGAAACATTTTTGAGCTGCTGTGCAATTCACTATTTTATCTTCCACTGCTGACAAGTAGGGCTGTCTGTTTAGTAAATAATTATGTATCAAAGTCACCCATTAAATATGATAATAGACTGCTTTTTAGTGGATGTTTCAATCAATAATATAATTGTTCTTATAATATGAGCAATTCAACACATTCAATTGATTATAAAAAGGTAATTAAACAAATAAAATGACAGGAATTAAACCAGGCTGTACATTCTTAGAACATTTTACCATGCAACTAGGAGAAAATAATGTTACCAAATTGAAAGACAACCGTAATCTAGTAACAGGTCCTTCTCCTAATGCATTTTTAATCTTGTCGTATTATAAAATCATGTATTGCTGGTTTGTGAATACAGATGGCGTTTGCTGACGCTAACCGACTAAATTGAAAATAGATTGCAATATACTACAGCTTCACTTACGAAGTGACTATTTTATTCTTGTTTCATTATACTCCATTAAATGAACGCCAAATGTTACCATTAATAAAATAAATATTCTGTTTAGTAGTTTATTTTATTATAATTGAATTAAATAAACTACCAAACTTCTTAAATAAATTCTAAATACGAGTAATATATCAAATAAAATCATAAAATATGTTTTTAACAAATAAAACATTACTACTGGCATACATTTGAATTTAAGTGATACTCTAAATAAAACCTGCTAAATTGGTGTCGTAGTAGTTATTTTGTACTTTTTACTTGCATCAATGAAGCAAGCTGTCAAACAATTAATCTGCTGGTCGTTTTTGTTATTTTTCAAGAAATTGGAATTGGAATTTTGAATGGAAGACAATATTTGTTACCCTTAAGATTTGGAGATATCATCCAGTCTGTTCTTGAAGGCATTCAATGTGTTATTCAACAACAACAAATGTGTTAAAGAGAAACTCGGCATATTATTATTAATGTTTGACGAAATGTCGCTAAAAGCTAACATTACTAACATTAAAAGAAAAGATTTGATTCTATTATGTATGACCTACTACGACGACTGTTGCATCAATGCTTAGGGCAAAATAAATTACTATAATTATAATAATATGGGTTTTATTTTCTGCAGCCAAGTAATTCCTTCATTTATTCATATTCGTTAGTCTATGAGTAAATTACGGGGTTAATAAATATAAATTACCTAATTTTAAAATAAAAACCTGCCTAGAAGCAACAATGATGGTAGACGTATACATCTACATAATTATATACATATATCAGGAAAGTTGTATGTTTGGGGTTACAGATGGCGCCACCAATCGCTTTCCTTCTGAACCCGTTGAGTAAAGCCTCTATACCTATATATAAAAGTACTCTGTGAATTAAACAATTCTTGTTTGGCTTCGTCATTCTTATATAAAAGCACAGTATAGACAATACAGTTGTTGAACTTGAATGAAGATATTTTTTTACAGAACAATGAGAATTATTTAAAAAAATAATGATTATTCACAAACTGGTGAACATTATTTTTTTTAGACACTTATATTAAAACTTACAATACAGTGTTTAGTAACTTTCCATGACTGTTTAAAAATTGTACTCTATATCTATATAAAATAACAAGATATTGGTTAGATTGAGATTGTACACTACGACACATTACTATGCTTTGACAATAAAACATCTTTTTTAGTTGTGATATCCCAAACAAATACTAGCCACACATGTATAAATGTTACATTGTAACTAGAAGTTATTATGATATCCTCATGTCATCAACATAGACAAAGAAGAAAAATTACATAGTCTAAACCTTAGTAAACTAATTTATATGGGACCACTGCCCGGGCTACCTCTACCAAATGAAAAATTCTCGTAATCACTTTGTCTAAACTAGACTAGACCTACTAGATCAGTTGTACTATTCCAGTCCAAATGCCTGCATCTATTTATTTGTGATCTTAAATATACGAAAACCTTCCAATTTGTCTAATCAATACTTACTCAGCATCATCAACTGTTGGACAAACACCTCCCCGCAACACTATTTGCAGTTTTAATCCAGGTTAAAAATATCAGTTATGTAACTAACTCACCGAAATATACAGTTTTCCCAGCCTTCCTCTTGTCAAACACACCATTCTCGTCAAGAGGCAACATGGCTCCAAAGTCACAGAGTTTGCAGACCAGAAAGTCCCCATTCACAAGGATGTTGTAGGACCTTATGTCTCCGTGCAGGATCTGCATCTTTGTGTGAAGGTAGTCCAGTGCACTGGATATGTGTGCTGCTACCTGTAGTATGGATTAAGTAGTAATTACTAACATGCAAAAAGGTATGCCTTGTTACATAATGCATAAATGGGTTCATTTATTACATAAGATACAACTAGTGTTTTGCCACACCCACTGGAAACTAGATAAACAT
The DNA here is from genome assembly GCA_963576755.1 of Noctua janthina. Lineage (NCBI taxonomy): Eukaryota > Metazoa > Arthropoda > Insecta > Lepidoptera > Noctuidae > Noctua > Noctua janthina. The sequence continues at coordinate 18,341,978 of OY755058.1, forward strand.
GAAATTCGTGTTGATGCTACTTTTATTTCCTTGATTCCTATGAAATCGGTTGGAGTGTACGTAATGGGGCATTGAGGAAAAAAGGTAGAATTTTAGCCAATAAAGTGTTAGATGCAAGAGCGAGCGTAATGAGCTCGGGACTAGGGGTACCCCGACGTTAGGTTAGGTTACTTTAAACCCTGCACAGAGAAATAGGACTTCTTCGACTTTTTCATAGTGCCCCGTTTCGTATCCAAAAATTGAAAAGTTTATAGATTTATAAACTTTTCAATTTTTTAATGACTTACTTTCAATATTTGCTTTGGCAAGAATGGTTCACAATCATCTTCAATTCTTTTCTCGATCCTATCACCTAGTGATAGGTCACAGGCCTCCATCCCGTACAGAATCTTCTCCTTGATAAACGCACGGAGTCCGACGATGTTAGGGTGTGACATGCGCTGCAGAAGATCCGCTTCGGCCTTTAAACGGTGAAACCGAACGGAGTGTATACTCAATTCGTTCGGTTTCACGCGTTTGTTCAGGAATTTGAAAGCACATGGCGATCGAATTTGTACCGCACGTGGAGATCTTACTAGTTGCATCACACTTACACCTAGAAATTACAGACAAACATATATTTAACATAAGTTTTGATCACGCGGAGAAGTAACGAATAAAACGTGTAATTTTTACCTGTTCCATAGCCAAGTCTGTTTAAAAACGGTGACGGAGGTATTGTGATTTTATCGTTGATATGGGCTTTGTTTTTGATAGGCGTCTTGAACTCAGTCATATTTAAACTTTATTTTTTAAAATAAATGGCACAGCTTTGTGAACAACGCATTGAGATAGAAAAACACTACCTACCGTACTACTTTTTACATGTCTATGGAACTACGTTACGTTTTCAAACGTTTATTTTGAAATTTTAATTTGATTGATTGACATAAGAGCAGTGCTACCAACTTAGAAGCAGATAAAATATTTTTGCTATCTCTCTCAGTGAGTATTAAGAAGAAAGAGATAAACCCAAAGTATCATGTTAAATATAATAGCTTTTTCTACGAAATAGTATGGAATGCGACATAATTATATTCGTCCTGAAACTAAACTAAAATGTATATGTTTTTTATATCGTTCAGTAATAAGAATGAAATACTATAAGTAATGGGGAACCCCGTTAAAAACTAAATGTAAATAGCGCAACCATGGCTAGGTCTCAATCTGACTAAGGACGTCAAGCTATCTTGAAATATAAAATAATATTACCAGATTTTCAACCAATGACAAAGCAGAGAATTAGCTACGCTAGCCCCATTAGTTTCACAGTTGCCATTCCCATTACTAACCAACGCTTAGTTGACACTTCCCGTGACCCAAGGGCTGACTTTTACTTTTTGTGCGGGGGCTGGGGTAAGCGATTAACGCATACGGTGCTCGGGTTAACCAAGCTTTAAAAGCATTTTCGGAATCGGATCAATATTTCCGAAGATTACCCTCTACATCTAAACTTAAAAACACGCAAACATACAAACTTTACGCCTTCATAATACTGTTAGTATTGAAATTTTAAAGATCTTAATAAATCATAAATCATATTATTTCTGTAAATTGGTTTACAAAACTCTTTTACATGTCAACATGTTATATTTTAAAACTAGATGGGGCCGGTGTTTCGTACCTGACTACTCTGAGAAGAAACATCCGAAACAAACTCAGAGGTCACCGTCTCTTTTAAAGTCCAGACATTGCTCATGTCATATGAGGACCATGTAGATTAATGTCTAACATGGTCTTTTGAAGAAATAACCACACAGATCTGAGTGGATCTGTCTAGACAGTGCAAGCATTTGTCAGTGATCGTGTAGCTCGACTCATAATCCATGGAGCTCAACGACACGACGAACAATACCAAAGAAAGGACATTTGGGTAGGCCGCTTAACCTCTCCGGCCCCGCGCTCATATTACGGTAAGTACTCAAACTGCCAGACAATCGTGAAACTAACTAAACTAAAAAATAATAATAATAGTATGACACACGTAGTCCTCATATTCACAGTAATAAACAAAATAATCAAATCAAGAAAATAAAAAAAATAATAATAATACCAAAGGTACTTGACGAAGTAAATAAGGTCAACTAAAAAAAAAAATTAAAAAAATGTCAAACTGTAATAAAATAAAATAAATTGGGTACAAATTCAATTTAATATCGATTTCAATTGGAGCAGTTCAATCCCAAGCTTTTTTGTCCTCTATATTGAGGACAAAAAAGCTAACGATGTAAATAGCGCGATTTCAAAAGTAGTGCATTGGTTTAACGCTAATAATTTACTTCTTAATGAAAAAAAAAACAAATGCATTAAGTTTACACTACCTCACGTTAGGCAGGTGAAAACTAGTGTGTTGGTGAAGGGCGAAGAGTTGAATCTAGCGCTGAAGATAGCACGGTGTTCTTGGGCTTAACTTTAGACGCTAAGCTTCAGTGGGCCCACACATAGATAAATTGTCGAAGAAACTGAGCTCCGCAGCATATGCAGTTAGAAAAATTCGTAATTTAACCGATGTAGAGACGGCTCGATTAGTTTACTTCAGCTATTTTCATAGCGTAATGTCGTACGGCATTCTGTTGTGGGGGAATGCCGCCGATATTCAGACCATCTTTGTTTTGCAGAAAAGGTCTGTTCGATCAATTTATAAGTTGAGTCCGAGACACTCTCTCAGAGAAAAGTTTAAGGAGATTAATGTAATGACTGTTCCTTCTCAATATATTTAAGAAAACCTTTTGTATGCTCAAAAAAATATAAAGCTTTTTAAGAAATATTGTAATATTCACAATATAAATACAAGGAATAAACATAAATTTATTGTACCCACAACAAGGCTCAAGAAAATAGGTAGATCATTTAGATGCCAATGTATACAGTTTTATAATAAACTACCAGGCCACATTCAAGAACTAAGCCTTAATAAATTCAATTTTTTTATAAAACGTAAACTTTGCCAGAAAGCCTTCTATTCTGTTAAAGATTATATTGAGGACAAAAAAGCTTGGGATTGAACTGCTCCAATTGAAATCGATATTAAATTGAATTTGTACCCATTTTATTTTATTTTATTACAGTTTGACATTTTTTTAATTTTTTTAGTTGACATTATCTACTTTTTCAAGTACCTATGGTATTATTATTATTTCCTTTATTTATTTTTATACATATAATTTACATTTTTAAATATTTCTATACAAAGTAATATAAAAAAAAAAAACATTTAAAAATATAAAAAATAGTAGCCCACTGGTATCGGGAACAGGGTCCGAAATACCGGTGGTCAGGGCTCTTGAGAGAGGAACCTCCTAACGATAAGCGCCGTGTCCAGAAGTACTGCTTTCTGAATCAAGCCCTTGATCCAGCTGCCAAGCGAAAGCCTCCTCAGATGTTTGTCGAGGCTATTGGCTATTAAGACATTGGCCGACACGACTATCGGCACAATGACTGCTGTACTCACGTCCCACATGTCGACAACCTCGCGAGCCAGATCTAGATATTTGAATTGTTTATCTTTCTCTGCTTTCACGAGGTTCTAGTCATGCGGAACCGTTATATCAACAATCATTGCGCGACGCTCCAATCGATCTATCACCACAATGTCAGGTTTATTGGCAACAATAGTCCTGTCAGTGATGATAGATCGATCCCAATACAACGTGATATTACCATTATCGAGAACTGGGTCGGGCGCATACTTATAGTATGGTACTTCTGATTCCACAAGGTTGTACTTCAAAGCAAGTTGCTGGTGGATAATCCTGGCAACGAGGTTGTGTCTATGCAAGTACTCTCCGTTAGCCAGACGAGAACACCCAGAAATAATGTGTCGGATCGATTCTCCCGGACGGTGGCATGCCCGACATATGTCAACCGTGCCATCCTTCACAGTGTATTTCCGGTAGTTATTCGTCATCATAACTTCGTCCATTATTGCACAGACAAAACCTTCGGTTTCCCCGAATAGGTCACCGAAGCGCAGCCAAGATACGGACGCTAAGAAGTCTACATCGGGTCCATGTAGGGCCCGGTAAAAGCGTCCGTGAAGCTCCTTGCCCTGCCATACCTCCTTGCGATCATTAGTGTCTAATACTCTAGGTTTGCGCCAGTTCTCGTTAGCCAGAGAGAGTGGGGTGAGGCCCTTGTCCACTGAGACCACATCTCAGTGCATCCCCTCGTCGACTTCTAGGAAGTATTCCCTGAGGCTGCATACCTCACGGTTGTGCAGGGTCTTAGTATTTAAGAAGCCACAACCCCCGCACTTCCGCTTGATATACAGTCTCATCACCGACGACCGCGGGTGATGCATTCGATTTGCGGTCAGCAGTGCGCGGACCCTCCTATCCAGGGCATCAAGTTCCGTCTGATTCCATTTGAGTATGCCGAAAGAATACATCAAAACCGGCATGACCCAACCATTGAAGGCGCGCACCTTGTTTCCACCTGACAAAAGACTGCTTAGTACTTTATTCAGGCGGCCAAAAAAGCGGTCCCTCAATGATTGTTTCATGTTGGCAGTATTGATACCTAATGCTTCCGACATACTCAAATACTTGTAGGTTTCTGTTGAGGAGAGGGATCTAAGGTGTATGAAATCCGAGAGTTGAGTTCCCACGGATTCCATAATCTCCCCTCGCTTCACATGCCACACCAAATTCCATCCTGATGGCGCTACTGAAAGTTTCCGTTACCTTCAGTAGCTTCATCAGTTGCAAGTTGTTGGGGGCAAAGAGTTTCAGATCATCCATGTAAAAAAGGTGAGAAATGACCTGACCACCTCTCCTCAACCGATAGCCTAGACCTGAACCCTCCAACAGTGTGCTGAGAGGGTTCAAGGCTAAACAAAACCACAATGGACTCAGACTATCACCCTGGAATATACCGCGCTCAATCTTTATCGGTTCGCTGTTCCCCTGGATCTGTCGACATCCTGGATAGCGAAGAACCGTTCTCCAGTGCCCCATACATGACATCAGGAAGGTACGCAGAGTTGCATCAACTTTATACAACTCCAGCACCTTCATGAGCCATGTATGAGGCACAGAATCATAGGCCTTCTTGTAATCTATCCAACATGTAGACAGATCCGTTCGGGAGCGGCGAACCTGTTGGCTAATGGCCATATCAATAAGGAGCAGCTCCTTAGTACCGCGGGACCCATTCCTACATCCATTCTGAGAGGCAGACATGATAGAATTACTATCAATATGATGGTTGATTTTAGCTCTCAAAATGGACGGTCTATAAAGTTCTTAACTTTATAGACCGTTGGTAAACAAGTGATTAGTCTATAATTTTTGGGCTCCGCAGTACTACCTAATTTATGGAGCAGGTGGGTAATTCCTGTCGTCAAGAACTGGGGCAGCGACCCTGACTCTAAGGCTGACTGAAACTAGGATGCCAAGCGAACGTGTGATCTCTGGAACCATTTAATCCAGAAGTTGTGCAGTCCATCCGGCCCTGGAGATTTCCAGTTAGGCAACGGACGGACTGCACGAGCTACATCTTGGGGGCTGATGATGATTGCCCCCATTTCAGGTATCGGATCACACGCTCGTTCAATCTCCCGGGTCCAATCACCCTCAGTGTGACTGACAGGCACGGACCAGATGTTGCGCCAGAACGAACACATGGCGTCATCATCCGGTAGACGCGTATCAGTCACACCTTGGTCCGGTCGTTCCTAAGCCCTATATACCCACCTTTCATCACTTCGGAATGTGCGATTCTGAGTGTAACGCTCCACTCGCCGCTTGTACCGACGAATACGGCTTGCCCATGCACAGATCTTCTGCTTCAGGAAGTCGATAAGCTCTGTGACGCGGGCCAAGTAATCTCGAAAACTAACATCAGTTCCCGAGAACGCCCGCTTCACAAAGCGCATCACTCTAGGTCGAGTATTGCCCTCCCTGAAGCAGATTAACTTGCCGATGAGTGCTCGAGCCTCACCGATACGCCGCTCAATCCTGCACTGCCAAGCTGGAACAGCAAATTTTGGTCGTGTAGCTCTGTCGTTGTTGGGAAATTTGACGTGAGCTACACGACATGCCGCTACAGCTCCACAGTACAATATTGAGTGGGTATCGGTGAGGTGTTTGCTGCTGTCAAAGCAGTTTGACAGCTGCGAATCTAGAGCACACACCAGCGCCTTGTTTTTCTTGCGCATAGGTAAACGAGGTAGACGTGGCCTAAGTTCAGGCGGTGTGGATCGGTACTCCCGGAATGCACCCTCCAAAGCGCTCCTCAATTGTGCGTTGCACTGGGTACTCACGGATATAACTTCGTCATCATCCTCTTCACCATCGTGTTCGGATTGCGGTGGAGCACTGGATACATTTTGCAGCTGTACCGCAATCATTGGCGAAGTTGGCCTCGAGGTCCCAAGCCCGCTGGTGGCCGTCCTCTTCCTCGTCGTCGTGGCGGTGATGGGGTCGACGGCGGGGAGAAAAACTCGTCGCTCGAGCTCGACGCAACTGCAGCGATCGGAGACACAGCACTCACGATTGAGGCGCGTCCCGGCGGCTGCGAGGCGGAGCTGAGCGACGAGTCCGGAGATGGTGGGTGTGTCTGATGTTTTGCCCGGCTTCTTGTCAGCATTCATGCATATTTTCAAGTATATTCCAAAAATTTAGGGTCGGTTTTGTAAAATAGGTTTTCTGTTTTTTTTTTCTTATCATTATTATTGATGTAATTAATATATTATTGTTTAAATATAGGTTAAATCGATAAAAACATTAAATTAAAATTCAGTATGATAAAAATTCGTGCTGTCAGTTTGACACTCGGGCCAAATTATTATTATTATTTTTATTTTTCTTGACTTTTATTTTGTTTACTACTATGAATATGAGGACTACGTGGGTGGTTATTATTATTTTTTAGTTTAGTTAGTTTCACGATTGTCTGGCAGTTTGAGTACTTTAAGCGGCCTACCCAAATGTCCTTTCTTTGGTATTGTTCGTAGTGTCGTTGAGCTCCTTGGATTATGAGTCGAGCTACACGATCACTGACAACTGCTTGCACTGACTGGACAGGTCCACTCAAATCTGTGTGGTTATTTCTTCAAAAGACCATCTCAGACATTAATCTACATGGTCCTCATATTACTTGAGCAATGTCTGGACTTTAAAAGAGACGGTGACCTCTGAGTTTGTTTCGGATGTTTCTTCTCAGAGTAGTCAGGTAGGAAACACCGGCCCCATCTAGTTATAAAACAACATGTTGACATGTAAAAGAGTTTTTTAAACCAATTTACAGAAATAAATATGATTTATGATTTAATTAAATTCGGCCGTATTTACAAGCATTCTTTCGTTGTACAACTCATAAAGCCGTGTTCTACTTTTGTGAATACCAATGGTAGTCCAGTCACTGAAAGATGCGTTACAATTTATTGAGATAGTCTTGGGAATGAAGGTGGAATTAAATAGCTTACAATACATATTAAAAAAAATCATCATATAGACGATGAGGATTATCACTATTTTATTCACGAGTTTACTTTTAAATAATTCCAAGCTTCTTGCAGTTTTAGGGTTAACAGTGATATAATTTTTTGCCACTTTGATGTTTTGGATTTCAATGGTAATCATTTGTCCGTAATGATCAGAGTCTAAAACTTTTATGATTTCTTTATGATTCTGAATAACATCAGTATAAATATTGTCTAGACATGTGGCAATAGTAGGTGTTATTCTTGTGGGCTCCATAAATAGGTTAACGAGATTGTAGGACTGAAACAGACTTATAATTTTACTACATGAACCAGAGTTTTCTAATAAATTACATTAAAATCACCACAAGTGATAATCGACTTGTCTGTGTTACAAATCTAGTGTAAAATTTCATCCATTACCTTTTCAAAGCAGTCATACAATCCCGAGGGTGGCCTGTACAGTACACACTTAATATAATAAACTGCTCCAATTCTATACAGGCTATTTCAATGATGCGTTCAACAGAGAGGCTCACAATGTCCTTTCGGTCTTTAAATTTAATCTAGTATTTTATTAAAATTTGTGAGCCACCATGTATAGCATTTACTCTGTTGAATGAACTACCAACCTGGTGATTACTAAAACTAATCATGAACTGGTGGCTTTGAAGCCAATGTTCTGTATTACAAAGGATATCAATATTATTAAAATTCAAAAATAATTCTACTTCTAAGTCTTTGTTCTTAAGTCCTGGAATATTCTGATGCGTCAGGTTGATACCATTTGTTTTTAAACTCTTTTTATTAGACTTAGTTTTGTAAATCATATTGCTAGAGTTTACCTCTATTGTCCTATTCTCTAATTTAAATGATTTACAATGTCAATATTATCTACCAAATCATTCACAGAATTAGTAAACATGTCATGGCATTGTTAAAAGAAGCAAACGGTTTAGCCAAATTCTTGGCTGTAATATAAAAATAATAAGACAACGACGCAGCTATCTGTCGTTTACAATACTTAGAAAGATAGTACCTATCTATTAGGAATCTATCTTTTGTCAAATAAAAATTATTACCAACATAATTGTTAGTGTCAATCAAATGAAATAAATTATTATTAAATGTCAAATTATGTAACATTAAATTAATTTCAAATCTTAAGAGATTTTCTTCCTGTGGCAAACTTTGGCTGTATGGGAATGTGAACATTACAATTTTTCTTAAACTAAGGTTTCTTAATGATATTGGAGCAATTCTCCTTTGTTCACATTACCCCTATTACCAACAAGTATCAAAAGTGTGGAATCCTGGTTGAATTTATAATTAATGTTTTTTTTTTAATCAACAAGCAAAGTACTTTGAACAAAATGGAAAAATAAAATACTTTTCGGATTAAAATGTAAAATGTGTGTGTTGTTAATGTGTGTGAGTCGGCGTACAATTTCTGGAATATAATTACGTAGAACGCGCGAGAGCCCGCGAAGCAGTCACTCTGGAAAGGCCCGCTCATTACTGACGGGTGACGGGAACAATTTTGCGCGGTCGATAATAAAGTTCACTTCGCCTGTAATTTACGAAATGAAGTTATTGTTTATTTACGAAATAAAATTCAGATTCTATGAAAAGGTTAACTTAAAATTAATGTGAAATTTTTAAATTTTCTAATGTATAGAAAAAAATACTTATTTGGCCAGACGTTTTCCAAAAATTACGTTTTTTCAACATTTTTTTCTGCTTTACTTCGTCTTGAAATCAATATTTTTTTTAATTCATTTATCAGTAGGCCATGGAATGATTCTATTAACATTTTTTAATGTTCAGAATATTTTGTAGTTTTTTGTTCAGCGAAGTTCAAACATGACTCGCTCGTTACTTTTGCGGAAAAGGGGATTTGATTATGGGTGATTCCCATTAATACATGCATTATTTTAAAAATTCTTTCGGGCTGTCGACAACTCGTCTCTAATAATAACAAAAAAGAAAGTTCAAATTCTTCTTGTGTTTACCACAAGTAGAACTCAAAATTGTTCAAAAGGGGTTGATTTTGTCGAAGGACTCTTAATTGGTCTACAGAAAGCTCGGTTGACGGCTTTGTGAATGGTTCGTTTACACGTTGTATATCCAACCGCTTGAGGAAAACAGGCGTGTTATTATGTGAGTTCCCGTAATGCATCGTGTTACGTGTCTTGTCCATGGAACCTCTGATTTTATATGTCAGCCTCGGGAAAAAAAGAAAGCTTCTAATAAACTAATTCGTCTTTTTTAAAAGCGTCAAGTTAAGAGCAACAATTATTTTTACTTGTCTCTGTGATTTTACATCACCATCTAATTTACTAAGTCAGCCACGGATTATGCAACTCGCCAACATTATAAATTTTACAGCTTCAAGGTATGTTGCTTTAAAAAAATATAGTTCAGGCATCAACTCGAAAACTCCATTGATATAACTTAGCTTTTAAAATATTACATTGTATTCTTTTAACATAAAATTAGAAACTGCAACGATAGAGCGAGACGGGCGCCACTACGCGCTACCACCAATGAGAGAGTGCCATTCGATTCACGCGGGGACGAGTCGTTTCGTGTAATCAGAACAATAATAGTCCACTAGATTGTAAATCTTTTATTTAGTTAAAATAAACATTAACACAATTTGTTATAGTAAACATCGTAAAAAAGGCATTGCGGCAAAGGAAACGTCTTAGGTTACTTCAAACCCTGCAGCTAGGAAGAGGAGCCCCGCCTAGCGGGGCTACGTCGACTCCGCCTATCACAAAATATTGTTGTTTTCCATGAACCTAGCTGAACCTAACTTTTGGTGAATTTAAACACTAGAAAGAGTCTATTCTACCAAAAAAAAACAAGCTACGGTTGTTTTGTTGTTTATATTTAGTGGCTATAGTTAATTTTTTGATGATCATTTTAGGTATATTTTATGAACAATAAATTATAGGACGAGTTATGAATTAGTGATACTTAACCAAGTCTTAAACGTACTAAGTTATAAAATTAGAAGGCGATAGAATTACTTTATTGGTGTATATAGTTAGTTTAGAAGCTTATTGCTTGAATATATGTCACAAATATAGATGCTATAAAATAACAACGATGCAGGGATGTATTTACAGTAGCTTACACCGATGATATATGGTGGCTAAGATAGTGATGCACGCGATGATGCGCATTGATGGTGGCTGACTTAGTAATTTAGAGGACAAGGTAGTTTTTTGGAGGAGAAAAAGGCTTTAAACAGAAGTCGGTTTAACCCATTTTAAATAGGATTTTCAACTCCCAGAATTTTATGAATCTATAACCAAAACTACATGACCGCGATTCATCTTAATCACTGTAGCTTAAGAGTCGAAAAAAATGTATTTTCATACAATCACATACACAACTAGTTGATAGGGTAACTGTTGTATTGTTGTAGCGTAGGATAAGCGAAGTATTTATTTAGTTATTTGTATCATACACGACTTGTAGTCATCGCTCAATTTGTACTTTAAATTGTATCAACGTTTTGGGCGATATCTCAGTATGGAATCTCATGAAGTGTTTTGATTGATGTCATATTTGCATGGAGCAATATTTTATTGCTTGTTGGTCAATAAATAGAGACATATTTTGAATGTCACTGTCCAAACAACGTCAGATGGGGCTTCCTATAATATTGTTGCCAGTTATTGGGGGTTGTCTCCGACCGATCAGGTTATCAGATTGAGTTTGCCACGGATCACGGCCATTGTATCCACTGATACCGTGAACCGTTTTCTGTAAAAAAATGAATTAATGTTTTTACCTACTGATCAGGATATCCGTGGCTACATTTAAAAAAAGAAAATCGAAACTGTTCACGGTGTTCACGGGTTCAAGAAATAGATTATAATATTTTCCAATACACTTTCTCAAAAACTGTTTCTTATCGCACTACGATGAAGCATGCAATGTATTTCACACCCGTGGATTTTCAATATTTTTCCGCACATGTGCGAAAATAAAAATTTACACTGTTATCTGAAGTAATACCAAGGAACTTATATACTAACTGGAATGAGGACGTGCAGCGGAAAGCCGTTCCGACCGAGAAAACTTCGAGAGTGGATGTCATCCCTTTCTAATAGGGTATCCAATATTTAATATTTTTATACGCAAACCCTGCGTAGGGAACTATAGCTGTAGTTTGGTATGGCGACTTCTATACAACATTGATTTGGCTGTAATGTCAACGTGTTGGTTTAAGTTAGTTCGATACTTTCTTAAATAGATGGCGCTAACGTCACCGTAAGACGTTATTAAGCATGTAGCATTTTCAAACAACATGTCGGCGCCTCACATATGCGTGGATAACCGCGGGGAGGGCGCGAGGCTCGGGGTACCGAACCCGGCTGCGCGAGCGCCGCTGCGCGCCCTACCACGCGGCGCCACTCCGGGCATTTCATTGTACGGTCTTCAAATATTTTGTTAATTGTGGTATTACACCTATAAATTATACAGTCCACTAGTTTCATTATAAAGTCCCAACCGAGTCTATTCAAACATAATACGTAAGATTTAAGATATTTTAGTATTTGATTTTATTAATCACACTATACATTATAAAACTTATGGTTTTATGTTATTGTTGGTTTTAGTATGAGTCAGTAATCTTAAATTTAAGTGCAAAGATGCTGATCGAAGACAGTTGCAAACTAGGCAATAGGTTGAATACTTCTTCTTTAAATGAACAACTTCAAGCCCGTTGCTGAAGATTCTCATTGTTAGGGAGTCTGCATGGAAACAAAACAGTATTATTAATACACAAACAATAAACAGTATTTAAAAAGTAAAGATAGAATTCGTTTATTTTCAGAATGTTATTTTTGTTATTATTAAAATGGAGTAATTGATTAAGTTTTGCTACTGCATTATAAATGATGTATTTTGTACGCATTTTCACAAGACTATAAATACCGATATGAATAATAGAAAAGGCGTATTCTTTAGAATATTTTCTTGATCCCCGTTTACATATCTAGAACATTGTCACCCTAGTCATAATTTGTTAACAAAGTTATACGAACTTACCTGAAAAAAGAAATTCCACATCCAGCAAACCCTTCACTGTTACACCCCTTCACACAACTCGATTTCACGAAATTTAAAGAGGAAGATTTCACTTAAGTATTGTAAAAAGAACTTGATAACGCAAAAATATGACTTCAGCGCGAAATTGTATCGGCCATATTGTTTGCTTATATGAGTGTCATGTACGTAGCCATTCAGAAATAACATAATTCATAAATAATTTAATTTATTTAAGCTTACTGTATTTCGCAAGAAATAATTATTTTAATATTTATTATTTGAATATTAAATTAATCCCGATACGATTTATGTGCTAGTTTAGCTATCAACGTGATTTCCAAATAAAATACAAAAAAAAAACAAAAAATATTGTGTACTGGCAATTGTTAGACAAGGACACAATCCACTCTTGATCGCGTTCTCGCTCTGAAGTATTCTTCCCCCTTTGAATGAATTAAAGTAATAAGTACTCTATTCGTTTGAGATAAAGTTCATTTTCAAACGGTTTATTGATGTTAAAATTTTGTTCGTACTCATTCCAGTTAGTATATAGGGTCTAACTATTCATACACGAAATATTTTCAGGGAATCATCTAACGGCTATAACAAAGCCATTTCAAGGGATTTTTTTTTATCTGGTATTTTTTTTTATAAAAAGTCAATAATTTAAAATTAGTTGACCTACAAAATAAATACTGGCTCCTTATTTTTAAGCATCCATTACGGTAGTTTACTACGTCGTATTTACCTACTGTCATTGTTAGAATATGGGAGTAAAGGTTTTATGCAAAAAGGCTCAAAAATTTTTAGAATTATAATAATTTCGTAAAAATAAAATCACTCAGATAATTTTTTTTTTTCGTTGCTATGGCGACTTTACGACTTTTAGAAGTTACTCTTAAAATATTTCGTGTATGAAAAGATAGACCTTATATAAGTTCCTTGAGTAATACTAAGTCCAAATGGGTTCCATGAATATAGTCGCGTCTTTTTTTTAAATGGTTTATTAGAAATAAACGTTTGGAGTTTGAGTCAAGTGTTGTGTGTGATTTCAAGTACCCACCTACCTATCTGAGAGAGACTGAAGACAATATGGCGTTTGACGTCGATATTTGGGGATAGTGGATACAAATCGTCGTGATCCGTGGCAAACTCAATCTGATAACGTGATCGGTGAAGACAAACCCGTTCCTCCTACTGCTTTACCTGCCGTAACATATACTTTATTTTTTGTATCTGTACACTGTGATCAATTTGTATTTTTTAATTTTTTATTGTTGTCACAGATATCGTGATCAGTGGATACAACTCGCCGTGATCCGTGGCAAACTCAATCTGATACCGTGATTGGTGGAGACAACCCCAGTCATTGCTGTCAACGAGCAATAATTGATTGCTCCAGGTCATTGCGCCTTTAGAACAGTATTTTTAACTATGAATTAGTAAAGATGAATTTAATCTTGGTATAAGGACAGTATGAATTTTCAATAGCTCAATATCATTAACTTTAAGGAGGTGGAATCGTTTTAAAATTGGACAATATTCTAGACTTTTCCTCACAATCTTATTTTTGCCAATAGTAAGTTTCTGTAGCAACACGACATAGTTCCATATAATGGTCAATTATTTAAATTAAAAGGTTTTAGGGTTACTCCGCAAAATAAACAATTATTTAACTTAGTTAATAAACATTGTATTAATACATAGCATAATACATGTCGGTTTAGAATAAGTTTCAACATTGTTGTTATATTATATGAATAGAACAGTTGTTTTTTTTAATATAACGTTTTACTTACATAATGTGTGTTATTTTTTGTCACCAGACAAAATGCATTGAAGAATAAAATATTATATTCTCATAAATAATTAAAATTACATACTGAAATAAACAATAAGTACTGTACCTACGAAAATATCCTGTTACTTGCAGGATGGTCAAGCACATCATGTCAGATATAACGATTCAGTCCATTAATTATTCTACACATAGTTATAAATTCATCATAATTGTAATTACTACAAAAAAAAAACCAAGTAAAATACACATGAGTAATTTTACGTTCCCAATGGTAGATATCTACAAATCAACCCATTTCTCAGTGGTTTTTAGAAAACCTCAACTGTCGACGCAGCTTTAGGTAACTCGAGGACTTTTTATTAGGCATCAACTACTGAGAATATGGAGGCAATCTTCTGCACTAGCGAAACATTCACACAAACACATGTTGGAATATCTACTTTTTTCAGTCACCTTTTTCCAGGATTTCAAATCTTTATCTACATGAAACAATAGAATTTTATGTGAACGTATCGGAGTGATAATACACAAACAAATTATCAGCCTGTCTTATCACATTGCTCCAACATATCTTGAGCGGCGACGCACAGATGCTGTGCGGTTGGTCGCATAGTTGGCATGGTCTCCGTACAGCAGTAGAACAGGGCTAGCGGGTGCGCGTACTTCTTCTCTGATATGTTTACTGGTACTGACGGTCTGGTGCCTGAGAATCAACGATTAATTTGTTTTGTCATACTATTCACAAATTATTTTGCAGGTAAATCTGACTTTAAACACCTGATCTGATCTGCAGGCAAGAACAGGCGTTTATTTAGTACCAACTGGGAAAAATTCAAAAACAACATATGAATTATAATCTTCCTGTCAATCAATATGTACAGCTGTGTGTGAAGTCAGCTCTAAACCAACTAAACATTTTACTTGGCAACAAAAAAACAGTTTCTACTAAAAACCGCTCCACATCCACGCAAGAAAGTTCTAGAACTCACCATATCTATCAGAGAAGTAATCCCCAATGCTGTCAAGACTATCACCCAGACACTGAACGCTGTCCTCCATGGAGTCATCATCAGTCAGCGTGTGAGGAGGCATGAGAGCCATCATCTCCCACAAAGTGAGGCCCAGTGGCCACATGTCTGTCTTGCTGGATATCTCTCCACCGTGGATAACTTCAGGGGCACTCCATGCTTCAGTGCCTGAAATCATGAAAGAGGATATGAAGATAATGGAAACATTTTTGAGCTGCTGTGCAATTCACTATTTTATCTTCCACTGCTGACAAGTAGGGCTGTCTGTTTAGTAAATAATTATGTATCAAAGTCACCGATTAAATATAATAATAGACTGCTTTTCAGGGGTTAAAATATTCCATTGGATGTTTCAATCAATAATATAATTGTTCTCATAATATGAGCAATTCAACACATTCAATTGATTATAAAAAGGTAATTAAACAATTAAAATGACAGGAATTAAACAATTCTTGTTTGGCTTCATCATTCTTATATAAAATCACAGTATAGACAATACAGTTGTTGAACTTGAATGAACATATTTTTTTACAGAACAATGAGAATTATTTAAAAAATAATGATTATTCACAAACTGCTGAACATTATTTTTTTTAAACAATTATATTAAAACTTACAATACAGTGTTTAGTAACTTTCCATGACTGTTTATAAATTGTACTCTATATCTATAAAAATATATAAAATAACAAGATATTGGTTAGATTGAGATTGTACACTACGACACATTACTATGCATTGACAATAAAACATCTTTGTTAGTTGTGATATACCAAACAAATACTAGCCACATAATTATGTATAAATGTTACATAGTAACTAGAAGTTTTTATGATATCGTCATGTCATCAACATAGACAAAGAAGAAAAATAACATAGTCTAAACCTTAGTAAACTAATTTATATGAGACCAAAAACAAACAAAAAAAATAAATTTAAAAATAACAAAAAATAAAATAAAAAAAAAAAACAAAAAAAAACTACCAAACACTACTAAACTATTAAATTGTAACAATAGTACATCAATCATTATAAGAATTGACATTGTTTTGTTCATGTTTGTTATTATGTTATCTCCACTGTATTTTGTACTTTTGCATGCCTTCTGGTAAAATATGGCTGTTCCTATTTATATTTTTATGTCACCGCTGCTATTTACGGCTGTTATTTTGCAAATATGGGTATAAACAATACCCATATTTGCAAAATAAACATCTTATCTTATCTTACCACTGCCTGGGCTACCTTTACCAAATTAAAAATTCTCATAATCAGTTTGTCTAAACTAGACCTAGTAGATTAGTTGTACTATTCCAGTCCAAATGCCTGCATCTATTTATTTGTGATCTTAGATGTACAACACTATTTGCAGTTTTAATCCAGGTTAAAAATATCAGTTATGTAACTAACTCACCGAAATACACAGCTTTCCCAGCCTTCCTCTTGTCAAACACACCATTCTCGTCAAGAGGCAGCGTGACTCCAAAGTCACAGAGTTTGCAGACCAGAAAGTCCCCATTCACAAGGATGTTGTAGGACTTCATGTCTCCGTGCAGGATCTGCATCTTTGTATGAAGGTAGTCCAGTGCACTGGATATGTCTGCTGCTACCTGAAGTATGGATTAAATAGTAATTACTAACATGCAAAAAGGTATGCCTTGTTACATAATGCATAAATGGGTTCATTTATTACATACAATATAATAAAGTGAGTTTATTAGTGTTTTGCCACACCCAGTGGAAACTAGATAAACATGAAATTCGTGTTGATGCTACTTTTATTTAGTTGATTTCTATGAAATCGGTTGAAGTGTACGTAATGGGGCATTGAGGAAAAAAGATAGAATTTTTAGCCAATAAAGTGTTAGTTGCAAGAGCGAGTGTAGTGAGCTCGGGACTAGGTGTACCCCGACGTTAGGTTACTTTAAATCCTGCACAGAGAAATAGGACTACTTCGACTTTTTCATAGTGCCCAGTTTCGTATCCACTGACCCATAATTTTGTTAGTAGGTACACTTAAAAATAATGTTAGTAATTAATTAAAATATTAATGACCCATAATCTACAATATTATGATCAAAATGAGTAGATTTATAAACTTTTCAATTGTTTAAATGACTTACTTTCAATATTTGCTTTGGCAAGAATGGTTCACAATCATCTTCAATTCTTTTCTCAATCATATCACCTAGTGATAGGTCACAGGCCTCCATCCCTAGGTACAGAATCTTCTCCTTGCTGAACGCACGGAATCCGACGATGTTAGGGTGTGACATGCGCTGCAGAAGATCCGCTTCGGCCTTTATACGGTCGGTGTACACTTCGTTCGGTTTCACGCGTTTGTTCAGCATTTTGAGAGCCCATGGCGATCGAATTTGTCCCGCACGTGGAGATCTTACTAGTTGCATCACACTTACACCTAGAAATTACAGACAAACATGTATTTAACATAAGTTTTGATCACACGGAGAAGTAACGAATAAAACGTGTAAATTTGTACCTGTTCCATAGCCAAGTCTGTTTAAAAACGGTGACGGAGGTATTGTGATTTTATCGTTGATATCCAGGGCTTTGTTTTTGATAGGCGTCTTGAACTCAGTCATATTTAAACTTTATTTTAAAAAATAAATGGCACAGCTTTGTGGATAGAAAAAACACTACTACTTTTAGTGCTGCCAATAATAAAATCCTGATTTCCCGCGTCAGTGTTGTCAATTCCCCGCTTCTTTTTTATTCATTTCCCACAGTCCCCAAAATAATATTTTTCTAATAAAAACGCTGTATCATACAAAATTTGTGTTTAAACTACTAAAACTTTGCAACTTACCTGTTTTTTTAACAGTAGCTGCACTTTTTAACCACTTTTTCATAATTTTATTGAAAATTTCAACCGTTCGCACTAATTTAAAAAATCAACAACCATGAACAATTATGTAATGTTGTAGAAATGAATGCGTTCAGAAATACAAAATCGTGTTCAAATGACAGTTGAGCAGGCATTTGAGTAGTGTTGCCATTTAAAATTTTGTTAGTAATTTCGAGCTGTTTCTGCCAACTGATTTTTAGGTGTAAACAATACGGGACATAAAATAGTTTTGAACCCACCGAAAAAATTGGCCTGGATTCCCCGATTTTTGTCATCCTCACGCTTTCCCCGCGCTAACCCTCAATTCTCCGCAAATCGGGGATTTTCCCCGCGATTGGCAGCACCGACTACTTTTTATATGTCTATGAAACAACGTTACGTTATGTTTTCAAACGCTTATTTTGAAATTTGAATTTGATTGATTGACATAAGAGCAATGCTACCAACTTAGAAGCAGATAAAATATTTTTGCTATCTCTCTCAGTGAGTATTAAGAAGAAAGAGATAGACCCAAAGTATCATGCTAAATATAATAGCTTTTTCTACGAAATACTATGGAATGCGACATAATTATATTCGTCCTGAAACTAAACTAAAATGTATATGTTTTTTATATCGTTCAGTTAATAAGAATGAAATACTATAAGTAATGGGGAAGCCCGTTAAAAGCTAATTGTAAATAGCGCAACCATGGCTAGGTCTTAATCTGAATAAGGACGTCAAGCTATCTTGAAATATAAAATTATATTACCAGATTTTCAACCAATGACAAAGCAGAGAATTATTAGCTACGCTAGCCCCATTAGTTTCACAGTTGCCATTCCCATTATGTCATATACGTCATAGTCAGAGTTAACAAAACAGGTAAAAGAAAAAAAAGGCGTCTACGAATGAAAAAGCTTGTACTTACTAACCAACGCTTAGTTGACACTTCCCGTGACCCAAGGGCTGGCTTTTACCTTGGCCAAAGGCTTAGCGTTGCCATACAACGTGGCAACGCCGCCAGTCTCTTGGGTACATAACCAGTTGACAGAGAAACAAAATCAGAATATTTTTTTTTTAAACATAAGTATTTACATAACGGTCTTACGTTGAGGAGGAGTTTTTTGACACCATTTATAAGTTTATTGTTAAGTTAGTTATTTTAAAATTATAAATGAAATTAATATTTAGCTAATAAAAGTTATCTGTAGATGTTATTAAATACAAGTTTTACTAAGTCCATCATAATTATACAACGTGTAACAGATTGAGCGCAATACCTCAGACACCCCAATTAGAATATAAAATTATAAGTCATAAACAACATCCTTAATAAATAAATTTAAACCAAACCTAGTCCTTTTTTATAAAATAGTTATCCTTACTAAATAATAACAGGAGGAGGAGGAGCTCGTGGCTAAATAATAACAGCCGCTCGGGTCGATCTTTAGGTTTAGCCGTGCTTGCCTAGGTTGCTCTGTGGATGGGTGACCGCCCATTACATACCGAGTTTCCTCCGTGCCTCGGAAAGCACGTTAAGCTGTTGGTCCCGGCTGTCATTTGTAGATCTTTGACAGTCGTTAGGCAGTCAGTGACCCAAAAAGTCTGACAGCCAGTCTTACAGGGGTATCGTATTACCCAGTACTAACTGGGTTGTGGAGGTCAGATAGGCAGTCGCTAAATGTAAAATACTGGTATTCAGATGCATCCGGTTAGTCTGGAAGCCGACCCCAACATAGTTGGGAAAATGCTAGGCAGATGATGAGTTATCCTTACTAAACGCAAAACGTATGTGCATCGCACACACACTCATGCAATGTTAGCGGCCGACGCGACACGCACACTCGAGCGCCCGCCAGCTGACCATAGCTGTAGGCATTAGATGTGCGTTAGTTCAATGAACGAAATTTTCTAGTAAGTGAAATTATCAACACGAATCTAAGACTTTAGTCTTAGTAACGGGAATACATTTAAAACAGCGACTTTATCTTTCGAGATTGCACCCCCACGGATCCCGCGATCCCTCTGATCGAGTTGTGTTTAGGTACAGTTTATTGTTTGTACTGCAAAAATATTCAAAGACGGCGTGTTTAAAAGATTTCAATCATAATATTTACAGTGATAAGAATAGAATCGTATTGATAGGTAGAAGTAGGTAGGTACTTACAGAACTGGACTATTTACACATTACGCTTAGGTTATTAATTTGCACTATTTCTGCAATCTACTTTCATTCAAGTTTCAAAATGACCACCGCCTTGTTCTATGCACTTATTTGCACGCTTTCTTAAATTGTATTTCAATTTTGTAAGCACTTCAGTATTACTTTTCACCATCACAAATGCTTGTTCAATTTTTTTTTAGTTTCTCAACACTTGTAGATTGACTGACGACACGAGCGATTTTATGCGACCCCACAAATAAAAGTCTAATGGGGTTAAGTCAGGTGATCTGGGAGGCCACGGCACAGGTCCTCCGCGACCTATCCAACGACTGCCTTACTCCGCATCCAGATGCCTCAGACGCTGAGTTGCAGCCAGCATCGTCCTTGCGCTCACACTGCAGCCAAAACGGTCAATGAACTCCCGCCAAGCTAACGCGACATTATCAAGACAGCGAGCCAGTGTCCTCACCATCTCCGTGTATTGTAAGTTGGTATACCGGAAAGCCATCGCGCGCGGAAAAAAAAAATGTCACGGAAGTAAATTAAAATACAACTACACTAGATCGCTACCGGCGGATGACTAGCAATGCAATGTTAGGTACTCAGCGGTAACGGCGGCGTGTGTGTTGGCATTTCGTACAACCGTCAAAGAGGTTGCCGACAAATGCTTTATCTCTTTGCAATAAGTTCTAAATTTCTTCAAATATAAATATATTTATTTCTTAAAAGTTATTTTCATACATATAGATTTTAATTAATTATATTTACATTATATACAGACTACAAATAGAACTAAACTAATGATAAAAATAAGACTAAAAGTAAGAAAATATAAACAACGACGACAACAGGACACTTAGGCGTCAAAGTACTCCTCCGCATCGCTGTCATCTGGAAACGTGCCCAGAAGACTGGCAGCATTGCCACGCTGAATGGCAATGCTAAATCTTTGGCCAAAGAAAGAGCCAGCCCTCTGGTCACGCGAAGTGTCGACCAGTCGGCGAGAGATTTACTTAAAAAGGAGATGCGCACTCGGGCCCCATGACCCGAGCGTTTCGACCCCAAACGGCTCAAAACTGTAGTTACCAATAAGGTTACATAATTATTACGTATTTGCGCCGCTTGAGGATCTCAGCAACCGCAGCAGCAGCGCCTGCACAGTCCGCCGTGCTTGAAAGGTGAGATGGCGCGACACAGGTTGCGTCCCACACCAAATTAAATAATTTTATTTTGTAAAAATGCCTAAAAATTGTTTATTAGTGTGTTACTCTGATGACCAACTAAGTTTGGTCGTGCATTCAAATAAGCCTTACTCATTGGAGATAAAGTTGGAATTCCTTTAAATTACCTATTTATTTGACGCACACTACTTTTAATGTAAAATGCATTGACATTATTTACGTGTGTGTATTACGAGCTATAAACGAACTACAAATAATGTCGTGCGTTTTAGTAGCCTTTATTGCTCAGAGTTAAGGTTTCAATTTCCTTGAATTAAAGATTGTATTAATTTGTCATGATACTGTGTTTCTAATTTAAGTTATTTAAAAGATTTTTCCGTCAAAATTTAACACCTATTTTTTATGACGGAAATCGATTCAGAAGCCGATTCTGAACCAACTACTTTCAGGAATTGCGTTTATTCTGTTACACTTTGTATAGACGGATTTGCAATATTCTTTTTTTTTTGTTCGAAAGCGGTTTATTCCGATATGGTCCCATTTAAATTTCATAAAATCAAAATTAAAATAGGTATTTTATTTCACATAGGCCTCGATGGGCACTTATAAAACGTCGACAAAAAGGTGCACGGTTTAGGTTGGTCGTTTCCTATGGAGAAGAACCGGCAAAAACTCCATGGTTGGCATATAGTTCTGATGATGAGTTTCGGACACTCTTCAAAAAATGACAGCAAATTAACCGCGATTGCTGTTATCGCATAAATAAGCATTGTTTACGCAATCACACAACATAACATCACGCCTGTACAGTCAAAAGGGTTACGCAGATGTAATCAGTATTTTTATTTTTCCATTTTTAGTTGTAATAAGTATACTTACCAAAAATGAAAAAAAAAAAACACTATTTTTGCAAAAAATAAAACCGACTTCAAAAACACAAAAAAAGTGAAAAATTACTTTAGCTTCAGAAGACGGTGACAAAAAAACTATATCAAACAAACGAAAGTCACCGACTTCTGAAGCTAAAGTTATTTTTCACTTTTTTTGTGTTTTTTAAGATTACCTACACTGCAAAACTTAGACATTAGGTACGTTACGGTCTAGTCCGTCATTATGTTATATTCAAAGCAGGAAGGAAAAGCAATAATAGGTTTGAATACATTTTCAATGGGCGCCGATTACTTCAGTGACATAACACTGTTCGACGAAGAACTAGCCGCAACTCCACAAGTAAATCGAGTGCGCCGATGTAATCATTACGTGTTTATTACACTTGATTACAGCTATGTATCATATTATTCTGTGGTACAAATTCTCGCTAAACTTGTACGTACGATGTATGCACGACACGAAGTTGTATTGTATCTAGTACATAACCACGATAGGCCCAGTTCACGTAAAACTCGTAAAAGAGTCAGAAGCAGCAGAGAGGCTCACTTACCTACTAAAAGTTATTATGTGCGATTGAACCTAAGTCCGTTGCTTCGAATCTTCGATCCTTAACGGCTAGCTGCTGCACCAACCAAACTGACTAGGCCACCGAGCAGTCAGCCATGTTGCAAAACAGTCAAAATACGAACAATCATCAAATGCTTTGATTGTACCATTGCGATTATTCACGTCACATAGATGCTTATTGTTTGATTTTTACGAGTTAAAGAAAACTTTGCTATTTAAAAAAAATGCTATTTATTTGAACTCATTTGTTAATATAGCTAAATTCTTCGCAATAACACGACAAACTTCGAATAAGTACGGTTTCATATAGGTCATAGAACCTACCTAAGAAAAAAAACCTCCGTAGGTCTGAAGGCGCGGTAAGCCAATTCGATACGACACATCTTTTTCACATAACAGGTGTTAAAGTTCCAGAATATGAGACAGGTAATCTCGAGTCCATTATTTTCATTTACCAATATTAAAATTGCTAGCGTCCATAATCGATTCCTTTCATTAACGACTAAGGATGAGCAATGATACATTCAAGTTACCCCAAATTACTGATTATCATAAAATCGCCAGCTTGCATTCTAATCACGGCAAACTTAATTTATATTACCTATTCAAATTATGACGCGTAGGTACCTAATAATCATGTGAAACTGATTCGCGAAGGCCGCTCTCCGGAACTTGAGGAAGCATCGAATTACGCGGGAATAGTCGTCCTTAGCGTTAAGCATTGCTCAATGGAAGGAAGCGTTGTCATCGATGCTGAGGTAATGCCCCGTCAGTAATGGAGCGGTCACCGCGAAGCGCGGGCGTGCGTCCCCGGACTGGAGCCAGCATATGCCGGTACCACACACTCAGGTAGGATGGCCACGCGCCATTGGTTCGCGTATTGCGTTTGTGTTGTGTTGTTGCGTTAGCCTGGCGGTTGGTAAGGATGGGAGGTGGCCTCCTTATGCGACGGGGGTAAGTACGACTGGAGGTGTTGTGTTGTGAAATGAGTACTGGCCTTCTGTTGTGACAACTTCTAATCAGTTTTTTGATATCAAGTTCTCAGCTTGTAGATCAGGATTTACATGTCAGGATTTGCCTGATCTATGATTTTCAAAGTGATTATTACTCAGGGTCAGAAGTCGATTTGTGTTTTCTACACAACCCAATAGGGTTGTTGGATCCCATTTCGGAAGAAGTTATGAGAACTGATTTTGATACTTCAATGATCTTTGCAGAAGACGATATTACTACTGAAGGTACTTTAAACTTTTAAAGACCGCAACAATTTGATAAAACTGCATCATTGTTGTACATAAGAGTGGGTTCGATTGCCGTATTGCGCAGTTTTTTAACCGACTTCCAAAAAGAGGAGGTTATCAAGTCGACTGAATTTTTATTTTATTTTTGTGTGTATGTTCAGCGTTATCTTCGCCATTTGTGAACCGATTTTGATGATTCTTTTTTTGTTTGGAAGAATATTATTCCGCGGTGGTCCCATTTTTTATTTGGTGAAGATCTGCCGCTGATCTTCGGAGATTAACAATGGAACTCTTCAATAATAGACAGCAAATCTGTCGCGATGGCTGCAATCGCTTGGATATTCATTGTTTACACAAAATCATAACATAACATCACGCCTGAATGCTCTGAGATGTGTACAGTCTACAGTACACCCCCATTTCAACAGTTAGGTATGTTAAGTTCCATTTATTGGAGATAAGCCTATTACCATGGCATGTATTGTTAACGGTTCACTAATGTTTCACCAAAACTCCTTTGACAATTTTTAACCGACTTAAAAAAAAGGAGGAGATTCTATGTTCGACGGTATGTATTTTTTTTAATGTACCTATGTTCACTGATTTCTCCGCCAATTGTACACCGATTTTCATAATTCTTATTTTATTCGAAAGCCTATACTCCTGAATAGAATAGAATAGAATATAATAGAATAGAATAATATTTATTTGCTTAAAAACATGGTATAAAAGATGGTAAAAACAAAAAAGAAAAAGCATACATGTTTTTGCTTAACAGTAATAAGCGTGCAAAAATTTCACGAGAATATTACTATACGCTATGCGCGTAACATTTATTGTCAAAGAAGTCTTTGACACTATAAAAACTATGACTACACAACCATTCATGCAATTTATTTTTAAATAATCTCATATTTAGATTCTTGAGATTACTTGGTATCTTATTATAAACACGTACACACATAGATATACAACTTTTATTATATTTAGCTAGTCTTGGAAGGACATCCAATACTAGCCTGTGGGGGTCTCGTCGGTTACGAGTATATAAATCATTTGCATTATTAAACAATTCCTTATACTTCCTCACAAACATACATGTTTCGTATATGTAAAGAGACGGTAGTGGTAACAAGCCAAGCTTTTTAAATATCGGTCTACAGGATTTGTCAGGTCGAAGTCCGTAAATTGCTCTAATGCATTTTTTTTGTGCAATAAATGCTCTATTTTGATCTGTGCTATTACCCCACATTATCAAGCCATAGCGGAGCACCGATTCTACGTATGCATGATATGACGTTATTGCCGTTTTAATGTTCGTTATATTTCTGACTTTTTTAATTGCATATACGAACTTATTTATTCGTTTGGAGACGGTATCAATATGTGCTTTCCAGTTTAAAATTCTAGAAATTTTGTTTGAGTTACTTCATCAATTTTATGTATGTTCATTTTAACATTGTATTTAGCATTATTAGATTTATTAAATTGAATATAAACTGATTTTTTAAGATTAATTGTTAAATTATTTCTATTTAGATATTCAATTAGACTTTCAATAGTGTTATTAATATCAGTCTCATGATCGTCAATCGTATTATTCTTCCTATCAGTTGTTACAATAATTGAAATATCATCAGCAAATAATATACATTTATGGTTGGTTATATTAATAATGGAATTTATGTACAAAAGGAATAAAATTGGCCCTAACACACTTCCTTGTGGGACGCCATACTTGTTGTACTTGAGTTCGGATGAGTGTGGTATCATGTCATTATTTCTATCTACTTTTGTAATGGTAACCCGCTGTCGTCTGTTATTTAGGTATGACGATATCCACTGAAGTACTATGCCTCTAATTCCAATTGCCTCCAGTTTTTGTAGTAACAGGTCATGAGACACTAGGTCAAAGGCTTTAGATAAATCAAAGAACAAACCTGTAGTAAGACGGTTTTGATTAATATTCGTTATTATATCTTTTATAAGGGTGAAAATAGCTAGTGTTGTAGATTTGTTTTTTTGGAAGCCGAACTGGTCTTTCTTAATTATGTTAAATTTATTACAAAATTCGATCAATCTTTTGTACATGCACTTTTCAAATATCTTCGATAAGATAGGTATTAATGTTATTGGGCGATAATTATTAACATCAGATTTTACTCCATTTTTAAAAAGCGGTTTAACAATTGATAATTTTAATGCTTCAGGAAAAGTACCAAGTGAGAAAGATAAATTAATTAAATGTGTTACAATTGCACTTAGCTCAATAGTGCATGCTTTTATAATTTTCGTATTAATCTCATCGTATCCTTCAGAATTTGAGTTTTTCAATGATATTATCTCCGTTCTAACTTCATTCTCAGATACTGGTTTGAGGAACATCGAATGAGCTGCTGAATTTTTCCTAGGGCTTGTTTTTATATCCGTACTAGAAGCATGCGCCATATTAATGTAATGGTTATTGAATGCCGTTGCTATTTCAAAAGGATCCGTTACTACAGTGTTATGAATTTGAATGTTATCTATACTGTCCTTGAAGTTATTGTTCTTGATTTCGTCCCTAATTACTTTCCATACGGCTCTGCATTTGTTTTCATTTTCGTTTATAAACTTAATATTTGTGTTTTTTCTCGATGTGTAGATACATTTCTGTAAGATTTTTGAATATTGCATATATTTAGTTTTATTTCCGATATTTTTATTTCTATAATATTGAAAGCGTAAAGACCGTTTTGTTTGACAACTTCGTTTCAAGCCTTTGCTTATCCAGTTTTGTTTCTTTTGATGAGGTAGTCCCATTGTCACCAAATCAGAATCTGATGATGGAATCTTAGGGAAATCGAGGGCAACCCTCAAATTTTATTTGTGCATGGTAATCATCATCTCTTGTTGCTGAGCTGATGATGGAAGGTATAAGTCAGGATCAGATGATGGAATCCCAGAAAAATTAAGGGCACCCTAAAATTTTATGGGCTTTGTTTGAATTGGTATACTTTCCATGTGGTCCCATGGTCTTCATGTCAGGATCCAATGATGGGATCCTGGAGAAATCGAGGACAAATCTCTATATTTTATATTCGACAATTGTGAACCGATTTCGATGATTTTTTTTAATTTGGAAGAATATTATTCCGCGGTGACTACGTTTAAATTTGGTGAATCTGATCTTCGGAGTTATACAATGGAACTCTTCAATAGTAGACAGCAAATCTGTCGTGATTGCTGCATTCGCTTGGATGTGTATTGTTTACACAATATCATAACATAACGTAACGGCTGTATTTATTTATTTAACACTTCAAGCACAGAAGTACAGAGGCGGACTTAATGCCATAGGCATTTTCTACCAGTCAACCTTTGGGTGATGCAGAGACAAGCAGTGGTAGGTGTTTATCTGAAAATAATTTTAAATAATAATAAGATTAAGTACAAGGATATATAAAATACTATAAATATATATCAAATACTATAAATATTTATCAAAATATACTCTGAGGAGGTACACAGATGCGTACAGTACACCCAGATTGCGACAGTTAGGTATATTAACTTCCATTTTATTAGGGATAAGGCTATTACCATGAAATGTATCGTTAACAATGTAAAATAAATGTAAAGCAAATATTTGTATAGGATTGTAATATCCTATACAAATACACTAAAAATGTAAAAATAAAAAATCTTTTTTGCAAAAAATAAAACCGACTTCAAAAACACAGAAAAGTGAAAAATAACTTTAGCTTCAGAAGTCGGTGACAAAAAAACTGAATTAAACAAACAAAAGTCACCGACTTCAGAAGCAAAAGTTATTTTTCACTTTTCTGTGTTTTTGAAGTTGGTTTTATTTTTTGCAAAAAAGATTTTTTATGGGTAACATGATCAACAGGGATATGACAACATCTTGACTTTCTACCCTTTATAAAAAATCTGAAACGAATAAAATTGGAAAAACGAGCGAAAATGTGTTGGTAAAATGTATTAAATTTTTGAACATTACAATAACAATAATAATAATCGTTTTTTTATAAAAAGGGGCACATTTACAATAAAATTTCTTAAAATAAAATGGAGCACAGTTGCTCATTGCCTGAACTAGGTTGAACCTGTGTTTCAGGCTACAAGGTGGATAAATACCTACTTAAAACAAATAAATTAACATTAAATGACATTACATTGTGTCGGCAGCCCACTTCATGTATCCAATGAATACTAAACATTCATTAAAAAAAATACGTATTCATGAGATTTTAATAATTTAAAAATAAAAATATTATTCAGTATTATGACGCATGACGTAGTTAAAACACCCTGTTGCGAGCGATGATCTACTGGACTCGAGTGCTCGTTAGGTATAGTTCTCCCGTTTGACACGTAACATCATTAACAGGTGTTTCATAATTTTATTCTAATTTTTTATTTTTATTTTTCTTTGTACCTACTATGGAAGATAAAAAAAAATCGCGCCTAGAGCTATTTTATGTCGGGTACTTTGAGTGGACGATCTTTGTAAGACGACTAAAAAGTTACGATGTATATCAATGTAACATAGTAACCATACTGATTGGTTTAAGTGCCTGCGATAGCTACTGATCAAAGATCGACGACGTGAGTTCGACTCCAGCTGAGGAATTTTGTTTTGCTGTTTTTTACTTTTTGTTAAATTTTATTTTTATTAAATTAATTTTGTGGGCAATAAAATCACTCAAACAAAAAACTAAAAAGGTAATTAAATAAAACCAATAAAATAATTAGATTTTTATAGATAAACATTGGTATTGCTTGTAATGAGCGGGTCATTAGCATATGATCCATCTCGTTTCTTCCAATTTGTTCCTTCCTTACATTGGTTGTTTTAAGATTCTATTTGGTGTGGGCTTTATGTTAGCAAAAAAAAAAACTGACCGATACAATGATTTAATGAAAACTGGTTTTAAACATTCATGGGCTATAGCTATCCATGCTAGACGTTCGAATGAGTAAAACACTGTTGTTTACCAGTTTTTTTGACGAAGATATAGTTTTTTGTTGGTATTGGATGGACGTAAATAATTTGTCAAAGTAGCTACCTACTTTGACAAATTATTTACGTCCATCCGTATATAAATTGAATCAAAGTAAAATTAGAGGTGAATTGAATCAACATGTTAGATAGTATGAAATTATGACCACTTCTAACCGCAGAACAACAATATCACTTCACCATACTTTCAATAATACGCGTTGTGGTTTTAAAAAGAGGGTTACGGCAACATGTATACCTAATTTTTGATAAGGTTTGTATTTGTTCACATTCGCTTAACAAATATGAACATTATTTGCATAAAATTAGATTCATATTCGTCTACTAATTAAAATATATTCGACTAATAATGAGTCGGCAAACCTTCGTTATCTATTAGTTCTTGTAACCTTCTACTCATGCTGTTAACCATTTTCGCGAATATATTACTACTTTACGCCCTTCCTTATCCGACTTAAACGTTTTATCGCCGCTAAAAATCACCACATTGTCCTCCCAATCAAAATTGATGTATGACCTAGCAAACTGTAGTCGGTTCTGTCGATGCGCAGTGGACAGCAAAGGTGCGCGCTGGCTCGCTCCAACGTAATCCTGTAGAACACACACATTGTGTGCTGTTGCTGTTACCCGGGTTTACAAGCCTTGTGCCTTGCCACGATGTCGTGGTGTCTAGCCGATGAATTTGCCTATGGTTTTGGCCCACGTCGAAGATGTTCTACTTCTTCAGAATCCGCATAACGGCGGACCCATAACTGCATGGTTTTCCTCTGTGGATCATCCTCTGCCTAGCCTTTTCCCAACTATGGTCGGCTTCCAGTCTAACCGGATGCAGCTGAATACCAGTATTTTATATAGACCGACTGCCTATCTGACCTCCACAACCCTGTTGTCAGACTTTTTGGGCCACTGACTACCTGTAACAACTGTTAAAGATCTACAAATGACAGCCGGGCCGGGCTTAACGTGCTTTCCGAGGCACGGAGGAAACTCGATATGTAAGATCGACCCGAGCGGCTGTTATTATTAAGACACGAGCTTCTCACGGTTCTCCTCTATGGATAAAAACAGTATTTATAATACTTATAATAATAGCTATTATTATAATAAATATACAGGGTGTAACATAATATATGCAAAACCTCCCATGTGGTCACTCAGACCATGAATCTGCTTTTGTTCTATGACTTTTGGAAATTCATTACGTTTTTTTTAGTTTTACCATACATGTTGATCAGCGGATTGCGTCAATTCCTATAGAAAATCCAATATTTTTTTGCGAATTTCTAGAACTCGTAGAATAAAAGCTGTGCAGTTTCATGGTCCGAAAGACCACACGGGAGGTTTTGCATTTATTATGTTACACCTTGTATACTATATTTATACTAAATACAACTTGTAACAGAATAAACGCAATTCCTGAAAGAAGTTGGTTCAGAATCGGCTTCTGAATCGATTTCTGTCATAAAAAATAGGTATTAAATTTTGACGGAAAAATCTTTAAAATAACTTAAATTAGAAACACAGTATCATGATAAATTAATACAATCCTTAATTCAAGGAAATTGAAACCTTAACTCAGAGCAATAAAGGCCACTAAAACACACGACATTATTTGTAGTTCGCTCATAGCTCGTAATACACACACGTAAATAATGTCAATGCATTTTACATTAAAAGTAGTGTGTGCGTCAAATAAATAGGTAATTTAAAGGAATTCCAACTTTATCTCCAATGAGTAAGGCTTATTTGAATGCACGAGCAAACTTAGTTGGTCATCAGAGTAGCCCTACACACTAACAAACAATATTTAGGCATTTTTACAAAATAAAATTATTTAATTTGACGAAATTTAGAACTTATTGCAAAGAGATAAAGCATTTGTTGGCAACCTCTTTGACGTTTATGTGAAATGCCGACACACACGCCGCCGCTACCGCCGAATAACAAGCACAAAAGCTAGTCATCCGCCGGTAGTGATCTAGTGTAGTTGTTCTTTTATTTACTTCCGTGACATTTTTGATTCCGCGCGCGATGGCTTTCCGGTATACCAACATACAATACACGGAGATGGTGAGGTCCCTGGCTCGGTGTATTGATAATGTCGCGTTAACTTGTCGGGAGTTCAATGACCGTTTTGGCTGCAGCGACAGGACGATGCTGGCTGCAACACAGCGACTGAGGGACTCTGGGACGTTCCTTCCTAATACGGCTTTGGACAGAGGGACGAATGTGTGGATTACTCGTCTGCGAGGGCGTATTCTCGATCATTTCGACGAACATCCAGAGGACACAGCTCGAGAGAAGCAGCACCCCAGTTCGACTGCAGCCACATGTACGTGTGGTGAACGTTGCGTGCTGATGGTGAACACCCATTCCATCTTCGACGGTGTCAAGACCTAACGCCTGCCGACAACTTGCCACGACTGGAATTCAGGAGGTGGTTGTTGGAGAACTGGCAACAGAACATTCTTTGGACGGACGAGAGTACCTTCACGCGTGTTGGCATGTACAACCAGCATAACCAAATCGCTCGTGTAAGTCAGTCAATCTACAAGTGTCGCGGAACTAAAATTGAACAAGCATTTGTGACGGTGAAAAGTGATACTGAAGTGCTTACAAAATTGAAATACAATTTAAGAAAGCGTACAAATAAGTGCATAGAACAAGGCGGTGGTCATTTTGAAACTTTTATGAAAGTGGATCGCAGAAATAGTGCAAATTAATAAATCTAAGTGTAAAGTGTAAACAGTCCAGTTCTGTAAGTACCTACTTCTTCCTATCAATACGATTGTATTCTTATCACTGTAAATATTATAATTCAAATATTTCCGGGCGCTTCGCCTTTCGTTAGTCGTTGTTTTAAGTCTTAGATTCGTGTTAATAATTTCACTTACTAGAAAATTATCAATTATTACACGGTAAACTCAATAAAGTATCAAAAGTTATTCATAATATCAGTCTGTGACATTTTAGGTACGTAAAATGCGTTCATTGAACTAACGCACATCTAATGACTACAGCTATGGTCAGCTGGCGGGCGCTCGAGTGTGCGTGTCGCGTCGGCCGCTAACATTGCATGAGTGTGTGTGCAGGTATGTTATTGCACATACGTTTTGCGTTT
This sequence comes from Noctua janthina, assembly GCA_963576755.1. Classification (NCBI taxonomy): domain Eukaryota; kingdom Metazoa; phylum Arthropoda; class Insecta; order Lepidoptera; family Noctuidae; genus Noctua; species Noctua janthina. The sequence continues at coordinate 18,374,378 of OY755058.1, forward strand.
AGTAAGGATAACTATTTTATAAAAAAAGACTAGGTTTGTTTTAAATTTATTTAATTACGGATGTTGTTTTAGACTTATAATTTAATATTCTAATTAGGGTGTCTGAGGTGTTGCTCTTAATCTGTTACACGTTGTATACACTATGTTTATATAATATACTTACATGTATATACCTAATTAATATTACTTATAATTATACAATACATATCTACAATATATACACTGACATTAGCAAACATAATAATCTATTTTTATTTACGTTATCCGAAGGCTTTTCTTAAATCTGTCTAAAGGCTAGATTATGTAAATTTTAGACCAAGTTAATTCAGCTATGATAATATATTATCATAACTATGGTAGGTATTGCACTTTAGTTACATTAATTATTTATTCCTAGGTAAACATTGAAAGGTGAGATGAGTTAGTTAAGTTAATATCCAACTGTTACTCACCGATATCATTGAGTCTTGCAATTTCACTTCTTCTAAGCGTGTCAATGACAATTCATATTGAGTCAGCTCAAAATTTGGCGACCAGTTTGGCACTTTCAGTAGCGTCCTGTGATGCACATCACAGGAGCAAACAACAGGACAGGCAGGACACGATATAAAGTGTCCCATCGTTTGTGGGGCAGCACCACATTTACATTCACAATTTCACATATTGATACGTTTTGCTCTTGCAAAACAACGATTTCTACCTTTTTGAACATTGATAAATGTTGCATGGTTCCAACCACCCACAAAAATAAATCCGCACACGAATATGAGTTAATGAAAGTTAATCAATCAATAAACTCAGTAATGAAAATACTCGTAGATTCTAAGAAACGTACATTTTTTATAAATAAAGGTGTTTCAAAACAACATTTTACATTGTCGGTAGTTATTTTCTAACAACTATATAAACAGTCAACATAAAATGGCTGAGAGTTCTGTGTTTATCTCAAACGATGCTAACTTCATTACACAAACATGAACGGGATCGAATTATTATAAAATTCTACTTTAAGTAATGTTTTAACAAAATAATGAATACAAAAAGAAAAAGAATATATTGCTGCAGACATGATTTGAACTTACGGCTTCTCGCGATCATTGCCCATAGACGATAGCCATTGTGCCAAGGTTGCTATAGTAACATCATGCAAAATATCATATCTCCTTCAGTAACATAAATGAATGATGACTATATTCACCGTGACTTTTTAGTCGTCTTACAAAGGTCGTCCACTCAATGTACTCGTATAAAATAGCTCTAGGCGCGATTTTTTTTTTATCTTCCATAATAGGTACAAAGAAAAATAATAATAAAAATTAGAATAAAGTTATGAAACATCCTGCTCACGATGTTTACGTGTCAAAAGGGAGAACAATACCTACCCATCACTCGAGTCCAGTAGATCATCGCTCGCAACAGGGTGTTTTAACTACGTCATGTGTCATAATACTAAATAATATTTTTATTTTTAAATTATTAAAAACTCATAAATACCTATTTTTTATGAATATTTACTATTCATTGGATACATGAAGTGGGCTGCCGTTGTAAGACGACTAAAAAGTCACGGTGTATATTATATTGGTATATGGTAATTGATGTGCCATACGCACACTAATAAAAACCGAGCTCGCTCGTTTTATTTAGTGTTTGTGTCTATGACTTCACCCACACATGTAAAATGTAAACCAAATAATTGGTTCAACTGTACCTATTAGGGAATCCAATCCCGCATTAAAACCGCGGTCCCACAGGCCTGCGGGATTGAGGTCATTAATCCCGCAGATCCCGCGGGATTTGCAGGATTGAGATTTTTTTTTAATATTTTTTTTGTTTAGAGTAGTTATTTTAAAATGAATATGAAATAAAGACAAGTAAATTTTTATTTTTATTACCATTATTAATATTAAGTAGAATTATGATTTATTACTAATCAACAATTGAAATAAATGATGCTTTAGAGGTAAAAATTAATCAGAATACAAGTAATTTATCACTCGTTCAACTTGCTATGAAAACTTTTGTAACTAAAAATAATTGTATCGTTGTATCGTACCTTTTCACATCACAAGTAAGAGGCAAATGAGCAATAACATTTTTTTGACAATCAACCACGCGCGAAGGTAAATCCCCGTGCCGTGGGGAAATCCCTAGTCATAGAGTATTTGACCTGACATTGATTACGTTCCGTTCCGAAACAGGATTCACACAACATAAAATTTAAATTCATTTTTTTTAGCTGTAATATAAAAACTAAAAACTGCTGTATTTTTCATACAAATGCTATAGAAAAGTCACGCACGAGTTCCATGGGAAAGTTGTTAAATCACTTATTAATGAGGCTGTGCTGGGTCCTAAAAATAATCAGAACGTCGACTGAGCTCATATATATTTTTTTTCAATTCCGCAATGAGTAATCCCGCATTTCAGATCCCGCATTTGCGGGATTGGATTCCCTAGTAACTACTTATTTTATGTATTCTTATCTACTCGATCTACCCATCGCACATTGCCCATGACCATATTACCAAAATCATGTCGCCTTTTTTTTTTTCAACCGATGTCCTGAGATAAATTTTCCTGTTTGATGGTTAAGTTTCGGTTACGGCCGAAACTTGAACAAGGGCCCGAGGTTCTGTTTCGGTTTCGGCAGAAAATTCTGTTTCGGTCGGACACTAATTAGCCTTCAGTGTGCCTTCTCTTTGAGTAAAGAGTCATGTTCGTCACACGATAATGTTTTATTTACTTGTCTGCTTTGTGAACAATGAGCTATTCACTTTTGTTTTCGTGAATTATTTTGAGTGTACAGTAGTTGTGCTCGGCTCGCCTTCATCTACACAAGGAACGATAGCACTGACTATTGTCATTATTTGTCATCGTTAGTACTCGCGCGATCGATGCGATGGCATTGTTTGTGAAATGCTCTAGAAATCCGAATCGACGATACGAAACGAACGAGCGAACGAACGAAACCAGGTGTTACTCCAATGGTCAGCTCCAACACGCACTTGAAAAGAGGTCATTATAGTCTTCGGTCTTTTACCGATTTCGGGGTTGTCCCATGGTAAAAGTTGTTCATAATGATGACCCCTTTTCAAGTCTAAAATCAATTAAGTTACTTACATCTTCTATAGATAGTCACATAGTATGAAAGTATGGGAGAAAGTGATAGAGAAAAGATTGCGAGAGGAGAGTGAGATTACCCAAAATCAGTTTGGGTTTATGCCAGGTCGAGGAACAATGGACGCCACTTTTGCACTCCCGCCAATTGTGCGAGAAGTACAGACGTGCACACAAAAACTTGCACATGGTGTTCATTGATCTGTGATGAAATGATGTAAGGGTACCTCAGGAAATGTTGTGGTGGGCCTTGAAAAAGAAATGTATACCTGGGAAGTACGTAGAGTTAATTCGTGCTATGTACAGTCAATCTTGTACCTACGTCAGGTCAGCTGCTGGCAACACCGATGAGTTCAATGTGGCTGTAGGCTTGCATCAAGGGTCGGCTTTAAGTCCTTACCTCTTTCTGTTGATTATGGACGCTTTGATGTCGGACATACAGGAAGAGGCACCCTGGTGCATGCTGTTTGCCGACGACATTGTTCTTGTCGGTGAAGATGGACCTGAGATCCAGAGCAGATTGGAGAAATGGCAACAGAAGCTGGAGAATGTTGGCTTGAAATCAGTAGAACTAAAACGGAATACATGTTCTGCGATTTCGGCGGTCTCGCCAGTTCTGGAGCCATAGCGCTAGATGGCACGTTTCTTCCTGTCTGCTCCGACTTTCGGTATCTCGGTTCACTCGTGCAAAGCGATGGCAAAATAGATCGTAGTATAAAGCACAGAATTAACACGGGATGGATGAAATGGCGGCAGGTCACGTGAACAATCTGCAACTCCCGCATTCCCCTTAAGCTTAAGGGGAAGATTTATAAAACACTGGTTAGATCTGCTGTCTTGTATGGATCACAATGTTGGGCCACAAAAGGGATGAACGAAAGGCATTTGCATGTGGCGGAGATGAGAATGCTAAGGGGGATGTGTGGTGTTACGCAAATTGATAAAATAAGAAATGAGTAAATAAGAGGAAGTCTGAAAGTGGCGCCGGTGACTGAAAAGTTGTGAGGTAATTGACGTGGTATGGGCATGTGATGCGGAGGAATGAGGAAAATATTGTGAATAAAGTTTTGAGTATGAATGTGGATGGGTATATGAGTAGAGGAAGACCAAAGAAACGATGGATGGACTGTGTAAAGAATGATATGGCAAGAAAGGAGGTGTCTGGCGAGATGACGAGTAATAGAGAAGTATGGAAGAAGAAGACATGCTGCGCCGACCTCAAATGAATTGGGATAAGGGCAAGAGAATGATGACATCATCTATAGACGTTCTCGAGTGAATCTCATACAGTCGGTTTTTTGAAGGCCTTTTGAAACTTTTGTTTTTGCCTTTTGAAAGTTTCAAAAGACCGAGTTTCAAATACCCGATGTTTATGATATTCAGGTACAATGGTACCTATCTGAATGTCTTAAACATCGGGTATTTACTTATCGCGGTTTGGCAGCCAGTGCTCTCCTTGTCATATTATTTTATTTATTTATTTTTATTGTGTTTGGGTGGCTTACAGCTAGCAATACAAAAATTAATAGCGAAGCAAACAACGGCAAGCCATTTACAAGCCTCCACAGTTAGCAATAAACTATTGTTGCACAAAGTAATAATAAAGCAAAATATCAGTAACTAAGCACAAGGCACCAAGTAACAAAGAATAGAAACTTAAAATTAAGTTAAATACCTACACAAGCAGGCACGCAGGCGTAACTACTATTAAAATTCGTCATTAACAGCTCAGCTTTTAGACAAGGCAGTACTAATTGTAGCTAAGCTGCTTGCAAACAAATCGATTGATGGGTGTTCGTTCATTACAACTAGGTTAAATGCTTTGATTGAGCGATGCAAAAAAGAATGACTATGACTTGGATACGTTTGTTTTATTTCCGTGTTATGATATAATAGTTTATTGATTGATGTTTTTAAACGCGAATGCCATTGTAATACACCCTTCACACGTTTACGCTGTTCATGTTTGCTCATTGTAATGACAATGGATGATAATGCAAGTGAAATAAAATATTTACACACCTGAAGACCATTGGAGACATCTGCTGTTAGTTATTCTTTTTATTTTTAGTATGATCAACACATTCTATCATATTATGCACTAGGCAACTAAGCAAACTAAGGCAACACATATTAGCTCAGTGCTTAACTAATTACTGGTGTGTTGTCACTTGCCAGGACATTGCCCACAGACACCGTGGCAACTAGATAATTGTTAGGCCCTTGCTCATATTCCGTAGAATCAACTGCGACAATTGATACCGTCTCCGGATAAGACGCATCACTTTGCTTATTGTATTCAATTACACTAACCGTGCAGCTCCTGCGAGGTGTTACAATAAACCTTTAAGGGAAGACATCCATTTTGAACAACGTATTATTAAAACATTAGTTTTTAATTCACGGAACTTGTCATTTAGTATTCAGCTCCAATTATTCTGAATGCAGTCAGTCATAAAAGGGGTGAAGTAGAAATGTTTCCAATTATGTAAAGTGACCGGAAACGTTTCACAATGACGTGTAACTGTTAAGTCATGTAGCCCTGCACGCAATTACAAGGAATCCTCCGGTGCCTGTAGCTATCATGTGATATATTCATTGACCCACTTCGAGGGATATCATTGATGTCCGGCATTGTCGAAAGTGATGTTCAAGGGTGCACGCGAGTTGTGTTTTATACCGAATTGAAGGTTCAGTCCCAATATCCGAGTAATAAAGTCTTCTTTTAGAAATCTGTTGTAATAGTAATAATCAAAGAGCGCAACTTCCGCGGCCTTGAATGTGCGGATCTTTTTACATTGTTTTTTAAACTTCGCCACAGTCATTGAGTAGAGAGTTGATCTGAGTATCATTGAACACTTTAGGTGTATTCAATTCCAGTGTCAGTTTATAACATATTCATCTATTCGTAACTTCAAAATATTTATTCATTGGGCATTGATAACTTCATTAAATGTTAGGGATGAACAAACATCTATTTCCGGGATTTGAACTGGTGCAAGAATAACTTGATTCTTATCTAATCTAGGTATCTTTCGAGATCGTAATTAGTTACTTCCTTCATCTTCGGGGTCTGTTGGTGTCCATTTCCAACCTAGTTGCACTGTATCTCAGTAAAGTCAAGGCATTGTGCTCATTTCAGTATTATGCCATCAAAAAAGTTAACAAATATTCAGCTGTCAGTCACCACGCTGTCGAATCAAACTCGTCTTCACTTGTAAAAGCTGTATAAAGTCGAGAATCGTCTAAGTGTCAAAAATGTATGGTTAAACAGTCGTTAATCATTAATTAACTTTGGAAACCTTAGCAAATAAACGTATATAATAAGTCCTGAAGTGCTTGTTAGCTATCTGACGAATATGCCGTCCTCTACCCCGGTCGTAGCGGATAATGCAGCCGGCGAGAGATCGCGTGCTGTGTTCCACAGGGACATCAGTTACGACTGGGTGCTGCGTGCCGACCTCCCTAGCGGCGTCAGCGTAGTTTGCAAGAGACGTCGCACGAGGCGGCGGCCGAAATCATGACACGCGGGGTTGCGATAGTACTGGAGAGGATCCGGTAATTGGGTTTCGAGGTGGCATTGCACAAGTCCGAGGCCATGTGCTTTCGTGGGCCTTGGAATACTCCACCGTCGGGATCCCTACTGACGGTAGGAGGGGTTCCCATCAGCGTTGAGTCGACGTTGAAGTACGTAGGACACGTCCTCGACAGCCGGTGGAACTTCGTGGCGCATTTCCGACGTTTGGCTCCCAAACTGGAAAGGGCCGGGGCTGCCTTCAAGCGGCTCTTGCCCCACCTGAGGAGTCCAAACGCCTCCTGCCGGAGGCTCTACTCCACTGCCACGGAAAATCGTTGCTCAGCGGACAAACCTCCGGCGCAATCTTATGGCGACATGGAGAGAGCGACTGTGGCAACCCCGTGCAGGGCACACCACAATAGTGGCGATAAGATCCCTCTTTGACGAGTGGCTATAGAGGCGCCATGGCGTATTCACCTTCCGCCTGACGCAGGTCCCCACCGGACACGGTTGTTTCGGGAGGTTCCTGTACCGAATCGGAAACCCCCTTTCTGCGAAGCAGTCATGCTAGCGAAATAGGTGGCGGGACGTGAGAGGGAAAGAACCTCACGTCCCAGCCCCGGGCGCCGCGGGCGTCGGGGGCCACGAGGTGGCTCCCGGCCACCGAAGCGCGTGTCTGTGGCCGGTGAGTCATTACTTACCGCCCACAGGCTAGCTCGAAAAAAAAAGAGCTTGTTAACTTCAGAGTTGTCTCCTGTCTTGACGCGCTTGTTTCGCCTCTTTCTGGAAGCTTGCTAATGTGCAACCAGTGTCCAAAAAGGGTAACCGTGCCGATCCTGTCAACTCTAGACCAATCGCCATAACCTCCATACTGGGCAAAGTGATGGAAAGGGTACTAAACAATAAGCTGATAGCATACTTCGAAGACAATGAGGTCCTCAGTGACCACCAGTATGGCTTCCGTCGTGGTCATTCAACTGAGGATCTTCTTGTGTATGTTACGCATTGCTGGGGCGAGCCCACTGAGAAACACGGCGAAACCCTTGCTGTGTCGCTTGATTCGCAGAAGGTGGTGACGGCTTCCCATTCCCTCTCGCTCCGGACCATGGCTTGAACCAGGGCCTGACGCGAGAGATCGCCGCCGCCAATCGCCGCTACAAGGACACGGCGGTGCTCCGCCCAAGCGGGGCAGACCTCTACGGTGTGCTCCACCGTGTCCTCCGGACGATCCTCGCAGTGGAAACACCCGGGCGTTTCCTTTCGCCCGATTCGGTGCAGGAACCTCCCGAAACAACTGTGTCCGGTGAGGACCTGCGTCAGGCGGTAGGTGAGGGCGCCGTGGCGCCTCTCTAGCCACTCCTCAAAGAGGGGACTTATCGCCACTATGTTTTGACAGGGTCTGGCACGCTAGTCTGTTGGGTAAGCTACCCGCATTCGGCATCTCTGCTGACTTTTGCAACTAGATTTCCGACTTCCTGAGTGACAGATCGATCAGAGTAGTCATAGATGGCTGCTTATCGAATCATAAGGCCATTGATGCTGGTGTTCCTCAGAGATCTGTTCTTTCTGTGACTTTATTTCTGCTGCACATCAATGACCTGCTACTGCTTATTGCAATCGGGTACGCAGATGACATCACAGTCGCAGAAAGATACCTGATCAGTGCAAGAGCCAGCGGGAGGAAACAGCTACTCTTTGAGAGGCCATGGTGGAGCGAATGAATTTGACCCTAAATCTCGTTTCCCAGTGGGGTGACGACAATCTGGTCAAATTTAATGCTCTGAAAACACAGGCGTGTCGTTTCACTGCTAAAAGGAACCATTTCCAGTTATCTCCTACTTTCCGAGGTACATCTGTACTAGTTACCGATCGCCTACAGCTTTTGGGCATGGAGTTGACATCGGATCTCAACTTCGGCTTAACCATCAAGTCAAAAGCTCAGACTGCAGCAAAGAAGCTGAGCATCCTGAATAGGGTGAGGCGATACTTCACATCTGGACTGTTTTTAGGTTTGTATAAAGCACAGGTCCGTTCCTGTATGGAGTATTGCAGTCACTTGTGGGATGGCTCAGCAAAATACCAGCTTGCTGTACTTGACTCGGTAGAACGCAGAGCTAAAAGGCTTATAGGCGATGAGACGTTGGTAGCTACGTTTCATAGCCTAGCTCATCGGCGTAATGTTGCCTGCCTGTCGGTCTACAGAATGTACTTCGGAGAGTGTGCTTGGAGCTCCACCGGACTAGAAGACGCACTGCGGCGTACCATCCAGAGTTGGTTGATTTCCCGACGAGTCGAACTCAGCGCTTCTCTTCCACTTTTATTATGCGCACAGCCAAAGTGTGAAACTCTCTGACGGCATCTGTGTTTCCTCCCACATTTAACCAGTCTGCCTTCAAAGCAAGAGTGAACACGCTCGTTCCATCATAGAGCTCATCTATCACTTTCAATCAGGCGTGATCGGGGGCAAGAGCAGGTCCATTTTGTAATAAAAAATTTTTAAAAAACCCTCAATTGGATCTTTAGCGAGCTATTGGATCAGCTTCTCGTTTAAGATTCAGGGTACTGGTTTCTCAAACGTCTTTCTTGTATCAATCATCATCTTTTTGATCTTATGTTCGACTACTTTCATCTCCTAGCGCGATAATTCCAGTGACTCCCTATTTTAAAAAAAAATATCGGAAATTCCTGAACAAAGAGAATATGAAGGATAACGCTTAAGTTCATTTAAAATAAAATAAAATAATAATAATCATTTTATTATCAGGCTACTAAGGCCGATTGATAAAATACACACAATAATCTTATAAAATAATACATATTAAAAACCTTAAAACTATGACTATACACGTAACGTAAAGAACGTAGGACGCGCGCGTGGCGCGCATTCTTAAGTAATGGAGAGACCAAAATAATTCATCATATTAACAATCTTAATTTTCTGGATATGGTACCGTAAAACCTAGTTACGAATATTCAATCATACAGATGGATCCTAAAAACTACTTATATCAACAATCGTACAAACACAGGATAATGAAGCAGCTAAAGAAAAAAAACTAACAATGCAGTAATCGTAGTAGTTTGCAAAATGCTAAGAAATTAGAACAATATGGTAATCCGAGGAAATTTATGATGCATGACCGATGTTTAGGGACGTAATAACAAATATTTACATAGTATACCTAAGTACTTAGTAATTGTAGGTACTGGGTTAAGCACGACATTCGTGCCTGTCAATTCTCAAATTGCGATTTCAGGGCAACACTGTATCGCACAGGAAAAGGATGTAATAAAAAACTACATACAAATTACATGCTCGTACATCATTCTGGCACTGCGATTGATTGAAATTACGAAAAGTGATTTCTTTAATTGCTGTTTCTAAAACTAGAAAATTTCATGTTTTTGAGCGTCCTGTCCTATGTAGCTGTAGGTACTTTATACTTATTAACATCGGGAATCTTCGTTTTGCTCATCATGCTCGTGTATTCACGGCATTTTCAATTTGAATGCAATCAATAGCATCAAGGAAGCATGGCAAGATTTCAGTGTTTGGTTAAATAAACTGCCTAATTTGAACAATGTTTTGATGATATATAATGCTAGGAGTGGCTAATAGTGCGGATAAATGCATTGCGATTGGAATTTTACAAACAGAAACTTCTGACAACAAATTGCAAAATTAAATTGAATGATTAACACTCGGCTCCATTTTTCTCGTGTTTTTCTTGTATTAGAAACCATTGAGTGATTGCGCGCGAACACGTTAAGTACCTCACATTATAGCATCCTCTACTTGGCTTGATTTCGTTCGCGTTAATTAATCAATGTAAATCAAAGTAAACACATAATAGCGACAGCCCCATCAATTATTTAGTTTATATTGTTGTTAGTTAATAAAACGATTTCGTGAATGTATGCGTACTGCGCACGCGTTCAGCAGGCGCTTACAGTTTGAGTATCCTAGTTATTGCATCATCTGTTATTTAATTGGCAACCAGTTCGATACTGTAGCGCATCAATACGTGCACTTTTGCCAGCCCCTCGAAATACCTATGTAGGCCCGTCAATTGAAGTCGCCCGTCAATCGGAATCGGATTGTAAAGACTAGGTGTCTTTACAATCCGATTCCGATGCAACGTTTCCTGATGCGCGAAACCGTAAGAATGCATATTCCAATAGTTAGGTATCGTAGGTTCGATTCCTAAGTTTCTAACATCAGGAGTTACCCACCTGTTCCATAAGTCACGTAGTCCCTCGGAACCCAAGAATTATAGACCGATCACGTGTTTGTCAACGGTCTTACTTTTTACATTCATTTTGAGTGCCAAAATGGATAAAAATAAATCGACAGTAAACCCCATTATTTCTGCCTCTCAAAATGGACTTAGGAACGGCTCCTGTGGTACTAAGAAGCTGCTCTTCATCGAAATGGCCATTACCCAAAAGGTTCTTCGATACCGCAAGGATCTGTCGACATGTTGGATAGATTCTATGAAGGCTTACGATTCGGTGACTCATACATGGCTCATACGGGTGCTGGAGCTGTACAAGATGGATGTAACTCTACGCGTCTTCTTTGAATCTTGTATGGCAACGAAGGATGGCCCTTCGCTATCCAGGATGTCAACCATAGGAAAAACTGTCTTCAATAAAACTTCTGTTACAATGTTTTATTTTTTCGTAAAATCACTTAATAAGTAAGTTAGTAAGTTTACATAGCCGATTTAAAATAAAATTATATGTACAAATATTATAGTTTTTTTTTTGTATAAATAATGAAAAAAACAAGATTTTTTTTTTAAACCCTTCAATTTATAGTACTTATAGTACCATTTATATAGAGGTCAAAACCCCCAGGCACTCCACTAATAAATTATGTTTCGTCTGCAACGCTTTCAAGTGTGTATTATCTAAACATAAATTATGATACAATTTATATGATAACACTCGTAGTGCTTGAACGCGGGTGCCATGTTTGATAACACGCCCATTGTCCTGAACGGCGCGGCTGCGCCACACTGCGACGCAGCCTGCGCATGACATCAGATACGGTCAGTCTCGTCCGTCGCAAGAGTTTTGTCGTCGCCCACGTCGCGATATGTTGTCTTGGTAAGCAGTTGAAAGCGCACCCATTTGGATTTTCGCATGTACTTGTATTTTTTTTATTTATAATAATAAATAATACATTTTTATTCAAAATTATTATAATATTTTATTCCAAATACCCAACGAAGTATCTTTATGGTTTTAGCAATATTGCGATCGAAAGAGTTGACGAAGTCCGAGATCTTGGTATAATGTTGGACTCTAAATTGCTCTTTGACCAACATATTGACACCATCACCAGTTGAGCCTCTCTAACCTTGGTTTTGTAATGCGCACCTGTAAGCCTTTTAGTAACTGTCATAGTTTAAAAACTATATACTTTGCATATGTCCGTAGCATCTTGGAGCACTGTAGCCAAATCTGGTCACCCCAATACGAGGTATATACTAAAAGAATCGAAAATCTACAGAAAAAGTTCGTAAAATTCCTAAACTTTAAATCCCGAAGACGTCATGAGTCTTATGACCGAGACTGTAAACACATATGCTTCCCCTTGTGGATAGGCGTGGGATGTTGGATATGCTTTTGCTCTTTGATATCCTACGAGGTCGTTTGGACAGTAGCGAGCTTCTTTCATCTATATATTTCTGTACCCCGAAAACACGTACCAGACATACAAAATTATTCAGTATCCCTGGCCATCGCACAAAATACGGGCGAAATGCTGTAATGACCCGACTGCCTCGCATCTACTCTGTGAGTTTTGAAAATATTGATATATTTAATTTATCCAAGCCATCATTTCGGAGGCAAGTCAAGAAAGTATTGTTTGATGAATGAATTGTGCCATCACTCATTTCTCTCATTTCATAAATTAAAATTAAAATTAAATAAAAAAAAAAAATTTAATTAAAACTTAAAATAAGGGAATATAAATATAATTATATCCCTTTCTAATATTTACCTACTCTTTTTTGTATGGGTATTCTTTTCTTATTTATATCATATTCAACAAAGCACGTTCTCAATATCGGACTTTACAATACTGTGCTTTTTCCCAATCTTTGGTCGGTCATTTTATCACTTAAATACTTAAATTTTTTTGACTAAGATTTGTAAACAATGTGTCAACAATCCCACACTACTTTGCACTGTATTTTGTTCTTTCTTTTCTTTTAGCCACTTTCTAGTTAACCTAGCTTTGTCAATGCCGTGAAACTCTGTTATTGGCTTAAGAGATAATTGTCATCATCTCGCTGTCAATGTTCAGTGTATGCAGACTTTAAGATGCTAGTTACTTTGTCGCAACTGCACTGTGCTGTTCATTGATAGTGGGGTGAAATTTCACATAAAATGTCATAGTAATAATAAGCTGTTGAGTTTCCAATAAATAAATAAATAAAACCTGTATCACAGGCGATATGCATTCTAATAATAACTAGGTATTTGGACCACAGGTTTGTAAGTTACAATATTTAACATAAGATTTTTTTTTTTAGGTAGTGAAATAACTAGTTAATTTATTATGATAATATACCTAATTTACTTAAACTCTATTATTTTAAGATAAGAACAAAGTACATAAAACATAGTTACAACAACATACAACAACATAACAACACAACAACACACAACAAACAACATAGCAACACACAAACATAGTTAACATAGTTTTGTGTGTACATAAATAAATAAATAAATAAAACTCTTAGACATAGATAAAGGCTGTCAATTACGCACTTAATTAATAACACTATTACGATAGAATCAGCTGAATGTATTTGTAAACAAGTTAGACTCGATCAAGTAAGAATTGCAAAAAATCATTGTCGTGCAATTTTTGTAGCTGTCGAGAATTAGCTTGGACAGCGGCAAACCGATTGTAAGTAGCGCAGTGGTGTCAAACAGGTATCGTTGAGTCAGCAACAAAATAAAGTCTGGTTGTATGACGCACTAGACGCCCTCATAATCAATAGAGTTGATATATCTGTGCTCTGCTATTTTCCTCGCAGGACATTTAGCGTCTCCGGTTTTATGGTCTCTAGGTTTTTTAAAGCGAACAAGTCACGCATTTTGGCGTGTCAGTTTTCTTCGCGCATTCGGACATCATATGACCTTCTTCCCCACAGTGACCACACGTAGAATTGAACTCTCTGCAAGACTTTGCTGCATGGCCGTACTGTTGGCATTTATTACACCTCGTTACTAATGTGAAATCCCTCACAGGACAGGACGACCAATTTATGAAAATCCAGGATTGAGGGATTAAGGCTTTACGTATCTTGGCTGAAACTTCAATTACGTAATTGCAGGTCGCATCTCTTTTACCAGATTTGTGGCTTCATTTTACGGCGGTCAAGAAAGATTCCAAGGTCATCTCTGGTATCTTGTCGGTTACATTTTGTGCAAAAATGTAATTGAATAGGTACCTCAATTTCAGCCAAGGACGTCGGCACACCTACAACTACGATCCGGGGTTAAGCTTGTTGGGTTGGTCGGCGGTAATTCCAGATGTAGAGATGTGTGTAGAGGGCTGCACTGCGTTCTTTACTTTATTAGCGTCATCTTTCGTCTCTGTACTGATAATTACGCCTCCATTTTTTTATTTTGCGGACACCACGTACGTGCAGCTTCATTTGCGTGGGTCGTATGATTTTTTGAACCAGTTCTTTCGTTTCGTAACTTGTTTTAAATTTATCATGAGGTTAAATGGCAATGGAGCTTAAGTGATTAGGTCGAATGAAATTATTGGATCCCCTTTTCACCTTATCGGTAAAAGAAGCATTTTCCATAGAACTAGAGTCCTGTATCGTCTGCTTAGCTCCGACATTTGCTCCGTCAGGTCGCGGTGTTGTTTAAGGGTACCGATTACGTTTTCGGCATGAATGGCTTTTTGCTTCAGCGATTGATATAGGACTGCTATCTGCGAGGTACCAGGTCCTATTTTACGGCAAAGGTTAGATATTTTCATTTTCTGCTCCGAGTTTAGTTTGCCCTCCGCGGCGATTAACGAAACTTCATGTAGGTGCTGCTCGATGGTTGTCATCCATTTTTGGATCTCAGGTGTGAAACAATAACCCGTGGCCGACTGGGGGGCTGGGTTTTGCGACGGGCTATGCGACCGCAAGGCGGACGAGTGGACTGGCCCCCTTGGATTACAGGGGCTGTTTTCCATTTTGTTATTTTTAAAAGTTCACTATTACTTGTACATTATTCACTAAACTACACACTAAGCATTACGAAAGTAATACATTAAAGTAGGTCACAATTATTAATGTATAAATAAAATATTGCTAGCGAGCACGTCTGAACGCTGCAAGTGCAAAGACGCAATTTGTACAAAAGGAAAACAAAAAACTTACAAAACACACTGTGAAGAAAGTTGCACAGTGAAGTCATTAAAATGCGAACTTCTGCCTCCTAAACGAGGCCAGAAGCCTGTGTTTTAGGAGATTGTACTTGAAATCTCTTTGGTGACTTGTATTCTCTCAACATCAGGCATCGATGCTCTATTAGCAAGAGTATTTTTATGATTGTCCTTATGTATAAGGAGATCGGGCAGAAGCGGTTCAAGTAGCGTCGGTGAACGAGACCTATATTCTCTTGAAGCTGATGTCAAGAACATCATTTTTTGTAATGGCGTCAAAAAAATTCCTCTATGAAGAAAAGTCATTGATCATTTAAAATGATGGCAACGATGGCATTAATTACAAACTGTGTCGGTGATTAAGACATACATCATTTTAAAGTTTTTAAGAAGAGGGTTATTCTTTGTTAATAACATAAAAAAATCAGCGCAGGGAGTAAAAAGTTAATCGCCATAATGTACAATTAGCGACAACAAAATCTTTTAATTCAAGTGATTTAAGGAGCGTCGGTGATTATTACTGGACGTGCGTTACCGGTAAACGAACCATAGGCTGCTGCGCACATAATAATGTCTTTATTATGGTTTTTGGACTGGGCACGTCATCAAGAAGAAGTAGTGCCTGCCTGCCTTATCCTGGACATTTCCTCGACTCTCTATTGCAAATAGTTAATAGTCGAATCATTTATTCAAAGCCCCTTAGGTTGTGCGGACAACTGAACTGTAAGATTACTCTCAAGCAGCTCTACGGTGTTTGCTATATCAAGGATTTGATAAACGGTTCGATTTCATCACATGCCAACTAATGCGACCAACTGTGAACTTCAGCGTACGATGAAACATGTCTGCTTACTCCTTTAAGGATTAAAGTCGTGAAGATTTTGCTTCCAGGACTTAGCAAATATATTATTTTCAACTCATAATAACTAATGCGACCAACTGTGAACTTCGGTATACGATGAAACGTGTTTGCTTACCCCTCTAAGAATTATAGTCGTGAAGATTTCGTCTCCAGGATTTAGCAAACAGATCGTTTTTAAATCATAATAATTAATGCGACCTACTTTGGTATACGATGAAAAATGTCTGCTTACCCCTCTAAGGATTATAGTCGTGAAGATTTTGTCTCCGGGACTTAGCAAACAGATAGATTTCAACTCATAATAACTGATGCGACCAACTGTGAACTTCGGCAAACGATGAAACTTGTATGCTTACCCCTCTAAGGATTATGGTCGTTAAGGTTACGCTTATGTTTATCAGTGATGAAGTGTTGAGGGCTTCATACTACCTATACGACCTTGTATTGCTTTTTTAATAAAAATGAAGAATTCGATTTACTAAAAGTACTATTAATACCCTTTTTTTAAGCGATTTCCATGAGTTTTGGTAATTGAAAAGCATGAAACACAACAAGTGTTTTGAGTATCCTAGAATCAACAAAGCTTCTTGGACCGGAGTCTATGGAAGCTTGCCCGATCTCCTTTGTTTTTGTAACGCATACTTACCTCTTTTTTCTTCTTTGCAGGTCATTCGTGATTTCTTTGGCAATCGCGATAGTAATAAACAAATCACCAGCCAGTGGTTTCACTTTAGCTCGGGATATTTTGAATTCAGCACCAGATCTGAAAACTGGAGAGAGCAAGCAGCTGGAAGTGAGATACGATTTGAAGAGCTTAAATAATAATAAGACAATCTTTAACAACAAGACGAGGGAAGACTCGGATTCTGTAATAGCAATTAACAACACCAATAATTACAGTGATGAAAAGGTTTATGAGCAACAGCGTATTGTCAACGAGACTGAAAATAACAAAATCGAAATCCCAACTGAAACGACGATAATACATTCGACTGATACCGATGGTTCTGCATTCACTACTATAGCACAAAGCGCAAATAAGGAGATCTCAACAATATTCTCAGAGACGACGTCCTTTACTACCGACTCAATGGAATATTTTGCCGTTACACATACAATTCCGATAGAAGAAATCCAACAAAATGCGCCAACAACACAAGAACATCAGAATTACACGGGAATCATTACTTCTACAGCAACTCCAGACACGAGAGCTACTTCAAATAACATAAATACTTATGGTGTAGATAAAAGTGAAAACAAGACGACTAGTGGTACAACAACAGTGGCTGATTCTAATAGTAAAATTACAACCAATACTATTTTTTCTGATCAGAAAGCTCATGAAACAAATACTATAGAGGCAAATACGATAGTGACCGTTGACGGATCGCTTGATGCTCCTACAACTGTTTCATCCGAGTCAAAGGCTCTACTAAAATCGGCCTCGACAGAAGTCACTGCCGAGACCTTGACAGGTGAAACTCTTACCATTGACTTATTTCCACCTACATTACCACCCTGGAAAAAATATAAAACGATTGATAGGAAACGCACCAGCATTGAGGACACCACAACATCAGAAAAAGATATGACGCGAGCAGAAACTGCCCAAACTCGTATAAGTCTAGAAAAAGTTTTTACTAACACACCCATACCTTCATTAGAAAAATTGAGAAATGATCTTATTAATGCACACGAGTCAACGACAAGGCAATTAGAAAAAACAACTGGGATTGAAACTAGTGTAAGTAATGCTATAGGTTCTGAAACGAACACGTTCACTACAAAGATGAGTACGGAGAAAGAGATCGAGCCAACGAAACTGGAGCTTGTATCTAGAAGAGCAGGGTACAAAGACAACCGAGAAACGGCAACTGCCAAGCCTAGTGAGGTCACTACCACAGAGCTCTCGTCTACCGTGACCATAAATAAAACAGAGATGTTTAGCACCACGTACGAAAATGATGTTGAGGTGGTAAGAAACACGAATGGCAGTGTCTATGGGTCACAAAATCAATTGGTAAGTTCATTTAAGTTTTATATTATCGTTCACTTTGTGACTAACGCTAGATAGATAGAGTGAAATAGTCGCTGCGGGTGTACCGCACTTAAGGGTACAACTGTCGTAGAGGTCTGCCCCGCTTGGGCGGAGCACCGCCGTGTCCTCGTAGCGGCGATTGGCGGCGGCGATCTCTCGCGTCCGGCCTTGGTTAAAGCCATGGTCCGGAGCGAGAGGGAATGGGAAGCCGTCACCACCTTCTTCACCGTCATGCTAGTGAAGGAGGTGGCGCGACGTGAGAGGGAAAGAACCTCACGTCACAGCCGCCGCGGGAGACGCCCTGGGCGTCGGGGGTCACGGGCGTTATGGGCTAGCTCGCCGTCCGGCCGTCTTATGACGACAGGCCGTGTCGACGGCGCGTTTGTGTTCCACGCGCGCCTCAAAGAGATGTCAGCAACCGAGTAGGGGTCCGCAAGGGCCGATGCCTGCCAGAGCTGCGGGACTGTTCGAAAGCGATACCGTGGCCCTGGAACACAAAGGGCAATACAACTGTCAGCGGTCGATCCACGTCGAACGTCGCCAAAACTCAAAATGTCTTACAATGTCGCCATCGATTGACCGCAGTCTAGCCCCTTTTGTGTTTTTGTATAAGTATCAAAGAGTCTACTTTCTCTTCTCTTTCTCTCGCATCTGTACCGTGGTACAATATTAACAAGTCAAAGAAATGGTTGAGTGACTATCGAGCCCAGCCGTGCCCAGGGAGTACCGAGCACTTGTACGGCACTCGTATGTTATTTTAAGGAAACGAAAAAGGGGCATTAAAAAACGTTAATCGCGTTTTTTTCATTAATTTTTTTCTTAATAATCCCCAGTAATCCTCGAAGTGTTAGGCAGTGGTGTATCTAGTAACACACTCGCATTTCGCCAGCTATGTTTAAGTCCCATGTAACAGGGGTCGAGTCTACTGCCATCAACCGGGCTCCGACAAATCCAGACTTCGTGGTTGCTACTGAGAAATGCCTGAGGGAAGAACCCAACAACACTTAATATTTCTTAAATATGTTAATTAACATATCGCGTTTGTTTCCTTTTATAATCGCCAATATAATTTTGCTAACACTTGCAGGCTGAAGATGCGATTGAAGAAGCGTTATTAAGAGAAGAAATGCTCAACGACAACGAAGAGAATGCAAAGCTTACTCATTTGAAACAAGGGACGATCATTGATGGTGTGTCTGAAATTGTTCTCGAAGATATGCTTAGTGTCAAACCAATGGGTCAGGAAAAAAAGAAGAACACCATTTTATATGCCGTCAGCCAAAACTACAAACCCCTTAAGAAAATTGACGTTCAACCACCAAAACAGTTTGTTCGCGATCCAGACGACAACAGCTGGAGAAACGAAAGCATTAGCTCTTTGGGAATTGTATTCAAACCGAAGAATGCATCAAAATCTTTTACGCAAGTTCTGAAAAATAAAACTGAGACAGAGTTAGGAAATATGGCCGATAAAGCCAGCAAAGATGGTCTCCCGGACTTAAGGGATAGGCTAGAAAAGATAGCCGAATTCAGAAAATCCAAGAAAAAGGTTAATAAGTTTGGAGATACTGTGTACACTGACTATGAGGAATCCATTGACGGCTCGTACGTTTCTAGAGAAGATATATCCATGCCGATGAGCCCCGATGTGAAATCAATGTTCACCCCACCTCCACCATCTCAATCTACAACAGAGTTTGATGTTGCTGTAAACTCTGTATCGAAAAAACAGTTTGGCATTTTCAAGACCGAAAAAACTTCTATAACAACAAATAAACCACAGAAACTCTACAAATTGGCAGCATATTACGATACTACCGACGAGTATGATGCTGATTACATAAATCAGCACGAAATTGATTTAAAGAGATTCACTAAACCACTCAAACCCAAGGAGCTCACTACGCAACTCCCAGAGTGGCTACGTATACAACCGATGACAGACATTCCTGCTGAGAGGAAGGCCACTCTCCAGTATTTCCCACCTACTCAGAAAGTAGTCCAAAAAGTAAACATGAACAAACACGACACTAATTTCGACAGAAGAGTGAACTTGTATGACATTAATAAAGCACCACCTAAAGACATTCTGAACGTTTCTTTTGGCACAATCTCACCCAAACCTACAGTAAAGTATGAACCATTAAATAAAGTAACAATGAAGCCTGCATACACTCCAATGTACCAAACTGAGAACTTGGACAAGGACCTGTACTTATCGAATCAGCCAAGCGTGTCCGAGCCCCGTCGCGACGGACTTGTAGTAAACGACGGAAATTTCAACAGAGCCTCGTATGTAATCAAACATTACCGGGACTTTATTAACGAGGCGGCGAATGACGCTGAAGACGAAAGGAGCGCGGAGTATACATATACCGAGTCACCAGTCCACGGTGTCACCGTTAATGGGTTGGCAAAGCTGACCCCCCAAGACAGCACCCACGTCGAGGAGGATTACGAATACGACGTGAAGTTCCGCAAAGATATCATGAACCGGTTCATTGATAACTTTAATCAGAACAGTGAGAGGTTCAAGGTGGACTTCCCGATCTTGTACAACAGTAGTGTTGTGCACAGACAGACAGCAGAGCATGGGAGAGTGGCGTCGTCGTCTGCGTTCATGAAGAGGTTGTATGAAGTGGGCAACCCGCAGCCGTCCAATTTCCTGCGGAGGCCGTGCGATCCTCACTGCGACAAGACCGTGGAGCTGTCTCCCGCGTACGAGCTGCACTACTACGTGCCAGACGAAGAAGAGAAGGAAGAGATAGAGCCGCGACCCACACCACCGAATCGATACAGATTATGAGATACACGTCGCGTGCTGGTTAGGTAATGCAATAGTTAGTCGGGTCGGGAACTGCGCGGACTGTTCATGACAACACATTATAATTTATTTGTGCTTATCGTAATCAACGGTTGTCCAATGATCGGCAGAGCGCGGGCAGAGCGAATATTATATAAACAATAATGATAATGCGAGTCAAATATTTGATGTAAAAACCTAATTGAAAGAAACTGTGACAGAATTAGGACTTGAATTATTCACAAAAATGTAATACCACCCACCACACAATAGAAATCTAGCCTAAATCTACCTGAGTACTTAGGTATAACCTGACTTAAATTATCTGTAAGCAGGTTTTGCAGCAAATCAAATGTGAAGTTATATTGAAATCATTTTTGTACTTGATTTTTTAAACCTAGTGAGTAGGTAGTTATTTTTTTATGAAATTCTGGGTCATACTTACCAACCACGAAATGAAAAGGTTAACAAATAGTGTCTTCCTTTATTTAAGTGTATTCTGCCAAATTGCCAAAGATGTAATTTTTTTAGGGCTATGATATCTTATAAAATAAAGATCCCATAGGAAATTACCTTCCACAGAAGTATTCAAATTAATTATTTCAAGTATTTTTAAAGTAATTAGACAATGTGATAAATAATTGCCTAGTGTACTTATACTGAAGTTATTTGCACGGAATTAATTAAAATAGTTTAAAAAGATAGCCTGTGTTATATAGTAAACTGTTGTGTAAATATTTACGTTCGTATAACATTCATTGTCGTAGTGGTGTAAATTACAGCTTGTACATAACTGCTTATATATTGTGAACATTATGATTGATCGCTAAATGCACCATCACAAGTGTCATCAATTCATTATAAATTAGTTTCAACAATCGCGCTCACTTCATACAAACATAATTTCGCTCATCGTAAAGTTGATGTTTTGCGTACCTACCTATTTCGTAAAAATCTTGTCTGAAAACATGAACAAACTCATGAGTTTGTGTGTTATTAAAATACAATGTTTTGTAGAATCGGTGTCTTTTATTGTTTGTGCAGCTACCTCATAGAACATTAATACTCTAGCGAGAAGAACGTCAAGCATGTACAATAAATAAAGGGTATAAATAGACCCTTAAGGACGTTGTTACATTTTCGATGAACTCAAATTTAGGTAACTAAAGTCGCACACAACAACATCACGCGTACACACACATTGAACAACTCTGAGCGCTCGATTTCATACTTCACTTATATAATCTTGGTCCATTTTTAGTGTTATTTAATTTTATTGATTTTGGAAAATTACTTGGACCTTTGAAAATGCATTTGGTAACTGTTACTTAGTACCGTCGTCTTGATAAGCAGGTTAGTATTTTTAACCGACTTCAAAAAAAGAAGGTGCTCGACCCGAATGTATCCGCAATTTTCTCAAAAACTACTGATCCAATATTGATCGGGTTTTCGTTTACAAATGCAAATGTTTTCAGGGAAGGTTTAATTGTACAGTAGAGACCATAAGTGCAATAGCAGTTTCACAAAACGATCGCATCAAAACAAGTCGCACTTACGACCTTTTTCCATAACAAACATTTTGCACACATACACGATCTCGTATATCGCTCTCTTTCATAATTATCTAGTCAGAAAGAGTGCGATATAATGATATTTGCCTTAGTGACAAGCCTGTCATGTCGCGACGGAGTATTAAGTTAGTGATATTTAATTTCAAACTAACAATTATGTGTCTATCTGGCTTAGCGGTTAACGCTATAGATAAAATGTCTCACACGGTGGAGCCTGCGTTCGAATCCAAGTGACACAGTTACACTTTTTGTGTTTTAATTATAAATGATACGTTAGACCCGATGAGATATGTTTTTCAAAATATTAGTTGGAACTTATTATTAACAAAAAAGATGAGGGTGAATGTGAAACAAAATAAACTTCTGGATTGAACAAAGTAGTTAGTTATGACGTTGTTAGTTGGTGAACTTTGTTTCGAGCGTTTGTGTTATTATTACGATTAGCGTATTGTTTGATTGTCTTTATTCAAGATGCAAGCTAATATTAGTATTGATGACAGGGCAAATATTGTCACTTTGCGTAAAAATGGGCTTAATATTTCTCAAATTTCAACTGAAACTGGCTTAAAATGTGTAAGTTATTTTTAAAAATTATAATTATTATGATGATAGTTGTGGTGTGTGATTTTCTTATTATTAAATAAATTGCTAGTTGCAAGTGTGTAATCATATTTTGTTTTTTTTTTAGAAATTCTGTTAGCCGTTGGGTAAAGAGGTTTTAGGAAGAAGGTAGTCTGAAGAGTCGTCTAAGAAGTGAAAGGCCGCCGCTTATTAACCCGACTCAGCGACGTTTTATGGTGGAAGAATATGAAACAAATGGTTTCATTCCAACTATAATGTTTGCAGAGCAATTGGATACTACATTACAGACTGTTCGCCATGCAGTCCATGCTGAAGGTTTACATCATCGGAAGCCAGCTAAAAACCATTTTTGACACAAAACCACAGGGAGGAAAGACTACGTTTTGCTCGAGATTATTTAGATTTTAACTGGGAGGTGACTGTATTTTCTGAGGAGAAGACTTTCAAGTCTTGACAAAAGGAAGACTTAATTTATGGCGAAAAAATAATAATACTTAATTTAATAAGTAGACCGGGTAACTAAATATTTAGTAATATTAACCTAACCGTAAATAAAAAAAATAAAAAATTAAGAAATAAATTTTAAATTTAATGATCTTAAATTGGGGTTTAGTTTCAATATTCTTTTCGTCAAGAAAATGAACACTTAAGCTATAACCTCAATACATTCAATGTGACGTTACATAAAAAAAACACGTTCATAAAGTCTAACTCATATATTAGTATTCAATGAACTCTGCTGAATACCTATAATAAGCGGGTATCAACAATTATTTTTGTGTTATTAGAATATCCTTTCCGTGTTATGTTATTCTTATTATGAATTGACTAAGTGGGTATACAACAAAAAATCTTATGAACGGTGATAAGAGAACTTTTTTTTGCCTAGGTAGGAATGTGACGTCACAATTCTCGTAAAAGTTTGTTAATTTTATAAATAAATAAAACGAATAAACATTTTTGTTATCATTCAGCATGATTTTTTTATTTCCACCTTCCAACACCGAAAAGATAAAATAAAAATCAATTAATGAGGTTAAATAATAATACAATAACTATCTAATATTTAACTCCTTATAAAAAATAAATAATAAGCATGACTACATTATAAATAAACATAAATACCTAACGACTTTCTGCTTAAAATACAAATATTATTAAGGTTTCAAAGAAACAAAAAACAGCCACACATTGTAATAACATGGATTCGAACTTGGACTTCATTGATCGTGAACCCATGCTCAGCCCAAACAGCTACCAACACATGTTAATACTACGCGAATTTTAACAATGCAATGGTAAGAACAGGTCATCGCTATGAAGTGTATTCTAAATGCAACAGAAATATAATGCTATTTCGCGTAGTGTGACGACAGTTCATTAGTGTGTGATATGTGTGGAATGTTGAGACATCACTCATACACGCACACGCACACACACTGCTGCATCGCGCTCGCACAGTTCATAGCAATATAATCTTTAGCATGGTAGTGCACTTTTGAGCGTCTACTGTACAATGTATTAGGATCTGAGATTTTCGAAGATAGACAATGGAACTGTTCAATAACAAACACCAACAAACTCGCGATCGCAGTGATCGTCTATCTTACTTATATTATAAATGCGAAAGTTTGTGCGGATGAATGGATGGGTGTTTGTTACGCAAAAACAATTTTGAACGAATTTGGATAAAATTTGGTGCACAGATAGTTTATAACCTGGATTAACACACAGCATACTTTTTATCTCGGTATGACGTTCTCGTGGGATTATAATCGAACATCACGCCGGCAATGCCGCGGGCATAATCTAGTATATATGCATATGCATCTTGGATTTTGGTTAAGACCTCACGTTCGAAATAAGCGACCCCAAAAACCATGAAAATGACACCCATGAAGAAAAGTTATCAAATTTTTGTCGGCGCCATTTTGGATTTTGGTTATAATTATATATCCGATACTAGCGACCCCAAAAACCATGAAAATTACACTCATGACAAAAAGTTGGCAAATTTTTATCGGCACCATCTCATCAACAACTGCTTAACATCACCCGTCCAAATTCCGATTGGGTAAGCCCACTATAATTTCTAAACCACATTCTAATAATAAAAGTATGAAACTCGTACTTAATTTTATTTAAGTCCGAAAAAGTATCAACTTCTTCCGATTACGTTATACGACGACGGTACACACACGCATGCACACTATGATATTTTCTAGTAATTTTTAACCGACTTTCAAAAAGAGGAGGTTATCAAGTCAACTGTTTTTTTTTTTTTTGTATCTTCTGCGATATCTTCGCCAATTGTGAACCGATTTTGATGATTCTTTTTTTGTTTGGAAGAATATTATTTCGCGGTGGTCCCATTTAAATTTGGTGAAGATCTGATGCTGATCTTCGGAGATTTGCAATGGAACTATTTAATAATAGACAGCAAATCTGTCGCGATGGCTGCAATCGCTTGGATATTCATTGTTTACACAACAACATAACATAACATACCGCTAGGATGCTCTGAGATGAGTACAGTCTACAGTACACCCACATTTCAACAGTTAGTAACCCTATTACCATGATATGTATTGTTCACGGTTCACTAATGTTTCACCAAAACCACTTAGACAATTTTTAGCCGACTTAAAAAAAAGGAGGAGTTTCTATGTTCGACTGTATGTATTTTTTTTTCATGTATGTTTTCATCTATGTTCACCGATTTCTCCGCTAATTGTAGACCGATTTTCATAATTCTTTTTTTATTCGATAGTCTATAACAATTAGGTAGTCCCATTGCCACCAAATCAGAATCTGATGATGGAAACCCTCAAACTTTTTTAGGCATTGCGTTAGAGAGTATATGAAAAACATTGTATTGTTTTTCATATACTATAATTCAGATATTTGTGCCTGGTAATCATCATTTCATGTTGCTGAGCTGATGATGGAAGGTATAAGTCAGGATCAGATGATGGAATCCCAGTAAAGTTAAGGGCAACCCTCAAATTTTATGGGCATTGTTTGAAACAGTATACTTTCCTTGTGGTCTCATGTTCATCAGGTCAGGATCTAATAATGGGATCCTGGAGAAATCGAGGGGACTCTCCAAATTTTATATTATCGATATCGTCGACAATTGTGAACCTATTTCGACGATTTTTTTTTAATTTGGAAGAATGTTATTCCGCGGAGATCCCTTTTAAATTTGGTGAAGCTGATCTTCGGAGTTATACAATGGAACTCTTCAATAGTAGACAGCAAATGTAGTTGCTGAAATCGCTTGGATGTTTATTATTTACACAATATCATAACATACGACTGTATGCCCTGAGGGGTACCCAGATTTCGACAGCTAGGTATATTAACCTCCATTTTATTGGTGATAAGCCTATTACCATGAAATGTATTGTTGAAAATGTAAAATAAATGTATAGCAAATGTTTGTGACAAAAAAATTAAATCAAACAAACAAAAGTCTCCGACTTCTGAAGCTAAAGTTATTTTTCACTTTTCTGCGTTTTTGAAGTCGGTTTTATTTTTTGCAAAAAAGATTTTTTTATCGTATTTATTTTTTGAGCGATACACCCGTCCTTCCACGAGCGCTTCTGAGCGCAGAATGATGAACCGCGAGTGCAAAATGTATGAAGAATTTGGCAAATGTTTTTATTTTAGCTAATAATTGAAAAAATATGTTGATTTGGAAGGACAATATATACCGCAATTTGTTATAATTTTTAAGACAAAATATGCTGTAAATTTACATAAACTGGTACCTATTCTGACCCTATTTTATATATTTTCTGCGATTATTGTGATGGGAAAAACGTATTTGTGCTAAAATTTTATATCTCGTCATACAATTTTTCTGATGCCACTTTGGAGATGAATATACTATCTTTAAATTAAGACCATCATATTTTCACATTTGTGATTGCTTATATATTAAAATGGTACCTGAAAAACACTGTTATTTGTAGAAAAATGTAAAAGCGTCCTTAACATAACCGAAAGGCACTTGCTATCCCTGTCTTTTACGGTCAAAACGGTCATTGAATTACCGACAAGCTAACGCGACATTATCAAGACAGCGAGCCAGGGTCCTCACCATCTCCGTGTATTGTATTTTGGTATACCGGAAAGCCATCGCGCGCGGAAACTAGATACACTAGATCACTACCGGCGGATGACTAGCTTTTAATGTTAGGTACTCCTGGTAATCGGCGGTAGCGGCGGCGTGTGTGTCGGCATTTCGCATAACCATCAAAGAGGTTGCCGACAAATGCTTTATCTCTTTGCAATAAGTTGTAAATTTCTTCAAATTAAATAATTTTATTTTGTAAAAATGCCTAAAAATTGTTTGTAGGAATACTCTGATGACCAACTAAGTTAAGTCGTGTATTCAAATAAGCCTTACTCATTGGAAATAAACTACCGTGTCTTCAAATATACCTTACTCATTGGAATTCCTTTAAATTACCTCTTTATTTGACGCACACTACTTTTGATGTAAAATGCATTGATATTATTTACGTGTGTGTATTATGAGCTATGAGCGAACTACAAAATAATGTCGTGCGTTTTAGTAGCCCTTATTGCTCTGAGTTAAGATTTCAATTTCCTAGAATTAATTTGTCATGATACTGTGTTTCTAATTTAAGTTATTTAAAAGATTTTTGTTTGATCCGTCAAAATATAACACCTATTTTTTATGATGGAAATCGATTCAGAAGACGATTCTGAACCAACTACTTTCAGGAATTGCGTTTATTCTGTTACACGTTGTATAAGGGACTATACATTATTTTTATAATATTGAAAATTATTACTTTCGAATAAGAGTGTACATACGGCCGCTCATCAAGCTCGCCTGTTTGAACTTTGAATTATTATATGTTGAACGCTGCGAATTGTGCGAGAGGGTTCGATATATTGTTGTTATTTCGTCTCTCTCACGCGTAGACCGTATGGTATGGAAGCGCCGCGCCGCCGCCGCATTCTAACCATACCATACCATACCTATACGTAGGTATCATCATGTAGATAATTTAATAATATTATTTTGTAAGCGAGTTGAGTTCGTCGCATAATGATTGTAGATTATTTTTCTATTTGCGCTGCACCTGTTCACTAATACATATAAAAGTTATTAATTTATTAGCGATTTTAACAACGATAACTATTGAAGAAAATGTGTGTTTAAGAGTATTAAAGTAATCATGTTTTAGATTTTACTCATAAAATTAAATAAAAAAGTTGAAGTAGGTAATTATGAAAAAAATAAATTAAGTCATAAATGTTTTCTTCTGTTCGCACTGGCATATAAGTGTCTACTGTGATATTTAATCATATTACTATTCGGTATGGTTTTACAAAATAGTAAAAGGCATTTCAGTTTAACAATTTCGTGCGGCACATTGATTGGTGCCAAGCAGCTTAGACAAAATAGATAGCTAGAGCTATCTTTAAACTGGATGAAAGGACGGCAAGGTTGGCGCAGTGGCTGAGCGATTTGTTGCTGCGCTATGTGTCGCGGGTTCGTTCCTGTAGAGAACAAATATTTGTCTAACTGTTCCGGGTCTGGCTGCTTGTGAGTGTAAGATGAAAGCTAGTAAACGCACGCACTATCCAGGAGAATTCCTAATTGTCCTCGATTGCTGCCTTTGTGATTCTTGAATGACAGCGCATGCTTGCGATTCTCATCTAAGACCTGCATTGTATAATCATTTCAATCCTAATATTTGTCTTAATAAATTGCTAAACTGTGGTTGTTTGTGACTTCTTTTCGTCACAACTATCGACGTGATTATTCGTAATGACCTTGAATCCCGTGTGCGTCAGAATGGCTGTATCGGTTCGCGTCAGGCTGGTGAACCCATAAATTCTATATGCAATAGTAAAAGATGATTCAAAGTATTCATAAGCAGAGTCAATTAATTGCTCCATAACTTGGAAACAAAATAAAGGGACTTCAAAATGACCAGCCATTCTGATATCAGGAATAACTCAACTCAACTCGACTCTCCGTTTGTGTAAACTATTCAAATTCGAGTTGCAACCGTCACTTCTTTTAATGTCCACCTTATAGCTTTAACAAGTCAAAAGTTATGATCATTTGAAATTTTTACAGGGAATAGATTGTGTAATCGTTTTAAATTGCTTTATTCAATAACCTTAGTTTTTGAATAACGCAATTTAAAACGATTACAACAATGTTTCTTTCTGGATTGTGTAATCGTTATTACAACAATGTTTCTTTTTATTCGTCATTCTTAGTCGAAGAAGTCGTTGAAGTCTCGTTAAGTAGTAAAAAGTAGCAAATAGGTGGCAATTTATAGTCTCTAGTCTGACGCGAACCGATACAGACCACCAGCCATTCTGACGCACACTGAATCCCAGCCGAGCGATATTTGGAAACTCTTGATTTGAAACGGTTGGCGGACGACACAACACGATGCAAAAAAGTGCGTCTGTGTGTGTAAGTGCCAAGCTACCGCACTGTGATTGGCCGATGCCACGATGCTTAGTCCCTTTCCGACGATTCTCTATACTGAATGTAGCGTAGTTATGGGTATGTTGGGGGACGAGCTTAATGTGCTGGCGTGTGTACCTGTCGTTCAATATTTATAATATTATGTTTAACCACCGTTTAATGTTACAACGGTATATCATAATATTTGGTCTAGCAGGGAAAACGCATTGAAACACAAAATACTTTTTTAAAATACACTTTATTGACGTTCTTTATTGTAGAATAGTATGCAAACATCACTCGATCGTTCGATCAAATTTTGTTATGGATTCTTTACAAGTCACTTTGAGCATAATCATAATAGGTATCATTACAATAATCATATGTACTATAGCTAAATCATACTTGCACAGGTTTACTGTAGACGAAATCATATAATCGAGTGGGAAATGCAATTCTGGATCCAATAAATAATTATGTTACAATCTCATAAAAACGCAAATTAAAATATTTTTCATAGATGAACACATTTTTCTCTTTGGATAAACAAAAGAAAAACCAGAACACTGATTGGGTAATTATATACAACAATAAATCGATAATAAAACTAAAACATTCTCCATTGATGTGTCCACTTTTTGTAAATAAAAATAAAAACAAAAAAAATCTGAGTGAAACTAAAAAATATAAACAACTTTAAATTAAATTATATAAAAGTAATTGAAGACATTATTTCAAAAACCACCTGTCATGATATGAAATAGTTACGAGTTAGTGACAGATTTGTTTTTTTTTTCATAAACCGCCTATGTCACTGACGTGACTGCTTTTTGCCGAAATCATAGTTGACTATTTGTTGAAGAAATATGAATTGTGATCGGAAAGTTTACGAATTCCTCTACGAGATGGCGTAACTAACTCATATCATGAAATTTTCGACACAGGTGGTTTTTGAAATAATGTCTTCAATTGGTACCATTTAACTCCGTGGCGCCATCTATCGTTTACAATGAACACCAATGCAGATAACTGGTAAAATCTATAACTTTCGTTACATCACTAGGCGTTTTAAGTTACAAGTGAAAGAGGGCCTTTCCTACTACGTCTTTAGATTTAAATGGCTAAAGTGAAGCGATCGAGCCTCTGTCAATTTTCTGAGGTAATCCAAGAGCCTAAGTTTAATGTGGAATTAGCACCAGTTTTAAGTATTTTTAAGTTTTTTCAGAAAAGCTTGCATTGGTATCGTTGTGTTTAGTGAATAGTTCGTACAATTAAAGTGGAGTAGCGTGGTTGCAGCGCTGACGAAGTTAAATGGTACATTTAGGAACATAGACAAGGTGAGAGTTCTATAAAATAATAGCAGAAGCATGGCGGTCACGTTGTGATGGGCTTTTGTGCTGGAAGCCATCGCTGATGAATGTTCTAGCGTGACTGTTGGCTGTGGAGCTCGTGTCTGTGCTCGATACATATAATTCATACTTAATTTTTTTCCTAACTGGTAAGTTAGTATGATGTACATAAGTAAATTCAACTTAAAATTTCAGCACAAAGGTGTGGCCGAGGCCTTGCAGCCAGGCTTCTAACGATTTCATTTTTTATACGACATTAAGATAAACAAAAAAGACACAAAACTGCACAGCCAAACAGTTCTGTTATATTTTAAAATGAAAACAAAAGAAACCGAATTAACTAAAAAAAAAATGCGAGATGCATAAATAGAAGCAATTCAGTAATGTAGCGGCGTTTGTATGCTATAGGTAGATAAGTAGGTACGTAAATCAGTTACAATTACAACAATAATCATTTATTAGTATAGTTTTTAGACTAAAAGCAAATATTTACAAAGAACACGCCACTTTCCTAGCTTTAAACCTGCCTCCCATGGCGACGCGCGGTACCGGCAGACCGAGATGAAGAATTCAATTTTTTTCTAATATTTTATAATTTAATTATATTCCCTAATATATATAAGTAAGCGTACATAATTTTTTGGTAACGAATACGAAAATTCCCGTACCCTTAATAAATTACAATCTTAAGACAAAAATACGCGTTTTAAAAAGGCCGAGTTGTAACACTTAGCGTAGTGTAATATTTTACAAGTGTGTAATATCACAGAACAGATACGTGCAGAAGGTTGGCTCCACACAAAGCGAAACCGAACGCACACAGAGACACGCTTCACGTACAGCAAGTACCGCGCAGTTAGGTTCTTCTAAGAGTGTCGATGGTATTCTAAATTGTATCGCTACGGAATTTCGCGACGTGCCTTTAGTTCCAGTAATGTGCAGACAACAGGACAGGTACGACATGGTACCTACTAAGTGTCCTGTCATTTGTGGTCGCTATAACGCGTCTACGTGTGTGTTGAGTTGCGTCCGTTGTAGTCAGCCTTACGTACATAGTATTCCGTGCTAACATCTCCGTCCGTAGTGCCACTGCCTCCCACGCCGCGTGGCGCTAGTGCAGCAGTGCGGCAGTGCAGCAGTGCAGCAGTGCGGCAGTGCAGCAGTGCGGTAGTGCAGCAGTGCGGCAGTGCAGCAGTGCGGCAGTGCAGCAGTGCGGCAGTGCAGCAGTGCGGCAGTGCAGCAGTGTGGCAGTCCAGCTGTGCCAGGTCCGCGCGCCGCCGCCGTACAAACCTAACTCTTTACATTAGCCAGTCTTTCGTTTCCACTACTCTAGACTACTGCGCTACTAACTCCTAGCCTTCGACGCCGACACGAGGACTCATGTGTGCCACTTACTTCGCGTAGGTACAACACTTAATAGTTTTTCGGTGTAAATAGATAAATTTCAAATTGACCGCGTGAATATATGTATCCCCTTTTCATACAGCTGTATGCTGAAGAGAGATGGTCCAAATATCTTTTGGCTGATTTATTATTGTGCACCACGATCTTTAGCAAATGTACAATTACTTAGACGCAAGGATAAAGCATGTGACACATAGTGGCCGTACACAAGCACGCGATGAGAACGCTCCATAACCAAACATGTGTCGATGTGCACTGAGGGTCGCATCGTACTACATCCGATATGCTGACTCAGTTGAAAAGGAAAACCGGTGCAAACCGGAGGAAAACTTGAACTGATAACAAACATAGCCCCCGTATCAAAACAAAACAAAAGTTGCGTTACTTTGTTACAGCAACATGATTTGTGTTACAGAAACATGTTGGTAACAACAACAACATTTTGTTTGTCATGATTGGGGAGCTATAGGTGGAAAGTAAAAATGCTGTCTCAAAAGCCGTTACACTAAGTTTATAGAGTTGGCATTTACTTAAGCAAGAATACTGCAAACACACTTAAAAGTCGAACAAACAAAAAGATCTAGCGACGCGAACATTTGTATCTGCAAAATCCCCTTGCTAATTACACCGTTCTATTGTCTAGTAAATGAATGAGTTTGTATTGGCTATGGTAAGCCGTTACTTGTGAATACTTCTGAAGGTTTAGTTGTAGTTTGAAAGTAAAATTGTTGGCACCTCGTATTTTTGGCACCACTAGCGTCACCCAAATGTGAAACTTGCTGCCCATGTAGGTGTAACTCACAAGTATTTTGAACTGTTTTATTGTGTGAAATGTTTATTACAAGACATTTTTGATTCAAACATGAATACAGAAATAACTTCGATTATAATTTAGCACGGCGTTATTATTAGCTTTTGCCCTTAGCAAGTTACACCTAAACGCAGAAAAGCGTAATATTCGCTCAATAAATAAAACGTGTGTCAGCACCAAAACATCTTGAACATAACTAACGAACTAGGAACCGGTGCCGATGCGATATTCTATGTACGACAATATACACAATAACACAACATACATAAGCACACAAGGGATACTTGATTCGACGCGCAATGAAGAATTCACACACAAGACGACTAAAACTATTTCTATCTCACACTCACAGATGAAATAAGAAAGAGACGGAAGATTATTTTGAGCTGTCAAATTATGATGAACTTAGATTTCTCTTATGCAAGTTTAAAAAAACAGCAGAAGATTCATGATGGTTCAACCAATTTGTCAGCTATAAACCTTCACTGTCTCTTTCTGGCTCCGCCTGTTAAAGAAGGACAGCAATTGGTCCTGGTATAGTTGGTACAATCTTTATGAGTTTTCTATCAAAGTGTCAAAGTGAGTTCGGTACTTATGTATGTTGTCGAAATACAATATTATAGCGAATTGTATACAATGCTGTACAAACATACTAGCACCACTATCGCTTTACGTATAATAACCGAAACTTCACCGTTTCTTTAAAACCAAAATGTATGTGTGTAAATGCAAAACATTTTATTCTCATAATGGGTCTTGTACTGATGTGTGTACTTAACCGAATTTAAAACAGGAATTTAACAGTAAATTGCTCATTTTAACAGTATTTTTAAGTTTGTTAGCTAAACTTAGAAAAAATACGAGTTATTCTGAATTGTTTTTTGCAGGAAATTTTACTTAGTAGACAGCAATACAAAGCCCAGTATCAAGTTATTAATTTACATTAAAACATCACAAGTTTGGACAATTGACTTCAACCACTACATTAAGTGGCAGGATGCCTGTCGCCCCATCACACAAGAATTTTGACAAAAAAAGAAGCTTATCTTTTTTAAGGGAATTATGGAGAAGCCTGGTACAGGCGCCAGCACATCAAGCTACCAGAAACTGACAAATTTCCCCAATCAGCCATGAACCTAATGCTTTCCCAAATTGAAAATGCATTAAAGAAATTTGACAGATTGTAGTAGCTTGATGTGCTGGCGTCTGTACATCTGAAACGACTGGAGTACTGAACGTAGTCAGCGACAGACGTCCTTACAAACAGAACCCTTATAAGCGTCTCATATAAAATCTTAATAAATTACGTGACTGCGGTCAACAAACGAAGTCCAGTTTCACCTGTCGGCAGTAAAAAGTAATAATCGACGCGAGTACAGTACAAATTTCAACCTTATCTTCATAGTGAGTATGTTCAATTTTCCGTATACTTATTATTTATAACCACATCCATAAAGCTCTAAGAGGAAGCCTCACTATACATATAATTAAAAGTAAATGTTTAATTTAAATATTTTTTTCTTTTAAATATCATTTATAACATATACACATTCATACAAAATTCTACATCACTAAAGCGTACTCGATGTCCCAACTAAACTATGAACCGTTCCGAATCTTCAATAACTTTACAATTTTTACATTTCGTCGTCTTAAAATGAAGTAATTTTTTACAATTTCCTTAAGAAAGCGCATCGATTAGATTAAAACGAACGATTCGGCTGATCGGATTTAGATTCACACTCGACTAGTAAGTTTTTTGGGAGGTGAAATGCAATATTAGAAGGTCCCTTACCCGTACGTCATCCACATAGTGCTTTGACGAAGCTTCTGTTTTATCATCAAACAAATTATGTCAATGGCCAGAAAGACGGCAACATTTAACGATCAATATTCCACTCATCAACAACAACAACGACAGCATCCCCACAGTACCACACGGACGACGCACCGTACTACTGCGCCACATTAAGACTACACAATACCTCCGCTAAACAATTTGTATTGTCTGGAACTGCCGTTTACAAGAAGTTGTGACCAACACGGAAGATTTAACGATGGACACTTGTTTATGCGAGGATTTTAGAGTTAAAATATTGGTTTAAAACTAAATAGTGATGTTTCGCTCACACTCCTTAAGTTCTAACATTAAAGTAAAAATAAATAACATTCGGAACCGTTCGCGATCCCCGCGTAAACAAGCCTCAAGTGTGAGAGAAGAGAGCTCGCGGAATACTCGTACATTCGATCGGTACCATACTTATGCAAAAATACATGATACGGCCATTCAAAATCTCATCATAAGAGCCATCATCGCTACGTAAAAATATGCGTTTAATTCTAATCTATAGACTACTGCGGGCGGCTGCCGAGCCGGGCCACAACTAGTTGACTAAAAACCTTGTTTAAATATCAATAAAAGCTAAGTGCTCCGGAAGTATGTCATACGTACGATGGTGTTCTGTTCGCGTCGCTACAGGACGCTGCAGCACTGCGAACGGCCGAGCGAGCCCGAGCGGGCCCGAGCGGGCCCGAGCGAGCACCGACCGGGCGCGAGCGAGACCGAGCGGGCCCGAGCGAGCTCCGAGCGGGCCCGAGCGAGACCGAGCGGGTCCGAGCGAGCCCGAGCGAGCCCAAACGGGCCCGAGCGAGCCCAAGCACTGGCGGCCGCGTGTACTATGGCGGGATCGCGCTGCTACACTCTAAGAGCTGCGGGGCTACGGGTCGAGCGGCTACGGACAGCAAAGGTGCGGCCAAACCGATTAAACCGGATTAAGGATTTGATACGGACAACAGAGAGACAGATATTTCAGTTAATTATCTGTCAACGTGTAGTGTCAGGAGTCCGGTCCGCACCGGTTTGGCTGCAGCTTTAGAGTGTTGTGCAGTTGTGCAGTGCCCTGCTCGCGCCCTGCTCGCGCCCTGCTCGCGCCCTGCTCGCGCCCTGCTTGCGCGCTGCTTGTGCGCTACACGGCGCGGTACAGCGTGTGCGCGTGCGCAGCGGCGCCAGTGCGCGACTCGTGACGTCACTAGCTGGCCACGTGCGCAGGCGCGCGCGGGGATGGGGTACCGAAGCTGCTGCGCAGGGATTCCTCTATCAGGCGGCAGATCTTGTCGCGGTCCGCCTGGAATACGTGCAATAAATTGTTTTAAAATCAACTTTATTCATAAAGAAATTAACTTGAATTCAGAATATCAAGTAAGTACCTAATATTGCAAGGATATAAATATATTAAAATTAGAGCGAAAACAATTGTTAATCGAGGCAAGAAAGTAAGAGCAGAGCTACCTCGTGTATAAAGCCGAGCTGGTGCAGCTCGTGCGCCAGCGCCGCGGCCGAGTCCCGGCGCGACACGGCGCACGTCAGCTGGCGGTTCATCTTGTCGTCCATGCGCAGGAGGATCGTCATCTGGAACGGAAGTGCGCAAACAAATTACTGCCTCGGGATTAAAGGGCTTTTGATGGAGCCCTAATTAATTATACACCTTTTACTATCATTAAATGGAAAGAGTGCATAGAGGTTCGATGGAACTGGTTAATTATGGACGTGGCTACGGACTATCTCTAAGAAGTAAGTCTTCGATGTCCACAGGGAGTCCTTAATTTGTCTGCTCCAATTTGGCTGAATCTAGGCAGACCACCAGACAGGAAGGCTGACTCGACTATAAATATTTGAATCAGGCAATCATACTGCACCAATGGACGAATCACCAAATGCTGGGGGCATTTGGTGAACTCAGATCAGACCCGAATAGCCCATATGCGGAATTTAGGAGTTGTCTATCAGTCAAAACCTCGTAAATCAGTTAAAATATAATGAAATAGAACTTCTAAGATGTTTCTATATACATATATTTTTATTTATACTGCGTATGACCGTATGAGCATGTGTTACGTGTGTGTCATCTATGCAACCGGTCAGTTACTTTTAGACAGAGCGTGTTTCCATTTTATACAGTTGATTCTGCTATTTATTTTGTTTGAAAATTGCTATTTTTAAATTTTCCATTTAGTTTATGCTAATTTTTGTGTTTTAAAATGTTTAGATAGACTAATACTGTGCCCGTTTTAATTTAATGTCGTAGTTCCAGATCCACATTGTATATCGAACATTTATTTTCTCCACAAATCATTGTGTTAGTGACTGGCATGTGTACCCGTGTTAGTGACTCTAGCATATGGTTAAAGGAACGTACCGTACTTTGCTGAAAGGTATGGCAGGAAAATACGTGCTATGTGTGATGTGTGGGGCACACGGTTGCTATCATTTCTTTTAGGTATTAAGTAAGGACATGTTCAATTGAGTGAACACGCTCCTCTAGCGTGTGTACTCACCAGCAGGTCGGCGGGCGGCGCGTCGGGGTGCGGGTGCGGCTGCGGCTTGAGCGAGCACATCATGTTGACGACGCGCCGCGTCTCCAGGTCGCGCGGCTCGGGCGAGGCGGGCAGCGACTCGGCGGCGCGCTCGGCCGGCGACGCGGCGCGACCCAGCCCGCGCGTCCAGCCGTACGCCGTCAGCGGGTAGATGCCGTACCTGCACAGAGGGCACATCCGTTAAGCGCACCGGAGCACAGCTTTAACTCTTAGAAAAAGGTTACTTGAACTAAGCTACACTGACACTGAAAAATTGATTGAGATGATTTAAAAAAAATAAGGGCTGTTTGGTAATTAGCTTAGCATACAATCAAACATACATTTATATATATACAGGTATAATGTAGTACTGTTTTTTCAAATTAACACAACATACACAACGTACATACATACACACATAAACGTACACGCACACACGTACACACACACAAGCACACATGTGCGCAATACGCATGCATGCACATAATTAGTTCATTCATCCACTCACATATCTGCTTACTCACGAGGTCGACAGTCTGTGCAACATAATGTAATGGGCGGCCTGGAGTTCTAAAATACAGGCCTAGGCTTAGTTTAGACCCCCGATCTCCCACAAATTACACACTTTGCCAAAATTTCTGTGTCTGACTGTAATTTATGCTCACGTTTATATGTAATTTATTATTTAACTGCCTGCCCTTCCTCTTCTAACGCAGATGGAATGACTACAAATACTAGGCATAAAAAGAGACGAAGCGAAAAATATACCTACCAAAGGTAAACTCAAATTGCATTCAATTATCAAACCACTAAAGAAAATCAGTTAGTCATTAAATATTTTAAGGATGTAACAAAGCTGCGGTTGATTAACATCGACCGCAGCGAATCTAGTTGCGTTGTGAGCGTTGTGACCGTGTGACTCACTTGACGTCCTCGACGAACTTCTCGAGCTTCTCGTTGTGCGGCTGCAGATCCTTGGCGGCCAGCTCCACGCGCTCGCCGGCGCGCACGCACCACGCGAGCGCCTCCCCGCTGCTGCCGCCCGCCACCTCGTCCGTTATCGTCTCCGATATGTTTGCTGGCAACATATGCAAGAAACCCTTAGTAACCTGCTGCAAAGTTAAAGAAGCGGGATTCTCCAAGCTAGGCCTCCCTCGTAGCGTCGGTCAAAGAAAGCGTAGGAAACGCTGGTGTGATGACTCTGGAAGATTGGCTGCAGAAAACCGCACATTTACCCAATAATGGATTGATAAAAAAAACCTGTAAGGAGTTTCTTACGACGAAAACCATACAGACAACTCAATCCTGATTTTTTGGCAGTAGACATTTGAATTTGAATTAAAATCGCAACAATTACACAAACATCATTATTTTTACAAAATTAATGGATTAGCTTCTTAGATCAAGAGCATACTAGAACCAGGATGGACATATTTGAATGCTTATAGATATCTTTAACATTTACCGGTGGTATTGACAAGCGTGTGTGCAGCCAACAGTTTGAGGGAGTGTACTTCGAAGAGTAGCGGGTGGAAGAGGAGTTCCCGCGCCGTCGGCCTCTTTGCGGGGTCCTTGTTTATACACCTGTCAACACACGGCGGCGTTACCAACTGGGCGGGGGGAGACGACACACAGGCAGTGACCCTTACAGAGGGTTACTGAGGGATCGAGTGCTCATATGTGTAACGAGAGGGTTTGAATGGGTTAGTGGTTGCAGTGATGCGTTGTTTTGAACCGTTGAGTACTCACACCTCGTTCAAACTAAAGCTCCGCTGCAAGCGACTGAAGTACGACGTTTCTTAAATCACAAGTCTCAGTGACACACATGAGCAGTCCATCCCTCGCTTCGTGCACCCATACAACAAAAGCGAATTACCGCCACGCCCACCTGTAAAACATGTACCTGTATATAAAGTCCTTCTGTCGCGGCTCTTCCAACGATTCGACCGTTCGTATAATGTGTTCCTCCGTGACATGGCTGCCTGAGTCGCCATTGCCCTGAATCTCAAGTGCTGCAGTCTCCAATGCGCACATTCCGAATGAGTAGATATCCATCGCTGGCGTCACCATTTGTGATGCTGATACGGGGGGAAATAAAGATTTAATGAATGCAAAAAAATGGACAACATAGTTTCGGTTGCTGTGATTTTTGAACAAGCGCACAGTACATGCTATACAGAAGCTTGATATTCGGACGCAACGCATGCAGTCATAGGCACGGCTTGTTTACACGGTACTCACTGGGAAAGCAGTAAACTTACTCACAAAGTCACGATTTCCACATAGAATTCCGTGAGCGAGCCTAGGTATGCATGTGTGCGAGAGCTGGGTAACGATAAGGCAAGTTTCTGCACACTATGTAATCTCTGGCACAAGGTTTGCCTGTTCCTAAACACTTAAGGCAAAGTCCGTCAAATCAAGGCAGTCGAAACTGTGTGGTCCCTTCTTCAGAGTCATCAGTTATTTGGAGGTACTTACATCCGTATTCCGGTGCAATAAAGTGCATATTCCTCATGTTCTCGCGGCAGGTCTTGACGTGGTGGTGGATGGCGTCGGGAGCCACGGAGCCGATCTTCACGAGGCCGTTGTGTTGGATGAAGATGGTGTCGCACGTGAGGTTCCCGTGGACTATCGGAGGCACGCAGCCGTGTAGATAGCTGGACGGGGAATGGCCAGAGTTGTATTGGGGTGAACAAAAATTCGTGGCCGACTAGACTGAGACACAGTTTTGAGTTTGTGAATAGTCTTAACTGTGTACCAACTTACTTGGCAGAATTGAGGAGCTAGAATATTGGTGTCTTACCTGAGCGCTGACAATATCTGTGTGCACCACCTCTTCCAGGCCTGCAGTGGCAGTCGCTTCACGTTCCGCTTGGTTCGCTTGAGGAACTGCTTCAGAGAGCCGCAAGACATGTACTCCGTTATGAATATTACCTGAAACGGCCAGGTGTTGGAACTTAGTACTCATGTATTTCGGTACTGAAGCAATTCCTAGTACATAGTGACAGTTTACTGCAATAAGGACCTACATGAAATGGAATATGTGAATCATTCAATGGATTGGGTTATGCAGCAAACAAAACCTGATCATTTAAATAAGACGTCCCACTAGAATTTCATTAGTTGCTGAAGGTCGTTTTTAAAATATCTTAAAAACTAACAAATTTATCTTATTTAATAATGACATCATATTGATTAGATTACACAGAAATAGAAACGTTAATGTAATCTGATGCAATTGCGGTCCTATCACTTTTGGGTAAACAACCACTAGTCGCCATCAAGATTTCGTCAGCCGCAGAGATGATGTCATTTCGTGTTATCTTCCATGATCTGAATAAGTAGACCATTCATCAGGAAATGTAACTGGGCAGACATCTTTCAAAGGATGAAGGTGAGGATGAGGATTATTTAAAAGTAGTAGGTCTAGGTTCTTTATTACGATGCCGATGACCGAAAATTCAAAAATGTGTGGGACTGATATTAGCTACCATTGTGTTATTCCAGTTGAAAGTCGTTGAAGAAAAATGAAACGCTGTGGAAGTGATTGCCACTTGCCAAGGCCATCTTGTCCTATACTGTATACTACGTTTACATCATCTGAGTGATGATGAAAACGATGATCCTATAGAAACAGGAGAAGTTCGCAAGATAGTATAAATGATCCATCTTACCCTAGGCTTATCGTTGTGTGTATCCGTCCAGTAGCGGTGGAATTTGACGATGTTGGGGTGTTCTAGCCTGGTGAGGTTGTCGAACACCATCTGTATCTTGTCCTCCTGTGCCTTGAAGTTCTTGCGCTCGGAGAACTGAACCTCGTTCCAGACCACCTCGACGCCTTCCTCGGTGTCCATGGCCAGGTTTGCGCAGTCGATACCCGGAACATCGCGCTGTTCCACCTGGAAAACGAAGAAGAGGGAATTAGAATGTTTGTACTCAGATTTGTATTTCTTTGAACAGGATAAACGGTTTTGAGATATGTAGTCTATTCTAAAAAACGTGGCGCATTTTTTGAGTGTTGGGCAACAATTTTCATCGTTTGAAGAAATAAAAAAATATTAAATAGATCTCTGTCATGTCAGTACATTGCATTTCCCTTTACTACATAATATTTAGATGCGTTCTACTACGTCGAGTATGTTAAAAGATGGTTTCACCATGAAGTCCAACCGAAAAGACAATAGTTCTGCAGAACTTTCACTCTCATGACTTATGTCATGTTTCTTTATCAGTCTATAAACATTGACTGACTGTGAATAAATGGTCACCAGAGTAGTCGAGCAAACATATTTTCGGACTTCCTCCGGCTATATGCAGAGAGCAGGCCAATCTTTCAATTGAGCCCCTTGACAGCAGATTGGGGCATGATGACGCGGATAATAACAAACAGATGTCCAGAACAGATGACTGGAAAAGTTTTCGTAACTTCCATGGACAAATATGGAAAGAATGTTGATCAGTAAAAATATATAGGAATATGGAGATAGTTTTGGAGGAAACGATAAAACCTCGAATCCAAGTCAGACGGAAACCCTGCAGACATGCCTCAACTCAATTGACCAATCGCATCCGATTAATTAAAATCTACACGAATAAATGCCGCCGTCCACGTTAACAAATGATTGCAATTAACCATACAGTCGCCGTGGAATCGTCGCGACAATCGACAAATGTGCAATTACCTTGTTATCGGTCAGTGACCCTCGCTGCAATTGTATATAACTGTTATCTCAACGTAATGAATAGCCAATGTTTATTAATTATGATAAAAGTGTTTTTTGCGTGCGCCCGCGTCGTTACTTTGTGTTGTTTATTGAATTTAGTTGCTGAGGGTATTATTAACCTAGGTCCGCTCATAAGTTTGTAAGTTATGGCAAGGTTATAATTAAGAGAAAATAATAGCTGTAGCAATGCTACACTACAAGGCGTACCTACGGTACATAGAGTACGATTTCAAGCAACGGAATAGTATTCCAAGATCGATTAGAATCAGAAAAGGTAGGTGAAGTCTTCATGATTGGCCTAAAATATAAGGACGACCAAGACTGCAACGGAATTAAACAGTTTAATAAGTAGGCCAAAATTAATACAAAAACACAGGTCATTATCATCAATAAGTAAGTGCATCAGCATTGTCCAAACAATGATTAACTTGACTACTTGTAATTAGTCCTTGATGATCTAAGATTGCGTCGGCGCGACAGCGTGGAGGTTCTGTGTTCCCATAGATAGGAAATTCGCATGTGTAATGCCCGCTATGAGTCAAGATTCTTAAAACGAGTTATGCAAAAGAGATAAACTTAATTAAAATAACGGCTAAACAAATTGTTGACTAGTCTATTAACATAACTAAACAAACATATTTGAAATACCAAGTAGGAAGGCTGCAACAATTACAGTACCAAAGAATAATTATAATACAGAAGCTCCAATCTTATAGACACGGTTATACCAGATGCTACTTAGCGGATGTAATCAGTAAGATCTTTAGAAAGATAAGGACTTTCACTACTAGTTTGCTTTTCTAAGTATATACCAAAATAATTTAGAGTATGAGTATATTGCTCTCAAAAGGGCGAAAGAAAGCATGGTGAGGAAACCTGCATGTGTTAGAACTAAAAATTCTAGGACACGTGACATCCACCACCCTGGACTTGTGTGGTGAATTATGGCCCCTCTCTATGATAGAGAGGGGCCCTTGTCTCAGCAGTGTGCACATTTTTTTTTGAGTATAGGCTGTTTATGAGTACTGAGTAGATGTTCTGTACTATTAAAATTATAGTGCGGTCAAATTATTGTCTTTAGGACACGCCCACCGTCCTACTGCGACTGGTAGTTAGGTGACGTTGATACTGCGCACTGGCAGAATCTAACACATCTCTTGAATAATAACAGCTGTCATTTAGATGGAAATTAAATATTATGGTTTTTTTATTGTCCAATACAATTGCTATTTTGTCTGATGTGTGGTCATTATTGATGTATGTGCTTGTGTCTGGTCGTCATACAAATCATTTGATTATATCTTATGCATCACCTCACACTTTGATGCCAGCTGAGATATCTTGTAAAAATCGCGATCATCTTTCTGCCCTTGTCTTTGTCCCAAGTTATGGGTTTCTTCTTCTTGGTTTTTTCTTCGATTCTTTCATTCACTCCATTTTCATTCATATCATTCACACAATAACTTAATCCCTGCCTACCCATCCACATGTTGATCAAATACGGTTGTCAAAAAGATCATCTGTTTTGTAACCCCATATTCAGCGATAGTTATTATATTTAGAAGATGAGATACAGGAATAACAAACAAAACGTAACCAGATGAACACATTAAATGACCCACCTGTTGCCATTTAAAAAGTGCATTAAAATAACTTCAGTAGCTACCTCGTAAATCTATGTGAGACGTAGAAACGTACAAAACATGATTTGAACAATGGGAACAGGTGCCGGCAACATTTTATGAATGAAACACTGAATTGCTGAGTTTTATTTTTGAGTGATTTACGCAACGTTG
This sequence comes from Noctua janthina, assembly GCA_963576755.1. Classification (NCBI taxonomy): domain Eukaryota; kingdom Metazoa; phylum Arthropoda; class Insecta; order Lepidoptera; family Noctuidae; genus Noctua; species Noctua janthina. The sequence goes on from OY755058.1 coordinate 18,418,196, forward strand.
CCAATTTAGTTGTCTCATTGGTAGAAAGTGGGAAGGCTGATAATAACTCCATTATTCATGAAGATCGGATATTGAAAATATTGTTATTTATTGCCTATTCAATTCATTGATATGAACATGACAACGGTAACTGGCGTACCACTTTTATAAATGTCAGTTTTATTACATACGGTTAAAACTGTTGCTCTCGACATTATCTGCGATCTAGGAAAAGTGGGCTAGGATCTTGTTCACGTTCCAGGCTACCTGACCTATCTGTCTCATTCCATGTTCATTTATTTATGGATATAAAAATAACCATCGCTTTAGTGGTTTAGTTTACTTTCGAATTTGTAAATATTTGTACAGATTGCATTTGTCGCCCAACAAATTGCCACGGAGTAGTGATAGATACCACAGTTCAGTGGCTTAAGGCGCAGTAAAATATAACTAGATAGATGGAATTGGGCAATGTGTACTGAGTCAGGTTTCTCAAACAACGTGACCTGAGAACTTATTTGGTGTCATTCTGGTGTTCTGGTCACTACGCTTATTAGGTGCTTTATGAAAGGACTTTATTTTATTTTATTTATTTGGCTCACCAACAATTGAATACACTGCTTCAAACATATGAGATACATTCAATAGAGTCACAGACATGGGTATCAACCTCTTACAGGTAAGCACATCATGCACTACTTATTTGTCGTTGGGTGCCTACTTAAAATCAGATGAGTACCTAACTACTCACCGCACACAACTATGGTTTTTAAATACATAATTTAAATTAAATTAAAATCAAATAAAATTAAAATGAAAATCACAATCAGTATCAGAATTAAAATCGAAATTAAAGTCAAAATCAAAATTAAAATCTAAATCTAAATCAAAATTAAAAATAAAAACAAAATTTAAATTTAAATTTAAATTCAAATCAAAATTAAAATCAAAATTAAAATTAAAATTAACTTTCGATGTTTATTATTTGTAAAATTATCTGTTTTCAGGGATTTAGTCGAGTAAGGCCTATCTTCTACGACGAACAAAATAACAAACTCAAATCATTAATGAGTAGCCGCAATGCCATTAGCTATTATTTCAAAGCGACGCCAATCAATCACAAATTAGTTAGAAACGCGTTAGATAGTAACGTAGTGGACGACAGGCCCAAATGTAACCCCATGAAGGCAAATACTAACAAGAATGACTGATGACTATGCTCTCATTGGAATTGAAGTTTATTGTTTATTTAGTTAATTTTTTTTTGCATCTAATTTTTTCAGGCTTTTGAAAGTACCGTCAACATGTATTCTGTAATCCTAAGATTATCAAAGTGATTTTGATAGCATCAATTTCATTAATCTGTTTGCATTGGCATCGATAACGTTATCGCTAATCAGATTCCAGTAAAGATTTCTTTGTGTTATCGCAGATACTGATAGTGGGAATCTTGAGAGATTAATGACAAATTTCTTATCACTGATTAGTTTTCTGGAATTGAAGATTAAAACTGTCCAATGTTTGGGTTTAGTTTTAAAAGATTTATTCTTACTTTTTCCGCTAGAATTTGGGAAAAAATCAATATCAAAGCATTTATTTCAAATAGGCCAGTTACAGGCACTTTTGAATTGACGAAACAAAGACAACAATGAAATGTAGCTACAGTCCCTGTCACAAGGCATAAAAACTGTGAAAGTACTGTAGTTGCCCATTCCCTAACGTAGATCTCTATGCAAGAAATTCCTTGGACACTCTTTTAAATCAGAATACTTTACAAAACCTTGGTTACATCATTCACGTTGAGATGGTACATTATGAAAATCCTGGTAATCATAAAAATGATAAACTACATACTCGTGCTGTAAAACAAACAAGTATTAAATACCATAAGTAATTTGTTTCATGCATAAAAGCTACAAAATAAAACAATCAAGTTACTTAGTTACATGCACTGAATCTTAGCAAAACATAAACTTTCGCATTTATTAACGAAGATAATCTAGTACTCGTTAGTTAGGCGGGCAGTACACCGGCCGACAATTTAGTCGTACAGACAGCGCCATAAATCGTGCGAAGAAAGCCGCTCCAGACCGCTCGTTACTAGTAATACTGGCGAAGCAGCGAGTGGGCGAGCGAGTCCGCTGCAATGATTTACGAGGGCGGGTCAATAAGTCCGTGACTTTTTGAATTTCTGACCTCTTTACTGAAACAGCAACACTGCTCCTGTCAACAGGCATCTGTCAGTTGACTCCTGTCAAAATTTAAACTTGCTGCGTCAGTTAGTTTGTGTTTGACAGCTATTTTTATCAGACTACCCACTAATTTGAGGAGAAAATGGAAAAAAGTGAATTTCGTGTGCTTATTAAGCATTATTTCTTGCGAAAAAAAACCATTACCGAGACCAAGACTAAGCTTGATAAATACTATGGGGACTCTGCACCATCGATTTCAATGGTAAAAAAGTGGTTTACTGAATTTCGTTGTGGCCGTACAAGCACTGAAGATGCCGAACGTCCTGGACGCCCAGTTGAGGTCTCTACACCCGAAACAATCGAAAAAATTCACGATATGGTGTTGACCGACCGAAGATTGAAAGTGCGAGAGATTGTGGAAGCCGTAGGGATCTCGCATGGCTCAGTGGTTTCAATTTTGAATGATCACTTGGGCCTGAGAAAGCTTTCCGCAAGATGGGTGCCGCGTTTGCTCACAGTCGACCACAAACGCAATCGTGTAACAACTTCACAGGAAGCTTTGGCGTTGTTTAATCGCAATATGGAGGAGTTTTTGCGCCGTTTTGTAACCGTGGACGAAACATGGATCCATCACAACACACCAGAAACCAAACAACAGTCAAAACAGTGGGTTTCTAAGGGTGAATCGGCGCCAAAGAAGGCCAAGGTGGGTTTGTCAGCCAATAAAGTTATGGCGACTGTTTTTTGGGATGCACGCGGGATAATCCACATTGACTACCTTCAAAAGGGAAGAACAATCAATGGGGAATATTATGCCAACTTATTGGACCGATTCAATGACGATTTGAAAAAAAACCGACCTCATTTGGCCAAGAAAAAAGTTCTTTTCCACCAAGACAATGCAAGGGTGCACACATGTGCAGTTGCCATGGCAAAAATCCATGAATTGGGCTATGAATTGCTCCCTCATCCGCCCTATTCTCCAGATTTGGCTCCGAGCGACTACTTCTTGTTCCCAAACCTGAAGAAATGGCTTGGTGGAAAAAGATTTGACTCCAATGATGAAGTCATCTCGCAAACAAAGGCCTATTTTGAGGACCTCGACAAATCATTTTTTTTGGAAGGGATAAAAAAATTGGAGAAGCGTTGGACAAAGTGTATAGAGCTCAAGGGAGACTACGTTGAAAAATAAAATTATTTTTTTATCAAAAAATCTGTGTTTTATTCCAAAAGTCACGGACTTATTGACCCGCCCTCGTAAGTTGCAGATTTTAGTACGTTCTACTGTCGGCCAGTAATCGCGAGGTGTGGCCGCAGCCTTCCAAGTTTATTGTTACGACGATATTTTAAATTGATATTATTGTATGTTCTGCAGTGAAAAGGGTTCTTGGTATTGCTCCCGCCATTATGTCGGAGTGCTAGTTAGATGGACGCTTTAGGTTTTCATAGTAGTTGTGAAATGTAATGGTTATTGGCTGGAGCAGGCCTGTGTGTGGCGTATGAACATAAACGGATTCAATGAAATATGAATAGGTTTGAACGTTGCTAACCTTTACTAATTTCTGTAGGTGTATTAGTGAAGTTTACACCTACAGCAGAGCTTGTTGACTCCAATTATAAAACTGTTAATGTCTAGTAAATATCTATCTCTACACAAAAGATTAGAAGAGGTGTCCCCAAAAGCCTGTGACTGTCTTGTATGTTTGAAAAAATAAGTACGTTGTTGGTAATTTAGGAAGGGAAGGTATAGGAAGGGCTCAAACAAACACGATACAAACCCTTCGTTTACGAGCAAATAATAACCGAACCCTAAGTTAACTGAAAAACTTCCGCATGATACGGGGGATATAGTGTAAACGACACAAAGGGATTTTTGGCGTTATACTCGTATTTTACCTGAATAAAAGGCTTTGTTTGAGTATCCTGAATACTGAAACCTTATTTTCGAGAATATGTGTTTATAAATAGAAAGAAGAAACCAGTAGAACTAGAGAGATATCTTTGGAAAGTTGACCATAAGTAAGTATATACATATAGCGTTTGAATATCGAAAAATTTTTGAAGTAATGCAAACCACTGCTTCAATGATAGACTATAACTTGAAGTGAATAAAATTTAATCCACAAATAAAGTCATTAGTGAAGGCAATCGAAAGATACAAAAAATCACAACAGACACGAGAAGAGCTTGAAGACCCACAACAATATACACCCAAGATATTAAAGAATTCACAATAAGACAACAGCATGGTTTAGACATCCAGACTCGAATAACAGATAAACATAGGTAATTGAATTTTAATAGCTTCTTCAATTTATCCAGCAAAGGAAAATAAACAGAGTATTGTCTCTTAATATAGCCGTTCTACCTACACAACTGACCTGGCACACTGATAAGCGAGCACCGTTACAATTATCATACGAAGCTAGAATAAACAAATAATTGAATAGTTATCAATGAGTTATTGTGATTAACCCTGGGGTGAGCTGGTGTGAGCCCGTGGGCTGTAAATACTACGAGATGTACGGTCTTTTAATAATCGAGTTGAGTAATGAGACTTGCACACGAATGTATTAAAGAATAGTGTTTGTTAAATGGAGACGCATCGATCTAGGGATAGACGGACGGTCGTGTCGTGAGCTATCTATCAAAGGCCATCTTTAGGCATTGGGTAATAACGCCTTAGTGGGATCCTATAGGTTTAAATATGACGCTTGACAGACGTGAATGTTTAAAGAGAGACAAAGTCATAGCAATAGTTTCTATAGTTTCAAAATCATTGGTCTTACTTAGTCAATGCTTTTAAAATGTTGGATATTAGTGACATTGGAAATGCATTTCACAGCGCACAATGAGCTATCAGAACCTCAAGTTATGCACACTAAAGTTAATCGAAGTTGGTTATTGTAGGTATCTGTTAGTATTGAACTCTACGTTTGCGAAAGCTCTAGCGGGACCTAGCTCTTAGTTGAGGAAACAGGCTTTCAATAACTTTATAGTACCCATTTATTTCTGTAATGCTTTCTGATAATGAAACACGTCTCATTGGCCAAGCTTATGGTAATACCCTTATGTAATGGCTCGCAATTTATGGCAAACTTGGCTTTAGCTGTGACCTCTGAGTAACTGTGAGAAGCAGACACAAAGAGAATAGGCCTTTTTGGAACATGGGTGAATGTTCAGTGTGCAGCGCAATGTGAATAAAACACATATTTGTGCTGGTCTGGAGGAAGACGATGTTATGTACAAATTATAAACACCCGGAAAAGAAAATGCGTCGAAATCGACTAGGAAGTCAGTTCACATATATCAGTGATAATATTTCGGAAATTAGCTCTGGAAGTCCGCTCCGAAATAGCTACGATTCTGAAAACAATTACCTACTAACAGATTTTTTGCTGGTGTCGAAATCAGGAATAATGGCATTATTTCCTACATAGGTACTAAGGTATAGTTAATTATTTCAGAGATCAGCAGTTGCAAACCACGTTCGTTACGAGTAAGGGAAGAGGCGTCGTATACTATACTATTATGTGTACCTATGTACATACAATTACTTTACATACATTATGCATGTTAATTTGTGAGCTAAATAAATAGAGGCAGAAGTTCCAATGTAAACACTTTCAGTACCCTGAAGGAATACTGAACTAATAAAATATCGACAGGTTGTGAGCAATCAAGATGTTGACATTCATACTTTTACCATGAGTGTAGGTAGAAACCAAAGAATGCCTACTGTTAAGATCCTTACATACTTACTCCTTTTGCCTCGTCCACATTCTTATACATCAAATCGTCATACACGCACGAAAGACAAAGTGTCGACAGACCAGCAGTCAGCAAGGTGTTGGTAAAGAATTTAAGACGATTTTGACAGAACGCAGTTTGCCCAATTGGAGTTGCTTACAGTAAGAGGATGCAACAAGTCTACAAGGCATATTGTTGCAGCAGCAAGTGGACGCCAGTGCAATACAAGACCTACGAAACTTAATAGCTACTAAGCCTAACAGAACGTGCCTACGTCTAAATGGGCCTTCTACAATTCCTTAAGCACTGACAAGTGAACGAACTCTGCGCCCGCGCTGATAACGTTTATTACACACGTATTACGCGAAACGATAACGAAATGTGTCTTTGTGTAGCCATTGTGTGAAGGAATGTACTTCAACTGAATGTTACTAATGATTTATTTGTGTTTGGACACCACGGGATGTTGTGGAAGCTGATACGACTGCGTGGGCTAACAACCTTACAGTGCGGGGTGCTACGGTTTCATTTGCAGATGTACGGTAAATTGACACAAGGTACATAAACTAGTGCAATAATACTCGTCGTATCTAAAGCTGTATCTGGCCCAGAGTTTCAAACGAAATATTTCAAACCAAGATACTTGAACACATTTAAAAATAACGTAGGTCCAGCTTAGTTTTCATCTTGGATCAGAAAGATTTCAACTGATATCTACTAATTTACAGATAGCAAACGTCATAAATCTATACTTACAAAGTTAGCTTAGAAACGTCGCACGCGCAAGCTGCGTATGATCAATATTTGCACGGAGCGAGCGAGCGTCGCGAATTTTACGAGACGCGAAACGCGCACAAACCATGTCATGGTTTACTGGAAGATGTACCTACATAATGTTGATATTTTACATGTGTTATGAAGGATATCTTAACTGCAGATCATAATAATAAGATGGGTTTGCGCTGAAAAGACGTAGTAAATCTTTGGAACGTCTACTCCTTAGATGTCGTTTTATGACACAATCTAACTGAAAACACAATAACAGTAGGCAGAAACATCGACATGAAAAAATTAATTAGACATTCTAATCAGCACAAAGTACTGCTGAAGGCAATTACCATAAAAGAAGCACCTAAGATAAATGGCCACCTGCACAGACAGGTGTGCCTCAAAACCCCATAAAGCATAAACTAGGCTATTATAGTCTAGCTAGAGCTTTCGCCTAATTAAATTCTTTGCCGTCCATGTTCGTAGTTCGTACACAGAGAGAAGCTCTATAATATTGTAATAAGATTGCCCAACGGCACAAAATGATGCCCCCATGCTCTGTATACTTGTATAGCCCGTGTAGGCGACCGCATACAATACAATGAACGGCTTAATGCAAAAGGGTTTCACAGTTCATAATTTCGGTATTGTCGGATCAAATCTGGATTAGTCTGGATGGAGACATAAAAGGGCTGGTTTTAATTTAGAGATTACTGGTTTTCGAGGGTTCGGACGTGTTGAGAGTATGAGAGGAATGGCAGAGTGGTATTACATTTTGTCATTATGTGCATGAGCATGCTGGGTGGTCTGGCTGCAAACCAAAAACTGAGTTATGTTGTGGTAAATCAGACTTTAATCAAAATTCTGATAAATATTTAGAATTTCTTGATGATGTTAATGTTCTGTATATAATTAACCTGGATGATTGGCAAGTGTACAATTTTGTAACGTCCAAATTAGACTATTCTAATGAAGGTATGTCTAAGATCCTTCGGGCTCTTTTAACGGGAAGCATTTACAAACTTTAAAGATCAACTCATCCACTGAAGTTTCGACAGGGTCAGATTTAAGAAATTCAATCAAAACGAACGAGCGATAAAATCATGAGAACATTCGCGATTCCTGAGAGCTTCTCTTAATTGGCCGCTTGATAACGAGCAGTAGGTACTGCGTGACAATGCGGTTTGACTTGTTAATTAGGTGCCATAATCAGTGGGAAATTATGTTTTTACTACATCTGCCAAGCTCACATAAACAATGATGAATCGTTTTATAATCGTTTATCAAAACCTAGATTCTATGTAGTACAGATAAGTTAACGATAATAATGTAGAACAGTAGTTAATAGTTACGTGTTTGTTCCAATTTCTGGACAACTGCGAATATAAAAATGTCTAAATCGACATTGAGTCACTAGTTCTAGATAAATTGGTAAACTGCGTGCACACAGATAACTGCAACAAATAGAAACTGTGACAGGTTTTTTATAGCACGAGTTATGTAGGACGGACTTACAGAATAGCTAACAAACTTTATAGAGCTTGCAGACGACGTGAAATAGACAATTTGCAGGAACGATTTGGCAAGGTCTGCAATTGGAGCGGCCGCGTCCGTAGTTTAGATCGGCCAATCATTTTTGGGGAAAAAATTTGTTCCTAAAAATATTTTGTCTAGTAGATTATCTTACCTCCCACACATTCACACAATTATATTAACTTAATTCCTCTCAACAAGTTAATCCTCTCGACATATTATCTTACAATTCGTCGACATGTCTCCGAGACTCGAAGTGCCTGAGGATCGTTGGCAAAACGAACGATCGAGAGGAAATCTAATCAGACGGAGTTTCCTTCCCCTTTCATTTGACGAATTACTTGCTGGCAGCGCAAGGAGGGAAATTGGACCCATCTTACATGTAATTTGTAAGAACGACAGATACGCTCGTGTATATCTTGATCGCTTTCTTCCGAAGTGCGTCACAGAATATGATAATTAATAGTTGTGACGTACGTTTCAGAGGAAATACGTCATGTTCTGTCGTACCTTTGATATTTTCTTATCCTTGTTGTAACAAAACTTTAGTTTGCCTATATCGTCATCAAACGCGACGTCAGGCATAACTTTCTTCTCGGAAATAAGACAATGGACAGGTGTAGTCAGATTTTCCATCGGTTTCCGTAGGTGGACAATATTTTACATTTACGCCCACTCGGTAATCAAGGCTGCCTTGAAACAAATTTAATTTTATTAACTTGAACATTTCTCCCCGAGGTCTCCGTCAGTCGTGATAGCTCGCCAGAACATAAACATTGAAAGCGACACTGATTGAGTCTCGTGCAGTGTTTGCGATCGTGCGGACTCAGTAATTAACTTGCCGCGACGACGTCGCGTTGCTGTGCACCGAATTAGATTACACCGTGCTTCGCCGCTGCAATTTTATTTAGATTCTAGCTGCAATGCTTTGAGAAAAATGCTTTTAGTGCAGATGGAGAGAATTGGCGCAAGTAAAGAGCTAACGATGGTTGCTAAAATGACAAAACCTTGAGCCTGGCATTCTCAACACCTCCTGCACTACGCAGAGCCCTTTTGCAGGAGGTTTAAGTTTAATCAATTTCTGGTAATATACATAAACAAAATACTCGTAGATGGTGGCAACAAAAATTTGAGATACAAAAAATTTAATGACCTGCGGAAAAGATAGCACTAGCTCATCGTTTATGTTTATGTGCATTGTAAAGCTGGTGCTAGTAGAATACCTCTTTTGGTTGAGTAATTACTTGACGATGTGACGGTACATTGAGCATTATCAAATACCTTTTTTGCATTGGTCAATCACTCACCTGGCCTCAACATTTTAAAAGCAAACATCGATGACTTCATACGGCACTATGTACCAAATCAATACGTACATAAGCCAGTGTACTTTCCATTTCGATTCGCAAAACATTGTCGAATCAATACGGATACGTATTGAAAATGGTGAACAACCAATATTGGTTTCATCCGTCTATTCGTCCGTCGCAATTTTTGTTATTGTATGTTGGAATTCTACGTGTAAATGTCACCTCTAAGTACTAGGTATGTCAAAACTGCCATATTTTTTGTAGGTACTACAAAGCTAATTATGTAAACATTTTTTTGCAAGTTCTTCACGCTCTAGCAGGAACTCAATTGTCAGAATTGAATAAAAATATTGACATAAATGACAACACGTTTTCACACTTATCTCAATATACACAAACATGAATATTTAATTAGTTTGAGACAATACAGACACTCGCTAATGTGTTAACATCTCACAAATCGTTTCACAACAAGACACTGTAAACACTACGTTTAATATAGAATTGCAGATGATTTGGCAAGCACAGCAGCGTCAAGAAGATAGCGCTATAAATCGCGTCCGCAATCATGCGTATCCAAACGGCATCATTAACGTCCGCACGATAACATCCACAGATACTGACATCTTATAAACGGTCCAAATATTTGAGGGAGAAAACAGCCGTATTGATCGTGGATAGAGAATTATTCGACACGCGACATACCGAGCGTTTCTTACGCGTTTAAATTAAAACTGGCGAAGGTCATGACATTGACCTCTAAATGACGCCGGCGATTGATCAACCCCAGAAAGAGGCACGTTTCAATGTCAAGTGCGGATCTATTCCTATCGGTGCGTGTATACGCGGCCTGCTGCCTGCGTCACGGCGCGCGGCGCCGGCACTCGTCACGGGCCACCCTACAGCCCGCTGCATGATACGCCCACCGTTTAGATACAATGATTAGAATTACCCAATTTATTAATACACGATAACGTACTGTGACGTCGCAGGCGCACACGCGTCATATAGCATGATAAATCGTGTCCGAGGTGAGGCGAATCTTATTATAAGCTCGTGACGTATGGGTGCTAAATTGTGTCTCACTCTCAAATCGCAATTTTCCTTTGACAACTTTTCCGTTACGCACTTCTCGCCGTACGCTTATCGAGAGAGCACTTGAGAACGTCATTCAATATTATTTTATGCTGAAAACGTTCACGCGGGAACCTTGTTACATATTTTATCGGCACCCTTACACGAATTCCACGTTAGACCTTTAGTTTTACCTTAAAGTTATTTCCTCTTTCGTTTGCTCTATGAGTTAACTTCAGCGCTCCTATTTTAATCATATGTTGGAGCCTTGACACAAACTGATCGTTCTCATTTCTAGTTGCTATTGGTTCCATTCGTCACGTCAGGGGTGACATTTGGTTTGTTTCCAGCGATTTGTGATGTAAAAGTATGGTGAGGTGGATCTGTCGCGGGGATGTGTCCGGTGTCGTCGACCCGCCGGCCCTGGTGCACTATTCGCGACAATACGCTGGCAGCGCTCCAAGCGCCGGATGGCGTCGATACATCGGCTGCACATGCAACACCAACACACGTTTTCACCTCCAAAACTGCGCCACCGGCCATCTTCCGTCCAATCTTGAACTTTAGCGCCAAGCGTGAAGAAGTTTATAGCTTTCAGAACAGCAATATAAAGTTTCTAAATCGGTAAATTAGCGAAAACGCCTGCAGCGTTTTGTCCTTTGATGTTACAAACGTCGAGGAAGTCATTTGGGCTTGTGGTGTAATATTACGGAGCTGCAATTTCATATTAAAACGTGCGAATGGAAATAGTTTTAGAGCGGCGCGTCGCCATATATCACGGCCCCTGCGGGTATATTACACCACTTGTGAATGAAGTAGGAAGGACATCAAAGCCGAGAGTGACTCTATGACGATATCAAGTGTAAGAAAGATATCAAAAGCTTTGTGAATAAGGTTAGGAAGCATAGTATACCAAAGTGGCGAGTCATGCTAAAAACCTTAACTTGGAGGCTCCATGCTGGACATGATATTGTGTGCGAACGATGACTAGGACGCAATGACGTATCTTATTTCACAACATTTTTTTAAACATAATATACATCTATGAGGATGTTCGGGATGGCGATGATACTCAGATAACCAAATGAATGTTTGTAACAGAAACAACAGAAGGTTTGAAAATCCTTGAATGTCTTCATACTTCTTGGAAAACTTTGATAAAAGATATGTACGAGGTGGAACAAATCTATTGTTGATCGTTTGAGGATGAAGCTTTGTTTATTTAGATAACCATAATATTTCAAAATTGTGCGCAGTTTTTCGCCGCCATTGACATGTTGACACGGGTACTGGCAAATAACAACCAATATTATGATGTCCAATAAACAACGCTGTACGTGCTTAACTTTATTTTCCACACGTGAGATCATAGCCCTTATCAGGAGTATTTAGTTTCAAAGCGGTGGATTTTCCATCACATGATGGAAACGGTATGACGCTAATGGTTTTTTCGTTAAATTTACACGTCTGTAATCTTGGATGAGAATACACCTCTGTATCTTTAAGTTCACTTACGTTTCTCCAGTTATGTTACATTGGACTTCCTATGTAACTTTTTAAATAGATATAGAAATAATGCAAGGGAAGTGCCTATTGCCATCAACAGGGGATAAACCCAGACTTCGGACTGCTATTGAGAAATTTCACAAATTCATTTAATTACTGAATGAATTTAGTCTGCGTTGACGGAAACAAGGGCGGACTGGTCCATCACATCTCAATTTTGCCAAAAGAGGAGTTTGCCACTAACGGATTGTTTTAAAATTGACAGCAGGTTCTACCTGTATGTATATGTGGTACCTACTTTTAACATTTTAATTTGATTGCGGTTTGTCCTTACTTTTTAGATCTTTTGTAAGAAGTTGGAAAACGTCGATAATGTTTTGTTTGTTTTATGGCACTAGCTAGTTGCAAATCTATCTTTATTTATTTTTCGTCGTAGACTGCAGTAAAAAGTTTTCCATCAGACGTCCTTCCCTTTTCTAATAAAACGAGAATTCGATAGCTCTATAATCCAACACATTTCGTATTAGACTGGGTTAGAAAACTCCATAGCTATGGTCTCTATGCATATTTTCCAGATCGTTTAATTTCGCTCGGGTCAAGGTGTCGTGTCGCCTCGCCAGATGGGCTGTGACGTCATTTGATACAACTAACCAAAATGCCATTTCTGGAAGGAGCAAGTACCTTGTACTATGATGATACTGTAGACAGAAACGCTTAGTCATACTGACGCGAGGAATTAGACTTTACAAACAGAAAAATAAATATTGTATGTTTTTAACAAAACATGGTCGTAAGTCAACACGGACAGTCTGGAACAATCAGAAACAGTAAATATTTTCGTCTTCTCTTAAAATTCTGGCATCACGTAAATTGAGACATCTGGCAACATTACAGACTCCATTTCCCTTCCAAATGTAAGGAACTGCTGGAGCCTGCCTTAACGATTAGCATGACTGTTTTGGTAGGTATTTCGTCGAATGTTATTTGTAGGAAAATACAAGTTATTTAAGTTTATTCTATTCAAATGATTGAAGTCCAAGTTAATCTAAAGGCCTTTCGAAATCTCGTAGAAGCCCAAACGAAGCCCTCAAACAACCGCTCTAGAGTCCTCAACCAGATTTTAAGCAGTTGAATCTTGTTTGAGCCTTTCTTAACAACGGCAATAAGTTGTACAAACAAGTAGCTTTCGCAGCTATATTCTCGTCCCTTTGATGATAAATTCTATCGTGTACAAAAGCATCTGTTAGCAATGTCGATGGCTGTATGCACGGCATGCAAGGCAGCTCTGTGTCTCTGATCGATCGCGCCGGGAGACGCACGGCGTTTGTCAATACCTTGCCTTTTTGCTTGGATTGCAACTCAACTGCTCTATTCAAGGATAGGAATTGCATTAATAAGAGCAGATGGAGATAGCTATAAGGTTGGTTCAGGGCTTTGTTTAGACATGCCTTGGATGCAGTTAGAAGGTGTTGACGAAGTTGAGTCTAGAAATAGGATAAAAATAGTAACTGCTTAGCACTCTACGAAGTCTTACTCCATACGATTAATAATTCTCTAAAAATACAGCAACATCGTATCAAATCGATGGTACAAACAATTCCATAAAGTAACAAGATATCCACAGTATTGACTCACTTATGATTCAATTTGCGGTGTACACAATCATCCCCGTCCCGGTGACGTGTGTCCCGGAATAGAACATCCCTAGTCATGAGCGGGAAAGAAAGTAAAACGAGTTAACTATGAGTATGAGTCGTGATTCACAGCGAGATGTGACTTGTGAGTAACGTCGTTGTGTGTGAAATTTTAGATAATATTTCGGAATGACAAGTGCGGGCTCAATTAGAACAGTAATTTAATGAATGACTAGTGTGCATAGCTTTTATGTTTGTCAGTGGTTTATGGAAACAGTGATAGAGTTTTATTTTATTTGTATGTAAAATGCAACTGGAAGTCATCACGCAGGCTAACAGTATCAGTAAAATGTCAGTTATAAGTTCTATTCTTAATAATTAGGGTCAATGTAGAGTAACTTATTAACATGAAGGCAGTAAATCACTTTCCGTGACCATTGGAAAGGGAAACCAAGAAATATCCCTGGTATTGACAAGAGATTCTGAAAACAAATAGCGTCATTTATTTCGTCCGGCTAGTCACTCTAGTGGAACTACTTTTGTTAAACCAGTCGGACCAGACGGTTATTGAGTCAGCGTTTGAAATAAAGCTGAAATATTACCATAGTTCACTAAAACACTAACCCATTTTCAGACAATAATGATTTACGTGTGAACTGAGTGCTTAACTTTTTTTCATTCATTTCCCACTCAAACATAAAAAGTGGCAAATGTTTGCCAAAAGTCTAAATACAATAGATAAAAGTAAATTAGCCGCGACAGCTTGGAATATAAAAACTAAATGACACACTTTGTTAAAATGACTAATGTCTCGGGTATTGTGTAAGAAATGTCGTTACTTCTTTCGAATCATAATTTTGCGTCAAACTTACGACAGTTGAGTATTTTTAAATAATAATGTTCGAGTGTTATACACGCATCTTCTAAATAACACGCATTATGTCATCCAGTCTGATACTTTTCTTCAGTTCATCATCGGCTGCATAGTCTTCCATCTATGTACGGGTTGGCTTCCAGTCTAACCGGGTGCAGATGAATACAGTTCTAACGCTTTTCATCGATTATTATGAAGAGGTCTTATAAATGTAATGCAAATTCTTGTGACTCATTTTCTGTGCCCTTCGGTGTCGCCAGTATTTTTTCAAGCGTGACGTCAGAATTCTGATATCTCGTTTCGTATGTGTAGTGCAGGATACAGCCACTTGCTACAATCCTGGGCAGCTCATACGCCCACGCAGAGAGATGAGAGAACCCTCATCATTCTATTCTTGTCTTCTTCTAAATTGTATAATTTCGCAAACAAATTGCATATTGGCGCCGCGACACCTACGTTGTTCGAGTTCCTGACTTGCATATGACTCGTGTTTACATCACGATTGTTTTTGTTGTGTTTCTCACATAAATAAGTTACGTAATTAATACGAGGTGCGTGAGCCGTATTTGTATTTTCATTCACTATGTTTATTTTAGATTTATTGACATGACACGTGAGTAGTGTAAGCTTTTTCATTTGTAATTGGTAAGGCATGGAGGTCTATGACTTTCGGTCTAGGATTATTTACTGGTTATTGAACTTATGGTCTGCGCAATTTTATGATACTGTTAACCTGCGTCATCGCACTGCGGGGCAAATGCTTCTCCAAATAACTTCCAGTTTTTTCGGTCCAGGGCTAACGTGGACCAAATTTCCTGATATAATTGTAAAGTTATCTGAACGCCCCGCTATTTGGATAGGTTCTTCCGCGAAATCGAGCATTACGGGAAAATCGTGGCGACATTCTCAAAATCCCGACCCTTGAGCTAATCGTGCGTACAGCCGCGAATGAAACTGTTGACATCTGAATCGTTTCAGTTTAAATGTCCTGCATTTTAAAGTAAAAATTTTGTTAAAATAGTGAAAACTAGAGCTCAAGGATAAACACGCAATCTATATGTGCAGTGTGCACTCAATGTGTCCTGAATAGATTCTATGAACCCGTATTCAAACCGTACTCGGTCTGAAAGCTATTTAATTCATATTTTTGATGGTTTAATACCTTGGAGCATCTTTTCTGGTCAAACGCTGTTACTGGGTATCAGGGATTCCCTAAGCTTCACTCATCTTTTAATTCCTTCATACGTTTTCGCAGTAGATGATAGATGCTACCGCCTATTTTACTTGTAATGTATGAAAATAGTATTAGCCTGAAAGAAAAACAAAGACATGTTCGTATCAAAGCTGCAGAGAATAGCTTTTCCTCGAAGGATAGCGTAATATATTCTAGTGTCAAATAAAACGGATTCCTCTCACATGTTACATCTAGAGTTTAATGCCTCATAAACATTAATTTTCTTCGTTCGTTGCTTGTTTTGATAAGAGTGGGAGTTTCAAGGAAAGGCGCAGTAAATAAAATCACGTGCTGCTCCGAATTTAACTAACTTGGTAAATAAACATGTTTTAGATAGTGTACAGTCACGAGCACCAATATGTATACACTTTCCTAAATTTAAAAGCAGAGAGATAGGATCTTTTTCACAAAAATATGAGTTTCAGAATACTATGTTTGTAACAACATGAAATTTTAATCAGAACAGTAGGAGAAAAACACTTGTAGAAGTTGCTAAGTGTTTAAATATAGTGACTGTATGTCATGTTATCATATTTTTAGTTACGTGATAGATAAACGAAAAAGGTCTCAAGCCAGAAAACTATGCTTAATAAGTTTGCAACTTTTAAATGAAACTGATTTTTGACTGAAAGTCCGCATCGTTCACGCCTAGATAGACAGCCTCTAACGTCAATGATACCGATACCTTGAACGAAAATGGAACGTGATTCAGCATTTGCGACTCTCGTAGTTTGCATGAGAGGTGTTTTTTGTTTCTCTTTGCGTTACCATTGCTAGATTCCCAGTGGACCTTTCGCGCGTGTTTCTTTTACTATTTAGTTCATAGTTCGTTAGCAGGTTGCGGGAGGGTGTACATTGAACTTGGAAAGCCAAGGGCGGTCAAAGACGCTGAAATCTATAGGAAAATCTAGATTATACGTACTGTTATTATTTTGGTTTTATTAATTCTTTGGGCTAATTACTGGTACTTGACAAAGTAGTAGGCACGTTGTGGCAATGTAGCAAATACAAAGGAAACAACAGATAAATACAGAAAAATTTGACGTGCTAAAAATCGAAAAAGACTGAAACTGTGATAAAAGGAAAACGTGCTACCGATCTATATGAAAATGAGGAGTATAAATATACGACAGTGTTTTACGAGGCGCTTCCAAATTGATAAGTATCCGTGTGTGCTGTGACGTCACTGAGAACTCGGCGAACCACGGAAAAGGTAAATATTTAATGACAGAGGACTCAGTACAAAGCGTCAGATAGTCCTAAAAGAAAAGACAGTCGGCCATTGGACAGAGGGCACAAAGAATAGGAAAGGCCTATCAAAGTTCATTGTAGATGGCAACCAAAGATAAATTCCAATCTCACCCATGAAGTCTAGCCATTTTGAAATATAAAATGACAAACAGATTTTCACAGTTGTCTTCAACATTCCGTGTAGCATTCGTCAATAGTTGCATGATGTACTTTATCCTGTTATTTATACCTCACTTATTGTGTGTGTTGTTCTTCTGTCGTATCTTTTAGTCAACGTCAATCCCTGAACGGTATCTGAATATGCATGAGCACGCTGTCGAATAAAATTCAGTTCGCAATCAGCGCAGAAGTGCGCAGATCGTTTGCTATCGGTTACACAACACTCATTAAGATTCGTAGCAAATTAATTAATTTGATATCACTCACTGTTTAGGTAAACACATTTAAAACGTTACTTCAGATGTTTCAAGTAAGAGGAGCTACGCATAAGTTCTGGCCAGCATGATTTTGTATAGCCCCGAGCCGGTATACAAAATCAAATAAAATACTTTTGTTTACTATCATACTATTTTTTCTAACCTTCTATCTTGCATACTGGTTCTTCTAACCTAACAGATAGATGTGTTGCTAGGGAGTTTGCTCCGCCACTTATTCTTCCCAGCTAAAAGACTAGGAAGTGGCGAAGCGCGGGCGTTTTGAGGGACTGTCTCTTGTAAATTTTGACGTTCAAAAAGTGCTGATTGTCATTCTAATTTGAATAAGGAACTTTTGATTTTGTTCTGAATAGCTATGCTGACCGAGCTGAATGAAAACCGATTACACTTCGGGTTGGCGTCCATATTCAACAAATACTACCGAATAGAATGTCCCGACCCGCACGAGATTGTATGGCACCCCTTACAATAATCAATGCTTCAATAGGCTGTTAAAATATTAATGTCTATCTATAAGACATTTCTCCACAGTAATGGAAAGTACGTACGACACAAATCGAATCTCCAACACGAAAAAAGGAATTGAAATCCCGGGAACACACCATTACACAATACAGAGAAACGTCAGACACAAGACGGTATCGTTCTCAGTACAATTATATCAGACAGACAGACAGACAGATCAGATGACACTATCAACGGAACAAAGAGAACATCTGTTTTCCGATTATTCGATAACTGTTATCGATTCAATGGTATTGGTTTCGTTAAACGTATCGTTTTGTTTTGAGACGGTAGTTATGAAACTGAGATTTAATAGCGAGATGCATCTACAGTTGTTTTTGATGATACAATATTTGATAATGATAATAATTTAATTTTATAGCTTTTTATAAGTGTCATGGAAATCAAAAAATAGCAGAGTCCGAGATATGAACAGTACCAGTGGCACATAACATTAGTTAAGAAACAGATGCAAGTATTACGCAATACGTGTATACTCCGATCCAAAAAAAATACGTAAAACGTAAGTATCTTAATTTGAAAACCAGTATTGAAGCCTACTTCTACATTTCTATCCATAGCTATCCCCAAAGTATAGAATTTTTGCCGAAACAATTACTCAACAATTAATTACTTAAACAGAATGTAACCGTTAATTCCAGTCTACTTAAACGATAGCTTTGTTGTTACGAATCCATTCAATTAAGTAATTGGAGTACTCATTTTTATTGCAGGTATTCAATTATTTGTTTATGCGCCTTCTATACAATCAAAATTGTGAGGTATGGCTGTATTAATAGCGGGAAAGAAATACGAAATAATGGAAGAAGACCTCAGTCTAGAGAGAATGAAAATCTACTCTAAGAGACATCGAAAGCCAAATAGTAATCCGATTGATGCTACATAATTGGCAATTAGGAGTAAGCCTATTGGGAATTTGTGTGTACGCTTTGGGAACGGAAGACGTTTAACACCTACTCATTTTATTGATCAACAACACATTAAAGTAATCTCTTGAAATATCTCTCATACTAAATTCAAGTGTGAAATTATAAAAGTAGATAAAAGTCGGTGACGAACTGAAAATCCGATTAAACGGTGAAACAGAAGAAACTAAGACAAATCAAAGAATACAGAGAATAGGATGAAATTAATCCTGAATAGGTATGGGAATGACGAGTTTCAAGGAAATTGAATCTATTCCTGCAAGAGAATTGTGTCAAGAATGGACAGTTTAAGACTAGCTCTACAAATTGTATGTACTCGTCCAAGTAATCACCGCTAATACTGAGGCAACCAAGCCCGCTCGCCTAGCCACCGCACTAGATAACACAAATAGATAAGCGCAATAATTATTAATTCAATATGCTAATTGATAAGTTAATTAGAAGCGAGTATGGAAGCATGAAGCGTACGGCGTACTCAGCACGCGATTAGTGTACATACTTGCAGACGTAACGCACTGCTATTTGTAAATATCGATTACTATGTGTGTGGGAAACTTTAGCTTTGTGACAATATTGTAATTTGCAAGGATTACTTTGTGGTGTTTAACAGTTTACTGCATAACTGGCGAAATGTGGGTGTTTACTATTAGGTACACCTCTGACTAACCCATCAGGGATAACAGGCGTGATGGTATGTTCTGTGATGTTACTAACTCACGTATCTGTCAATGACATTGTCCGGTTTGATCCTTTATAGTTCAGCTTTGGGTTCGTCAGTCAATATATTTTCAGAGCTTTTTTGGTCAGTTATCATTTCTTAAACCTAAACGATGTCTGCTTTACCTCTAGTTTGGTTTCCCAGCATTGTAGCTACATTGCAAAATTTTAAGGCTAATAGCTTATTGCCAAGAGCTAGTTGTTAAGGCTAGGACCGGTTTACGCAACGACACTTTGTTGTAAGCTTGATGAAACCCGAAGGCGGCGATGGTCACCTTTCTGCATAAACCAGAACTTAGAAACTATTAAAGCAACTTAATTATGATAAGCTTGTACCTGTGACCAAGTGAAGAAAGGAAACACGGATTACTTATTATTCTATTAACTTATTCGTATTTACCAGTATTGTTTATTTTGTTTTAACCTATGGTATTTTAGATTCAAAGATACATATTCCGTGCCAAAACAATACATAAATCTGCAAAGAAAAACACAAAAATCCAGCCAATATAACGTCAGATATCCTTTGTTTTCGTTTCGCGTAAGACTGAGCGACATAACATCCATATTTAAGATCTTCGTAACCTCCACATCATACAGATATGAAGGTCGCGGAAAATCCTGGAAAAGTTACCTCAAGTTATAAACATCCACAGTTTGTGCGATGCTAAGAGAACATAGAAAGAAAGCGCGTAAAATATAGAGAAGCTTATAAGGTTGGCTTTAATTTATATTACATATAAAAAAATTGGGATAAAGGCAGAAGAATGATGACGTTTCAGTTGCCAGATAAGATTTGCCATAAACTTATAAATAATCAATCAATCATTTATTTTGTTAAACATAGGTATGGTTACAGATAGTATATTGTCTAAAATATGTGTAATATGGCGTAATATGGCGTAAAATGGCGTAATCGTTCATCTGATCGATAAAGCTCAAGAAGACTGTCGAACCATCTTTAAACGGACTATGCCGTACCGACGATTCATCTGTATGACAAACGTAGTCAAGGACTCCATAACTTTGCTCACCGCATTAGCGATCAAAAGAGTAATGTACGCAGAATAAAAGCATAATAGGACCTGAGCCTCTCGCACAAACAAGCGGCTTTGTGCCGTGAGAGCCGTTCAGTCTTCTGTACAACGCTTTATCGCGAATAATATCGTACAATAGGTCGGAATCAATGTAACAATATGCAATATATATACCTTCGATTTACACTATTGTTTTGGGCACAGATCAGGTTATTGGAAAATTGAGAAAACATAATACTGGAAAAATAAGGAAAAATGAAATGAAACATCTGGAATATGTAGGAACTATGTCTACTATAACTGAGGAGCTCGTGGCTAAATAATAACCGTCGCTCGGGTCGATACCCCAAGTTAAGCGCGCTTGCCTAGGTTGGTCCGTGGATGGGTGACACCCATTGCTTGCCGAGTTTCCTCCGTGCCTCGGAAAGCACGGTAAGTCGTTGGTCCCCGCTGTTATTTGTAGATCTTTGACAGTCATTACAGTCAACAAGTCAAGTCACGTTAACAAGTTATTCAGTGGGCCGATAGTCTGACAACCATTCTTACGAAGGGGTATCGTATTGCCCAGTACTAACTGGGTTGTGCAGGTCAGATATACAGTCGCTCCATGTAAAATACTGGTATTCAAATGCCCCCGGCTAGACTGCAAACCGATACCAACATAGTTGGGAAAAGGCTAGGCAGATGATAATGTTTACTATGACTGCAAAATTCCGCTTTTCTGCTGTTATCGACTACCGATCTGTCATGCAATATCAACTCAACTACTGCAGTCCCTTCGCGTATACCTATACCCAAACTCGAGCAAGAATTAAACGAAAGCAGAGGAAGAACCAATAAACATTATCCACAAAATCGAGGACACTGCCAAGCAAAACGCACCCCACACAATTTCCTTTTTAATCAGATAACACGATAGGATCTCAAAAGGCCGATACATGGCGGTCGTTCCGTATCGCCGGAGTATCGGCCATTCGATCCGCCGACCGCGATCCCGCAACAATGGGCGCACGGCGCACTTGTGCGCAGGAGTCGAGTTACCAGCGCTGCACAATGCACACCACGTGACCACCTAGTTATTGCCCCACATTTTGGTACGTGTTTGTATGCCTTTTTAATAGATGAATCGTTTTCATGAATTCAGTTTAATTTTTTATGTATCATGAATTTGTAGCGCCCGCAGGAATACACTTTCAATTGCCACCTACTTGTAACACGCATCACAACTCACAACATAAAGACTAGCCATGTATTCACTTGCAAGTAATTCTCGGGCACGATTAAAAGATAAATTACGCTATTCTAGAAAACTAGTCATGACCTACGACAACATGTTAATATACAATTTAACTATGTTGTGAGTCAATAAGGAAATAGATCAATGTAATATATTCAAGAGCATACTCGTATAAGGCGAGAAATAAAACGCCAGAACTAAATTAGATACCTTAATATTCCCTCAATGTCTATTGGATACTGAAATCTGTATAAGACCAGCAACAAAGTTTATAAGATTAATCACAATGCAGTTTCAAGAGTCTGGAGCTAAGAAAGTAAAACAACTGAAAATGGTGGAACAGTTTCGGAACCAACCATCATTTTTACACTCAAGTGCTTCAGTGTTTATAACATTTGTTGAAACAGTCCTTGAAATAGAATAAAATCACGACGTAAATGAAATACATATATGGACAAAGTGAAAACAGCCTATTGATTGATTTCATAAGCTAAGATGTCATAACACATACAATTAACATGCTGACAAAATATGAATTCCTATAAATGTTCCCAAATTTTATTTTACTGGGTAAAATCTTCTTAAGGTTTCCCGAGCTTAATTCTTCCGGTTGGCAAGATGCCGCGGCTGCTGAACAGTCAAATGAAAGTTTTTAATGCATTTTGCATCTTCCTATTCAAGCTATTTCGGCTCGGAGCAAGTATTTTATCTTTTCTAGCGAGGCTTTGAATTCACTTATACTTTTCTGCATCATCAATTAAACTTTTTGTTACTTAGTATTACCCACAATACACTGAAAGATCTTCGGGGGGATAATACTATTGTAGCCACACTCGCAATATTGCACATCGTGACGTCATCAGAGCCACATCGCGTGGCGAATTAGCATTTATACAAGTTCGAGATATGAACCATCGGGTAATAGGGTTTGTTACGCTATGTTACTGAAGGATCTTATTGCAAGAGGAGCATGATTCATTACACATCTATTTCTTCATATTAAAAATTATAAGTAAGCAGTTGGTATTCATTATAGTCTATAGGTCCGTTGCTGATTGATATGCGATAAGTATCCAACAAATTGTGGTAAACGCCCGTTTTAATTTATTTCACAGAAGTAGTTATCATGACCATCTTCATTATACGAGGGCGGGTCAATAAGTCCGTGACTTTTTGAATTTCTGACCCCTTTACTGAAACAGCAACACTGCTCCTGTCAACAGGCATCTGTCAGTTGACTCCTGTCAAAATTTAAACTTGCTGCGTCAGTTAGTTTGTGTTTGACAGCTATTTTTATCAGACTACTCACTAATTTGAGGAGAAAATGGAAAAAAGTGAATTTCGTGTGCTTATTAAGCATTATTTCTTGCGAAAAAAAACCATTACCGAGACCAAGGCTAAGCTTGATAAATACTATGGGGACTCTGCACCATCGATTTCAATGGTAAAAAAGTGGTTTACTGAATTTCGTTGTGGCCGTACAAGCACTGAAGATGCCGAACGTCCTGGACGCCCAGTTGAGGTCTCTACACCCGAAACAATCGAAAAAATTCACGATATGGTGTTGACCGACCGAAGATTGAAAGTGCGAGAGATTGTGGAAGCCGTAGGGATCTCGCATGGCTCAGTGGTTTCAATTTTGAATGATCACTTGGGCATGAGAAAGCTTTCCGCAAGATGGGTGCCGCGTTTGCTCACAGTCGACCACAAACGCAATCGTGTAACAACTTCACAGGAAGCTTTGGCGTTGTTTAATCGCAATATGGAGGAGTTTTTGCGCCGTTTTGTAACCGTGGACGAAACATGGATCCATCACAACACACCAGAAACCAAACAACAGTCAAAACAGTGGGTTTCTAAGGGTGAATCGGCGCCAAAGAAGGCCAAGGTGGGTTTGTCAGCCAATAAAGTTATGGCGACTGTTTTTTGGGATGCACGCGGGATAATCCACATTGACTACCTTCAAAAGGGAAGAACAATCAATGGGGAATATTATGCCAACTTATTGGACCGATTCAATGACGATTTGAAAAAAAACCGACCTCATTTGGCCAAGAAAAAAGTTCTTTTCCACCAAGACAATGCAAGGGTGCACACATGTGCAGTTGCCATGGCAAAAATCCATGAATTGGGCTATGAATTGCTCCCTCATCCGCCCTATTCTCCAGATTTGGCTCCGAGCGACTACTTCTTGTTCCCAAACCTGAAGAAATGGCTTGGTGGAAAAAGATTTGACTCCAATGATGAAGTCATCTCGCAAACAAAGGCCTATTTTGAGGACCTCGACAAATCATTTTTTTTGGAAGGGATAAAAAAATTGGAGAAGCGTTGGACAAAGTGTATAGAGCTCAAGGGAGACTACGTTGAAAAATAAAATTATTTTTTTATCAAAAAATCTGTGTTTTATTCCAAAAGTCACGGACTTATTGACCCGCCCTCGTAAGTATGTCCATCTGGCGCGTATATTAATTATTCAACGTTCTTTTCCAGACCATTTCCATCCACCACCGCGTGCAAGGCTTCTTATTAACAATATAATCATCACCTGCAACTCCAAGCAGCTGAACAGTACTTCGAACGGAGCCACTGCCTATCTGAGCCTTGTTGCCAGACTTGCGGGTTTCTAACTTCACAACCAACAGTATCAGTAGCATGTTAATTGAAAACAATCAAGTCCCCACATTTTCCTGTAGGGTTTCAAGCGTACACAGCACACAGCTATGACATTCCAGCGAGTGGCCATAACACCCAGACAACATGGCGGGCACGACGTTTGCCGCATTCAATACCTTATACAGAGCGATTTATGTCCGAACGTGTTTATTCGGCTTGTAAAATGTAAATGCGCTGTACCAGAGGATTTCTAGCGTAAATCACGGTACGACTGTTAGTGCAAGTGCGATGTGTTTCAGAAAGAATTGGGTGAAATGGGATGGTAACAATGAAAAAAGTGGCGCTGGCATAGCTGGTTCCAAACATCGTCATTGGTTGACAATCAGATAACGTTATTTTGTATTTCAAGATAGCTTGACCTTATTACCTAATAACCTCATATTGGGATTTAGCCACAGACACGCCATCTACGATAAGCTTTGATCGACCTTCGTCATCGGAAACAGCAAGGTGAGTTTTTCAAGTTCAGACAATGGTTAAAGATTATGTTATTCGATTATTGAAATCATCTGTCATCAAAGTCTTGTGCAAATCTTGATTCAATGCGAATGTACACCTGATTAAACATTATGCTTGTTTAATAAATGTATAATATACATTCTTCTCTGACGTATACACATATGTGCTACGTGGTGTTGACATCGAACCAAAAAAGACCAATAAAATGAAATTGAATACAAAGCGCATAACATATTGCTCCTCCAAAACTTCATAAAAGCAATAACTGTAACAATAAATCAATATAGTCCGTTCAGCAGACTATGCTAAGTCCATATTCCGAGAACAGATCAAACAAACAAACCTGCAAGTCGTTATTGTAATACGCGTTCAATGAAATTAATCACACGAATGACGTTAATAGTACAATCATGTGCGAAAATGTAAGTCCCAAATTGGTCATTAATAATAGATAGTCTAGTTCTAAATTCGTTCTTATGGTGATTTAGAGCATCTTCATGCTTTTGATGTTATTCTAATAATCGTATTTAAAATAGAATCCTAATTAGTGGATGAAATTACAATGTTTTATAGAATTGTTGCACGTTTGTTGGATGCAAAGTTTAACATCAATATTACCAGGAATCCTATGCGGCATACGGCATATAGCTTCAGGCGTTTATTGTTGAATAATTTAGTTTGAAAACTAATTGTGACCACGACTTGCAACTTGTTGGGCGAGATTGCTAAGCAATACCGCGAATATGCGCAATCAATTAGGATAACTCTCATTTCGCTGTAAACATGATTCCTCACTTCATTTTCGCGCTTATTTCCATACTTTGCAAGAAGCACGGTCACCGTGCGAGGTACTACGAAGAGTCACACCTACGCGTGAACTCACAGATTCAACCGAAAGCTTCGAATTTCAGTTTTCTTTTTCGCTTCATTTCTCAGAAAGTGCAGAAACCAATACACTGTGTGTATCGCTAAATGCACTGCAATTTGAGTGACGTCGCACATTTCGATTCCGTTTCACGGAAGTGTGGAAGTGGTGCATTCGAAAGGTTTTAACTGAGTAAATTGTAAAGAGCTAACGTGGAAAATCGCTCTGGGAAATAATACGCGAAAACAAATATGTTGGTGTTTGCGTTTACTTTTAAAAGATATCGTCCTATAGAATTGTATGATTTCCCAAGGTGCTGTAACCATTTATTGGAAACAGTTCTACTACATTTGAGCTAGTGTTTCTCAATATGAAAATGGAAGCCGAACTTGATCAGCTTTAACATCGAAACCGTATTTGATATCATGAGTCAATACAGCTAAATAAAAAACTGAGTTTGTAACCGACACTGTCCGCGCATGTACCAACAAGAAACATGTTTTTAATGACGTACCGAACAAAATGAAAAGGGTGTCGAATGCACATATCGCATATCGCGATACCCGGAGCAAAACGAATGGAGCTGCATTTTATCATGACATTACATAAAGAGTATAATCAGCTATAAACTTATCGACGAACATGCTTACATAAGCATGTGACGTAACGCCGCAAAGGTGAACGACTTGAAGGTAGATTGAATGATAATAGGAGATTGATGTTTGGTGCAGTTGTAAAGATATGCAAACAATGTACGAGCGATGATTACTATCTTGCGTATGCTAGTGGTTTAACACCTGGTCGCCTGTTACCAGACGTAATAATTAATGATCGGAGAAATTCCTCCTGTGGCCATGTTGGGTCATCGAGCACATATTATGGAACGTCTTACGATCTGCTTCGAAGTTTTACATCTTTCACTGGACCAATAAATGAAAGCACTACCTATACCGCTACGAAACGCACAAAAGAAGAATCTATATAATGAAGGCATAACTAAATGGCAAGAAACTGTATCCCCACGGATCGCCACGCTGATTGTTAAATCCTGCTACATCTACAGAGTGTAAACGGAGGGTCCGTTCACGAAGCCGTCAACCAAGCATTCTGTACAACAAACTAAATAACTACGCAAAAGTTTTTCTGTGAAACGATTTTTTTTTTGGTGTGCAAAATCACGTTTTATGGTAGGACTTAATGTAACGCACTCAAAACACTGTGCTGATGAATGCAATGAGTAGTACAGGGGTCGTGAATTTCAAGTTAGGTAAAATTATAACATTAAAAACTTATATATTCAAAAAAAACTTGTGAAAAATTTGAAACTTTGACCCCCATTATCTCTGTTACTAGAAGGTTTCCAGGTATGGTCTAAAAACAAAAAAAATACGCATTGACTGGGAGAACAAGTGTCTTACGGCTTCGTTAAGGGTACTTTTAGACCCATTATATTGTACAGCTATGCAAGAAGTTTTCCAATGCAAGTCCCGTAATGTGTAGGTAGCTAGGCAGAACATAATAATATATTGTTTCGAAGTGACGGAAAGTGCTACAGATGTGTGCCATTTCGTGCAAGCTGTAAATCTTGCAGAGAAATAGGTTGCGTGGCTTTCCGGCGATAAAGTTAAAAGTATTATAATATTTATGCGCTATTGCTATTGTTTGACACGCTCTTTACTGAGCGTTCTGATGCAGCTACCATGGAAAAGTGTTAAGGTACGGGTTAGCCTCAAGGTAGACTTACCACCTCAAGATAGGAAGTAGGGAACGGAACACGGAACCGGGTATTGCGAATTCTGAATTTACTTGACCCTTTCAAGTAAATTCTCTGATTGGTATGCAATTTTGAAATTTTGTTAAACTGAAACTGTTGACGGAAGGATGAAACCACATAATTATTCAGATAACAGTTCCTGTTAGGCACCAATGTCATGTCATGTCAAATTGTGAACTAAAAACAGACCACATTGACGTTTAAACAGGTTGAATTTCATATTGCCTAAAGCCTACTTTCGTAACAAAGTCACCTGTTAACAGGGTTAAAGTCCAATTATAACCCACATCAGCAGCTTAATCGCTTTCGAGCGACCGCTGACGTAGCATACATTATGTACTGTATTCTACGTAGGTTCGCGATTCCCCACACATGTTACAATCTTCGTGCGGTGTCAGCGCCATGCGCCGGCGCGTGCGCAAGTGCGCAGTGACGTCATCATCTGCACCAACAATAAGCTGCGTTATAAATAAACAAATAATTTGCGGATTAATGCACCGTTTATTTACTTTAGTTTTCTTGGCAAAGTTTTATGATGTGGGTTTTTTATTAGACAGCCAATTTGATGTGACGTGTGATCACGGTTATTGCATCGCCTGTATTTTAAATTGTCGGATTTTTCGGTACCTCTTGTGCAAATTGACGAAGCTTCGTCTTTGGCTTTCGTTGTTCATTGCTTTCGAGCCATTTCGTGAGACCAATCGGTATCACGAAATGGCTCCAGCGGAATCCACATAATTAGCACTGACAGTAAACTAGGGTGAACGAACGACTTTGAGCTTTGTAACACAGTTACCTACACTCGAGAGTCTGATTAGACTTCCAGATACTCAAGTCATCGAAGTACACATAATTATAACTTTTAACTCTTATCAGTAAATGTAACTGTTGTCGTTACACCCGTCGCAATGGCTGCAAAAGCAACAATAGCCTATAAAGTGACTGTACGGATTGAATAGAACTGATAAGAATCTAGTGCGTTTGATTTTCTGTTTAGTAATCGAACCAAGAGAGCAGCAGTGGCCCAATAGTGGCGGCCCTGACTTACGAACAGTAAGTCGTGGGTTCGAACCCAGACAGGCGCATTACTTTGTGTAATTTATTTCATCACCACTGTTCTCAAAACGGTGAAGGAAAATATCGTGAGGAAGCCGGCATGTAATAGAACCAACACACAACAACATAACATTCGAAGACATGTGACATCTGCCAACCCGCACTGGATTGCGTGGTAGATTATAGCCCATTCCCCATCATGGAGAGGAGGCCTGTGTCCCAGCAGTGGGAACATTATAGGCTGATTATGTTATGCTATGCTAATCGAACCAATAGTTAATGTAGCAACACGTTTGACTGAACCCATCATGAATTCTCTCAGGAGAAAAATAACCGACTTCCAGAAAATAACTTTACTTTCGGAAGACGGTGACTTCTGTTTGTTTTAATGACTTTTTTGCCACTGGCTGCTTTTTTAAATATTTCTGGACGGCATGTAAAGCCAAGTCTGGCTTTAACCACACGATAAAGCAGAAGTGAAAGTCGGTTACTTTTTTTTGCAAAAAAGGTTTTATTTTACCCTGTTTAGGGTTCCATACCAACGGGACCCTATTACTAAGCCTCCACTTCTACGATAGTACGGAACCCTTTATGACTTCGTGACTCGCACTTGGCCGGTTTTTAGTCGTGGTATCTCACACAAATCCTTGTCAAGTATCAATTTTCCATTGTAACTAGAAGTTATTAGCACATCATACACATAGATGAAGAAGAAAAAAAAATCAAATTATAGAGGAAAACTAATAAAGTATCAAAGCAAAGTTAATACAATTTATATGGGACCACCGCGCGAGCTTTCTCTACCATATGAGAAAAGAATGACTTAAATCGGACCAGTAATCACGGATAAATCGGTGAAAATACATGACAAAAAAAAATGCTCGTAGAATACATAATGTCCTCCTTTTTTAGAAGTCGGTTAAAAAAAGGACTCTGTTCACAATTATGATTATTTGACTCTTGACAGTTTTGTAAATAAGGCTTATTCTATGGATCTACGTAAATTCGTATTAACGTAAATACTGTAAGACGCGAAGAATTTCTGCTATGAAAACTTAAAACAACATACGTTTACGTTAATAAAGATAAACGTAAACATAATTCGCAATAAAATGCAAACGTATCGATCGATGATCCAACGTGTCCGAAATTAGAGTAGATATTAGACATACGTTCTTAGAATGCACTTCAAACGATGATAAGAACAGAAAGAATTGAAAAGAAAACAATGTAGTTGTTTTTGTTGCAACAATTGTAATACTTTACAAAGAAAATAAAGCATATCATGTAGGTGTATGAATACGATATTAATTATACCAAAATATAAAAGTTCATCTGCGTTAAAAATAAAAACACGCATGGCTGTTAAGGGTTTGACTTTTGCTAAAAAAACCATAACATTGAGAGTTTGAGACCATACAATTCAGTTATTCCTGAAACCATAAAGAAACGAGAACAACAAGCACTCAAAGGCTCCACTCCTCCAACAATAGACTTCAATTTACCCATTGTATTTTCAATCGAAGCTTCTGACAATAAAAGCATAGATATACCAACTACATGCATACCATTTCTATCTTCGTACATAGAACTAGATACTTGGGAGTCCAGTGGAACGGTAACACGATCGCTCTTCATTATACAATACCGCCACAATCGGCTTAAGGCTTGCAACCTACTAGATCCCGGGCCGTGGGACGGATTAAAATTGGGCTAGAGGAAATTATTTTATTTTTAGACGTTGAGGAATTTGAGGTTCAGGATGAAGAATGTGACATATTATATGATGAGGTTTCGGTCAATGAAATAAGTAGAAGTAGAAAGTGCTGACAGGGGGCCTAAAATAGCCGCTTTAGCAGAATCATAGTCACGTTAAAATTCTTATTATCTTATTATGATTCTGCTAAAGCGGCCATTTTAGCGCCCCCAGGGATTTAAGAAAAATTTTAAAATAACTTTAGAACACAGTACCATTACATAAAAGTACTTAGCCAATGGATTAACATCTGAATAGTCTACCATTGAATACTTTACTAACGCTTGTTTAGCGGGTTGTGATCGTAAGACGCCAATATAACCTTAGTCAAAGCATCAGCTTTCTGTATGCCTGTATCAAGTCATATTTACTCAGCCTCTTCAGTTATTACTTACTCTTCCAGTCGCCTGTCTTCAGTTTCTAACAACTATGTATTAACGCAACATAACATAGTGCATAAGTAATGACAAGTGGTGAGGCAAGTAATAAGCAGTTTCGCTCACTTGGTTATTACTACATGTGCGGGATGAGCAGATATGCTATGATTTTCTCGAAAGTCTATATCGGCGTGGAAGTAATTGACGTGTAATATGAAAGTTTCTACGTTTTTAAAACAAAGATTGTCGCCGTGCAGTCTCGGAAAGCCAAGATAAATAATCATATTATTAATTCACTTTAACTTGGGTTTAACAAGGCGAGCAAACCTCAATTAATTGTCAGAAAGATACATTTTAAGTGAAGATACTGATCGTGCACTAATGGAAACCGAATCCAGGAAATAAGCATTAGCATTAAACTGTTAATTACAAACCAAATGTAACTTAAACTGAATGCTATTAAATTAATGTACCTTGTCACTTGCGAAACTATTTAATAATCGTGATGGGAACTTGGAAGCTTTACGAACTAGACAGACGACGAGTCCGACGAATTCGCTTAATATTGTCTCCTCTCAGAGAGATTCATCATACCTATAGCTACACGAAGTACGTATTAATAGCTCTGCTCGTTGCGAATTGCAATATAAAATTATTTTTAAAGGAAAATATCCTCTCGTTGTAAATAATTTTAAGTTTCATGAGAAATATTAAATGCACTTTTCCCGGAATGCTTTAGTCATATTTTCAAAGTAAACGCAGTGTTCAAATCTAATAATCCTTTAAAATTGTTTGTTATTAGGTTATTTCATGTTGCCTTTGACGATCGTCTGTCTAAGGAGCTTACAATATTATAAGGAGCTTAGCGCTGCGTATTTTATTGAAACGTATTCGTGCAGTCATGCCTGAATTAACTCTTATGCACATGTGAGAATATTGAAACGTTTGATAATATTGAAAGCAATGCTTCAAAATGATTTAAATTGGAAGCTGAAATTTACTAAGTAATATTTTAACATATCTCGTAAGAAATTCATAGAGCTATGAAAATTATCGCCTAACGAGATCTACAATTTAAAAAGCTTTAGAAAAAATGTGAGCCGCCGTATTTGGAGTCACGTATACCGCCGCTGTTTCTTGTGTCATTTGTCACTATCACCTCACATTAGATGCAGGGGAACAACATAGCTTACTCTTGTATTTGAATGGAAACAGAAAACGCATGTCTCAACTTATACTCTTCGCCGGATATGAGGCTCGCAATATATTAAATATAACACATTTTATATCTACGCGAGGATACAATAGGGTAAGATACGGAGAAGCGATGACATTATATGTCGTAAAAAAGAAACTTCCACAAGAAAAGGCCTGCGATCCACAACTTCCACACCAGCGGAGAAACAGGAAAAGGTAAAGTAAGTAAACATATAAAACAGCCGTTTACACGATACGTTTCACGCGAGCTTTTGATTTGTGTCAACATATAGCCCTGGACTTCCGCATAATAATGTAGAAGCGAGGTAGACCAAATGTGCACTAGTGATCCACGATCCGATGTAAGAGATACGCCTCATCTAGCAGCACGGCTTCATGCTCTTATCCTTTTCCGTCGCCCAGAACTGTCATTTGCTAGAGAGAGAGAAGCAGAGCGGGACTTCTATCGTACGCGGCAGCTCCTCAATAGTTTACAGTATCGATATAAAAGTACTAGTATTGGAATGAATAGATCACATTGTAATAAATTAAATGATTAGGCAATTTGAAAGAACCCCATAGGAGGTCACAAGAGTACAGAATAAATCTTGGAATTTTGCCAAGACGCAAATCCTAGAATCGTATTTCATAGTTGTGAATCAGATCGATCCAAATGCAGGTATCGTGCATCCCTAATGTACAGGGACTTCACTGCTACTAAACTACCGAATCATCTCCCGAACAAGATCCATTGAATTCAAATGATCTTTCCATTGAATTCAAAAACAGAAGGACAAAAAAGTGCGTAGCATCGTGTCTTATGTCACGTAGGCCGTGACAATGCGCCCGACTGACGTCGTTTGTCACTATCAACTGACGGGATGCAGGGGGACATATTGATGCTTGATTCTATGCATGGTTTACGATTGATCATCAATTTTGGAAGGGAAATAAAGAGAACAGAAGATAATGGATGGAGTTAATGGTTAGATTAGGTACGATGAAAGGAACCACAAAGTTATGGAAGAGGATGATGATATTTATACTATAATAGTAATAAAGAAACACAATTTAAAATAGATGTCAGTGAATAAAACTCGAAAGTCAAGGTAGGTGAAGTTAATAAGGAAAGTTCAACGGCACTCATTTGCAGTCTTCTTTGAACAAAACTTTAAATAGCAGCTAATTTCAGTATTGTGTAAAGATTTTGCAATAAAGTAGTTAAGCGACACGCCTGTCGTACGTACCTACGTTCAAGATTTAACATATTGCCAATACTGTGAACACATCGGTCTTTAAAATTGCAATCAAGGACATCGTGCAAAAGCTTTTATAAGAAGATTAATTTGCAAAAAAAAAAAACAATTGGAGTGATTCATGAGTGAAACATAACTTACAAAGCAAATATTTCGGACATTTTGATAAAACGGGGTAGAAAACTAAATTCCCAAATGCGATAGATACTTGCAAATAAACACCATCTAATGACGGTTCACCCAACTCCTGTAAAACCAATAAAAAGGTTCTGCGCCGCAATTTGTCTAAGAACAGAGAGTTGCGAACGTATCGGCGATCGTTAACACTGCGAGGTGCGAAGCCGGAGTAGCGGTGTTGAATTATTCAACAGACAGCATGCAATACAAATAAATGGAGAATTTATTGATGGATGTCAGAT
Organism: Noctua janthina; assembly: GCA_963576755.1. Classification (NCBI taxonomy): domain Eukaryota; kingdom Metazoa; phylum Arthropoda; class Insecta; order Lepidoptera; family Noctuidae; genus Noctua; species Noctua janthina. The sequence continues at coordinate 18,452,009 of OY755058.1, forward strand.
GTCTACTCACTTTGCGATTAGGAAGTAGGTGGAAGTTAGGTCCTGTTTGATGGTGATAATAATAGTAAGATAGTTTTTAATGCTGATGATGTGTTGGATACAGAAGATATTCAAAGTGAAAAAGACTTTGGAAATCATTTTGATTAAGACCCTCACCACAAAAAACTAAACGCTTTATAAAGTTCCAACATTTGTATCAAATCTAGACTGTATTTTCTATCGACATTAGAATGACATATTAAAAGAAGTGTTACTAAATCAAATCCCAAGACCCCCATTTTTATTTAGAACATTTTCAGCAATTCGTTTAAAGGATTGATTTGTAGAGACTTGATTGAGGGTGTACATCATTCCAGTGCAGTAAATCAATAACTTTTTAAAATGAAACATCAATGCGAGAGGACCAGCGGGTAAAAATGAAATATTGGTGAATGAGTTTGAAAAAGTTAAGACTGACGTAGACAATGAGCACCGGGCTAGCTTGCAAAGAATATAAAATAATAGATAATTGACACGTGTAAATGGTTAATTGAAATAATTTCTATGATGAGTTTCTACCGTGAATATTTTCTTATAATTGTAACATTTCCATTGTTAGGTTACTAATATCTTTATTACTAAGTAAATTTAATTAATTTCGACAAATTATTAAATTCTCGTATAAAAAGCCTTCAAACACGTTCGGATTTGTCATTTCCGTGGAAGTGAATTGCATATTTACGTAATCCTTAAACTAACTAGCTCGAAATATGAGTTAAAACTAACATTGTAATTGCAAAAGTTTGCTTGTTTACTTCACCCGCTGTCGTCAGAGCTACTGTGTGAAATTGTGAAACTTGGCAGATCAGATTTATATCACGTAATAAAGTAAACACATTTGGAGTACAGGCAGCAGCCCAAAAACTAAATATTAATGTCCTTGGGGAAATATCCCTCTTTTTTGTACAATTACTTGAGGGATTAATAAAGTTACCAAACTTGGCTCCTGTGGGACTAGAAACCGCAGGTAAAATGTTTGAGGCTACTCTAAACGTTATTACATTAGGAGGTTAAAATAGTGAGCACGGTGTTTCGTGGCGTGCGTGTCATAAGTGCCCTTAGCTACTAAATGATTATATCAGACGTTCGTTATAATGGCGTGGTAACGTAAACAAGAACCTTATTTCTCCAATTTATGTTATGCTTTTTCCGCATCTGTTTTGCGTTACTTACCTACATCAACAAAAATATTTTCTTTAGCATTTCTGTCTTTCTTTCTTAAATCTATACAGTTCTATGCTTGTCTTCAATCTTCTTACGGCCGAATATATGATTCGGTCATGAAAATATTTAAAATTAGATTTCCAAGTAGGTTGATGCGCTGTAGTGCGATGACTCATTGTCCTGATTACCGTAATGAGCGTATGAAATCATTGTAGCAGATGGCCTTCGGCTTCGAAGATTATCGACCTGTGTACGGTTTCTATTTTGTCCTCTATATTTAAGTGTTACATACTGATTTTTAACGGCTTTGATCGACTGAAATCTGCGTTCGATATGCTTACCTGGAAAAGAAAAAGAAAAGTGTTATTCACAGTTACCAACTATATGGAATCATGGATTCATATTATGATCATATTTTTCTAGCTATTACTTTTACTAGGTTTGTTTTCAAGATCAACAGGACCATAAGCAGACTTAAAAACACTTCCTGCTACAATTCTAGGTACTTACAGTGACAACATATAATTGCATGTCTCGCGAATTTTAAAGACCTTAGATGACTTGCCGTATTTACTGGCGCCGCTCTACACAAAACCAAATCTAAATTGAACAACTGCGCAGTACTTTTAAACCTCAGTCTTATGAACTATCTAAATAATTTAATACGGATATCTGCCTGCCAAGCCTTTTTCTAACTACATATGTTAAGGTAGGCTCCCTACCTATCTGACCTCCATTACCCAGTTATTGGGTAACATAATGCCTTCTGACAACTCGTAAAGCAAAGATCTACAAATGACAGCCGGGACTAACAGCTTAACGTGCTTACCGGAATATCGATTACTTTAAAATAGACATCGTAAATATTTTCTCCAATGACGAATGGTTTGATCTCAAAACAATTTTCACTACCCACACAGTTATACTGACGAGACAGCGACTTACGACAGATGATCAACGGAGTTGGCCGATCATTGATCGTGATTAATGATTCATGTCAATGACTGGGCACAAAGGAATGAGAAGTTCAGAAGGCCTGATGTCAATTTCTAGAAATACTCTAAGGTGATCAGAGTTTTCGTTTTTCCGCTGGCACGTTATTACTTTATGTTTTGTTGGGTTTAAACTTCGCCGTTTCTACGGCGTCATTCGGTGGCAACGCAGGGGCCACTTTGGACGCTGCATATTTTGGGTCTCAGAGGACGGAAGGAGGGAGGAAACATCACCTCAACGGAAGGTGATGGTAAAATGGGTCGTTGTGAAACCATAGCATCTACAGATTATGATATATATTTTTTCGTTCTAATGACTTTATTAATGTGCTTGGGCTTGGTTGAGCAGTTTATATGAAGTGAACCTTCTGTTACAGTATCTTTATTAATACGCTTTTCATGCGCCGGCGCCGAGTTTTTACGCACGCCCAAAAAGTGATGTTGTTATTCAATATGGTAATATGAGAAAAAAATAGTGGGTACTTGATTTGTAGTTTTTTTTTTACAGAACGTGATATGCGTGTATTGTAGGAACAAACAATGTAACTCCGTACTCGTCAAATATTATTGTGATATGTCCGACGAACTTGCTACGATTGACAGTTGATTATAACAGTAAATAAGTAAGGAGTTAAGTTTAATATATGTATGTATATAAGTATTTATTCTTACATGTTTTAGTTATAAATATTTTCTAGTCTTTTTTTTAAGTTATTGCACTTACTGTATATTGTCTCTGCATCACCCTAGGTAGACTGGTAGAAAATGCCTATGGCATTAAGTCCGCCTTTGTACAGTTTTTACTTGTGCATAAAGCTTTAATAAATAAATAAATAAGACGGTGTTAGTTTTACTTCTTACTTCTTTTAATTTTTCAGTAGGTTAGTACTTAATGTCATAGATCTATAACATTTTAATTCACAATCCAGACGAGACCTTACTTTCCTCTATCAAGATTATACAGACGTCATATTGTCGTATTGTTTGTATGGGGAAAATACCACAGACCCATACATATCCCATAAAAGTTCATCGTCTCTTACATATATCCTACGATTAGTATTCAAAATCAAAATCAAAGCATTTATTTCAAGTAGGCCAGTTACAGGCACTTTTGAATTGTCGAAACAAAGACAACAGTAAAATTTAGCTACAGTCCCAGTCACAAGGCACAAAAACTGTGAAAGTACTGTAGTTGCCCATTCTCTAACGTAGATCTCTATGGAGAAGAACGGGCAAGAAACTCCATGGACACTCTTTTAAATCAGAATACTTTAACAAAACCTTGGTTACAGCATTCACCTCCCATTCTATGGAACTGAATCATAATATTTCAATTTGTGTTTCAATCCCAGTCTGTTTGCTTAGGATGTTTCCGTTCACGCCATGTGCTGTTTGTATTGGAAATATAAAAAATATGGGGGATAGATGCGATCACGTGATCCGTTTGGCTTTGTATCAATGGGTGATCTGTTTCGGGCGGGTAGGGATTTTATTACATCAGGAAGCTCGTAACATAAGTAGAGGTATGGTGGTGTAAGGTTACGTAGTAGAATCCGCTACTACTTATAAAATCGGACCCATAATCCTCGAAGAGTTCGGAAGAAAGCAGTCTTACATAAAGCAGAAAGATTCGCCGTTGAACCCAGCAAAAATTGTAATGAAAGTGTAGAGAGTAAATTAACCTTTGTGGTTATTATGGAATACTAAACACAAAGATTAATTAAAAAACGACTCTGGTACGTTGTAAAGAAAAAGGAGTTTGTTACCTTTTGACGCCTAAACCACTGAACCGAACGTCCTGAAATTTTGTATATACGTTGTCAGTTGTACAGAAACTGTCATAGGGTTTCATCCCGAAAAAAACTACTGTTCCCGTGGAAAATAACAATAATGTTCGTATGACAATAGATGGCGCCACGTGCCTTTCGAATCATCATCATCATCATTATTTCAGCCGAAAGACGTCCACTGCTAGACATAGGGATACCCAAGTGTCACCACATTGACCGGTTCCGTGCGTCTCGCTTCCAGCGGATCCCTGCAACCTTTACCAGGTCATCGGTCCATCTAGTGGGAGGCCTTTCAACGCAACGTCTTCCAGTTCGCGGTCGCCACTCCAGAACCTTTCGGCCCTATCGGCCATCCGTTCCGCGAGCAATGTGCCCTCCCCACTGTCACTTAAGTTTGGCTATTCTTCGGGCTACGTCGGTAACCTTGGTTCTCTTGCGGATGTCCTCATTTCTGATTTGATCCATTGCCCTTTGGGTGACTTTAAGCCGATGAGGCTCATTGTGAGCGACCACGTTTCGGTCCCGTATGTAATCACTGGCAACACTGGTTATAAACTTTCGTCTTGAGACACTGCGGTAAGTTGGACGAGAAGATAACACGCAACTTCCCGAACGCTGCCCAGCCGAGTCGGATTCGACGATTGATCTCTTTCTCGAAGTTAGACCTACCTAACTAGATCGTTTGTCCCAGGTAGACATAATCGTCTACAACTTCGAGAGTAGAGTCTCCGATCTTGATAGAAGTGGGTGTTACATGGGCATTCAACATGACTGGTTTTGTCCATGTTCATTTTGAGACCCACTCTTTCGGAAGCTCTACTGAGGTCATCGAGCATTGTAATGAGGTCCTCCATGGTCTCAGCCATGACCATTATATCGTCGGCAAACCGATGGTGAGAGATGCACTCGCCATTGACGTTAATGCCTAGCCCTCTCCAGTCCAGACCCTTGAAGACATCCTCCAGTGCAGCGGTGAACAGTTTCGGAGATATGACGTCTCCCTGACTCACACCTCGCTGCAGAAGGATAGGTTCCGAGGTCTGGTCCTGAAGTCGGACTGACATGGTGGCATTTTTGTACAAACACTTCATGTACCGATAGTCAATTTGGCACCGTTGGAGAGACTGCAGTACAGCCCAAGTCTCGATCGAATCAAGGCTTTCTCATAGTCCACAAACGCTAAACAGAGAGGCAGGTTATACTCTTCGGTCTTTTGTATAACCTGCCGCAGCGTATGTATGTGGTCTCCGGTGCTAAAGCCTTTTTGGAATCCGGCTTGTTCGGGAGGCTGAAAATCGTCAAACCTGCGCGCGAGACAATTCGTGATGACTCTTGAAAACGACTTGTAGACATGGCTTAGAAGTGAGATGGGCCTATAGTTCTTCAGCCGGGCATTGTCATCCTTTTTGAAGAATAGTATCACCACAACTCTGCACCGTGCTATGGCGTTTTCCCCTCGAGAATGAAGGAATCAAACATCTTTTGAAGGGCCTTAAGTACCGTTTTTCACCCGCCTTCAGGAGTTCGGCCGTAATTCCGTCATCACCCGGTGCCTTGTTGTTTTTAAGCTGTTTCAGAGCCGTCCTAATCTCGTACAGGCTGACATCCGGAATGTCTTCGGTATAGTGTCGTGTCAGTGTAGCTCTTGGGTCGTTTGCAAGATTTGCAACGGGTTTACTGGTTGAAGTGTACAACTGCCCATAAAACTCTCGATCTGCCTCAGCAGCTCCGGTTTGGCGGATACTATCGTGCCATCGTCGGTCTTCAGTTTCGTGAGCTGGCTCTGTCTAGTAGCCAGATCTCTTGAAAATACCTTGGAGCCTTTATTCCGCTCAATAGCGTCTTTAATACAATCGGTATTAAAGCGGCGGAGGTCGCTGTTCAAGGATTTAGAGATCCGTCTATTGAGCTGCCAGTATTCCCACGCCTCGTTTGAAGACTGCAGGATCATCTCACGCCGCGCCTTCATGAGCTCAAGAGTATGATCAGAGTCTTTTGTTCTTATGTGCACGACGTGCCTTGAAGAACTTAGACCCAGTTGTAAGGACAGTTTCCACGAACCCATCGTTGTTTCGTCCACTGAGCTTCCTAGGCACTCGAAACGATTCTGGAGTTCAAGCTGAAAGCTTTACGGGTTTTGGATCTGGATCTGTGCTGAACGGAGCGTAGACTTCATCAGTCGAGACCTTTCAAGCTTGATATTGAGGTTCAATGTGTCTCTTACCATGCGGTGATCGCTCCCGGTTTTCGCCGAATTGATCACGACATCATTGAACATTTGCTTCTTGATTGACATGATGAAATCAATCTCATTTTTAGCTGCACCATCGAGACTCTGCCAGGTCCATTTCCTGTGCTCACGCTTTTTGAAGAAGGAGTTCATCATATAGAGGCCCCCCTTCTCCATAAAACTAGCCAGTTGGTGACCCCGGTGGTTCCGACGACCAATTGCCCCACCCGCAGCTCATCCCCGTTTCGTTTGCCCAGTTTCGCGTTAAGTCCCCCATGACAACAGTGATGTGAGTTTTGAAACCATGCAGGGCTTTAGAGATGTCCTCATATATGGTCTCCACTTCGTCGTCGGGGTGTGCCGAGGTCGGGGCGTAGACCTGTATGACCTTCAGCGAATATCTTGAGGATTTCATTTTCGAATCATGATTGATTTATATTATTACAAGCAGAGTACAGCCCGAATTGATTGTCAAATTCTACATTAACGCGTGCTGCTGCGGGCAAAAGCTAGTAAAAAATGAGATTGAAATAGGAGGAAGAACAGTTTAGACTACTTAAGCGTCCGTCCGTCAGTGTATTGAATCAATGTAAATGTGTGTTTTCTTTCCAATAATTATCTGAATTCAACGTCTACAACTAACACTAAACACCTTTTAATTATTACACTCAACATAAAAATCACTACATCACACAGCCGATCCTTATAGTAACAACCAATCCTGTAATTCCAAACAGGATACCTAAGCCAATCTGACTCAACGATTCGGTGCGTCGTCGGTTAACATCCTGGGTATTTTCCTAAGCCCCAACTAAAAGAAACAGGTCGTTGCGGCGCATGTAGGCAATAAAAGAAGGTAATTTGTCATGTCTTTGCATTTGACCTTGACAGTGTCTTTTGCCTTGAATCCCTACTAAGGGTTCAAGACATAAATACATTTCTTAAAGTCTATTCGATTTATGGGATGTTCAAAATTACGCGCTTCATACGTAGCCGTGAACTTTAATACGGAGTGCGTTGGTACCATCGAGGTCACGAGCGCAATAAACCGACGGGTTTCCAGATCGCTAGTGAATGGTGGAACACTGCTATAACTTGAATTTACTGAATTTTCTAACGTCTGGTTCCTGTCTTTTTACTAGTAATTTAGAGTAAAGCTAGAATGTTAATAGAAGCGTACTTTGTGGCTGGAAAGGAGAAGTAGATCTTAACTTAACGCTTTCTAATAGATGTAGATCCTTTTAGAAACTTGTTACATCAGTTCCTGAAACTTAGAAACGCAACCAGTTTATATTTGTAGGTACTACAAGCGGCTAAATTGTTTGGAGCGTCCCGTCACTCCAATCCTCAAATATTTTTCCAACTTTCCGGATCTTTACATGAATAATTTTATTAGTAGTCCCCATTCTATAATGACATGTTTAGCCTTAGATATAGCAGGAGAGGCGAGTTTACCATTTAGAGAAATAGTATATGCAAAAGTCGTTCTCTCCTTTAATCGTTATGAATATTTGCAAACCTGCGACGTCGGTATATTTAACGATTCTATGCACTCCGTCACGGAAAACGAGCATGAAAACTAATATTCTCAAAACAAACATGGTGTATTATAAAAAAAAAACCTCCATTTACACGTGTCGTCGGGTCGTAAACAATACCGTTAATGGCGTGAATCATGGGCATGGCGGCGACGGCGACGGTGAATCAGACCTACACACCTTGCTGGTGAACTGTAGGTAGCACTCACTCACAGGCATAGAAGCCCCACTCAATAGAATGTGCAACATCTAAACAAGTATAGCAGTGATTGTTCTACTTGTTTATAGTTTGGGTTTCATGTCAATCTGGGATATTTTATTATATGCACCTACCAAACTCTAAGTTCGAGAGAACTTTTCGATCCTTGTAGTTAACCAACCACTAATGCAAAACCATATTATGATTTTGCTTTTCTTGACATTGACGTTGTTTCTGTTGTAATTAAAATGTTTAATAGGGAAACTACGCAAAAAATACGTGATAATTGTAAACTTGTGGCTGGTACTTCTGTTAATCTTTAGTCTGATGTTTACAGGTAGTTGATTCAGAGGCTTAATTGCATAGGTATCATTGAACACGGAAACACCTTTACATGGCAAGCTATCGGATTACCTAATAAGGTGAATATAGGTTATGTGCATCTTAGTTTATACGGCCCAGGAATTAACATTACGAGTTTAGTTCATGTGACATTGTATGTTGATTGTAAATAACTCGTGTTTGATTCAAATCTATATTATTATTCTATAAACATCTCATTGGTCGATTATTACTATTAATATGAACCAATAGTAGGTAGGCGCCTTATCCATGTATTTATGAGTATTAAAAATAAATCTAATCGAATAGACTTATTGTAAGGGAAATTACCAAATATCATTCTCAGCAAATAGATGTTTGCTGTTGATGTTTGTTCATTACAATATCCTAGCAGCTGGCCTATCTTCCGACCCTTGATATTTCTCAGCTCATCGATATGAATCTTCTTGTAAACACGCAGTAAGTTTTTATTGGTTGGCTAATATTAACCTTTCAATAAAGCATAAGTACGACAATTTGTACCTACTCTATTAAGCAAATAAGATTAGTTTTACGCCTGACCTGCCACGTCAAAGGCAGACGAAATAACTAGACCAAAAATCCATATCAGTTGTCTAATTATTATTCATAAGAAGACGCGGGGCTAATATCTAGGTGCTGACGATGATTCACGAGGTGACGACGCCTAGCGTTTACACTCACAATGAGGAAGTGCAGAAGGTTAAAACATCTAAGGGTCTCTTGTACAACTGCGTTTGCAATTTTTAGTCTTTTCGTACGCCTTCATAGTTCTCTAAAACTACAACGACCGCCCGAATCAATCGCAAAAATAGTCTCCGCAGCATAGCAGTCGCATGTCTCAGATTTAGATAATTGTTAGATCCCTTAGCATCTCACTACAGAAGTAAAGGGGCGAGGAGTGAACCTTCTGCTCCTATCTCTTCTATTTCTAAACGACTTAGCATTCCCAACACGCTGAAGGCGATGACTGCTTAATGGCGTCTATACTTAGACAACAATTAATAGGTACAATGAGAAAATTCCGTAACATTACCATGTAAACGCTTCATTGGGAGCTAATAGCGTACAAAATATGGATATGGCTGCGTTTATGGGTGGTGTGGGGCCAGGAATGGCGGGTTTTAGTCGTTAAGATTTTTGCAGACAGATTCCTTACAAAGAAGCCTAATCTTGTTGTTGAAGACTCAGGTTCCTGTGCAGCATCTTTGTTGTATGATGTGGTTACAAGTTAGTCTTACTATCGCCTAAAGACTGTCATCGGAGACAGCTTTTCAGGTTCAACATCATTTTCTTGCTTTTAGTCTTACTTAAACTCTAGTCTAATGTTTCCTTGATTAAACTACTAAAATAAAATACTATCAGCTGTAAAAGCTAGGTATGACAGACGTCGCGCTGTACAAATAGTTCAGCGCCCTAAATACAAAGGTCAACATAGAAAGGTTAGCAGACGTTTAGACCACACACTTAAGACACAGCAATTAAGGAAATAGCTGTCTTTAGTGCATCATGTCGGTAAATGTCAACATCACTTCTTAATGAACTGCTCGAAGTACGTCCTTAAGTTAATGTCATGATTGCTTAGCAATTAGAGATCGCTTAGGATGTTGCTGCGCAGCTGGGCACTGCTACCCTTTACTTAGAATATTAATCCGTTTCTAATATGACAAGAACGTGTCAGTTAAATGGTTGCTTTAATTGTTAATAACTTAATAACTAGTTCTGAAGCCTTCCATTAAGCGAGATATCGTGAAAGGCGAAGACCATTTTATAGTTGAAATAAAAACAATGGTACCTCTCATGCTAGGCAGAAGACGCTATATTATAGAAGAGAGGCGAATATTGGTACATCTAATTTCACCAGTTACTGTTCATTAACGCGCACTTCTTTCTAAATCGCGTGTCCAATTAGCAGTGGCTATAGACAGAACATCATTAATTGTAAACGACGACGAGGTCAAACTGTCTAATGAGCAGGCATTTAGACCGTTTATAAATCAGTTCATATTTCCTTTGAGTTAATGGAAATTATAGCGCATTGTCACGACAGCTCAGCACGACAGAATATTGTTAATCAAAGACAATATTGGGTTGCGTTTTAATAGTTCTTTTATAAGTTTACTGCTGGTTTTCTTTTGTTGGCTACGATTTGTGAAGGTCGGAAAACTATTTCAAGTTAAAATTGTGACAGAGAGATACTGTGTTTGCTCTCTGAAACTGTTTATTTATTTGTTTCCATATAACTTAATACAGCACTGAGAAAATTAAAGATAGAGCCTAGAGTCTAAGTTAGGTCTGGCAGAACTCCCACTATTCGTTTTGTGAAAATTACTGAAAGACGAAATGCAAATTAGTTTAGCGAGGACCCCGCCTCGTCTGGGAGCACATCTTTCACGTTATTTGCATGTCTGCCGCCATTACTCCAGCTACGCGTACAGATGGTAGACTTAATTGCAATTTTCACGACCTTGACATTCTGAACTTGCCTGACGGAACCGCAAGAAGTTTCCAGACTGTTTGAATTAGATAACAAACAGGGCTTGTATTTTTGGAACCACGAACAACAGCTGCTCTGAATGTGAATAACGTGCCTTCTAAAGTTCTAACTTAGAACTTAAAGAGGAGAACTTACGGAGTAATTTCTGGGACCCTAAAGAACCTGTCAAGTTCTTTAGGGTCCCAGAAATTACTTCTTTGAGAACTGAAGCGTATTTTTAGGAGCAGATTTGACTGCAAATTTCAACACATACATAAATCCGAGCCTCATGTTTGTCTGATCCGCAAGTATGCGATCTGTCTTATGCTTCTTAAAAAGGTTATACTGTTTCGCGTGGAAAGGAGAGACGAGAACGCTAAAGCGTGCTATAAATAACTCGGTTTAAATAAACGGCGACTACAAATCACCCCGGCGTATACTTAATTAGGATACACTGCATATTTCGCTCGTTAAAACGCTCTGAGGGAAGCCTGACGCGGAATTGTGATTAGTGAGTGAGGGTGGTGATTCTAGGGAGTTTATGGTGGTGCAAATATGAGTTGGAGTTATGATTATAATTCATGGGTCAAAATACTAGTTTTCTTTCATGAAGTTAAGGGAATAAGTAGGCTGCGTGCTATTTTGGGAAGCAACTAACTAGGTTTCTTTTTTTCGTCAATATTCTTAATTAAGGCTGTAATAGATTTTCCAGGAAATGTCTGGTAAGTCAGTAATTACGTTTGTGTGTTTGCGGTACTAGGGGTAACCGCGCTGAGCCAAGACCGAGAGTTGTGAAATTCCAAACTGAGTAATCTCCTGACTGCACTTCGACGAAAGAATTTTTACAAAGCATTAAAACGTCGAGGAGTTATTTCAGGCTTGATCGTGTTGAATAAGTTATTAGCTTCGAGTGAACCGTTGGGGAGTTGAGGATACAACGCCGATTCGGAAGTCATGTTTTTCCTTTAGGCCAATGTAATACTAGTATATGGGGTAGAACAACGTTATTTTGGAAATAGAAATAACTCTATTAGCTATAAAATAAATTAGTAAAGCTTATAATGTATTACTTTAAAACTTTCTAACACAATAAAGCCAATAACTTATCCCTAATCAGCATAGAAATAGCGAGGCAATCGTAAATCTATGTATCGAGGAGCAACATCGATAAATTACAATAAAGAAAATGAACCGGATTCCACGGTCCACAAGCAGATAGCGTGCACAATGCACGGACGAGTCGTGGGCGCGTCCGCTCCCAATCGCTCCCGATAATGCGAATAGGAACTTTGACCAACTATATCTTGAAACTTCTACTATCTATTCAATAAATATGTCCAAGAACAGAGTAGGTAAACGAAATACAATGTGATGAGTCAAAAAAGAAAAGGCAAGTCGCAAAGATTTTGCTATAAATCATTGCAAGATTACTCCTACATCAGAAGATAATATTCCAACTACAATTAACAAAGAACAACTTATGCCATTGAAAATAATTACTGCAGCTATAAAGCTAAGCTTTAATGCTGATTAGGAAATGGTTATAGCTAACAAACGAGTAGAAAGTACACTAGTCATTCTTGTCTTTACGAAGCTGTTACATTCGACCGAAGAAAGGTACTCTGTTATCAGCCATCCAGTAGAAAATGTTTACTGCATAGCGTCAACTTGTAAAACGCCATATTAAATACTTTAAGGTTGTTACTAATTATATGTCCAGCCTACCCCGTTACGGTTCGCAACCGGTGTGTCTTGAGAACAGACTTATTAAATATCTAAATGTCGCTGGTGCGTTCCAAGCGTGACTTTTTAATTGAGATATAAATTAGTTGTGATGAATATAAGTTAAGTACTTGTACACTTTGTAAGCGGTGTATGTTCAAGCAAGCGATACCAGATGTCCAGAACCAGCATTTCTCTTGTGGGACGAGGTATCGACGTTAAGCGTTAAAACGTAACAAAGTGGGTTCTTTATGGGAGTAATTTTCATGAAAGCATACTTTGACTAACAAGTTTGTAAAAGATGGGACCTACAAGCTAGCTGAAACATCGATACTGGTTAAAGACAATTCGTGATAAGCGTTCATTTTATTGTTTACCCGCATAGCAAAATTTGTCACCACAGAAACAAAATAGTTCTTGACTCTCCTCTCTAGTGAACACAGTACGACAACAACCTTTAGTCAAAATGCTACAAAACCGTGCCCTCCTATAATCTACACCGCAGGATATGGTTGGCGCTGCATCGCCTACGCTGCAATTTACGCGGTCAGCTGCCTCGCCGCCCGGCGATTTATCGGCGCCTTCAACTTGATCTGTAACGCAACCCCTCGCTGTCCTGTTTGTTTTGGAATATGCAACAAAATGGGTATAAAATACTACAAAGAAACTTGCTTTGGGAATATCTAAGTGGTTAACCCAATTATAGAAATCTTGGGAATCTTAAAGCAAAAGGTGTTCGATTCGCAAAAATTAAAGGTATGTAATATGTAAAACAACTTAGGTAAGACCAGCAACTTTTCGATCTTGAGCGGTTTCAAAGTCAAGAAAATCTTCAGTGAATGCGCTTGCAAACCAGCCTTTCAATTTTCTTTGTCGATGTGTCATGGAATTATTATTATTGAGACAGGAAAATGCTCATCTGTCAAAAGCGGAAATGCTTTTGATGTCAGTTCTGGTATGTGTAAAGATAACGATCCCAAAGCAAACTCGTGAAAAAGATATTACGGAAAGTTAAAGTTAGTTAATTATATATTAAAGAAGTTAGTTATTTTATTTCTCAAAATGTATGAAGGAATTGAGTCAATCTTTGCCATAACATTGAGATGGGTTGTATTTTTACTATTCCTTTCGGAATAAAGTCAAGATGCTGATTACTAAAACAGAAAACGCTTGTAATCTCTTTCTTCAGTAACCGCAGTTCCTTCATCAAAAAACACGGAAATGAACAACCTGAGGGCATTAAACAAAGCACCTAACTTTTGCACTTCGTCCCCATTGAGAACCAAGGGACGTCGCTATTCAAACTGATGATATATTCGTTAATTTAAGTCAAAGGAACTCGACAGTTAGGGTCAGATCACACCGAGACGTGACGCGACGCGACGCAGTGTGTCACTGTTAAGGCATTTTATGCTTTATCTTTATTAGGAAATGCATAGTATCGTTTGAACGACTCGGGCCGCGTGACGTCTCACGGCGCCGCAAGCGGCCGTGCGTCTTTCAAACGATACTATGCATTTCCTAATGGAGATAAAGCATAAAATGACTTGAGTGCACGCCCGCGTCACGTCGCGTCACGTCTCGGTGTGAATTGACTCTTACGAAAATTAGAATTTAAAATGAAAACAATAGATAGCTTATAAGAAGTTCTGAGAAAATTGTTTATTAACAATCCATGGCGTTTTATGGTTGAGTTAAGTAAACGATAATAAACAAAATGGCACGAAGAATTCTTAGTACTTAAATGGCAACACGCAAAAACGATGGCATTGTAATCTAACTTAAGTATTTTTTAATGTTTATTTTTCTTAATGTTTCCTTTTACAATAGTACAAGTACAACTGCTTACAGTAAAACTACGAATAACCATTGCATTTAAATTCTAATATCCCATTGTAAACTAAACTAAACTCGATCCACCGCTCTCCTTGGTTAATTCCTACAATTTGCAATATCAATTGCGAATACCCGATCAACATAGAATAGAAGCTGAATAGACAAGTATGCGTGTTATTTATTCTAGTTAGCTTGTCTGGAATGCTATTAGACACTTGTCTCACTGCCAGCGAGGAACCGAGAGCAAGCTAAGCCATCACAAGTTATGAAAGCTACAATGGTTGGAACATAGCCAGTGCAAAGGTTGACGGTTAACCTTTAAAGGCTCTCGTTATATGAAAACGAGCAAAAACTACTAGGTAACTTGTTGCGAGGTGTGACAGCGCATTAATTCTCCAGAGCAGGTTGCCCGTTCATCTCTCGGTCATGTTGCTCCGTACTTTATAGCTGTCCTCGCAAAACAGTCGCTTCTCAGTATCTCCGTTATTTATGGCCCGCTCTCGCTGCCGGCGCCTGTGGGACAAGTGCCTGAGATCCGGCAAGCGGCGATATTGTCACGGCCCATTGGTCACATTCAATGCCGCAGCTTACATATAAGTCGTTATAGAACAGTCTGTTACAGTATTATCTGCAAAAACTTGTTGTCTTGTTAATTCAATCGCGTACCTATAGGGGTTATTTTGAACTCTTATTTGGACGATGTTGGTATTTTCTGAAAGGAAGTTTGGCGCTAAGTCGACAGTTGTTACGTATTGGTTATTATGAAACCAGACAAAATGTAAATAACATAGCTATATTATTCTTTATGCTTAACTAATACCCGATCTACTAAATTTACAAGCTTGAAAATTGCTATTTTGTTGTGCTATTTTAGTTTGTGAAAGCTTTACCTAAATTAGGGGGGGGGGGGATCCATTCCCGAGGTCCTACTTAACTAGCATAAACACAGTGCGGATGGCAGCACAATTTCCCATTCCATTTATTTTAATAAGGCTACTTAATCTTATGAACTGACTTTCTAGACCTTTACCATTGAACTGGGTATTGAGGCTTTCCCACACGCTAACAATGAGAGCACGAAGGTGGGTATTGATAAATCAATAAACTGTGTCAGAGATGATTCATAGTTTGTGATCTCTGCCATTTCAATCGCGACACCACTTCGGCATTTAGGCAATGTAGTGTCAGAGGTACTGGCATCACTCTGACAAACTCACACTCGTTTTTGATTTGAAAATTTTATCAAATTTTACTTTATTTATTTATTTAACACTTCAAGCACAAAAGTACAGAGGCGGACTTAATGCCATGGGCATTTTCTACTTTAACATTACTCAAGATTATTCCTAAAAAGTAGCCGCCAAAGTATAGGAAAACAAAGGCCTTAACTAATGTTTTTACATAATAATACGTACATATCATTGAGTTCACTTTAAATTCTTAATGCGGAAACCGGGTGTCAGTAATCAATGGTTACGTTAAATCGTCGTTTCAGCAGTCTTTGTTCACCACAGTGAAACTACATTGATTTTTGGCAAATACGCTAATGGGTTTCCTTCACTCAATGTCATACAGGATGATGTCACTGTTTCAAATAGTAGTGTCATCTTGAAATTTGTCACCTTACGTTAAGCGCCATTGATGGATAGATCAGTTATCTTGACCAAGTATTTTTTAAGGATATAATTAGATTTCGAGCATAATAATTCTGAAAGTTCATACATGCGGACAATTCTGTCAGACTCAGGAGTTCAGGATGACTTTCCTGTAACGATTCAATGATGCTTAACCAAACAACAATTTCCTATTACGTTATGTGACATGGAATGTTTGCGGTTAGGGGCAGCACTGCAACAGTTATCTCTTGGACACGAGCTACACGCTCAAACGACACGCGAGGTGCTGCGATTGCGGCAACACCAAATGAAGTTGGTTAAAGTATGTTGAGCAGGTAAACTCCCGATTATTTAATTGCCACACAAAGCTTAACTCATCGATACTGCTAAAAATAGCTTCTCAATCGATGTTATATTTCCTCTAGCTTCTCTTACAGGTCGTTTTTTCGGTACATTCCTCGACTTGTAACCAGACGTTCCTAAGCTCCTACATCGGTCACGTAACGAGTCAATGCACCGTACCTTTGAGTCACGCCTTTCTCTCGTCTACCGAGCGTCTGGGCCGCAAGCCTACAGATGATAACGAACTGGTGTTGTGGAAATTGTTCAGTTTGCCACGATTTGGTGTTGCAGTTTTTTTGTAGTTGAACATTCTTTGACTTCGGTGGGCGTTCTTTCAGTTGTTGCAAGTAACTGTTGAAAATTGTACAGACATTTTCCTTCAATCTCGCCGTCTAGGACCTAATGTTTTTACGTCTTAGAATTGAAGCAAATTTTTTTGCCATTTTACACTGGTCATCATTCAATGCTTTTCGTTCCTGAAACCACCCATTAAGTCATTAATTCTTATCAGTTACAAAGGATAAGCTTCTGCTGTTTTATTACAGAAATAATGAATTACATAGTGCGTATTTGAAATGTACTAAAAAAGTGAAAGTATGTGCTAATTTCAGAGATAAGACAGGAATTTTAACATAGCAAAAAACCAGCATTAAGGATGATAAAAAAGTTATAATCCAATTTAGATTAGAGATTAGGGATCACCCGCGAAGTTTCAGTAAAAGTATATAATTTTATATTCAAACATTTTCCAAGATGTTACGCGCAGTTGAGCAGCATTAGGTACATGAGAGACTGAAAGCCATTACAGAGAGAGAGTAAATAGGTATTGCATAATAATACGAAGTGATGGTCTAGTTGGTTAAGACATCCGGTGTACTGAATCGGAAGGTCGCAGGTTCAAACCCTGCTCGCACTGGAATTTTTCTTTCCATGTCAAAAACAGCTATGTTCCCTACGCAGGGTTTGCGTATAAAATATTAAAAATTAGTTTGGTATGGCGACTTCTATACAACATTGATTTGACTGCAATGTCAACGTGTTGTTTTAAGTTAGTTCGATACTTTCTTAAATAGATGGCGCTAACGTCACCGTAAGACGTTATTAATGGAACGAAAATTTCGAGAACTGTGAGCGGGGTGCGATGGTCTAGTTGGTTAAGACATCCGGTGTACTGAATCGGAAGGTCGCAGGTTCAAACCCTGCTCGCACTGGAATTTTTCTTTCCATGTCAAAAACAGCAATACGAAGTGATATAGCAAACGAAGAGTAGAGAAATGTTATCATTTCTGCAAGCTGCTGTTACGTGCGTTTTATGGTTAAATTCCGAATACGATGGCAGAACACAAACCGTAGAGGCAAAACCGACCAATCGCGTTGAAAGAGCAGCGGTGGCCCGGTGGTGGCGGCCTCGACCTACAAACAGTAAGTCGTGGGTTTGAACCCAGGCAGGCGCATTACTTTGTGTAATTTATTTCATCACCACTTCTCTCAAAACGGTGAAGGAAAACTGGTGAGGAAAACGGCATGCCCTAGAACCAAAAATTCGAAGCCATGTGACATCTACCAACCCGCACTGGGCCCACGAGGTGGATTATACTCCATTCCCTCCCATGGACAGGACATTGATTATGTTTATGCTTTGGAAGACCGCAGCGACACCACTTGTTTCTATGTAACGCTATGGAAACGCTTCCGCAAACTGTGACATGGCAGCGGTTGGGAAAGCCGCTATCTACAAAAGCGTTTTAATAAGTTTCATTGATGATCTTCTGCAGCCTGGATCAGCCGTACAGTATTTTTCTACCTCTACTAGCCGATCAGAGGTTACCATATTACCAGACGAAAGCCTTCCTGTTTGCGCCTAACCATCATGCCATTCATGAAACCAAAAAAGGAATCCCGAGCATTCTTTTGTAATTTTTGCGCTACCTATTCATCAAGATAACATCTGCAGTATGGCAGCAGTGTTCGACATTGTCATAATATTTCGGAAACAATACAACTATTGTATGAGTCGTGTCGACGCCGACCTGCCATCCCAGTGCAAATGCCAACCACTTCTGTCCTGACTAATACCAGTTCGGGGAACTTTAAGAGTGGATCTGCGAAGTTCTGAGAGGGTTAAAAGTTACTTTAGGAATTCGTTTATTAATATATTTTTATATAATCTGTTAACACAAAACTCGTGAAATGTTGCTATAGGTTCTTTAGGTACACTACTGCCTAAGCTTAAAATATAGGCGTGATGTTAAGTTATATTTAGATATTAATATTCTGTGTTAAGATTTTTGTTGTTAGATTTTTAAGTATTAGCCGTAAGTTGATTTTATTTGGTAACCACTATTGTATTGGGGTCATCCTGTAAAGATAGTGTGTGTAAGTTAATAATAAATAAATAAATAAATAATAAATAAGTTATTCTAAATCGAATGAAAATAGGTTATTTATTAAATACACAGAAAGCCCTAGGGTAAATCGAAAATGAATTATGTATACTGTACATCTCGTTGTAGAAGTTTTATAAGGTCCTTCGCTCCTAATTTGACCAATGTAAGTAATACGAAAATGATTGTGTATGGAGCCATAACGTTCATAGATTCTATCTACGTAATGTTTTATCAATTTCTCCTTTTATCTTGGACAAGATTACCATAATGCACAATCAATGATGGATCGTTAGGACAGATAAGATATCGGCTGCTATACGCGCTACTGGAAAATAAACCTAAAATTTAATGACATAATCTACAACATTATTTTTAGTATATGCGAAACCTGAAACACATGTACAAAATTTCAAAACTGTATCATGAAAAATCACAAAGTTATACGCTTGTTCTGTTACCTGGTTGTCCGCACAAAAACGTGGTAACCACGCAGCGCGCCCGCGCGCGCGCTTCCAGCGTCGTATTAAGCTCATTGATAATAATAATTTGGCAGTAGGTACCTAAATGATTGCGATAGGTAATTAATGTCGGTCGGAGTTCAACTTGTAACTTTTTTTTTTAATTTTTGGGGCAAAATATAACATGGTTTAAAAATAATTGGAATCGATTCAGTTACTTATTCTGAACAAACTATATTCCGGTTTCGCATATACTAAAAATAATGTATAATTTCGTAACTGATAAGAAACAAAGAATTTAGCAGTTCAATTTATTATCGGTAATTGGACTATTAGAGGCCTTCTAATATTTGCGAATCGCGTCTTGACGTCAGTAGACCCAAATCGGTCATCAATTAATTGTCGTTTTTATCAAGATACGCGTTGTTTTGAACGTATACAACTGATAAGATAAAAGAAAATCGGGTCTCCCTATTCTTATCGTTTACATAGATACACTGAAGTTTTGTCCGTAAAATAATCGAGACATTTGATGAGTAAATAGTAAACGAGGCCTCATTCACTAATCTCAGTGACGCGACATACCGTTTACGGCAACAAGTCTGTGACCAAGATTAATAATTATAAACGTTACTTAGCACGTACTTTGGCTTAATATTATTTCTGCCATTGTAGCACAGCTGTCAAATTTCAACCGCAAGATAGAGACAAGAACGTGGTCAAGCCAGATCACGCGCTAAGTAACGTTTATCAATCTCGGTCTTCAAACTCTGAATATTGCACTCCAAATCCTACACAAGGATAATCGACTACTTATCACTTTTACCAAGAACTGATCGCAACAAAAAGGCGTTCCACGAACCACTTTCAAAACGGGCTCGCGGTCCCGTTTCATTATCATTTAACTTAGCAATTAGATCTGGTCGGATTACATCTCTTATTAAATAGGTACACATACCACACACACGACTGGTTTTTAACCGTTGTTAATGAGCAACTGCTAACACTTAGCAACTGGTTACATAATGATGCTACCGGATTCAGCTATATCCAGCTGGCGGTTCATTAACGATGATAAGTAAGGATTAAAAATTGTTGGTAAACACGGCTTTATTAAAATTAAAGCTAAAGGAGAAAAATTTTACACGAGCTTCAGTTTAATATCCGTCGAGGAATTATTAAATGAATAAACAGGTTAGAAATAAAGGTTGGTATCATAACATGGTAAGGGGCGATAAAATAGACACTGTTCTCCGGAATCGCACAGTACCTGTAGAACAGTAAAATGAAAAATATACCCTTAAAACCGGTAGTAGTTTCCAATAAGACACTATCAATGATTCAAAGTATAGAAAGATCAAGGACCCGACTTAATTAGCAGTTTACATAAAAGTCACCACTGGCGAAGTACTTATTTATTTCATAATATGAAAACCACTGATGACTGAGTGGCGTGTAATGGCAGAACCAATGTGGGTCAATTTGAAGTTTAAATAGGAAAAATATTTTGAATTATTTATCCTTCCAGTTCAATATGTTAACTTGGACGAATAGACAGTCTTCTAAGTACAGAGCTCTATCACATCCCAAGCTCTTTATTAGCACTTAGGTAGGAAATTTCGGAATGTTCAAGTTTATTAGGATAGATGGGATATCTAAAATTGGACAAGAAAATAGTAATAATTCGGTTTGAACTAATTCAGACGAGTTCGGTGAAAAACCCTGAAGGTATGACGCATCTCAAAGTTATGAATGGCGTATTGATGATGTATTAAATGATTCTAAAACTAGGTACTATAATTCTAATAACACCAGAGATAAACAAACATGTTTCATTATAATTCCTCGAACCGTTTTGTAAAATATGCACTATTCAGACATTGTCAACAATAGTCGTTATGATGTCCGTGACACTTTCGTCCACAAATCCCATAAGGCCGTCGGGGCATCGGGTCGTTATTTGCCCGGCTAATGGCGACGTCAGCGTCTCCAATTTCGCAGTTAGGCGACACCGGGTTACCGCACTTGCGAACATCGATGATACAATTTTCCGTGGCAACTTTGTTACCGTGTAAAATGGCTTCATTACCGCGTACGTTGGTAGGTGTTTCGTGTCAGTCATTTGTAATCAGAGGCCATTGTTTATGTATAAAACAGTCTATTCTAACTTTTTAGCAAATAAAATTTTATAACACTTTGACGCGAAACTGTCTTTGCTCAAAATTGAAATATTGATTCCGAAAAACTAATCGAACGGCAAAAAATGGACACATACGATTGCTAAAAAAAGTTCATTCAAAACCGGATTGTAAAATAAACCGTGGAAACATTGGGAACCGAACCACTTCTGGGTGTTATGACTAATGTTCGTGTTGAATGATGCTAGCCCACAACCGGGAACACAATCTCGGTTCATTCATAACAACGACGGCAAAAAACTAGCGTAGGTAGGCGTGTCATTAGAAAAAATGTAGTGAGAAACGAAAGTAATATTTTAACAGTATCTTTATCACTTCTGGGATTTAAATTAAAATTAACGAACTACATTGGGGCTGTTCTGTACGAAGGTCCACTTTATTTAGCAGAAACGATACTACGGCGTTGCTTGTTTTATAAACTTTGTTAAGCTGTTTCGCAAATCCCGCGGGTTTCATTGATTCAGGCCGACACAATTCTCCCGAACAAAACTTTGGCAACACCTCATTCAAATTCTCTTCTGACAAAACTTCAGTGGGACTTCGCCCACGTCTCGGTATGCGGAAATGCGAAATTTTTCCAAATAATATAGCACTTTCACTTGGTTGCAAACACGCGGTATGTAAATCTGCCAGCTCTCTTCCTACATGTAAAATAATTTTCACTTTCGAACAAAAAAGTGATGAAAAAAGGCACCATAGACTTAAATATCTGTGTCGATGACCCACCGATGAAAGTATGTTACCTATAACAAACCTAACTTGCACTGCGTACAATAAAATATGGTTCTTATACCGTCGCTTTACAATTGTCAATGATCGCAAATCGAGTGCTAGTGGGTATAAAAACTAAAGAGTAAAAAATTAGATGATTATTTATTATGATGAATGAGTCAGTTGGTTCCGCTATGAAGATTTCAAAGGTGAGCAAGGTAGAAAGGATATAGGAAAAGAACGTGAATCAGTTTCAAGGAAAGAGCACGATATAAAAATATTAAACGGTGTTTATAGTTCTGTAATTGTTATGGTATTTGTAGAGATTGATTTTGTTGCCCTTCTTTAGCAGCCAGAGGACACCGTAGAGACAGACGTTTTAATAAATTACGTAGTCGCCGCTACGTAGTGAGCACTCCGCAATAAATACACGGAGCACGGTGTCGCACTTTACTCTCAGTTGCGGTTTAATTATACGAAATAGTGTATTTAATGATGACATGTTATTATTAATGGTTCATTAAGAGAATATTAATGAATTGGCCAAGTAGCAATCAGTACCAGCACAATAATTAAATACAAAAATTACGAGCTTCGGCGCTGGGATGTTGCGGTCACTACAATATTGGCACTTTCTACAGCCGCAGACAAATCTCGCCTAGTTATGAAGGGCCGTAAGGCATCTTTTATTAGGATTTTCTCTAAGGAATAAAAGCTATTAGTTTTTCAAGTAATATTTTGTCAAGAGAAGATATTAAATGCTCTTCAATATCTACGGAGCCTAATATAAACGAATACGACATTGAACAATTCTAGGTCGCCGTCGCGAATATGACAATTGACGAAAGCTGGACATGAGACGACCTTTACACCGTCGAGGTCGCCACGAAAATAGACCCAAGTACATACTACTTACCTCTCAATGAAGATATATTGGGATCTTGCTTTAGCACTTTTACCTCGAGCTTCTGACACCGCGAAAACAAACGGCAATTTTATCGGAGTGCTAGTTGTTACATCACTGCCTGCAATGCGTACTGAAGTAACGCTGTGGACGTGAAGCCTCAGCTTTATGTGCTGAGGTAACCTTTGGGTAATGTATCTGAGATTCTTGCGCGCTCTACGACATACTTTATTTTCATATGCGCCTATTTCCATAATGTTTGGGACCGTAGAAATGCTACAGAGTCGTCAAATATTTCTTGTAGAGATTTTCTGGAAGGTTCCCTCGCAGGTGCGACGTACAATAGATGCTAGCCTACATCAGGAATGCCTCAGGGGTGATGTCCGAGGTACAGAATTTATTGTACTCGTCCATTTTCGCATTAATGCGTCAGAATGTTGATGGGACTACAATGGGGCGGCTGATATCTACAAATTAAAATTCCCGTCGTATCTCTGTGGTGGACGGTAGAACAAAGAATGCACGTTGTATTTTTAACGCACATTTGCCCACAAATGCCACCCACTTCGGCTTCATCTATTATATGTATAGCCTAGCTTGATGTGTTTGCCGCAGTGTATTTATCAGGTCTTGTGTTGTTTTATTTTAAGATAGAGAAAAGATTGCAATACTTCAGTTTACAAGATTTTTTATGCGACTTTGATGTCTGGTACATTGCAAAATCAGTTGAGTGCTCCTGACATTTGTTCTTGGAATACCCGATGATCGGTGTTCATTTACCGTTGCACAACGTTTCCAAAATATGATTGCTTAAACAAGCCATGTCGTTGCATCCATTGTGCGCAAACATTACAAGACAAAATATTATGTTAACGAGAAAACCGTTCACGTAACCAGTGCCATTATTTCTCCGAGACTTTTTCTTGCAAGTCAAAAGACCATACATTCTTTCAATAACGCGAAGTGAAAAAAACAAGGTGTTCTTAGTACGGGATCGCCTCTTCAGTTATTGGTTTAAGAGCCTTCCGTTATAGGACAATGGCATCATAACAGGAAAACTGAACGAGCCGTACCCGAAATATGATGATGTCAAAACTATTAGGTGTCAGTTTCATACACGCCCACATGGATTTATTTATAGATTTACGGAAAACATGACCTTTGTTGTTAAACATCCTTATTTTGGTTTAGTTTGTCTAATAATTTTGATAAACAAAAGCTAGCTATGGATAAACTAGGTTTTAACATCAGCGCTGTCAAAATGAGAGTATGGAAAACCAATAAAATATTTTGGCATTATTACATAATAAATTATGGTGTAGAACCAATGTTCCAAAATGTATTACTTAAATAATAAAACTCCAGTCAAGCTATTGTGGTTTATAGTTTTACGGTCCGTGCGGTAATATTGACGAAATCAATTTGATTCGTCTGGCTTATGTGTTGCTGTTGAGGATGAAATGCTCTCAGTTAGGATTCCACGAGAATTTTTTTTCAGATATAATATCTAGGAAATGTATTTTTTTCCTAAGAAACCTGGTCCTGTTTATTACTTATCTGATTGAGCGCAAAATATCATAAAAAAAGTCCTAGTTTTACATTCAAAACAAGCAAGCCAAAAATCTCCAACTCTGCAGACAACACCTAACCTACATCTGCCAGCCCAATCCCATCACCCTAAGCCTAGAAAGCGACAGTGATTACTTGCGTAAGCGCCGAATCGCAAGCGCAGGTCGACGACCGGCGGGCGCGAGCGAAAGTGGCGTACCTAAGTATTGCTGGTAATTAGAACCTATGTGGCCGACATCCGATGAGCATTGAGTGAGCACTAGATGAGGGTTAGCTTGATGGAGCGTAGAAAGTAGACGGCATTGTTGGCGGTGACTAAGAGATTCACTTGGAATGCTTAATGGGATTGGGTTACAACAAAATAGCAGGACGTTGGTGATGTTAGCAGTAAAAAGATCATTGAAGTCATTTAAGTTGGGGGTACAACATAGTTATTATGAATTTAAGTATCTGAATTTTGGCAAATTTTCCGCAACAATGACTTAAATCCTGAAGAACTTAGTTGCAGAAGACTGAATGCGGCATTTTGGACTCAAAGTGTAGTACCGGAATTCCAAACACCACCTACATCCACCAACTTGGCCAATGTGGTGGATTACGGCCTGCTCTCGTTCACCGGGAAAAGCCATAAGTCTCATCGTTTGGGGAACATTATTAAATAGACGGATTATAATATCACTGTAGAAGACAGATAAACCATAGAAATATTCGGTTTAACGCGCAATTGGCGAGCACAGATAGCCCTCCGCCACCGCGCAAATTGACTGTGCCGTCAAAAGTAACGCGCATTCGTGAGCTGATTATCATGAGGGAATAATAGGTCAATGTGGTAATTTACAATAAGTTAATGGGCTGCCAATGAAAATCATTAGATGCCAGTTTATTTTCCTCAAGTTGTACATAACTAAACAGCATAGAATAACTTAGGTACGTAGTGGGCAGGCGCCTTTACAAAACCAACGCTAGAAAAAACAGAATTTGAACGAACATCTTTCTTTATCTTTGATTGAGTTCTTGTCACTGAGCAGTGTCTAAGGTATGTCAAATTATTCAAATATTATAATGTGGCTGTAGGTCATGTCAACCAGTTGTCATACAAGTAAATGTGGTCTTGATCTCGCAAAAAAAACCAATGCTAAAAACTGGAAATTACCTTCTTAAAGTCTATTCTTGTACTCACCTATTACTGCAGATTTGAGGTCAGGACACGATTTAAATTATGTTATTGTTACGTACTTATTCATAGTATCTGTAAAGTCATTTAAATTCTATATCAGTTTGACATTTGGTATTATCATCACCAATCTTATCTACCGATCAAATCATGCGCAGGATTCAAAATAGGATAACTGTGAAAAATAAACGTTAGAGTTTGTAATATCTTGCATTAGGTTTTTAGAGATATTATTCATTCAAATTAAGCAACAAATACCTTGGTACAAGGAAGCCACTTTCAGTATATAAAAAAAGTACTGTCTTTTTAGATGTTGGTTTAAAATAAAAATAAATAAATAATGTCGGAAACTCAGTCCTTTTAAATACATACTTTAAAATCAACTGACAATTGGATGTTTTAAATATAATTATGCTGAATTTAAAGGAAACACAATGATTAATTAGTTTCAGATTATGCAGCTTAATATTTATAATAATGTAGTTATTGCAAAACATGACTAATGAATTGAAAAGTACAAAGTCATTATTGGAATTATATTTCTATTCTTACTTGCTTCTTTTAAGAAACAAATTAACGGGTACTTGATTTTTGTTCTTGTTTCTTTTTTTAGGGGCTTGTTTATCAAAACACCCATCATGGAGACACCACAAATTTTATGGCTTATGTTTAACTTACCACCAGATATAGTAACAAATAGCAGACAAAAGTAGTAAATGATCACCAAAATGAAACTCGCATTTTAATGTAAAATTATAACCAAAGTTTTAACACTTTGCTATCCTATTTAAGTAAAATGACTCCAAGTAAATCATGAGTAACCCAAAAATAGTAAATGATCACCAAAATTAAACCAACATTTTAAAGTAAAATTTAACCAAAGTTTTTAAATTCTGCTGTCCTATTTAAGCAAAATGAGTCCAAATAAATCATTGTTATCCCAAAAGTAGTAAATGATCACCAAAATTATACCAGCGTTTTAATATAAATTATAATCACTAACCTAACCTAACCTAACTTTTTTTTTTTTTTTTTTTTTTTTTTTTCGGGTCAACCTAACCTAACCTAACCTAACCTATCACAGTGATTTATTTAGGCAAAAATAATACATTAATTTGGTTGTCAAGATTTGGTGATCATATTACTAAATTTGGTGGTCGAATACAATTTAAAGTGGAGTCGTGACTAAAATAGCTGGTACTATTGTATTTTTAGACTTTATTTTTCTGGTGTTAAGTAGATATTTTTGGTTACAAAACTAAGGGTATCAAAGCATTTTATGGTGGTCATTATATTTATCCCCAAATTTTATTGGTATCAGAAATTCAGAATACAGGTTAAGTGGTCCATAAAAACTGAGCTCGAACTCTGACACCACCAGTACCACTTGAACTAGGAAAATCACCCTTACTGCTACTCAATGAAGTCACTGTCACAGTCCAAGTGTTGCTTTGGATATTTCAGCTACAAAAGAGATACACAGAACTAGAAGAGTTGTTAGCATGTATTCTGTGAACCCATTAATAGCCATACTATTACAATACTACTGAGAATCACTGCTACTTGCCACTGCACAGAATTAATAAGTATGGGAGTGGAATACTTAACTAATGCTCATTAAAATACCATGCACTTACTTGGGAGACTGGTCTTGTTATATATATTATGGAATACCTTATCTAGCTTATTTTATACATACATTCTTAAAGAATTTCAACTTTTTTTTATATGTAGTCTACTGGTTCAATTTTGGGACGTGGGTTGATACCTATGATATCAGTAAATCTATGCAGACAATTGAACAAATGTGAATAGAACTGACTTGAATTATCAATTTAACTTTGTATGAAGAAAGTCATTATCATTAATACTCCACAGAATGTTTCATCTTTAAAGAAATAATGATGCAAATGCATGAATAAATAAGGAAATTAGTAGTGGGTATTTACTAAGTTAAATTATAATTTAATTTCAGATCCTGATTGTCAAAGTTGGTCAAAAAACAGGAACTCTTTACGATATCTGACAATGTGATAAGAATTTGTTTTTAACAAAGGTTATGAAAACAATCTTTAGAAACAAATATATTGTTGAGATAG
Organism: Noctua janthina; assembly: GCA_963576755.1. Taxonomy (NCBI): domain Eukaryota; kingdom Metazoa; phylum Arthropoda; class Insecta; order Lepidoptera; family Noctuidae; genus Noctua; species Noctua janthina. The sequence continues at coordinate 18,479,816 of OY755058.1, forward strand.
GATAGAATTCGATAGTTTTATTGGCATGCATAAGTGGTGATTCTAGTCTATTATGTTATTTATTTATGATTGCATAAGCACCATTAAATAATTTATTTGTAGTCATTCCTTATCTTATCTTTAATAGTAAAGTTTTATTAAGAGTGCTTGTAAACTGATCAGATACAAGATAATATATGATGCATTAAACCTCTTTTTATTGTCAGTCACAACATTTTTGACATTTGTGGTTGTATAATATTTTTATATGGTGCACTAAGGCCTTTTTTATCAATTAACTTGTATTTTAGAGGTAAAAAGAGGATATAATTTAGAAGTAAACTACGAACACAGGCATCTAAATATTTCGAAACTATTTAAAAGTAGATAAAATTTATAGTACTAAGATATGAAACAACACATGACCTCTAAACATTTAACGGCATCATATTTCAAGACATTAACTTTCACTGGCAGATAGTACTAGGCACCAGTGAGAGGCAAGTACCAGACTATGTAATTACTTGAAAAAGCTTTCTTCTTACTTTCATTGATTGAATTATTATTATCTTCCAAAGACATTTTGTTTTAGATGGGATAAGCATGATCAGTATCATAATATGAAAAATAAATTGTGATGGTTCAAACCCTTAGAGCAAAGGCAAAAGCATTGGTTGAAAAAATAGGTAAACAATAAGAATTGGTCAGTGGATTGTGTTAGGGGCAGATTTGAATTAAATGAGATAACTAAGTAGACTGTTTAGCATTTCCAGACAGTATGGTAGCTGGAACCTCAGGAGCAAGTTTTAATAGAATTGTGATACATAGACTTGACCATCAATTACAGGAGAATTGAGTTGTTGAACAACAAAAAAACAGCAATTCTTGCTTATTACATCTAAACTAAACAGTGCTCAAGACTCTGACAGTTCTTGAGTAGCGGTTTACATATTGTGCTGATTCGCACATTCAGTTAAATTGGAGAAATTCATTGTTACTAGGGCCCTAGTAACAATGAATTTCTCCAATTTAACCAGCGAGACAAACATAAATTATTAATTTTTATTCTCAAAGTAGCATCTTACAGCTACCATTAATCTCTGGGAAACCTTACAAGGACCGTTGCACATATGCAAGCGATTAATTAACTCTTTCTCCAATACAACATCTGTGCATTTCTTTATAATTAGTGTTTATATGAGGATTCAATGTGGATGGCTTTTGCAGTCATTTGTTAATACCATTGAGTCATTATTCTTGGTATAACTATAGAAATTTGTATGCCTTTAAGTAATTTAGTTTAGTTAAATCATTTTATAGGTTTTCATGTTTAATTACAGTATAATTTTATTTGGTTAATTAATGAATCAGCAACTAACAATAATAATTTGCAATATTATGTGCATGTTTATTATGTGAATAAAGTTATCTTCTAATCAAGATAACACAGAAATTGTTTGTGTGAATGTTTAATCTTAATACATCCTTGTATTAATGTAAACACAGTTAGCTTTGAAGTTAAAATGCAACAATTTAATTAAAAGATAAAACTAAGTATTATCAGATAAGCAGAGGATTCATACTCATCGTATCTGCACGACTGAACAATAAAATTACTTTCCAGAATGTCCATTACAACAAAACCCCCATAAAGAGCATTATAAATGACTGGTTCACTGACAATCATGATTGTGTCATCAGTAGAAAGTTTGTATGCTGGCTGTAGAAATCAGTCATGTTCCAGCAGTTGTCATCATGTTGCTCAATGTTGATACATCACAACAAACCTTCAATAAAAACATATTGAACTACGTCTTATTTGTATAGGATGAGCTAACCTTGTGAATCAGCTGACGACGGTCTTTGTCTCCCTGACTGCCCTAAATATATCCACGTAAACGCGCTATTGAGTGATAACGTGCGCTTACCTCTTCTCGGCGCTTCAGCCACCGGCCGCAGGGGCTCTCCTCGAGGATCTCACTCTCGTCCTCTGAATCCTCCCCGCTTTCCCGAGGAGACTTTCGCTCCTTGTCGATGCTCCTGCCACCCGACATAACACCGATATACAACACCAAAACGTCGAACAAAACCACCACACAGTCGATGAATACCTCAGAGACGTTTTTTACAAGAAAACACTTGGTATATTTTCAAAATACACTTTTTCTTGTAACCATAATATCCAAGGCTGAATCGCGAGACGTCACTGTAGTTTTTTCCCAAACCATTATTCGTTACACGACACTCGCTATGAACCTTTTGCTAGACGAATAATACAGTTTATATATTTGTCTAGAGCAAACGACAACACACAGCGTCTCCACTGAGCTTATTCATGATAATTGAAATAAATTGTCCGCCGGCGTAGCTCTCGACGTATTTCTATCCGACACAAATATAAATCCATAGTGACATTTTTACTTCTTTTTCTGTCAACCACAGACTATAGAAAGAGTAGGACAGTTTGAAAAATACAGTAAGTAAAAAAAATATTACTTTTCGAGATTTTATATTGTTTTTGTTTTTTTGTGTTTTCAATAAATTTATTATCCGTTAATGCATAATTATATTTATTTGAACTACATTTCTCAAATTGCATAACTTTTTATGTTGTCGTCGAAAGCGCCATCTGTTATTACACGTAGTAAGCGCGCGACTTTAGCGCCACGTATCAGTTTAGGTCAACTAAGTGTGAAAAACTTGCGTTTTGTTTTTGTGAAATGAAACAAATTTAATATAAAAATAATCGATTGCATAATAATTATTAATGATGATTACGATTACACAAACAAAATTCTTACTTTAATTTGATAAAAGAGGCATCTGTTTGGATTCACCATGTAAATGAAAAGCTTTTTACATGCGTCAAGAAGTAATTGATGTAGGAATTTCAACATTGCTTAATAGATGGCGCTACATCCAAATGTATTGTTTCTAAGTTTGCTTTTCAATTTATTTAGATAAAAATCAATGGCCTCTTGTAGTTCTCCTCCCTTGGTATGCTCCTCATTTGGCAGATTTTTATTGCTGTGTTCGTAATTGTTAGGATAAGGTTTGTATGAAAAAAAATTTGTTTTTTTCTCATTTTCTTCATACGCAAATTGCACCCGTGCAAAACCTGTACGGGTCACTAGTAATTAATAAGCAAAAACACCTGCTAAAAAAAATTCGTTTAGTTGTTGGCAAACAAGAATGCGCATCCCCTTTATGGACCCACCTGATGGTAAGCAGTGGCGGATTTACAAATTTAAGTATAGGCTGTACAGATTTTGCCGCCCTTGCCTCTACAATTGTCATGTCCTACATTATTTTTACAATCCAACAATTTCGTTGAAATTGCACGTAAAATATTTTTTGGGTATATTACCGATTACTGGTTGGGGGGCGGCGAACTAGCTGTTTTACTCTAGAATATGGAAGATTGCTACTCGGAATGTGCAATGACGCCCTAGGCTCAAGCCTACTCAGCCTGCTGGTAAATCCGCCACTGATGGTAAGATTTTTCATTCAGCTGCTTATGGTTTGAAGAACCTACTTACAATGCCAATAGTACAAAATGTAGGTGCCTACATTGTCATTTGTTGTAGATACTAGTAGAGAGCATTTACAGCAATATCTTACCAGTCCGACACACAGACTGGGTGAACTTTCATCAATGTAAACGTGGGTATGTGACACCTTCACTTATTTATGTAGCTCTAAGGAGAGAGTTGGAACAGTCCTTTTTGGTGGTTGTTACAGGGCTAGTACGAATGCGTCGTAAAAACGAGTAAAATAAGCTACTATTATAGTGCCTGGCACCTCGTTAAGCTAGGACAAAGACTGTCGGTACGTTGCACGTAAAACACAATATGTTTTGTTGAAGGTTTGTGTATGATTGTAGGTACCTACGTATACATTGAGTTTTTTTGACCACATTGTTACACACAATCTACCGCAATTCAATGGTGAGAATAAATTCCAGTGATAGCGCCTTTTGTTTCAGCAGTAGGGACGGTTTTTGTTGTGCAAGGCTTACCTAAAACTGATGTAGGTACGGTAGTACATTCTGTGGTGTCCATTGCCCGTGTTATTTCTAAAATGTACTCCTGAGGTATGCTGATGTCGGATAAAAAGCAATGTAATGCGCCCGACAGCTGTCAGCTACAAATCATCCATCGCAGACGTGATCACATTCCGTCAGCAGAGCAGCCCAGCAGTTAGTGACAGAGTAGCGACGTTTACGACAACCGCCAGCCCGCCATTACCGGTCAGAATGGCCGGCAACGGCAACAGATAAACCTCAGAGGGCAGTTTGTTCCTAGTTGGTTGAGTATTATTTAACGACAAGGATTTTAGTATGGACCTACCTACCTACTACATGTTCAGGTTAGACCATTCCTACATATCCTACACAATCATCCCACTGAAATACTGAATTAGGTACTGACCATTTTATTTTAATAAAAGCTCTGTCAGTTTCTGGACAGAATACACATCAATGCGTTGTCGTTGTTACATGAAATCAGAATAAAGTAACAAGTAAACTTTTTCATTTATTCTGTAACATAACATCACGCATGTAGGAAATCCCCGGAGGGCAGAGGTAGAAGTGTACCTACCTACCTTAAAGAAAGAAAAGGCACAGCTGTACCGAATAGTATATTTAAGGCCCATGTAATAGGGGGTTAGGCTATTGCCATCAACCGGGTGCAAATCCAGACTCCGAGGCTGCTACTGAGAAATTACTGATGGAAAAACCCGATAACACGTTCCGTGTCTATTTTCAAGTAATATTATCATCTCAATAAGTAGATAGAGAATTGGCAAGGCTTTACGTTCGAACTACTTCGAACAGTTGACCGGCCGGATGCGGAATAGAGCTAGATAGATTGTTATTGTGTGATTATGATTATTATTGTATTCGATTAATTATTTAGATAGAGTGATTGTGCGATCCAGGGACCGTCGGCTTGCCGCAGATCAACAGAGGCAGGAGACATTGTCTCTTCAACATTGTACTACCACTCCATGGTTCAATAAACAGCTGTTATTTTAATATTATTATTGTATTCGATATTAATTGTGGGTAAAAATAAGGGGGAATTATACCTACGTACGTACGTAGGTAATCCGGGCGAAACAACGATACGAAAACGACGGGATAATAATTATGGGGGATTGGGGATTTGTTTTTTCTAGCTTACGCAATATGAAATGAGAACATGGCCAATCAGCCAACGGCTATATATAATATTACCACGTACCAATATACTATCGTGAGAGGTTCCAGGGCGATCGCTGCAAAGACAGGGATTTCAGTTGAAAGGATACCGACGCTAAAATGAACCCCCCATTCTGAACCCCCCCACATAGAAATTTATCTTCGGTCAATCAGCTGTTTCCTACATAACTGCAATACCTATACGGTCAAAATGTATGGAAAAGGTTTTTTTTTTTAAATAGTGGTAATCGTTTTAGCGTCGGTGTCCCTTCCACCCTGTGAACTTTAACAGAACGGCTGTATTTCTGCTTGTTCACTTCAATTTTATTTGAAGAGACCACTAAGTACTTTATCCATCTTATAACAACATAATTAAAAGCTAATGGAATCGGCTCAATAATCCTTTGATCAATAAAACCTTTCTATCAACAAACTACCTACTAGCTTCTCGACCTTTACGGGTCATTTAATTTGAAGTTAGACAATACAAATTGAGAATAAACTCTACGTAATGTGTAAGGGATTGTTCAGATGATCGACTATTCGTTTACCTTTCACGATGTAGTGTTTTCAATGTTTCATTAAAAGAACTTTAGCTTTTTTGCAAAATAAGTTAGATGCTCGTTTTCAATGATACCGTCTCGTCAACGCATCGGATTGTTTAAAATTGATCGGCACCGTAACCAAGGGTAAACCTTTTACCGAGGCATAACCGATTCTTAGTTCATATAAACTTGAGAGGTGTGAAATCGTTTGCGCATAATATTATTATTAGTGCCATAAAATATCCCATAAACAGGTATTTGTTCTGTGTGGTAGAGTACCTAAATATTTAAGTTTTGTGTCTATTTGTGTTAATGATGCTGCAGAAATCCCATATATTAATGCAAAGCTGTACATAATAGAGGAAAGTCAAGACATACCTACGTATATAGAATCCTTTTATTGCACACCAGAGTGCACGGGTGGTACAATGAGTGGTCCTACTCCATCAGCGATTGCCGCCAAACAACATTAGGATGGTCAGAAACTCGATCGGTCGATAGTCTGCCTGAGCCTCAAGCCATCCCTTGAGGGCACAAAAACTGCGTTTAATCTTCCAAATGCCTGTCCTCAATTGTTTGATGTGCCAAATTGTCTTTTTGTTCGCAAACTCTCGCAAAGGTAAACTGTTTTAGCTTTTAGTTTATTCTGTAATATTGGTTTTGGGTACCATCTACAACACCTAATAACGGTTGGGAAAGTAGACCTTGAGTCAATAAGAGAAATTGAGACATCTTGTGGATGATGCAGAACACTGTCTGCTTGGTTATCATTTATTGTCGACCATTATCTTTGTTTTGTTCATTTTAGAATCTTTATTAAATTTAATAAATTTTGAGTTATTTTTTTTTTTTGTATTGGAGACATTTTGGCTTAGGAAGTCTTTATATTTTGAATTATTATTTTTGTCTACATTTTTGCTCACATACATACAACATTATTTTTACTATATGCGAAACCTAAATATAGTTTGTTCAGATTAAGTAACTAAATTCATTCGATTCCAATCATTTTTAAACCATGTTATATTTTGTCCCAAAAATATTTTAAAAAGTTACCAGTTGGACACCGAGCGACATGAAGTACATATCGCAATAATTTAGGTACATACTGCCAAATCAATATTATCAATGAGCTCAAGACGACGCTGGAGGAGCGCGCGCGCGCACGCTGCGTGGTGACCACCTTTTTGTGCGGACAACTAGGTAAGAGAACAAGCTTATAACTTTGTGATTTTTCATGACACAGTTTTGAAATTTTGTAATAGATTCTTTACGTAAAAATAGTAGACACCTTTTTCAGGTTTCGCATAATTATACTAAAACTAATGTTGTATAAGCAACAGTAATGTACCGAGGACTTTGTAATACCTAACTTGATTTGAAAAGAAAGTGTTCAAGTCCATGGAGTTTCTTGCCCATTCTTCTCCATGAGATCTACGCTTTGGAATGGGGAACTACAGTTCTTTCATGGTTATCATGCCTGTGGCTGGAATGTATTTGTAGCTATACAATTACTTTTTTTTTCATATAGTTTCAAGTATATTCTAAACTATGTACATTATATACAGACTGAAAATAGAACTAAAATAATAATAAAAAGAAGACTAAAAGTAAGTACAGTAGAGACCATAAGTGCAGTAGCAGTTTCACAAAACGATCGCATCAAAACAAGTCGCACTTACGACCTTTTTCCATAACAAACATTTTGCACACATACACGATCTCGTATATCGCTCCCTTTCATAATTATCTAGTCAGAAAGAGTGCGATATAATGATCATTTGCCTTAGTGACAAGCCTGTCATGTCGCGACGGAGTATTAAGTTAGTGATATTTAATTTCAAACAAACAATTATGTGTCTATCTGGCTTAGCGGTTAACGCTATAGATAAAATGTCTCGCACAGTATAGTCTGCGTTCGAACCCAAGTGACATTACACTTTTTGTGTTTTAATTATAAATGATACGTTAGACCCGATGAGATATGTTTTTCTAAATATTAGTTGGAACTTATTATTAACAAAAAAGATGAGGGTGAATGTGAAACAAAATAAACTTCTGGATTGAACAAAGTAGTTAGTTATGACGTTGTTAGTTGGTGAACTTTGTTACGAGCGTTTGTGTTATTATTACGATTAGCGTATTGTTTGATTGTCTTTATTCAAGATGCAAGCTAATATTAGTATTGATGACAGGGCAAATATTGTCAGTTTGCGTAAAAATGGGCTTAATATTTCTCAAATTTCAACTGAAACTGGCTTAAAATGTGTAAGTTATTTTTAAAAATTATAATTGTTATGATGATAGTTGTGGTGTGTGATTTTCTTATTATTAAATAAATTGCTAGTTGCAAGTGTGTAATCATATTTTGTTTTTTTTTAGAAATTCTGTTAGCCGTTGGGTAAAGAGGTTTGAGGAAGAAGGTAGTCTGAAGAGTCGTCTAAGAAGTGAAAGGCCGCCGCTTATTAACCCGACTCAGCGACGTTTTATGGTGGAAGAATATGAAACAAATGGTTTCATTCCAACTATAATGTTTGCAGAGCAATTAGATACTACATTACAGACTGTTCGCCATGCTGAAGGTTTACATCATCGGAAGCCAGCTAAAAACCATTTTTGACACAAAAACACAGGGAGGAAAGACTACGTTTTGCTCGAGATTATTTACATTTTAACTGGGAGGTGACTGTATTTTCTGACGAGAAGACTTTCAAGTCTTGCCAAAAGGAAGACTTAATTTATGGCGAAAAAATAATAATACTTAATTTAATAAGTAGATCGGGTAACTAAATATTTAGTAATATTAACATAACCGTAAATAAAAATAAAAAAAATTAAGAAATAAATTTTAAACTTAATGATCTTAAATTGGGGTTTAGTTTCAATATTCTTTTCGTCAAGAAAATGAACACTTAAGCTATAACCTCAATACATTCAATGTGACGTTACATTAAAAAAACACGTTCATAAAGTCTAACTCATATATTAGTATTCAATTAACTCTGCTGAATACTGATACCTATAATAAGCGGGTATCAACAATTATATTTGTGTTATTAGAATATCCTTTCCGTGTTATGTTATTCTAATTATGAATTGACTAAGTGGGTATACAACAAAAAATCTTATGAACGGTGATATGAGAACTTTTTTTGCCTAGATAGGAATGTGACGTCACATTCTCATAAAAGTTTGTTAATTTTATAAATAAATAAAACAAATAAACATTTTTGTTATCATTCAGCATGATTTTTTTATTTCCACCTTCCAACACCGAAAACATAAAATAAAAATCAATTAATGAGGTTAAATAATAATACAATAACTATCTAATATTTAACTTCTTATAAAAAATAAATAATAAGCATGACTATATTATAAATAAACATAAATACCTAACGACTTTCTGCTTAAAATACAAATATAATTAAGGTTTCAAAGAAACAAAAAACAGCCACACATTGTAATAACATGGATTCGAACTTGGACTTCATTGATCGTGAACCCATGCTCAGCCCAAACAGCTACCAACCCATGTTAATACTACGCGAATTTTAACAATGCAATGGTAAGAACAGGTCATCACTATGATGTGTATTTTAAATGCAACAGAAATATAATGCTATTTCGCGTAGTGTGACGACAGTTCATTAGTGTGTATTATGTGTAGAATGTTGAGACATCACTCATACACGCACACGCACACACACTGCTGTATCGCGCTCGCACAGTTCATAGCAATGTAATCTTTAGCATGGTACTGCACTTTTGAGGTCTACTGTACCTACATACATATTTGTTATACAACGACGACAATAGCCCACATAGGCGTCAAAGTACTCCTCCGCATCGCTGTCACCTGTCATATTGTTTTAGTTTAGACTATTCAAATTACGAGTTTGAGTTTTGTATGTTGTCAATCCTAGTTACGAAAATTTAGATCTACTGACTTGCATAAGTATAGCATTTTTTTTTCACTCTTCTTTTCTGAACGCATTGATACACACTTTTCTATTCGAATACCCCAATAGGTGCAAGAAAAACGGTACATGACAGAGATTCTTAGTTTTTTTGCAAACATCAGTACTTATATTATATTATAATATATATCAATGACTTGGCTAACTATGTCACGGTCTAATTTCATCCCCCATCCCTTAGTGTAGAGAGAAGTCAAAGTTCACGCCTATTTTTTCCTTCCGATTAAATTCGATGCGGCGCCGAAGGCAATTTAACTTTGGTGAACGTATTTTAATGTTTTCAGCGTGCTTGACTGGCGGGGTTCACGGGGCTCTCGGGGCTAACGGGGCTGGCGGGTCGCAGCTGGGGTTACCACCCTTTCAGATTATCCGGACATGGCCGGTTTATTGGAACCCCATCAGGACTTTTCCAATTTTTTTGACTAAAGGGGGTTTTTTATAAAGTAGAAAAAGACAAATGAAAGAAAGAAAGAGTATTTTGAGTTTTTTGTCTCACACAGAACAACACAAAAAAATGGTTGAATTATCAATAAAACAAAATTATAAATATTAACAATAGAAAAAGATAAAACAAATGAAATTGGTCTTGTATGTACGAGGCCAAAAGGCCCCAGGCCAAGTGAGTAACTAAAATACCTACTGAAAAAAGAAAGATTAAAACGTTAAATATCTAGGTACATCTAGACTTGTTTTACATTGTCCAGGTTTTTGGTAAAATGTCCGTACTTTTTCTTCAAAAGTCCAGCTTTTTGTCAGAACGTTTCATAATTATTACGAAATGGCAACCCTAATCGCAGCCCAAGGACCTGTTGTGACCGAATTTGGGAATTTTACGAGAATTAAATTGCCGAGATACTGTTTTCGTATGAAATTCAGATGACTTTTCAACTTTGTCGACGTCACAAGTGAGGGTGTTGAAAAGTTTCGCATATTTCGTGACGGGAGGGTGAAGAGGTGTGCTGCGCCTACTTTTAGAATTTTTATGTGACTTTGGCTTGTATATTGTTTGTGACATTCTGTGCCTTTGATATACAAGTAGGAAAGTGTTTAGCTGAAAGGTACTTGTTGTAGGCAATTGTTCTCCCCGTCATTGCGACCATTTTTTTTTGTTCTAGACCATACCTGGGAACCTTCTAATTACGGACATTTTGGAAGTCAAAGTTCCAACTTTATCAAACGTTTTTTCTAAATACAAGTTTTTAATATTATAACTTTACTTTAAATACCTCCACGACCCTCATACTATTGAATGCATCCATCAGCACTATGTTTTAAGTGCGTTACATTGATTCCTACCGTAAAACGTGATTTTGGACCCCAAAAAAAAAGTAGTCTCTCAGCAATAATTTTTGCGTAGAGTTACTTAGTTTGATGTAGGGCACGCCACCGTAGTGGCGATAAGTCCCCTCTTTGAGGAGTGGCTAGAGAGGCGCCACGGCACCCTCACCTACCGCCTGACGCAGGTCCTCACCGGACACGGTTGTTTCGGGAGGTTCCTGCACCGAATCGGGCGGGAGGAAACGCCCGGGTGTTTCCACTGCGAGGATCGTCCGGAGGACACGGTGGAGCACACCGTGGAGGTTTGCCCCGCTTGGGCGGAGCACCGCCGTGTCCTCGTAGCGGCGATTGGCGGCGGCGATCTCTCGCGTCCGGCCTTGGTTCAAGCCATGGTCCGGAGCGAGAGGGAATGGGAAGCCGTCACCTCCTTCTGCGAAGCAGTCATGCTAGTGAAGGAGGTGGCGGGACGTGAGAAGGAAAGAACCTCACGTCCCAGTCGCCGCGGGAGACGCCCTGGGCGTTGGGGGTCACGTGGTGGCTCCCGGCCACCGTAGGCGCGGGCCTGTGGACGGCGAGTTACGGGCCAGCTCGCCGTCCGGCTGTCTTATGACGACAGGCCGTGTCGACGGCGCGTTCGTGTTCCACGTGCGCCTCAAAGAGATGTCAGCAAATAAGTAGGGGTCCGCAAGGGCCGATGCCTGCCAGGGCTGCGAGACTGTTCGAAAGAGATACCGTGGCCCTGGAACACAAAGGGCAAAGAAGGAACATGGATGGGTTTTAGTCAGTATAAGTCTGACACTCCCTTCCGCTCCGCCCAGAGTGGGGGGGGTCATTCGATGATTTCCCATCCGGAAAAAAAAAAAAAAAAGAAAACATATAAAAACCTTTTAAAAGCTGTATCTAGCAAGTAGAGATACTCGATGATAGTCGGGTGGCAAGGTGGTGCTGCATCCTGCATCCAAGCCTGTATCTTTTTCGCGGAATTAACACTAAATATTTTGCATAACATATCTTTTTGCTCCACTCTCCTCTGTCAACCGTCACGCTATCATTTACTCCTTTTTCTTTCATATCATTCCTCAGAAAATCCATCTATCTTTTCTTTGGTCTTTCTCTCCTATCATTTATCAGTACTTTTTTATAAGTACTAAGCAGTGATAGCGTCGACAGCTATGATCAATGTCCGACCCTCGGCAGTTCTTATAAGGCGGGTGCAGACAGCGATTTGCTCCGCCACTTACAGCCGCTCGCAAATACATCAGCCAGTACCCAGTAGCTTTATGTAAACGGATGGTTCTTGTGCTCGAGTTTTTGTGAAACATGGCATTTCAACGTATTGATTGTGACGCTAGTTTTTACTGTCATCAAGATAAGGGCCGGGTTGTGTATGATTTACGTACTAACTTATATTTAATGAAGAAAAATAAGCGTACCGCGTACACACTAAATTGTATGTATCTTCAGCCGCTGACTGCTACTGTTTTTCTATAGATATTTAACTTATCGGCAATATCCAGTTACAGCTCATGTACGTTATTAATCTGCTCACAAAGGGAAGCTTACTAAAGATACCGTTGAAGTAATAATAATAAATAATAATAAATAAATTTATTCAAAAATATAAAGTACAACTTTTACAGTTTTTCTTAAATCTATGTCAAGTTCACTCATGATTTGTGCCTGAACTAGGTAATCCTGTGTTTCAGGCGATTGGAGGTAACATTAATTGATAAAATAATCACATTTCCTTATTAATCTTATTGGTAACGATGTAGTATGTATTTAGTAGGTATTTTATATACCTTTGTAAAAAAGGTATATAAAATTATATTATCTTAACTTAGATAACTAATTAAAAAAATAACAATAATTCGAACAATATTTACTTAAGCACTAGTAATAACTTCTCTGTATCTTCATAGGACATAGTTTGAAGAGCCTCCTTGAGGGTTTTCTTGCAGTTACTGATATTTAAAGAGTAGATGTTTATTTTTTCATTTAGCCTGTTATATAGCAGCGGTCCGAGGTACATATGAAACTTCGCTGTGAAAGCATGTTTTGTACTTTTTTGAGGGCAAACTATATCTTTCCGTCTTTTTTTAGTAAATTCAGTGCTGTATGGAAGTGCTGCGTGTTGTTTAAGTACAGTGCTCATAATAAATAACTGTCGAACTGTTAGTACTTCACAAGATTTATACAGGAGGTTGGTAGAGAAAAGGAAAGGGCGGCAAGTAGCCACCTTGAGGATAGCTCTTTGAGCTCTTTCAATGGGCAATAACAGAGTTTTACTCGTGCCACCCCATGAAGAAATACAGTAAGTCAGAATTGACTGACAAAGAGCAAAATATACTTGTCTAAGAACTTTTGGATCTGTAATAAATCGTAGCTTTTTGAATACGAATATTAGCTTACGAATTCTACTATTTAGAGCTTCCATATGTTGTTTGAAGGAAAGGATTTCATCTATTATAATACCCAGGTATTTTATTTTATCAGTCTTCTTAATATTGGGACACTTACACTGGCTATCTGCAGGAATTGGACAACAATGAGCACGCAACGTTGAAGGGACATTCGATGTATGCTTGTGCATCGAAAACTTAATATAATTTGTCTTCCCTGCATTTAGAGTTAGTGAGTTATTTTGAAGCCATTTATTTACAATATTAAAACCGTGTTGCGCAAAATTGTAGACTTCATTTTCTGAGTCAGCCGAAAAAAGTAAAGCAGTGTCGTCGGCGTAAGTTATAATAGTGCCATGCTCTAGCTTTAGATTGCAAAGGTCATTTATGTAGATCAAAAACAGAGTGGGCCCTAGAATACTTCCTTGGGGAACACCAAAAAATGTGTTTTTTTTAACAGAGCTGACAACATCACCAATCTTTACGCATTGGGAACGGTCTTCTAAAAAACTTTGGAATAGTTTCAGCTGGGTGCCTCTCACACCCCTGGTCTCAAGCTTGCGCAACAGAATTGGAATACAAACTGTGTCAAAAGCTTTGGCAAGGTCTAGGAAAATTCCAACTGTGTGGTTACCCTTGTCAAGTTCTTGCGCTAGATAGTCAGTCAGATGATGTACCGCATCGGCAGTTGAAACTAAATCCAAACTGCCGTTCAGACAGAATCGATTTATCTTCCAAATATTTCAACAACCTTTTATTTATTATTTTCTCCAATATTTTTGACATAGAAGGTAGTAAAGAAATAGGTCTGTAATTTGTCACTTGCTCTTTGCTGCCTGATTTATAGACAGGGACAATTACAGCTTTTTTAAGACACTCTGGAAAATGACCTGAAGATAAACAAATGCGGAAAATATAAGTCAGTGGTGGTACCAAAATGTCCTTGAATTTTTTAATAATTTTATTCGATATGTTGTCCCAGCCAACTGCACAGTCTTCTTTCAAAGTCATTATTATACTTTCTACCTCAGTCTCGTCAGTATCTAGCAGCGCGAAGGATGTTAAAGCAGTGTTAGATGGTAAAGGAGTGCTCGTTAGGTTTTGGGATTGTCCCAGATTTTTTTCTGACAGACACTTACCCACATTTACAAAGAAATTATTTGCTATGTTAGCGGATTCCACTGGTGACGAGTGTGCTTGTAATAAACTTGAAGATGACTCATATTGTTTTGCGGTATAAGTTGCGTCTTTAATATATTTCCAAATTTTTTTACTATTTGTTCCAGCCTTTTCCAATGCCATTTTGTCGTAGTTGTTTTTAATTTTTTTAAGGAGATCATTACAGAAATTTCGATATCTTTTATACGAAAGTTGCAATACTACATTTTCTGGATTAGATTTTGCTTTCATATGCAGTTTATCCCTATGTTTCATACAGCGAATAAGACCTGTTGTTATCCATGGTTTTATATTGTAATTTCTGTTGCTCAACTGCGATACGACTGTGTTTTTCTGAATTGCATTTCGTAAGTTTTCAATTACAAACAACATGCAAAACTGCGGGTCAGCGGAATTATAGACTGGATCAAAATCGATGACGCGTAAATCTTCTTTAAGTCTATTTATATTCAGTTTTGAAATTTTGCGAGTGCCTTGTTTAGGTAATTTAAAATTTAAGGTTAGTAGGGCAGCATTATGATCGGTTATTGTTGAGTTAACAACAAGTGCAAGTGAAGGGAAATTCGATTTAAGCATAATATGATCTAGACAGGAGCCACTGTGATGTGTAGGAAAGCTATGTGCTGGGAGCAGACCATGAAAAGCGCATAGGTTGAGGTAGTCCTGAGCAGAAGCATCAGCACTTCTTGGAAGAATATTCATATTAATATCTCCAATTACAATCGTGTTTTTGATAGATGACAGGTTCTGCAAGGTCTCATTTAGAGAGTCAGTAAAATTGCTAGTATTTTTAAAAGACGGAGGTCGATATAATGCTAATACCGCAAATTCCGATCCAATTTTAACTAACAACCTGTTACAGTCGTGCATATCAGGTTCCTCAACAGAGACGTTCAGATGATTTCTTGCATAAACTATCACACCATCATTTTGGTTGTAATTTATGGTACTCCTATACATATGATATCCCGGGATGAGTGGTATGTTATAATGTTTGGCAAGCCAGCATTCAGTTAAAACAATAACGTCACAATTTATGTTTAGCCGTTGCTGAAATGTACTAAAGCTATCAAAATTCTTAAAAACACTGCGAATATTTTGTGTCAATACTGTTAGTGGAGATTTGTAGCCGGATAGATATTGTTTGCAGTTTTCCGCTTCACAAACTTTGGACTCGGATACAGAGAAATTATCTAAATCATTAATTAAACTATTTATCATAATGGTAGTTTAAATAAAAATATAAACTATTAAAAATAAAAGGTCAGAAAAATAACTAATTAACGGCGCTCTTAGGCGCCTCCATAATCTACAGAATTGATGTACCTTTTTTCAGCCATTATTTTCGCCGGGCAGTCAGCAGCACCTGTGTTATGCTTATCTGGCTTTTTGAAATGCAAGCAAGTAGCGCATTTTGGTTCGTCAGCCTTCTTTGGACATTCTTTTACAGAGTGACCTTGATCACCACAGTGGCTGCAGGTATACGATGTCTGTCGACATGACTTGGCCGCATGTCCATACTGCTGACACTTATAGCATCGTGTGACCAAAGTAAAGTCTCTCACAGGGCATGATGACCAATTTACAAAAACTCGGTCTTGCGATATCAGGGCTTTGCGTATGACTGCAGATACTTCAACAATGTAATTACATGTCTCCGAGTCTTTCTTCCCTGACTTATGACTTAATTTAATTAAGCTCAAAAACGTCTCAAGGCTGCAATCCTGAAGTTTTTCGGCTAGGTTCTGGTTGTAAACACAGGTAAAAACCTCATTTTCCTGCATGGAAGTCGGCACTCCTATAATTACAACCCTAGGCTTCCTTTTATGGGGCTCGTCAACTGTTAGGCCTGATTTGGTAAGCTGTACCGATTGTCTCAGCTTCTCGATGTCGTCCTTCGTCTCGGTGCTGATGATAACACCGCCGTTCTTCGTCTTGCGCAGGCCTCTCACGTGGAGCTTCATTTGTTCGGGGCTGATAATTTTTTGGACAAGAGTTTTAGTCTCATCGCTGGTCTTCAATTTGTCACTCGGATAGATGGCCACAGAACTTACAAAACTTGGCTGGATAAAACTGTTGGCACCTTTCTTTACCATGTCAGCAAAGGAAGATGCCTGGGCAGGTTTCGTCGAATCTTCGATACTCAGCTTAAGGTTCTGTAGCTGCTGCGAAAGATCGAGTTGGTTTTCGAGAGTTCTGACGGTGTGGTGCGATTGGAGGGCTTTAGCTTTGACGGACTGGTACATGACGGCCATCTGCGAGGTCCCGTGACTAACCCTCCGGCATAGGTTAGTGTTGCGCATTTTCTGCTCCACATTCAGCTTTCCCTCAGCTGCAATAGCGCACACTTCCTTCAGGCTCTGTTCGATACTAGCCATCCAGTTTTGTATTTCTGACGTCGAGACAACTTCAGGGGCATCGTTCCTTCGGATAGGCGCTTGAGGGGTAGAGGCGGGTACGACAACAGGCACGACCACGGGCACAGGTGTAGAAGGCGGGGAGCGAACACATTTACTGCTCCGGCTGAACGGACTATCCTCCATCATGAAGCAGGTTAAATTGTTTCTGTTCAAACACCGGTCATTTCTACCAATAATACACCTTACACAAATGTACTGTATGAGTATGCGTTACTACTGGCTATTGGTAACTAGGTCACAATTTCGTAAGTGATTATTTGTTTATTGCAATAATTGTTCGATACGTCTGTTCACTACGACCGGCAATTTTGCAATGGAAGTAAACACAGTACAGGCGAATTTTTTTTTAAAATTACTTCCTAAATATGCAGTTACTAAGAGTTTAAAGAAAGTCTATGACGTAGCGATGAAGCTACGGAGTGGCTGTGCATAGCTAAGCCGTCGTAGCTCATGGCTATAGAACCACTACGCGATGATCAAATGAGATAATTGATTTGATAGTTTATAAGATTACTCTTACCTACAGGAGAAAAAGGTATGATTTTAAGTATGTACTTTATCTAAATATTTACTAGTATAACTGACGGATAGATTCACTACTGAGATGAGAAGACAAGTAGATGTATGGAAGAAAACAATTTAGATAAGGGATCGCGAAAATCGGGATGATGGTGTGTTTATTTCAATTGTTTTAAGTTAGTAGTTCTAAACAGTTATATTGATTGGTTTTAATATAATATTAATAATATCCATTTTATTGTGATATGTCGTAACATAAGCTCTACTCTTATCTATCTCTGTGAGAGAGTATTTTGTCTCCTCGTTGTGCAGTGCACGTGTACCGTGTGCACTCGCTTTGTAACACGTCATGAAGTCACCTTAAGAGCTATGGATTCAATTTTTGATATTAAGGCTACTGAGTTTTAAAACACTTTCGATGAAAATACCTAAATTGTATTTAAACAAATAAGAGTATTGAGACCTCGTATTCGTGATCAACAACAATTTTTGATATTAAGGCTACTGAGTTTTAAAACACTTTCGATGAAAATACCTAAATTGTATTTAAACAAATAAGAGTATTGAGACCTCGTATTCGTGATCAACAGAACGTTGCTGTACTGACAACGAACATTAGGATGCCCGTGATCCTAGACTCGTAGCTTCAGCCTCATAACAAGTAGCTACGCCGTAGCACTCGGCTACGCTTTCGTAGCACACAATTACATTCTTCCCTATCGAAATATTTGGTTACCAAAACACACTCGCATAAGATACATACATCGTTAGTAACATTCGTTTATAGATAATGTTATCGCAAATTTTCGAGACTTCGCCCCTGTCCCTCATCGGATGCGACTCAAAATACTACTATATAGAATAAGAATAAGAACAAGAACAAGAACAAGAACAAGAACAAGAACAAGAACAAGAACAAGAACAAGAACAAGAACAAGAACAAGAACAAGAACAAGAACAAGAACAAGAACAAGAACAAGAACAAGAACAAGAACAAGAACAAGAACAAGAACAAGAACAAGAACAAGAACAAGAACAAGAACAAGAACAAGAACAAGAACAAGAACAAGAACAAGAACAAGAACAAGAACAAGAACAAGAACAAGAACAAGAACAAGAACAAGAACAAGAACAAGAACAAGAACAAGAACAAGAACAAGAACAAGAACAAGAACAAGAACAAGAACAAGAACAAGAACAAGAACAAGAACAAGAACAAGAACAAGAACAAGAACAAGAACAAGAACAAGAACAAGAACAAGAACAAGAACAAGAACAAGAACAAGAACAAGAACAAGAACAAGAACAAGAACAAGAACAAGAACAAGAACAAGAACAAGAACAAGAACAAGAACAAGAACAAGAACAAGAACAAGAACAAGAACAAGAACAAGAACAAGAACAAGAACAAGAACAAGAACAAGAACAAGAACAAGAACAAGAACAAGAACAAGAATAAGAATAAGAACAAGAACAAGAACAAGAACAAGAATAAGAATAAGAATAATTTATTTAAAAAGTATTACAAAAAGTGTACATTTAAGCGCAGTAGTATTATTTCTCATACTAATTATAAGTACTTATAAGAAAACTATAACTAAAATATATTCTACAGTCGCAAGTATTCAATAGTTCAATTTAGATGTTAGCGACCTGCCCGATCTAGGTTTATCTAGGTTTTACCTGTGTTTCAGGCCATCACTTTACCTAGCACAATTCAATAAGGACAATAAAATTATAAAATTAAATTAATCTATTAACAATTATAACTATACATCAAGTTGGTATAAAAGAAAAACACTAAAACTAGCTTAAGTAAATATGTACAAATAGATACGATAACATAATCAAACCACAACATCTAGAAGTTTTCCTGTGTCTGTGTAATTAAGTACCGCTAAATAATCTGACATTTTTTTTCAAACTACATTTTTTATAACTTAAACTGTAGAAGTTTAGTATCTTGTTGAGGCTATTGTAAAGAAAAGGTCCTAAAAACACATAAAAACGATTCGCAAACGCATGTCTAGTTTGAGGTTTTGTGCAAACTAGGTCCTTCCTTCTCCTATCGGAAGGAACTGGGTGATAGGGAAGTGTAGAGTGCTGGTGCAGTATTATGTGAAGAATAAATAATTGCCGTACTGTAAGTACGAGTACATTACATGTTTTGTAGAGCTGGTGTGTAGGGAATCTAAAAGGACGTAGAAGAAGGTTATTAAACGCACTTTGTTTATTTGCTTGACATAATGGCCCGTTCAACTCGTTCTGCGACGCTACTTGCGTCAAGCGATAAGCTCGTGCGTCACTTAACACAAACATGTTTATTTGTTGTCTTGTTAGTGTGAGTACCGCCGCTGTGACTCGTTGCATGCTCTCTAAACAATTTCTTCTTTTATTTTTTTACAAGCTTTTATTTAACTTGCAATGTGTGTTTGTTTAGGTCAAATCTTGCAACTGAATTTTAAAATAGTTGTCCCCAACTGATTGAGCTGAAATTTTGCATACGCTTTTAGTTTGGATGAAAATGTAGGGTAAGCTAAGTGACGTCATTCTAAATCCGATATGGCGGACTCCCAAAGATGGCGGACTAGTTATTTTTTATGCACCCCCAGGATTGGGGTATCAATTAAAAGGGTTAACCACAAAGAATACGAAAAAAAAATTCCTCTCACCTATATATTTAAAAGTTTGTTTTTAAAATGTTTTTTACTATAAGCTTGTTACTCCGCAGGTGCTGTCACAACTCGCGTATCGCTTGCGTGGAGCTCGTGGCCAAGCAGCAAGGGATCGATTGTCTGTACCGATACACTTTTTGGTCTCGATGAGGTCTGCTCGAGCGGACAGGATCATTGAGTAAGGATTGAGAACTTGTCACCGGGATGCGAATAGAATCGTTAAGTAGGGGCCCAGACTTCTAAACTAAGCTCGGGTAATTTTATGGTTTAAATATGATGGATGATTATGAAATATATTGGGGAGACGTGCTTGAGTGCAGACACTGAATTTTATCATTTTTTTAAAGATGGACTTCATTTTTTTTATTTAATACGACTAATGTCAATTTACTAGCGATAGACATTTGTACTAATTAGGGCGAAATTCACCAATTAATCTGACCGCGATCAGTATAAACTACGATCAAGAGTAATCAGTGTCATCATTGCTATGAAGTTGAAAGTGACTGCTCTTGAACGCCTTTTAGATGTGCTGAGTTTCATTGGTGAAAAGTAGTATTTTTACAATACAAAAAAAGATGCGTTATTTAATAATGTTTTATTGAGTCCTATAACATATAACTGCATAAGTAGATACCCGCCACCACGTTGATAGATTTATTAACATGGGTCGCTTCTAGGGCCTGTACGGACAAAAACAGTCCCCTGGGAATGATTTACGAGTCACAAGTTACTTACTTGGCGCTAATTCAATTGTTCAGGCCCACCGTGCAAGTTACAAGTGGAAGTTCAGCGCTGGAGTACAGTTACTGTTCGTAGTAATTAATGATAGTATTACCGTTTCCATACGACATTGTTCTCTTTATTTCCTCGGCCACTGAACTTGAGCGGATGTTTCAAGATCAAAGTGATGCAAGCCTTGAGGTTGGACTGAAGGTGAACAATTGAACATGTCGAAGACCAAAGTTATGAGCCATTATACACCTAAATGCTTCCCTGCTTGCTCGTCTTTGTGGCAGTGGCAACACTATATTGCGTGTAATCGCAGATAGATGGGAGTTTCCAGTTCTGCGACGTTGGATAAAACTCCACGCAGAATGAACCATGTTCGTCTACTAACAATAGTTATTAAGATCATTGTGTAGAAACAATGGTCTTGTTAGTACACTATGGACGTAGCCCGAAATAAATGCTATTATTATTATGAAATAATAAAAGTAGACATAATACCGCGCTCCAAAATAAAAATAGCAGACGTGGCTAAAAAGACTGCATACCTCAAGGTCTTGTCTGCCGTATGTCGCACAAACGGTGGGCTAAAACAACACAAAACTGGTGCCCTGAAACAGTGAGGTGCTACGAAGGAGATGGCGGGACGAACTAAATAGGTTCCCTCTGAACTGAAAGCAGGACGCACGGGTTCGCGAGAGCTGGAAGAAATGGAGAGAGGTCTTTGTGATGACAGGGGCAGAAAAAAATTACCACGAAATAGATGGGCACAGAAGGCCAGCTAAATAAGACGATTCGCTCATCATACTGAGCTGACCTTCTGTGCAAGTGACTCGCGCATACGTAGTCTCTTGTTGCCTACGAGTGGAGCTGTTGCTCTGCAAGTCACGTCGCGGTGACTAGCGGCAAGTTCTAAGTAACTCTCAAATCTTTCTTTGATTTTTACCACTGTTGCTGTAGCAACACGCGTGTCACGTGTAGGTAAAGGCTACTACTAATTTTCATTGATCAAAGCAAGCAGTAGTCCCTTTTAGCAAAGATTAGTTTCAACGTTTTTATAGTTCTCAAATTTTCACATAGTTCTTAGCCAGTAGCCCTGAACTTACCATTAGGGCTGTACCACACTTCCTCGTTAAATATTAAAACCATAGGTAACTGCCTTCATTTTTATAAGACATTCGCTAATTGTTGTGCTCCACTTTACTTTAAAACACATTACGCTAATACTATGTAATTTTTGCGGGTTTTCTCTTTGTTTTTTACACTTTTTATTCAACAAGGACGGCCTGGTTATTTTCTCTCTTAATTAAGCAGGTACAAGTTTTATGTTATAATAATTGGACGTTAAAAATAATAATTGGTTTGTTGTGTGTCGCTAATGAATGCCATAACAAACAATATTTTGTTAACACGGAAATACCAGAAAACTTCTTCGATAAACCTTGGGGACCTTTTGTTGATTAAAGAAACGTAAGTTTAAGGGTAACTATTTTTTGTTAACGTTAAATGACGTGACTGTTTTGGTATGGACATGTAATGAGGAGAGACGAATAACATATGACGAAAAGAGTAATGAATATAAGTGTTGATGGATGGAGAGGGTGAGGAAGACCAAAGAAAAGATGAATGAATTGTGTGAAGAATGATATGGAAGAAAAAGGAGTAAATGATAGCGTGACGATTGACAGAGGAGAATGGAAGAAAAAGACGTGTTGTGCCGACCCCAAATAACATGGGACAAGGGTAGCAAGATCAGGGCTGCGAGACTGTTCGAAAGAGATACCGTGGCCTTGGAACACAAAGGGCAAAGAAGGAACATGGATGGGTTTTAGTCAGTACAAGTCTGACACTCCCTTCCGCTCCGCCCAGAGAGGGGGAGTCATTTGATGATTTCCCACCTGAAAAGAAAAAAAAAAGAGTAGCAAGATGCTGATTTTCAGTTTTATCGTCACGAAATTGTTACTACTTTCATTAATACTTACTTCAGTTGATTCACAATGATTGCATCTACTCCACGCATATAAATACATGCACTAACTCACGCTTTTTGCCCATGTAGGTAGGCAGAGACAGCAGAACGCCAGCTGCTACGGTCCTTACAAAGATCTAAAAGAGCATCAAACACTGAAGGATACACCCAGTAAGGAATATCCGTTCCGCGTCACGGTCACAAAGAGATCACCCTGTATGTCCCGCTACAGCGGAAAGCGTGATAAAGGTGCGCGCACACCGGCGCGCTAACGACGCGTCCTCATTAGTCGCCGCGCTGCGACTCGCCACAGGCCTTAGTTGACTTGTTAAGGCGAAGTTTTTTATATGTTGTTCAGCTTATTGGTTTTTAGTACAAACGGCGACATGTCAAGATGTACATTTCCAGTATAACATGACCTCACTTTATACATTATTAGATTTAGTATATGCGAAGCATGAAACAAATGTCTAGTGTCACGTGTTATGTAAAGAATCTTTGTACAAAATTACAAAACTGTATCATGAAAAATCACAAAGTTATAAGCTTGTTCCGCGCCTATTATTGGTTGCTTTACATCTGCTACAATAAATACCCATCTATAGTTGCGACGCAGTTTAAAATTTAGTTCTTTCGTTATCAGTCCATAAGTTTCTATTTGTGTGCCGTTCGCCGCGTCTAATTTATACTTGTTAGGTTCACACTCTTTCGATGCACTTTTTACACTCACGAGGTTACGCGGATATACCGATACGTTTGCGCCACTGTCAATTAGGAATTGTATACCTGTATTTACGTCCATAACACTTAGGCGGTGGTTCACTCTTGGGGCACAGCTCTCCGCCACTCTCTGCTCCGCTACTAGTTTTCCGGCTTGTTCTCTCTTCGCTTGTTCAAGTTGCACGGGTCCTCGCATTTATTAGCGCGCTGTCCGAAGCGGAAGTGGTACACGCAAAGCCAATTCGGGTCTTGCGGGGTTCGTCGTCTGCTGGTGCTGCGGTCTCGCGATCTTGATCTGTAATTTAGTCTTCCCCAGTTGTTGTATCTTGGTCTAGATTTGCGGCTTTCCAATCCCTTGATGCGTTCTCCTAGACTTCTTATATTGGCGACTATATCCGTCGTTTCTTTCGTCGCGTCTATTTTGTTAACATCATCCTTTGTCGTAATTGTTTCCATTATTTTGTCCGCTACCGAGGCCAAGATCTCCATGTCTTTTGACTCTGTGGCTGCTAGAACACTACTCACAGTGGTAGGCAAGTGATTTTTCCATAGAACTGCCAATGTTTCGTCCGTGACTTTTCCTCGCGCCAGGTCCCTCATTTTCCTCAGCAGCTTCGATGGTTTTTGGTCTCCCAGTTCCATCTCTCCAACCAGTTTTTGCACTTGACGGGTTTCGGACTGTGCGTAAATACTGCATAGTCGCGTTTTTAGCGCCTCGTATTTTCCTGATGCAGGTGGGTTCAGTAATATGTCTGTGACCTGCAACACCTCCTTGCCTAGTTTGGACACTACAACCTGGCCTCGTCGGATGCCTTTTGTGGGTTCAATGCCGCTTCTGTTTGTATGAACCATAGCTTGGGTTCATTACGCCAAAAATCTGGAATGCGCGCTGATACTGAGATGCTGGTGACCTGCTGTTCCCCGTTCAGCGCCCCTTTCACCTTTTCTGATGCCATTATAGGATTATTCAGGGTATTATTCAAAGTTCCTTCCACGTGGTTGTTGAGTCACCCGGTTGCGTTATGTGTAACACGATATCCTTTCCTGCCTGATCACGTCGGGTTTACCAATGTGGTTACTGGTGTGTTTCTTAAGTGGTAGGATGAGTAAATAAATATGTAGGCAGAGAATTCACTGTTTGTTTTATTGATTACCCAATAGTTCACCTTTACACTAGATTCTTACATATAGTCAACTCACGACACGATAACACTGATTCGAGTGGAGCTTACGGAACGACTGGCTCTTGCCGGAGTCGCCTGTACCTTTCCGATGAATAATGCTTACATTGCAACTGATGACGCTGTACGGTCACTACAGTTACCTAGTTGTTCGCACAAGAACGTGGTCACCACGCGGCGTACCAGCGCCCGCGCTTCCAGCGTCGTCTTGAGCTCATTGATAATAATAATTGGGCAGTAGGTACCTAAATGATTACAATAGGTACTTAGTGTCGCTCGGTGTCCAACTTGTAGCCTTTTTTAAATATTTTTGGGACAAAATATAACATGGTTTAAAAATTATTGGAATCGAGTCTGTTACTTATTCTGAACAAACTACATATATTCAGGTTTCGCATTTACTAAAAATAATGTTGTATAGATTTCCCGTACAATGAGAAATCAGCTTATACTGGTTTTGTTTAGTTTGATTGGTCGTCGTGCGTTCCTATATTTATGTTATCTATTGCAGTCAGAATAATAGTTTAAAACGTCGAATCTTTCAAAAACCCAGCTTAGATAATTCGTGAATAACTACGATGCTGTGAACGGTGATATGCAGAAATATTCAGGCCACTAACCAAGATGTTATGAATTGACTCTTAAAGTAATCAATCAGTATTCAATTCTCCAAGCATCCCAAACTGGCTTTTTTCCGTGATCCTGAACTGTGGAGACGAATTTACTCGTAGTATTTTTTTGGTTTAAGCATAAGCATAAGCATAATCAGCCTAATAACCGCCTTTTTTTGGTTTGCCACAATTTATTTATCCTAATATAAATTCGAAAACGTAAATTGAAAATTGCTTTTGGTTTAAAGATAAACTGTTAAAACATGTACCACACCCCCTTAAGTTACATCAATTCAACGTGACGTTTGCTTGTTACGACATAAAAGGTATCGCGAGAAGATATCGCAGGACGTCAACCGTGTGGATCTGCTTTATATAAAAATAGACAGGTATACACATTTTAAACATAATTTAAAAATACGACTTGAGATTGATACCCAAAATTTAATTAGAGTATTGAAGAAAACAATCAATAGAAACAAAGACAGAAGTGAATGTAATTTGACAACGTCTTTGAAAGTTATATTTATTTAGGGAAAAGGAAGACAAAACAAAATAAGGAATAATCCTATAAATAATTGATTTTGTTGTTGTTCGAGAGCATTTCTATATTTACTTAGTTTCCAGAAATGTTTTGTACCTAATGTTATTTTTGTAAATTAATGTTGTTCTAAGAAATACCTACAAGACTGTAAACCGAAAAACGATTTATTATAGAGAATCTGTAAAGGTGACTTTAAAAGTTATCATTAGTAAACCGCAAATGTATTTTTAAATTCTCTTCTCTGTGCATAATTGTTTCTTCCTGTTTCCTCTGACGTTATAGCCTCGTGCATTTTCCCGATAAGAATAGAACTTTCTGGAAACCATATATAAATAAGTCTGTACACAGCTTGGAATTATAATAATCGTGAATCACCTTTCCCAAGAATAACACGACTTCCCGTCCAAATTATATGAGCCTGGCGTCACTTCCGACATGAGGTATACTATGAGACTCTATTATCATATATAGGTAACATATACAATATTAAGGGTGTAACAAGACCCTTAACGAAGCCGAAAGGCACTTATTCTCCGCGTCATTGCGATCATTTTTTTGTTCTTGACCATATCTTCTAGTTACGAAGATATTGGGGGTCAAAGTTCTAATTTTTCACAAGTTTATTTTAAATACATGTTTTTAATGTAAGATTTTTACTTTTAACACCACGATCGCCGTAATATTCAATCCATCTATCAGCACAATGTTTTGAGTGCGTTACATTGAGTCCTACCGAAAAACGTGATTTTTCACCCCAAAGAAAAAGTATTTTCCCAGCAATATTTTTTGCGTAAAGTTATTTAGTTTGATGTACATAATGCTTGGTTGACGGCTTCGTGAAGGGTCTGTTTACACCCTGTATACAACATTAGTTTTAGTGTATGCGAAACCTGAAACACGTGTCTAGTATTTTTATGTAATGAATCTATGTACAAAATTTCAAAACTGTATCATGAAAAATCACAATGTTATAAGCTTGTTCTGTTACCTGGTTATCCGCACAAAAATGTGGTCACCACGTAGCGGGCGCCTCCAGCGTCGTCTTGAGCTCATTGATAATAATAATTTGGCAGTAGGTACCTAAATGATTGCGATAGGTACTTAGTTTCGCTCGGTGTCCAACTAGTAACCTTTTTTAAATATTTTTGGGACAAAATATAACTTGGTTTAAAAATTATTGGAATCGGTTCGGTTACTTATTCTGAAGAAACTACATTCAGGTTTCGCATATACTAAAAATAATGTTGTATATGTCATTAGTACGGACATAAAATGAATTGGAAAGCGCGCCAGTGTGCAGTGGTGACATCACGCGACTTACTAACCAGTCTACCAACCACACGGTGTGCTTGTACACAGCCCCGGATCTTAATTATTTCCAGGCGGGGCAAAAACTGTAAAATGCCGCCCCCGCCTGACAATATTTTACCTTTATCATCATCATCATTTCAGCCATAACACGCTCACTGATGGACATACGCTTCCTCCAAAGAACGCCACAACGACCGGTCAAACGCTGCTCTTTCTCTGTTAAGCCTACATTTTTAAAATACTTGGACGTGTTGGACCAGGTGCGGTCCCAGCCTAAGTCTAGGTCACAAGGGGCCATAGCCAGGAATTTGGTTGGGGACCGATTGGAAGGGGTGTTAAACTATTATCAATACTTTTTGAATAACGAAATTATGTCAACCATCTCTGGATTTAAATAAACAAAACAATCAAGGGCGCCTAAGGCTTATTTCCGGAAGGTACATCATTAACTTTCAGAAATTGTGTCAGTTTATAAAGATATTCTGAAAAGAATGCAGAATGTCAGAGCGAGCAAAGTGAGTTCGAAAATTTTAGCACTACATCGAGTAGGTTAGATTTTCTTTTAACCATTCATACAGGAGTTTTGTAGGTACTCAAACGCAAGAGCGAGCGAAGAGAGTTTGAATTTTTTTGCACCCTTCCTCGGATGAATTAAGTTCCTTTTGTACAAATCAAAATCAAAAAAAAAAAAAAAAGGTATATATTATAAATCGGTCAATAACAATAGGTATATATCAATCAGTCAGTGAATCATCATTTAGAAAGTCGTCAATTGAGTAATAGCTTTTCATAATTAAAATTTCCTTTAGCGCCCTTTTAAATTTTAATACATTCATACAGGAATGTGTATAGGAGGAACTCTGTCATATTGTGGAGAATTCAAACGTACAGGATATATTAGCGAGTAAAGCGAGCTGCAAATGTTTAGTACCAGTTCTTTTTTTAATTTATACGGAAATGAGAATAGGATCACTCTGTCAAATTTTGCAGAATTGAAAGAGTATTTGATGCATTAGCGAGCGAAGCGAGCGAGACAATTTTTGCATTCCGCCTCGGATAGGTCGATTTCTTAATAGTTGTCGGAGATTTCGGGGGGTTGCACCCATCACCCCCCTCCCTGCCTACGGCCTTGCCCCTGAGATAGTTAGATTTTTCAAGTTTTAAGATGAAGAGAACGCAAGAGAGCAAGCGAAGCGAACCGGACCTCTATTTATTTTATTTAAATCAATGAGTTCAGAAACATGATCACGGTCGACCTCGGCCCAAGCTAAGCGGGGTGGTCATGACGCCCGGCCATGACCCCCCCTACCGGATCCGCTCTTGATACTAATAGAATGCAAGAGCGAGATAAGAGAGCTCAAAATTGAAGCAGCCCGCCTCACTACACATCTAACTCAAATGCATAAGCGAGCGAAGCGAACTCGAAAATTTTAGAATTCTGCCTCGAAAAAGTTTAGTTTCTCTTGTTGAACAATTAAGCAGGAAATCAGGTAATAATTTATATCCGATAAAAGCTATTTTAAGAAGGTTTATCAATTTGGCGTGTATGATTGTCGGGGAAAGTTCTGGAGTGGTGACTGCGAACTGGAAGACGTTGCGTTGGAAGGCCTCCCACTAGGAGGACCGATGACGCACGGGACCGGTCAATGTGACGACACTTGAGGGAGGCCTATGTCCAGCAGTGGACGTCTTTCGGCTGAAATGATGATGATGATGATGATGATTTTGGGGGGGTCATGATCCCTGTGTAGTGTATTCGTCAACCAAGCTTGAATTAGCCGCCCTCTAAATTTGCCACCCGGGGCACGTGCCCCGGCTTGCCCCCCGCTAGATCCGGGGCTGCTTGTCGAGGGAGAACGACATTCAGTCGGATCGCGGCGGAGTTGAGACGTCTTGGAACTGTACCCGATTCATTGTGCCCCGTGTTGTTGTGTTAAGTTGTAATCTCAAGTGATTAGTTAGTTTGCTAGAAACAGTGTATCACACCCAGTGTGTTTTCATAGCACTAAACCCATGGTATGCCCACATGATGTACGAGCCCAACGGCATAAATCCTGATAAATCCGACATGTATTAAAATCTAAAGCATACTTCCACTAGTTTGTACCTACCTATAAACAGAAACTGCAATATAACATCGGTAAACCGGCTAGGATTTGTATATACTTCAGTTACGTAGGTACCTATTGCTTCGTCCACGTTGACATCCCTTAAAGGGTATGAAAAGGGCTATGAATTATGTGACTTGCCTAACTTCCGTTTTATGTTATTTTAAAAATAGCGGCCACGCCACCCAACCTGTATTATTCAATTGCTCGTATCAACACAAACAAGTATGGCACGAGAGAAAATCTTCTAAAGCGTCTCGTTTCCGAGTCTTACAATCTTCGTCATCAGCACTACTTTGACAGCTTAACTCGGAAATGTTCGCATGATTTCGTCGCATGCTATACTCGTACAACTTGTTTGTTTTGTCGTTTTGCACGGCACGCGAACATATATGACATAATCCGACGAGCTCTTGGTACCGTTGGCGTTCCAGCTGTTTTTAAAACCCCATGGCTTGGCACGCGATGATGGCAAATGACCGGACGATATGTCTGTGTTTCTTTGGATGATGGGTAGGCCTTTAGTGTGGAACGCAACATGTGACGATACTCTTGCGCTTTCACATCTTCCCAGCTCATGCTGTGCTGCCGCTGCGGCTGCGAAGGATGTCAACGAATTTTTTGTTGCCCTCTTGTAGTTTATTGTTGGTTCGAAATAAATCTATTAAATTTTGAAATTTATGATATTCTCAAACTCCCATGGAGGAAGTTGTTCAGAAAGATGGTTTATACCACATCCTTACCTACATATGACCACACCTTTCTGGCACATCCTGTAGAGTGTGTGACACCCCTATCCCCCGGTGGACGAGTACCTCAGCCGCCATGACATACAAGACATTCAATTAATCGCAACCGCTCGTCTTTTATAACCTTTATAACAAATAGAAGCACTTCCGAGCTCGCACGCCTGCAGTCTTGTCGCCGCACTGGTTAGAACCAACGCTAAGGGTTTTTAGAGAGCATTTTATCATCTGTTTTACTGCTTCATACAAAAACATAAGCAGACCTACGAAAAATGAGAAGTATATGTATTAACGCAATAAACGATTTAATAGGGTAACATAGTAAAGTATGAAAACGGTTACGCTCCGCCACGACCTCTAGTGATGCCATCAAACGAGACGCGGATATGTCAAATGACGTTTTTTTTCTCCACCGTCGCGTCGCCGTCGCAAACGGTTCAACATAAACGTCGCTTGTATCCAGCCCAGTGCGTATTTGTTTGCGGCTCGCGGCATACACAAAGTGTCTGTGCTAGTATGGTCGCAAATCCTATTTCCTGCTATCGCGCCGACCTTAAGGGGGCGGGGGGAAGGGGGGTTGACACCGAAGGCCGGAACAACCGCTCTCGCAAGCTTTCTGTCACTTGTCTCCGGGGATAGGTATTATGTTGCCTAAGAAAAATATACATAATATGTAGTCTTCTTTTCAGTATCAATATAAATACGAAGGCTGATTTTTTTTTCTTTTTACAGCCATTATTTATCTTGATTTCCGTAGGGTGTCCAACCAACTTGAGGACATGTTTTGTGTTGTCGGTATGAGCCTCCTTGTTCGCGCCACACGCGCCTTACTGCTGCGGATAAACCAACTAACAAAAAAATGTTTCGAACATGCCACGAGTCAGGACGACGGAAACAAACTACGTGTGCGCTTGTCGCTTGACCCTATTTGCATCACCTGAGGTCACGAGCGGGGCGTTATGAGAAATGTCTGTATCTTTACTTTTAAACCAAAGATAGAGTGGACACTGTGGACAGGAGACACATGGAAGACGACTCTATTTCCTGTCTCGTTGGTATTCAGCTGCACACTGCACAGGGGCGTTCTTTGCTGAGATGTAGCTTTTGATTTTAAGACAGCGTTTACACGAAGAGATCTTTTATTTGTGAGCTTGTTTTCTTTTTTCGTGACTATTAAGAACAGCCGCTCGGGTCGATCTTTAGGTTGAGACTTGCTTGCCTAGGTTGGTCCGTGGATGGGTGACCACCCATTACATACCGAGTTTCCTCCGTGGCTCGGAAAGCACGTTAAGCCACTAGCCGGCTGTCATTTGTAGATCTTTGACAGTTGTTACCGGTAGTCAGTGGCCTGAAAGTCTGACAACTAGACTTACCATAGGATATCTTATATCGTATTATCTGAATACGGTAAGACTGGAAGCTGACCCCAACAAAGTTGGGAAAAGGTTATGACGATGTTTTTTTTTTTAATTTAAATTAATTTATTCGAACGAAATGGTGTCGCTTTGTTTAAATTATCCGATTAGAGACAAACCACGAATATCTTGATAAATATTATGTTAAAAAATACTATACTTATATAACGTTCGACAGCAAAACGATTTCCTAAAAAAATGTTTTATTATGTAATCGATTGACTGTGAAGGACTATTTCAACGTCGACAGAATTTGTTAAAAATCGAACCAGTCATTAAAACCATTTTTTCCGGTTGTATTTTTTTTTGTTTGTTACCTCATAACTCCCTCATTTATGAACCGATGCTTTCCGATTGGTTCCAAATTTCGGTTCCGAAAATCGGTTCAGTAATTTGGTTTTTTTTTCCTTTAATACGTATTTTTTCTTGATGATCCCTTAATAACTTCTAGTTACAATGTAAAAAATAATTCATGGCCAGAATTTGTGTGATATGCTACAACTAAAAAGAGTAAAATAAAGAAAAAAAAAATTTGTTTCATTAACTTTTTGCCACCAAAAACGTCAATGGGAGGGAAGCAAGTATAAAAACAGCGACATAAACATTTCACGGTACATACTCTTCAATGTGACCGTGTTTCGTCTCAGCCTTTATTTTGGAGCATTTAAGTAACAGCAGGAAGGCAATGGGTTTGCGGCGAAATTAATGAGTTGAATGAAATTTATGTGGCGGTGGGGCTTCGTCACAACAAAATACATATATATATGTTGGTACCTACAGTATATAGTCATAGAAGGTCGACTCCATACCACCAACTAAAACATCGCTTTCTTTCTTAATTCTCGTCTCCCGTATATCAAGAACCTATTGCAATATTGTGCTGTTACCTACATGACGGCGCGGTTGGCTCAGTGGCTGAGCGACTGGCTGCTGCGCTGCGTGTTGCGGGTTCAATCCTCACACTGAACAAATATATTTGTATGGCCCACAAGTAGTTGTTCCGGGTGTGGTTGTTTGTGTATGTGAGTTGTAAATGTTTCTAAACGGACCTACGAACGAACCACGGACGAAATTCCTAGAGTGCGGCAAGGTCATTTAAAAAAAAAAAACAGTAATTTCGCCGTTATGTTTAAGTCTCATGGAATAGGGGGCGAGCCTATTGCCCGCAATCGCGCACAAATACAGGCTCCGTGACTACTACTAAAAAATTTCAGATAAAAAACCCAATATCACTTTGCTCGACCCGAAATCCCGAATCGAACCCAGGATCTCCTGCTCGACAGTCGCACTTGCGACCACTAGACGAACAAGACAGTCAGGTATAAAAGTGTTGTAATCTTTACTAACAAAACCAGTCATTTGTATGTAATATATCTTCTTAAATAATACATAGTCGAATTATTTACACGAAGAAAGCAAATAAATTGAAGCTCAAGATTTGACTTGGGTAATTTTCACATAAGTTATCTTATATTTGGTTAATCAACTAATCTTCTTTGTGTTACACATAAGGCAGGTTGAATTCTACAATAAAATTTTCTTGTGTCCTAATTTGAATAGGATCTAGATTGACAAGATGTACCCCGTCTAGTGAACACGCATTTTGTAAACACACAATAAAGGCGTTCAGATGGGTTACAGCTGGACATCAAATTTCAAATTTCTAGTTCATCTGGAAGTGGGTTAGGTTTTTGATCTATACATATTTGCCAATCAGTGATAAAAATGACAATTTTTATACTTTAATATCTCAATGACCGTTTAGCTATATTTATATGAAATGTAGGGTTCTAGTTAATCTAGGAGGCTTTAATAAATAAAACCAAAAAAACAGTGTTCCTTATTTTTAAAACTGGAGCTTCAGAACCCTATCGGAATAAAACTTGTTGCAAATTAGGCCTAGTATCACCCATTTCGAACAATGCACCCAATTACCGCTCACGCTGTATAAAGTAACATGCACAGTAATGTGTTAACACGGTGCTAACGTTGCTTGTTGGCCCGCAGTCAAACAATGTAATGCTGCAAGTTTCGGTTCCCTGTGGTGAATATCGGAATCCCAGCTAGTTTGTGTTAATGAATAGTTTCGAGTTTATTTCTATACAAAACTTTCTCTCTTTTGTCATTTCAAAGATAAACTATAGATACACGTATAAAACGATAATACAGGGTGTAAACGGACCCTGCACGAAACCGTTAACCAAGCTTATGTACATACATCAAACTAAGTAACAACGCAAAAATTATTGCTGGGAAACAACTTTTTTGTTTGGGCGAAAAATCACGTTTTGCGGTAGGACTCAATGTAACTTAAAACATTGTCCTGATGGAGGGGTTGAATAGAACGGGGGTCTTGGAGGTGTTTAAAGTAAAATAAATACATTAAAAACATGAATTAAAAAAAAAAAACTTGTGAAAAAGTAAGTCCTGAAGTGTCAAGAATCAAGTGTCGTGAACCAGTTATTATAGGCTAATTAACCCCAAAATACAAGTTATATATATTTTTTTTAGTTTTAACTATAATGTCAGCAGTTTTCATTTATTTTATTCTCTCTTCACAATATTGGTTTCCTTAAATATTAACAAAGTTTTTGGCCTTTACTGTAGGGTTTTTCACCTAACCGTAGGGGTTAGGTTAGGTTAGGTTAGGTTTGTAACCTTTTTGGTCCCTGGTTGGAAAAGCTATTATTTGTATCGTTTTAGTTTGTACACGACATGAGTAATAACATGTCGTTTCAGAAATCGCTTTCCTGACTAAACAACATGAGATGAACACTTTACTGTGATGAGATTTCTGCGAAATGTTCATATTTTATAGCAAATATATTGTATACGTAGGAATGAGCGAGTTATGTGGAAAACAAACTTATTATATAAACTCATCTAATATGAAAAAAAAAACTAAATAATGTTTCAAGAAACTGAAAAATGCTAGGAATAAGTTTTCTATAAAATATGCAGTTTTTGTCAAAGATAGTATTTGTACGACATTAAGTAGCAGATTATTTTGTCAAGTTGACTGAGATGGAGTTTTTTGTCAGATAGGCAGTCGCTCCATCTAAAATACGGGTATTCAGCTGCATCCGGTTAGACTGGAAGCCGACCCTAACATAGTTGGGAAAAGGCTAGGCAGATGATGATGATGATGATGACTGAGATTATGCCTATTTACACCAATAATGTTTTATCTAATTAATAAAATCTGAGCGCAGGTTTTTATGTGTAACATTTCTTGTCGCTTTCCTGCAATCTGTCGGAGTGATTTCGTGAAGAGGGACGAAAGTGTGAAACAGGAAGCTAGGGAAGCGCGCGCCTTTTGATTTTACCAATGAACGCGCGCAGTACAACACCGAGTTCAACTACTCAACGCTAGAGGACGCTGTAACCAAATTACTGTACGCTAAAAATGTTTAAAATAGATGTCATAATTATTCGCAGACAATTGTTATCTATTATTCTACGCAGTTAGAAGATGTGGACATAAACTTTTAATAATACTGGCTTTACATTCATATCTTATAAACGGTTTATCCGATTTTCACAATTACAATTGTAATATTAGTGCCAGACCCTTCATGCTCGAGCCCGACTCGGAGTTGGCTGGTTTTTGTACTTAGCAAGATTACTAACTTGCCTAACCTACCTTGTTTTCATTGCTATTTGGTCTTTTGTTTTTTTTTTTTAAATTTTGCACCGCTCTAGGAATTTCTCCTGCATCGCGGGTTCGTTTACAAACATTTAAACTCACATAATTACAAACAGCTAGACCCGGAACAACTAGCTATAGGCCATAGAAATATTTTTTTCCGTTCGGGAATCGAACCCGCGACACGCAGCGCCAGTAGGCAATTGTTCAGCCACTGCGCCAACCGCGCCGTTAAAATACTAACCAACTACTATTACTTTGATTAGAATATAAATATTATTATTTCCATTAAGGCGATGACGAATAATCATCTGCCTCGATCAAAGTCAGACCAACTCACTCTCACGTTCATGTTAGATAACCTAACTTGGAGTCTCCTAGGAAATAAGTCAAAATCAAATCAGACTATCTAAAACTTGTCCTATATGGGGCAGCGGCTTACCTAAATAATGATAACGTTGTCGGAGGGGCGCTACGTATACAGGGTGGAAAGGTTATCGACACATTTAAAAAAAACAGCTGTTACATTCATTTTGACCTATGACGGGTATTGCTCTTTTGTAGGAAACAGCTCTTTTTTTAAAGTTAGCAATGAAAAATTTGTATTCGAAATAATGTACTGAAGACGTGGTAATCATTTCTGTGTCGATGTCCCTTGCAAATTGTGTATGAAATGTATTAAAAAGATAAGATGACTTTAGTTCCGATTATGGCCACGCGCCAAAAGATCCATGTACTCTGTATGTAGCTTGTTTCGCGTGCAGTTGGGGCAATTGTTTTATATTCCGGCGGCGATGGTATGCAATATGCTCTGGTACAACAAAGTCGGTTCTAGGAAATGCTAGGCAAATGCCTATCGCAAGATTAGCGAGAGGCGCAGAGCCGACACTTTACACAGGTGTGCGGCACAGTGTCACTATACAGGATGGAACGAACATCGACGCATATAAAACAACCGCTGTAATTTTTTAATCTTCTGAAATGAGTCACACCAACGTTTTTTGTTATCAGCATGTCAATATATGTATAGGTAACTCGAGAAAAAAGAATCTGTTTTTTTTTTCTATTTTTAAAAATGTTTGAGATCTATATTAAACGTTAAAGTACGGCCTCCACGGCAAAATCAGACGAAGCGACCGCGCTGACGTGTGACGTCACACCGCGAGATACCGGTACTCCTACATATTTTGGCTCGTTGCGCTCTTGCGGTTTCTCTATAAATTTAATTGTTTTTCTTACAGTGGATCACTAAAATGGGAAATATTGTATTGTGTCAATGAGTACCAACTCTAGTGAAATAACACCTTGGTCTGTACCATGTGGTAACAATATTCGGATCACTATGTTAATTTAGTAAAAATAATATTTAAAGCAATCTACAGATTGAGAAATTGTTTTTAAAGCGCAAAAACTTTGTATTCGGTCCATGTGTGGCTTAAAAACTATCGAAACTTGTGAACCTCATTTTAAATCATTAAAATTACTGACTATGCCAGCTATGTACATTTACGAAACTGCTTTATTTGTTAAAGCCAATTTACACCTATTTCAAAAAATATCTGAAGTAAAAAAGACTCCAATGCGTTCTCAATATGTGAATAAACTATGCGAAAATAAATGCAGAACCGCTTTACTTAAAAAGAGTTTTTTTGGAATGGCTCCGAAAATTTATAATAAAATACCCGATAACATAAAAAATTTGCCACTATTAAAGTTTAAGAAAAATATATACTCGGTGTTAATAGAAAAATGTTATTATAATGTAGAAGATTTTCTCAATGATAATTTTTAACATTTTGTGTGCAATAAACGTTTGATGTAATTTTTAAATATTTTTAAGTCTGTTTCTCTTTTTAGGTTAAATTTAAAATGGTTTTTATTTTTTGTTTATTTTCTTGTAAGTGTTTAATTTTGTTTATTTTGCCGTTTCTGTTAGTTTTTTTTTTGTGTTTATTTTCAATAATATTTGTACGACTTCACGGCAAAACATAGCGCCCATTTAATTAACCTAAGACCTTTATGTAATATACCTATGTTTTACAAATAAATATTCTGATTCTGATTCTGATTCTGAGTAACCGCTAACACACACACTTAAAATAATAAGTGCAAACCACTTTACAAATCAAATTTTAGTAATTTAAGCACTCCGCGTAACCCGCAATCGGACACTCGCGGTGTGACATCATCGCAGTAGCTCGCGAAGGAACGCAAATTTAAAAAAGCGGTGAAACTTTACAACACTATAACTTTGGAAATCCTGGCCCAATTTCGATGAAACAAAAACTATTATTATTTGCACGAGTACGGGCATACTTTATTTACTTTTATAGTAATATTTTGCTGTGTTGGTGTGACTCATTGTGGAGAATACCATAATATCAACCCTGTATACCTTATTCGGATAAATGTATTTTCTTTTTTTAATTATTTTAGAATTTACTCCATAAAAGATCAAATTCGTTAAATAGTTCCGTGTTGCATCCGTCCGACGACTAATCTATGCGCAATGTATCGCAGACGATATTGCCGCCTGTGCGCTCGGCAGCCGAGCGTGGCGAGCGTATTGCCGTGTCCCGGTTAGTCTGCCGGAACGGATCGGTACGCTCCGACAATTGATCTCGACGGTAAGATGTCTATCTGTTTTCACCGGAGCCTTTTCATTTTTCTTTTACGCTGTGTTTGAAGGCAAAGGGTGATGATGTTTGAGTTTAAGATTTTAAACTATCATGGTCACTGACATTATCATTAACACTAAAAAAAAATCCCGATAAAAAAAAACAAAACTAAAAAACAACAAAAAAAAAACAAACACAAACAACTATCGGGAACTCAAACAAATCAGTAAACATGGTAAATATCCCGTTTCTAGTGATAATGATAAGTTTGAGTTTATTTTTTGAATTTGCTGAGATGCAGAGAGGTGACGTGTGTACGCGTAGATCAAAATTATTCGTGAGTTAAGGATATGATCAAGAATCCGACAACAACTGTCGGGCAGTCATCAGACACAACACCCGTCTAGTCAGACGATCCTTCCTTTTCAATCGAGGATGAGAAACTTTAAAACCTGTTCCTCATACCTCTAACCTCATGTGAAGGAAACGATCGAGGCCGTGCAAGGAGCCTTAGAGAATCGCAGGCAATATAGACGAAGACTTAAATAAAAAAAAGATAGAAGTAGTTACTTAGATATAGGTATTCCTTCTTCGTTCGTCTCAATCCCAAGCATAGCCAGTCACGTCTACAGCCCACCTGCCAACCCTCATTGACAAACAGTCTCCGAGCAATAACATAAACTATGATTGAGTTGATCCCTGACACGAACAAATTTATTCATGGCATTAGAACTTGGCAAGGTTGCCAACTGCACTGCATAGTACGAGGTGATAACAACAGTAATCCAGCGAGGTATACCAGCATTGTGATGTAGCCAGCAATGAAATATATATGTCTGTACGGGTTAGACAGGTGAACTCAAATCTGTGTGATTTTAGGTTATTCTGTTTTGCTTACTAACACGACGGATCACTGTTGTCCAAAAAATAAAGAATATTATTATTATTTCCTAAAAATATAATTGACTCATTGACTCTAAGCTGAATGGTCCTCATTATGACCCGTCCAAGATTATGTCTGAACTTTAAAAGAGACTGTGACCTTTGAGTTTGTTTGTGTTTCTTCTCAAAGTAATCGAATAGGAAACACCGGCTAGTTTTCAAACATAATGTATAGTGACATGCAAAATTGTGTTTTTATAACTAATTTTCAGGAATAACGTTGCCTTGATATCCCCGAAGGGTTAGGCAGAGGTGTACTTAACAAGTATACATTTATTATTTCATGCTAACAGCACTATACATTTCGACAGTAATGTTTAAGTCCCATATAATTAGGGGCGAGCCTATTGTCATCCACCGGGCACAAATCCTGACTCCGTGGCAGCTACTGACAAATTCCTGATGGAAAAACCCAAAACATTTTGCCCGACCTGGCAATCGAACCCAGGACCTCAATCTCAGCAGTCGCGCTTATGACCACTAGACCAAAGAGGCAGTCAGTCTATTTTCAGGAATAAATATTATTAATACTTCATAATGAATATACGAATTTTTATTTAAGGCTATTATGTAGCAAAACTAACCCATTAATTCGCACAGCTCAAAAGCACCCCACGATCCAAAAACACCTTTCGTAAATGTGAAATTAATAAGAGTAAATTGCCCGCTCTTCGCTCAAACACGGGGTAAGTAATAAAACTACTAAGGTCAACCATCCTCCACATAAAACTAGTGTCAAGGTGGTGAAATGCCATAAATTCATATTCCATTTGGCTAGCACAATACAATAGAGATGCTACTTATCGATGATTTGATTTATCGGTATCGATATTAAAGTATTATAGTCTATAGCAAAGGATAAAGAGTAGTGCGAACGATATGAATCCGTTAAGCAGAGCGGTGGATCTATTAGTATCATCATTAATCAATTGATTGATATTTTGGCTGTATTTATTGAATAAAGTTAAATGATTTGGTACAGCAATTTAATTCATGGCAAGGAACATTAGTAACCTACTTACTCTTGTTAAATCACACCTACACACCTACTTACCTGACATCCGCAGAATCTTAAAATTCCATCATCGTCATTTGCATTTTATTTCGCCCACTGCTGGCCAAGGCCTCACACATAACTGCCGCAATTCTACATTCAGACCAAACAAAAGTGCATGGACGGATTGGACGGTTCTATAGATAAAACTAAAAAAATTCACGCTAGCATTGATTGAAAAAGTTGGTTAGTAGATAGTTGTAATAGATAACATGTTTGGATACTATTGGCGAGGACGAGGAGGAAGAGTAGAACCATTTGTTGGGAAGTTTGCAGATTGCAATGGTACGCAAATAATATAGCTGGAATGCTTTCATTAGGCTAGCCGGTCATGCGAGCGTCCAATTCCAACTATTTGTATTAACCGCTGATTTGGTTTGTCTATTTTGTTTGAACAGGAAAGCATGCTGTTTGAGACCTTTTCCTAATTTAATTATATGCTCATTTAATTTTTTCATTAAAAATGTAATAACTGATGAACAGTATTAAACGCAGTTAGAATTAAGCACAAAGAATAAAAGATGAACAACTGTGTCTGAGCTAGGCTGAGCCTGTATTTCAGGTCACAGTGCTCTATTACCAGAATTATGAGCGGTATTAACAATGGTTGGACATTTTAGTTAATCGCTTTTTATTAGGGTTCCGTAGCTGAATGGCAAAAAACGGAACCTTTATAGATTCGTCATGTTTGTCTGTCTGTGTAAAAATCATTTAACCTATACGTGCGGGGGTGCATTTCGTTTGAAAGATAAAAATACCATAATTAAACATAAGGTTTTATTTTAAGATTTACTTTTATAAAATAAAAGTATCCCGAAAACATCACAATAGTCACTACTAAAGTCAAAACTTTACCATTGTGGCCACTCATCAAAACGTCATTCGGGCGTTTGTTTGTGGACCACCCAATAACATAATTATCGATAAATTCTGAGTAGTAGATCTTCACAACTCTAGCTGGCCACTCGTAAAGATGACCGCACACGGAGACGTTTTACGACACATTAAAATTAAACTTCGCGCGAACAGCGAAACGTACTCATAGCTATGCTTATGTATGTATCTTATATTATATACAATTCATGTATTATTTACGTGGGATAATATCTCAAGTAGTTTTATTACTTCATTGCTTGCCACACCTGTCACACCCCGGTATTAAAATATCAAATAATAAGTTGGTAGTTAACGACTGGAATTTCTAGTTACCCAGAGTCTGGATTTGTGTCCAGTTTGCCTCCTATTGCTTGGTGGGACTTAGCTTAATTTGTGAAATGTGGGTGTAGCGTAGGTACCTACACCACTGCCTAACCCTTTGGGGAAAACAAGTGTGATTATGTGCTAAGTTACGTTAAAAAGTTGCACTATTCTATTACGTATGTACTTAACAAATAGAGATGAGAAGGTTTTAAAAAATCAAACTCTCATAAAACTCTTTATAAAAGTGTTCAAACTCATTGTTCAGACAAAACTTCTCAGGAACACATTGTCAACCAGTCACTTATACACCAACAACAATAATAATTAAAACTGTACACAACCGTGACACAATTGTGTCTTTCTTAACTGAACACAAACCGGGCCGCATCGCCGTGTGCGGTCCGTAACGTGATTACGGCGGCTGTCCGGTCCGGACACCGGGCGGAGGCTTTGATGGCAGATAATTTGATCGTACTATAATTTTACGTACAACGTATTATAATTTTCCCGTGAAACGCGCCAGTGATTGGTTATCGCACGAAGCGCTCCGGATTTTGGTCTGACGCGGTGAAATGGCGATGGATTCCATGAAAACTGTGGAAAGTGGTATCAAGCTTTCATTAGTGAGGTTTTTAATGTAGTTTCGCTGACTTGTGTTTTCATGCTTTAATTTTTCAGAATTGCACATACCGCTGTTTGCCTCTGCATCAACCAAAGGTTGAGAAAATGCCTATGGCATTAATTCCGCCTCTGTACATAATAATAATATGTTCGATTCTTGTCCAGTTTAAGGTAGTTTTAAGCTCCATTAATTTTATGCCTTCTACCTCACTTCTGGTGAAGTGACGGCGAGCAGCCATCTTGGTGCTGCATTGAGTCGACGTTCGACTTCCGAAAGGGAAGCAGGAACGCGTTGCGGTGCACACCGATGTGTCGATTAACACATTGTATAACCTGACCTTTCGTCTACTATTGTGATATAGTGCTTCCTGATCGTATCAGAACAATCCTAGACATTAATTTGTGTGTGCCTACTATTCGGATCCCGAAAGAACTTTCTAGAAGCCCATAGTGACGTCACATCCAACCACGCGGCAGCGAGCTGCATGAGCAAGCTTGATCCAACCCAGGCTTCGTCCTGGCTTGGATCTTGGAGCTTGAGTTTGGAGTCAAATTGCCTATTCTAGTCAAGGATCTGAATCTCAGCCAGTTTTCACCAAAATTATTTTTATTTTAGGTAATTCTAAAACCCGCTATAGATCTCATACAGTCCACTAATTCAAATTAAAGGCCCACGTGCCACATAATGAGTCTGACTGTGTGTTTGTGATAAAGTGGATAATTACAGATTTTAAAGCTACTCATTCACCGGATGGAGTCAGTTGGAGGAACATCGAGTTGTTTCAGTTAGAGTTTCACGGAACCCTTTGCCAAAACTTATCCGGACATAATTTTTATGGGTTGCTTTCACATTATAATATTAGTTGTCTACATTCTTTTTCCAATTTATAAAAACATACGCACCTATGTACATATATACATGCCCAAGTTGCTAGCACCGTCAAAAAGTGCCTTTATACCACATCACAATAGACCGCCATAGTCTATAGGGTCATATTTTATGGGCAATTCCATTCGGTAATCGTCGCCATTACGCTCGGGTATCATCCGCGGTAAGCAGACGGGTCGGAGGCACTTGAGTTTTATAACGCACTAATATTGGAGTTGTGAAGGCTGATACAGATTTGGGCATTTTACCAATAGTGTGATAACAGTGAAAGAAAACTTCATGAGGAAACAGACACGTCCTAGAATAAGTTAGTAAGGCCAGTTATTCTATATGATAGTAATAGGTATCCTAATATCAGTTTATAGTTTATGAATATAATATTACGAACTAGTTTTCTCGGGTATATTTTACAACTTGCGTATAACAAGCAGTTTTACGACGTAAAATGAACTTCATGAATTCGTATTATAAAATTCTGTCGCTATCACCTTTCTCATAACGTTTATTAGCCATTTAAAGTTATTTTTCTTGACCGGTTGGTTCTTTCATGTTACTTATATTTCACTATGGATTTTGATAGTCTTTTTTCACAATTCGGAGAAATATTTCTGAATTATTTCGGAGGTTTACGTTATGTTTAACATAATTATTTTCAACTTAGGTAAAGCATATAAACACCGATGTTTTAACATGTCGCCACATTCGTTCTATATTTCACCCGTGTGAAGCAAGGGTGCTTCACTAGTTAATTATATACTTAACACAAATTATTTCTACCAGAACTCCTCAGAAAGACTTAAAGCTAGCCTAACAATTATAAGGTTTATACATTTAATAATACTCTTTTTATCAGGAAAAACTCCTTAATTTACGTCTGAATGAGGAGTAGGATCCCTCTCGAGGGTCCGAAGGCTTTCGAAGAGGATTATGTAAAGCCGACGGAGATTTGGTACATGCCTACCTTATTTATCGAAAATAATGTCAAGACAGTTCTTGAAAATTGAGAAGACACTGCATTTGTGGTAGATTGAATGATGCGATTTGAGTTTAGATATTGAATAATATACATAATAATATGTTTATTCTGTTAATTGTTTTTATATGTTTAATTTATTATTGAACAGTTTTAACAGTGTAAGTGCCTTGTGTATCAGTGATCAAGATATTTTCACAGAAACGACCTTAAAATTAACCATCATATACTTCGTAACGTCCCGAGTTCACCTGGATACCACAATGTGTGGCACATCGTTATCTTCCGTTTCCACATGATCAGGCGCCTCCCGCGCGGAAGCACTCGTTCTGCGCACCTCGGCTCCCGCACACAATGCCGTGAATGTATTGACGGGAACCCTAATGGAGTTCGATGCGATGAGAGCTGATGGACTCATCAATTTGGAAACAATCGTGTTTTACAAAATTATGCTTTAGACTACCTATACATACGAGTATTGTGTGGTATAGGATGAATATAGGATGCCTACCTATATGTTTGGTTTATTTAACTTGATTGGTGGGATGGATGAATGTATCTACCGTATATGCTACGGTAGATACATTCGGTACGGTATTCATTTATTGAAACTAGGGTAAGAATCAACACTTTTTCAACGTCAAAATTACATAAGCGGTCCACCAAACCTGTCAGCCTAAAATCCACCCACTCTTAAATAAATCTGAGGGCAATAAATAGTGTTAGTATATTTATAGTGTAGCGGCAATTGCTTTCATAGCATTTCGAATTTCGGCAACGGCTTCTGCCAAACATTAATAATTTTTCCATCATAATTATGACTAGAATGTCACTTTTTCAACCAGGACCTCTTGTCGTTTTATGACGTTCAACTGACATACAACCTTAACGTGGTAAAGGAATGACGAGGTCGATGTATAGAAGGATGGATGAAGGATGGATGTAGGATGTGTCTAGGATACTGATATTAAACATCTATCA
This sequence comes from Noctua janthina, assembly GCA_963576755.1. Lineage (NCBI taxonomy): Eukaryota > Metazoa > Arthropoda > Insecta > Lepidoptera > Noctuidae > Noctua > Noctua janthina. Next base: position 18,524,254 of record OY755058.1, read on the forward strand.
TATCTGTCGCATGCGTTTTTGTCTAAATTAGTTCAGAAACGATCTAAATAACACAAAGCCGTAGTAGAGTATAAGCAAGCTGGATTACGGGAGAGTTGACGGTGATGCAGGTACGTACTAGGTAACTCTACGGTTGGCACCTGGGCTCCACACATACACAATAAGTATTGTGAATTAATAAGGTACATCTTGGGACACTTGATATCGTGTCCTGTTGTTTGCACATCACACGAGCTGATGGACGCTACTGAAAGTGCCAAACTCGTCGTCAAATTTTGGGCTGAATTGAATTGGCTCAATTTCAATTGTCATCGACACGCTCAGAAAAAGAAGAAGGTACACGTTTATTTACAGAAGTTTGTTTTTCTAAGTTAATCTTACTCCCTAGGCTATACAGTATACTAAACAGCTTTTGTTAGTTTTTCAGAATCTACACTAATATAGTATTCGAAGTTACTGATCCGATATCAATATTATTCACTAATGGGAAGCTCGGCTATATTTAAACGTGAATGAAGCCGCGGACAAATACTAGTAATGGATAAGCTCGAATTTGGTTACTATCTCGCCTGATGGTAAGCAAAAATTAGGCCGACTAAAGTGCACGCTTACTTACCTTACTGCAGACCCGAGAGTCGAGACTTGAAGACAAGATATTTATTGAAAAAAAACCTAGAAATAAGATAATTTTTCCAGTTTAAAATTAGTAGCGATGTAAATTATTTTGAAACACTACTATAATCAACAAACATTGACATAACAGGGATTAACATACCTAGGTTAGAGAGTGCACTCATTCGAGGAGTTGGTGGTGGACAAAAGTTTTAAAACAAAATACATTCACGAGGAAATTATGCGTCGAAAACGGCCAATGTTCAGTTTTATGCTGAGACTCAGAGTTATAGCGCTAGTTTTCAACATCAACCGGCGTTGATAGTTGATGACGTAGACCGGTTTGCATTAGGGTACCTAAGTTCTTCGATACTCGTTACTGCTACTCAGAAAATTACAAAGTTCCCAACAACACCTTTACCCCATTCTTCTGTATTTCGTTGTAATAAATAAATACCAAGTTGTTAGTCGGTTAATATTTTAATTGTTAACAGGATCAAGCAATTAAGTCGGTAGGTAAATATTTACTGAACGGAACGGTCCCATCGTCAACACGCTATATCTGAACGAGGTATCGATGATAGCGGGTAGCGGGTAGGGGGTCGACGGCGGGCGATGGTAAGAAGTAGCGTGGTTGGAGAAAATCATGCAAGTTTTAAGGTATTTTTGACCTTGTCTAAATAGGTTACACAAATATGGGAAGCATTGTTTGTATATAAGATATAACTTACAGTTGTTAAAATAAGCTCACAGACTGTCCTTCTTGTTAATCTACTAAATGTCCGCATGTTTGATAGAATTTTGCTTTGCAATAAATCAAAAGGATGCATTCTACATACTACCTTTTACTTTTGTTAACAAGCGTGTAAGAGTCATTAATTATATTTTAATTATCCTACCCACCCCGCTAATGCTACCTGCCCCGCTATCCGCTGTTATCCAGACCTCTGCCTTCTAAGTTAAAGGGATGGTAATTTCGGTTGTTGATAACTATTGTTTATCTCTTGGCTGTTAATCGTTCGTAGTGGTATTAATGGGGCTGTATCGGTAAATTATGTTTTTGTTATTATGTTCCGAGTTTCCGGTTTGTAAATGTTTTTGGCTGAAACTCTAGGAGGTACAACAGCCATTACGTATAAATAATACCCAAATACTTTTTGTTTCTCGTGTCTGTATGCGTCACCGCTTAGTTTTTCCAAACTATACATTCATTTTGATGCTGTTTTGACCATAATTTAGAGACTGTCTAATGGAAGGTTTTTTTACATGTTATAAATTAATAAACTGTGCGAAGCAAGACGGTCCGCTATCAATTTGGTATTATAAATTGTAAGACGACTGCAGATTTTTATTAAACGTCGAGAAAAATTATAAAATACAAAAATAAATTCCATTTTTTGCTTTCAAGCTCTAGTTGCAATAGATACAAGCCAAATGTGGTATCGATATCGGCAGCAGTGACCAGTGACCGACTCAATCAGTACCCGTCAGTATCATGTCACCGCTCTATATGGTGTCGTATCGACAGACTAGTTTCACGCGTCACTGGTGCCTCTAAGGAGTTTCAGTACATATGTGCTGTTTGTACAGTAATGGATAATTGAATAAACACACATATTGATGGAGTAGGTATATGTATATGTATCGATAAAAAGACCTCCGAGTTTATTTAGATTTTAAAATCTAATAACAATGTTTCCTAAAATCAATTTAAAGAAATAAACCATTATCATCAATTACAAATCGCAAGTACGACTTGAAATAGTTTATATGAAAGAGCATAGTTGTTTTTACAATGATTATTCCCGTTAGTGAAAGAAACGCACATTTGGACTGTTCTCTTGAGCCGTGTCGGGGTACTTGTACCATTAATTAGTTAGGTTCGGCTTTGTGTTGTCTTTCTCAATAAATCGACGCACCTGTGTTTACGAAAGTTTCATTGGTCCCGAGAGTCTCGTCTCAACAACATTCGACTAAACTATAGATGCATATTGTGAGGTCAGAGCCTAGTTCACTAGTCAAAAGGACAATACGATTTAAAAAAAATACTCAAGGATAGCATAATTAGCCTATTGTGTTACCACAGCCGGGACACTGGACCTCAGTGAGAGGGATTGGCCCAGTATCCACCATGCAGGCTAGTGCCACCAAGCCGCTGTGCTTTCCACCAGGATGTCATATGCCTTCGATTTTTTGGCTCATGGATAACCCGGTTTCCTCTTTATGTATTTCTTTACCGTTTTTAGAGCAGTGTGGATTGAATAAATTACAAAAAGTAAAGTGTCTGCCAATAACATAATATTTTCTGAAATTACGTTGTATACATACGATCCTTTATATGGAAAACAGAGCGGGAACAGATAAGAGAGGTACATAACATTTTACCAACCTCAGGTTATCACGAAACACATATTATAAGGTTTGATAACATGTTAAGCGGCTATAAACACTACAATCTTGAAGTTCCAAAATTTTATTATTGAAACTACATTAAGTGCAAATGTCTACTATCTCAAGTAGTAAAACATTTGAAAATTTAAATGTCGTATAAGGTATGATAGCGAATCGTTTTACAATATTTTTACTATTCTTGTTTGTTTGTTTGTAATTATAATTATTTAAATTAATGTACGATGTTGGTTTGTAGGATCGAAAACGACCAATGTGATGATAGAATACGAGATAAGTGGTCACCGTCGTTTTTAGATATCTACAATATCAGAAGCATCGCAGTTGCGTTGCCAACCCAGAGATAAAACTGAAAAGTATAATTAGAAAACTTTGATGTGCGTTTACCCTTGAAATTGGATGCTGCTTGCGTGAATACTAGAGCTGGGACTTTCTAGCTTCTCATTGGTAACTATTTGATTTTGTATCAAGTAGCTTTTAAGCAGCATAATGGGTGATGCTAATGGGTGATGGCTGTTAGTTAGACTCTTTCGGTCAGTGTTGCACATAAACGGCGACTGGTGGTGATCTGTCAGTAAATTTAGCAGATGCATGTTCATAAGTTTTTCACAAACAAAGGTTAATTTACAAGTTGAGTAGATTGCTCCCACGTGAACCCGAAGGCAATAGTTAGCAGAATATAAAACTCAGTTATCAATTCTCGAAGCAGTTATTATAGCAGCAATAGAAAGTTTATTGCTTACTGGAGTTACTGGTAAAAACACCATATTTTTATGGTGATAAAGTTTACGGCGAATAACACCCGGTTTCATGGCTGAAAGGTATTTATTTTTAAATTATATTCTATACTTATTTTTATGACTCGATTGTTTTATTGATTTCCTTGAATGTGAAGGCTGAGGTTTTATGTACAGACGCCAGCATGTCAAGCTACTACAATCTCTCAAATTATTTTAATAGATTTTCTACTTTATCGCTACAGTATTAGGTTCAAGGTTGATTGGGAAAATTTGACAGTTTCGGGTAGCTTGATGTGCTGGCGTCTGTAACTATGCTTATTTACTTTGTACATAAGTGATCGAGCTGGCAATGGAAGGGGTAATATTATACCTACGATAGGTAATTCTACAAAACAAATATCTTAGAAGAATGTAAGATACCTAGTTCTTGGAAAGTAACTGATATCATACGGCTTGGAGAGGACGTTAAAAAAGAAAATACAAAATTGGACGTTGACATTGATTGAACGCGACTACCAAAAATATAGCTTCAAATTAGGTTTAGATTACAAAAGATACTTTATTCTAGTAAAGAAACAACCACGCTGAGTTTACGAGCTTTACAGTGTAAGTTACAAGTTGCGTGTCGACTTACGTCTCCCAGCACGACTTTCTCATTCCAAATGATGTTTCCAATCACTTAAAATATTCCCTAAAGTTCTAGCCAAAAAATATTCCTGAAACGAAAACGTCGTAAAAAGTAAAATGGGACAGTAAATAAAGTCGCCACCATAAAGCGGCAGTAAATGATGTAACAATGGGGCCATCCGCCGTAATCAAGCGATTCGGCTTCCATTGCTGGGTGTGGCCGCAACCAAAGTTATTGATGTCTGTGTTGCCGGGCGATGTTTAACGCTGAGTGGTCTTTCACACTGACAGCGTTGTGCACTATTTTCAAGGATCAGCCAAACTGGTACGGACAAATTGCGGGTTGGCGGACACCGGACACTGACAGATACTTAGGTTAGGTCTGATCGGACCTTCACAACTGTAAGTAGAAGTTGGTTATTCTTAAATTATAATTGTTTCTATGTGATAAGGTTTGCAAGTTAAAATGTTATGACATGGATAGCTAGACGAAGGGACAACGTCCGTCTATGTCCCAATTGGGCGCCAACAAAATTGTTCGTTGTTATATTGACAGCTTAGTTCCTATTTATTTGTACACATTTGAGTCTTCTATTTAGCAAGTGAATGAACGTACAACATACTTTCCTTTCTTTTTTATGGGTACAGTTATCTAAAACTTGGGACAACACCGGAAGAACTTTTTGTAAGCTTTTTTAAAAAGAAGCCTTTATTTTTTAATTAACCGACAAAACTGGCTCAGTTTATTAACGAACTTATAAAAATAAACTTTATACATAAGGCTCTATATTTATTCGAACCTTTTTAATAAACCAATGAACCGACACGAATCATAACAGGCTTAAGGTTCGGGAGCCAATAGGCTGTTCATTGTAAAAATACTTCGCCTTTGATAACCGGTATATGTGGAAAAACGTCAAAATAATATCAGAGTCTAATTAAAAAGGTACAAAGGAATCTAATTCGGGTTTTAGATATTCCTGTTATGTTGGTACTGAAATAGTAAACAATCAAGTATCTTCATCCAATGTGATGTTTTTGGTTTCTAAATAAATATACTAGAACAAAGGCAAGAAAACATAACAAATAAATAAAATGATATCTCCCTATTATTGTTCTTTCCACACAATGGGCATTACAAGTCACAAACTGATAGGTAGGTATTACTGATAAAATTATTGGCTCTAGGGGAACGATAATTAGGCAGCTTGTTCCATGAGTTAACACAAACGAAATATGCCTTAAGTAATTATTAATCAGGAATACACATTGTGATTATTACTTAAAGATACCTCAAGCAGAACATTTAGGAACTCTTGCTATCCGACAGGAAACAAAAATAAAACCTATTCAAATATAAAGAGATAATGTTTGTATGTTTAGATGTAGGCGATAATCTTCGGAAGTACTGATCCGATTCCAAAATTTCTTACCTCAATTAGAAGCTGCATTGTCCCTGACTGTCATGGGCTAAATTAAAACGTTCCTGTGGGATAATTTGCCAAAGCGCGAGTAAAGCCGCGGGCAGAAGCCAGTTTTTAATACAACTGACCGAGCAACGACGTTCCCGTCGTCGTCGTATTGAAACTCGATTAGCTATATTGACATTCGGGTCCAGTACTTATTTTTTTGGGGTATGAGGAACAGGCTGTAAAGATCCTCATCTCTTATTGAAAAGGGAGGATCCTCCGACCAGACCAGTGGGCTACTGCACGACTGTTATTTTTTCTATGTGGTCTTAAATCGCGGATTACTTTAATATCGCGATTCATGTTTTTGATGTTAGTTCTTAATTTGTGTCAGATGGCGCTATATTACTTTTTTATAGGGCTTCTGTTTTTTTCCGCAAAGTTTTTTAAAACCGTGCCACTAAAATTTTATCAGTTAAGTTGAAGGAGTTAATAGTCATACTTACTCATACATCGTTTGTCGTAACGCCGAGTTTGTGTGTACTCGCCTTAACAGTGCGTATCGCTCTGTATTTCGTAATTAGCTGCGATCCCTTGTGTCTGCCGCACTGTGTTCATCACGCAATGTTCTGCTTATTTACATTTTATAGGTGAGGATGATGGTGGCAGTATACAAGGCATATGAAATTAGAATAACCGCAAGCCTGGAAAGAGATCCCCATTGTATTTATTTTTACCCTAAAATCGAGAAAAAATTATCAGCTCCTCCATTAATTTATATATTCGTTATAACCTAGTTCTATATCCTACAACCAAAATTCGAAGACATGTGACATCTACCAACCCGCACTGGGCCCGCGTGGTGGATTATAGCCCATTCCCTCTCATAGAGAGGAGGCCTGCGTGGCCTAGCAGTGGGAACATTGAAGGCTGATTAAGCATTGATAACTCGTTAAGGTGTTATTAATGCTAATGTAAATAATTGGTCCCGTCGTACAAGTTATTCAAAATAATAAGTTCAATGACCTGTTTGCAGTTATTTCAAATACGGGGACTGACCTAAATATTCTATGATTTTTAATAATATGCTCCTGATCTAAAAACCTCTAAGAGCAGCAAACGAGAATATAAATACTATGGTATTAAAAACCGCGATAAACAAGCATTTTCCTGCTCCTTCATCCCATTCGAAGAAAATAATTAAATAAAAAAGGGTGACACACGAACTTCCCTTGATCTGTTCAGTAAAGTCACGCCACTAAAGCCGTCAATCAAATTCCGCCATAATCTAGTCACAATTCCATATGACGGCGATCGCACGCATCTGCGACTCCCGAACATAACACCCCATTCACGACTTCGGGCGATGCGAGTTGCGTCAAGCGACATGCACTTGTTTTTTTCGGACCCTCAGGTGATGACTGTCGCGGTCGCTTCGCAAGCCTCGTCGCGTTGGTATGCTAAGCAACTTAAAGTGCTCTATGATTCCTTTGGCTCGTAGCCACATTCAGAATTAACGCCGCCATATTGTTTTTCCAATAAAATTTCACAATTAATGTTGCTCAATAGCGCCCTCCTGACAATGCCATTGAAACGCCAAAAGAGCCATGCACTATATCGAAATCCTGAAAAAAAAATAGCTGTCCAGTACAAAACATGAATACCTACTTGACCGAAATGTATAGCTGTTTTTTCACAATTTCGATGGTGGTCCCATGGAGAAAGTTGTTCAGTTTGATATTCTGAGTCAAACCCTACAATATGATCACATCAGTTGCAGTAAAACGTGTGTCGCTTAAACGTGTAGTTCGTGGGCAAGCGGTAACGGCGGAGACACGCACACGAGGCCGCGTCACTCGCGCGTACCCGCGTTTTATAGCCACAATCATGTTTATAGCTCGCGTGATTGCTAGATGCGTTAACTCGCGAGTAAAGGAGAAAGCAATAAGGCGGATAGTCTTATGGGAATGTGTGCAACGATAGAGATTTGATGTCGAAATGTCTTAATAGGTAGACTGTTGTTTGCTAGATAGGGTATTGTGTTAATGGTCGGGACAGAAGGGGGATTTTCTTTTCTTATTCTAATTTATATAACATAATGTCTGCAAGCTCCGAAGGGTTTGGCAGAGGTGTACCTAGTATAGTACACCAACATTTCACCAGTTATTTTTAAGTCCCATGTAATAGGGGGCGAGCCTATTGCCATCAACCGGGCACAAATCCAGACTCCGTGACTGCTACTGAGAATTTGCTGATGGAAAAACCCAATACCACTTTTACCGATCCGGAGATCGAACCCAGAACCTTATGCTCAGCATTCGTGCCAATTTAACTGTGTTCGAAAATGAAAATTGTAAAAGATATACACCTAAATGCATGCCTAAGTAACACTGGACTGATTGATTTGACACAGATTTTTAGCACCGAGAATCGAAATTCCAATAGTGTCAATAATAATCATCCATTCATTTATTTTGGTGATAACGGGTGAGTAGTTTGTAATTTTCTGTTCCACAACATTATGACTCCGTGAAAATAGTACCTACCTAGGCATTATGGTAGCAATTTACATTTAAATGACTAGCCGTTAGGTGAAGATCTATAATAACAAAAGCTACAATTTGAGGTCGGAACAATTGCTTTTTGAAATTAATTTCTATCTAATACTTGTACCGTCTTTAGTTTAGTCTACGATACTAAATACAATAAGCTACAATGTCAACTATCATTTCATATCATTTCATATCATATCATATCATATCATATCGATTTAACCCTTCAGTGCAGATGGCTTTCACTACAATATTTCTTCTTAGTTCAGTGCTATTGTTTATTTAATGTATTTATTGCAAATAAATATAAACGAGAAAAAAAAGCGTAAACCTACCAAACATTACAAATCATCTCAAACTTGGCAGAATCACGTAAACGCGCGTCAAACTCACGTTTAATATGCGCGTCAAATGAAACACGCATCGACTCCAATTATAAATAACCTGCGATTTCCAACAACGAGTTTTTTTGACACTGTGTTCCTCACAAAGGATGAATGTGATCCATTATCATCGACACGGTGTTGAAAACTCAGTTGTGTGCCTGTGGGTTATAAAGAGTCTTGTCGTGTGTGGCACGGTGTCCTAATTTCGTCGTTGCCAATAAAGGCAATTTGATGGCAAATCAAACGGATGGGAGGTCGTTATAAGTCTGCTATGGTTTCGTGATGACGCGAAAGATGAGTTATTTTTGATGTGTGTATTTTTACTGTAAACGCGCATCCACCCTGTTCGCAAGTGTTAGCGAGCAACAACGGATCACAAATAGTTAGAGGAAAACCGCAAAAGTTACGTTACTTAACGCTAGCTGGTATCATGTTGTAAAATATTGCTCAGCAAAAGGTAACTTAGGTGTGGATTCACCTTTACTTAAAACTACTGTTATGCAATATATATAAGACGCTTGGTAATTTGCTGTAACATCCGGAGGGAGACTCGTGACAAAACGCTGTTTATGAGCCCATTTCGATTGCTAAATAAGCCCGCAGAGTTTCCGCAGAAATTCCAACATTATACGATTATTTGGGCATGTATTTAATTGCCACTCAATGTGTGTGTTAGTAAGATTTGTACGTTTCTCATACCTGTGTTTGTGGTGTACATAATAAACAGTATTCTATCTATCATGTCTTAGAACCAAACATTTGAAGACATGTGACATTTACCAACCCACACTGAGTCCGCGTGGTGTATAACGGCCTGCGTCCCAGCAGTGGGAACGGCATAGGTTGTTATCCTTGCCTACTAGAGTAACATTGTAGGCTAGGTAGGTAAATTACATTGTAGGCGGCTATGTAATTCACCTAATTATAGATGTAAAATAGTACCACTGATGTCTGACATGCTCATTACGGGATTAATCCTTCCGTGATTAACTCGACATTTATCCAATTAGCATTATATACTTGTATTTACCTAATTATCTCTCACTATGATTGCTATTGTGGCAGCAGAACGAGCATAAATTCCGTTTTCGATTCCGAGGTTCGGTTAGGTTGTTGTATTGTCTGAAACTGATTTAGTATCAGTTACGCTTAAAACTACCCATTTGTAGGTAGGCATAAGTATAAGTAGCGAGTTTTTTTCTTCGACATTTATAATTAATTACATTTTATAATCAAAAAAGCTATCACTTTTGGATTGATGTTTAGATACGTAACTCGCTACTGCTACTTAACTAAATCAAATGTAAATGTATAAGTAAAAAATAAAGTCATTATAAGTGAAAAATGGCAACTTAAAGGTGCTCCATTCGGCGCCGACGGTTGCGATCGTCTTCGGGAGAGCACCACCCAGGGCCGTCTTTAATCAATTGGAGGCCCTGGGCACTTTACAATAATGGGGCCCCATGTATGATGAGCGATGCAAGAGCGAGTGAAGCGAGCTCAATTTTATTTTGCATACTTACTCTGATATTTTAAGATTTTTTGTGACAAGTTCAATTAGGAAATATAAGTAGAAAGTAAAACCATTATGAATCTTCACTGAGGGCCCATTTTTATTTAATCCTTGCAAAACAAATTGAGACTTAAAGGGAAAAAATTAGGATCTTGAAGCAAAGGTCCATGAATGATGGGCCTTTATTATGTTCCACTAAATACGTGCGTGTAACTTTGGCTCTCAATCCAAACGCCAACTTAAAGTGGTATAGCATGGGCTGCGGGACTGTTCGAAAGAGATACCGTGGCCCTGGAACACAAAGGGCAAAGAAGGAACATGGATGGGTTTTAGTCAGTACAAGTCTGACACTCCCTTCCGCTCCGCCCAGAGTGGGGGGGGTCATTTGATGATTTCCCATCCGGAAAAAAAAAAAAAAAAGTGGTATAGCATAAACCTCAGTGAGCACTGTTCCTTTGTTTATTATTTTTATTTTAGAAATTTTAAGGCGAGCGTTGTAAAAGCGAGCTCGAAAATTCAAGTATTCCGCCTGGAAGAAGTAAAGTTTCATTTGACAGCCACTAGCTTTGACACTTAAAGGAACTTGGGGCCCCCTTGGATTGTAGGGCCCTGGGCAAGTGCCCAGAGACCGCAATGGGGAAGATGGCCCTGGCCACACCGTCAGCTGGCGGGCGAGCGACGCGAAAGACGCCCTTTTCATACTTTGTACGTATCTTTCGAAAGTTCGAGGTGTGAACCAAAGTATGAAAAGAGGTGATACGACGCGTCGTTCGCGTCGCTCGCGCGCCGCCTGCTGGCGGTGTGGCCTGCGCTTTAAAGACCGCATTCTCAAATTTAATAACAAAGTACTTACTACCACAACAAACACCTCGCTCTACCTTCCCTTCATAAACATATGCATTTACTTATTTAATGATATCTGTGCAACCCTCTCTAATAAACGTACTATTCAGTAAATCCGCGCAATAACCAGCGCACCCCGTATTAACCTGTACGTGGCGGGATTACTCACGCACGCCGCTGCAGGGTTAAATGGGTGCATGTAGTGCAATAAGTAGCCGTACGAAGGCGACGGGTGCATGCTCTTGTGATATTGCTGCAATATGCATGGGGACTGTACGGGAGCTGGAATTGCGGCTGCTCCGTTGGTAGAAACATATTATTATCTGGCGGGACCCAACCTAATGTTCTTACCATAAAAGGCTTAGAGGTGGTAAAAAAACTCGTGGATTACTCGGAAGATTATCGTTTTACTAGCACCCACTCCATTTGACACTGACTGGCGATAGAACAGACGTCTGCATTTAGCTGGTATTATAAGTAAAGGTGATAGTGAATGTTAGACAGTAAGATGGACAGAGGTAAGAGGTCGAAGGGGACTAAGTTGAGTAGCTGTAAACTAAATCGCATTTTGTCAGTTTCACGTATCTGACCAACTAGCGTTAGATGTACCACCAAATTAACTAATCAGAAACTTGTCAAACCCCAAAAACCTAATGTTGTTCGTGTAGTTTCCGCTTCAACTGCCACAGCGGTATGTTTCCACATTAACGGTGTCAGACACGACGTCACATCGCAGTGACGTGAGTATTACCCTACTTGTCGATGCATTACTGCTGAATGTATTAGCACAGAATATACACCGGAGTTGCAGGGTTATATCAAGGCAATGTACCAACATGTAGGTACCTACCACGCTCGCAGGGTTACCATGTTGAAACAATGCTAGGTAATCTGCGGTTATGGGTGCAAATTGAGCAGTTGGAATAGTGTTTAGAGGGTAATTTTGTACATTCTGTTTAAAAATTACCTGCAAGGAAAATTGTTACCATGAACGTGCGATAGATTTTATGCCGTAACACCCAGGGTTGTGAGACTGCAATAATACCTAGGTACAGTTAATACATTAACGTCAGGTAACGTAATCGAAACTAAAAGCCGAGGATAGCCGAACTCCTCCTAAAAATTCACAGTTATTGAAAAAAAGAGGGTTATATAGAAACTACAACTAGTGTAAGTGACTATCGACCTGAGGGAGGTAAACCTATTCCGAGGTCGACGATGTCTACACTTCGTTTGTGTCGTTTGTCAACATAAATTAGAACGATCTATTTTAATCTGAAGAAATCCAAAAATAATCTGTTCAGTTAAACTTTAAAACCAATGAAATGAAAAATTTTATTAACCTTTTCACCGCCAACGTACACAGAACGCGATGCCTCGCCAGCGCCAAGCTATAAATCTATGAAGAAGTAAACAGTAGTTATGAGGTATCGTCATGGCGATGAATGAGATTTACACGCTTTAAGTTAAGTTTTATTAATAATTTTACGAATATAAACAAAAACTGATTAAATATTTTCATATTTGTTTTATTTCACTTTATCCCTAGTAAGAAATACCAGTATAAATTATAAATATCAAAGAAACGAAAACATAACTCCATTAGAGCTCTAAGAAATGAGGTACATCTCATTTTGTTTCATGTCGTCATTCTTTGACTTCATTTCAAGTCCTTGGTGCTCAGAGCACGATAAATGCAATTGTGATTAGGGATGTGGTCTATGGTTTTTCTTCCTTATATTTTTGTCTACTCACGTGAGCGGCAGAATTTTTCACTATATTTAAGTGTTTTTCGAAATGGAAAGTAAGTATTTAAATTATAACAGACTTGAAGCAATGTACCTATCACAGCACTGTTTTTAAAGCTTTGTCTCTGTTCTTTACTTCACTCATCTCATGTATGACGCGCACGTATGCGTCTTGATTGGTGCTGCACTATGCCAAAGTGACCTTGACAGCCATACGCTTATGATGCCACAGGACGACTTCTATTTTATTCCATGGCGTCCGAGGCACGGAAAACCAATTGTTTTGTATAGATGGGAATATAATTATCGACAAGGATTCATAACAACTATGTACTTCCGGATCGGCAACTATCTGAAGGTCGAAATTCGTCTATTTTCCTTTTGTTATAAAGTAGTTAACTAAGTTCATATTTTACTGACCTCAAATAGTTTTCAACAGCAGTATTTATAAATATTTCAACGGGCGAAATCAAACAGTGATAACTTTCGCGTCACATCACTGGCCGACTAAATATCAAGTCCTTGGCGTTCTGGGGACATTCAAAATTTTGGGAGTTGTTGTTTTTGCCTATTTTAAGACAAATAAGGGCTACTTTTGTGTGGAAAAGTAAAAAACAGGAAATTAGACAGTGTTATATCAAAAAATAAAATGAAACGGAGCTTTCAAATAGATTTATTATAGATTTATTTTTAATAGGTAATTAAAAATTAAGAGCTTCTAATGAAGTCGTGTTGCTGGTGGCACGGAAATCTGAAACTTCTATTGAAGTCCGTGGCGGTGAAAAGGTTAAACAGGCAAATTCTAATTCATAACCATATTTTTCTCAATATCAAACGGTAAGTACCATGGATACAATGCAAATAGCGCACACAATACTGTAATATAATATTTCACGAACATATTAGATTTCTTCATAATAGTTTCTCATATTTCTCATAATTTCTGCGTTCGTTCCATTCCATTTTGCTAGGTTATCCTGTGGATAAATATTGTTTTTCATAAGTTGGAAAACTGTACTATTATCATTACGTTTTGTGGAACCTAAAACTTTGATTGTTCTTTTAAAAAAACTATAAAACTTTATGAAATTTTTAACGTTAATTCGTAAATGCATAGTTTAACTCATTAACATGACAATTATGAAAAACAATATTAGCCTGTGCAGGCCTGTACTATTATTTATTTATTTAATAATAATACTACCAGATCGATTTAACTCGAAATGGCTGGAAATGGCGACGTTTGACACATAAAAAAATTAAAAGCTGAGTAGAAAGAACTAAGAGATGCATTCCGTGATTAAAAAAAAACACAATTAAAACTTTGCAATCACTTGCATGCCAATAACGCTATCCAACAATGCCATTTAGGAGCGACCCGCGCAGATGCCAAGTGGTCCCATTTCCCCTCGTTTCGAGTTTGCGTCGCAAACGCTTCAACATCGGTATTTTCATCGCAAAGAGACGAACAGTTCCATCGATACTCAATACCAATTCGCTGATTGCCAAAGAGAACAAAAATATATCAATTTCACCATTCGACAAAGCTTGTTAGTCCGCTAACAAGCTGTTTTGAATGTTAAACTTGAAGTCGTTCTGTAACTTACAACTTTCTTGGTGTTGAACCTCTGAAGATTCCACCTCCAACTCTTTCATGACAAGATTTTGGACATTTTCTAAGAATAAGAAAATCTCAATTAGGGTTTCTGAGTTTTAAAAGACATTATCATTTTCAAATCCTGAAAGGTCATAACGAAGGGCTGTACCTGTGTTGTACCTTGTAGTAGCAAGCTACCCAAAACACAAGAGAAGGCGATTATACTGCAATGCAATAATATTCTGTTTATTTTCAAAATTCGTTCCCTTACAGCAACGCTATTATGCTAGCTACCTCACGCATATCTCACGCTTGTCTAAGTTATTAATTACATCTACGTGTGTCCTAATTACCAGCTCTCAGGCGTGGCAAGCGACGCTAAATAATTAATACGATCTCTAAGCAAGCCAGTACGGCACTGACAATATGCACTTAATTATTATTATAAGATTGAGACAATATGAAGCATTACGCTGTATTTGATTCTCATGCTAATGCAGGTTTAGTAGTAAGCGGGGGTGTACACACGGTGACACATCGATCTATATAATTCCAGTATAACATTGCCTCGATGTGTATAGATTTCTCGTACAATGAGAGATCGCTTAAACTGGCTTTGTATAGCTTGATTAGTCGTTGTGCGTACACTATGCTTTACCCTGTGTTCTGAGGAAACAGTTAGCCGAGCTACCGGTTGGCCACAAGCTACCGCTACCTGCTAAAGCGACACGGGGGGCGAAGGTGGAAACATCATCTGCTAAGACTTTTTCCAACTACATATGTTGGGGCTTCGAGCTAACCAAATGCTGCTGAATACCGGTATTTTACATGGACCGACTGCCCACCTGACCACCACATCCCAGTTAGTACTGGGTAATACGATACCCCTTGGGAAGACTGGTTTACAGACTTTCGGGCCACTGAGTACTGTAACGACTGTCAAAAATCAACAAATGTCAGCCCGGACCAACGGCTTAACGTGATGAGGCCCGATGCGGTGGTAATGTGCGCTAGTCTTAGATAAGTAAGCCGGTTATGTGCAATATGCCTTAGAAATGCCCGGGAGTACGCGAGATGTTCAGTCTGTTCAAGCCTTTACAGAGGAAATGAAATCCTAATAAACACATAATATTACTTCAGATATCGTCCGACTCGGTTAAATTGCTAAAAGCGACACAGATACGTCGTATACTACAAGTTTCCACTGTGTCCGGATTTGGAATCGTTTTCATGCTCGTTTCTTCCAAATATTGAAAACACTACACCCCTATTACTTTGGCGATAGAGTCTACATTCCCAAATCAGCGAATATACGAAATCTTTATTAGATTTTCCGCTCGCGCTGTTGTTTTCAAGTGTTACTGCAAATCTTGTTTCATTGCTGTGTATTTCAATTTCAAAAGCTCTATTTTAAAAACAAATATAAGGAAAGCACTTAGGGCTGACGTTGTTGTCTATCCTAGTGTTATATGGATCTTTTGACGGTCTATTGAGGTTGACAGGAGAGCGCTGATGCTAAACATTTCTGAAATAAAGAAATAAGACGGCGACGTTAGTTCTAATTTTGCCCACGCGACAAGTATGGTTATGAGTTGTTTTATTCTAGTCAAATCCAATATTATAAAACTATGCTGTGATTACGTTTTATCCTAATTTGACCGAGATCTATCTTTTATGAATGAATGAATGTACGTGAGCTCTATGTGTGGTCCCCAGATTGCGTGGCAGGCTGCCCTTCTTCCTCTTTTATTTGAAATTAAATGTTGCTTTACCTAGTACGTTTTCTTTAATTTCAATATTTTAATATTTCAAATTAAACTTAGAATACCAACCAGGTTATAACACACATTATTTAATAAACTATATCATGTAGAATATAGTATAATTAACACGTAAACATAAACCTAAATTTAAAATATATACGCCTGATCATATTCTTTCACAGAACAGTGTTTTCTACATTTAGTAATTTGAATATAATATACTCATGAAATATAATCTTAAATTTATGCTGAAAACACATAATATACTTACTATTCTATCCACTTAAAACTCACCGTCTTCTTCACGTGCTAACTATACTTGGGTATTTTAACAATCGTGGCTAACAGAACAATTAATTCTTAATTTACAAATATTAAATAGTACAAAGAAGCACTAGACTTAATTGGTAGTTTTAATTTTCCTTACAATTGTATGTTCTAAGTAAATTAGTATATAATTAAATAATTCACTGAAGTCTAAAAGAAAAATTAGAACTTGAATACTTAATTTTTGAAACTCGTATTTCGTTTCTTTTTGCGAGTTAATTTAGTTTGAGTTTTTTTCACTTAAAAAAAATAAAATAATTGGGACTCTTGACCTCAATCTTGTCCTAGGACTGAAATATGGTTGGTTCAAAATAAAAGAGGGAGTTTGGCTCATAGTTTTGGAGTTTATTTGAACCTGAACATGTTAGTCAGGTAATGATATCCATTCTTCCTGGACATCACCATCACAAAACCATACTTTTGTTTTTTATTATCGACTATAAACTATCGACTAGCTGTCGGAATAAAAAGTCCTATGTGTTAATCCAGGTTACAAACTATCTGTGTGCCTTTCATCCTATCGTCTATATAGCTTGCTACAAACATTTTGTTGCGCAGTGCACGAATAAAACCACCGATATACCCTCTCAATCAATCGTACTCGTCTACTACGTAATTGGTGAGTCCGGCAACGGGCAGCGGGCAGCGGGCTGTGAAATGACTGTTAAGGTGCGCTTCCACTGAGAACATAAATCACTTAAACTGGACCATATTGGTCGTTAAGAAATACATTAAGCAAAGATATATATATATATATGCACGACAAATTGAGTGATATGGAGACCTTATGTAATACGTCAACTCAGCAATAGAGACTGTTATTATATAGCAATCGAGGCTATTATTGCCGCAACAATTGATGTAGTTCTAAAGAAGCATCTCCACTGTATGTTGCATGATACTAAAGGCTGGAATAATTACCTGTGTAAGTGCAGCTTTACAGACAGACCAGCTCCAATTGGAGTCACGTCTCGTTTCACTCTCCACTGGTCACAATTATTGTAATATTTGTGATTATGATAATACATATATTTATATGCTCTGCTAGTTTATATGAAAATAAAATATTGTGTCGGTCAGTCAGAAATTAATTGATGTGTGCAACTGTTCTTTTTAAAGTGTATATTTTGTTTGAAGATACTTCTTATTGATCATTAGAAGGTGCTGGAGTGCCTTAAATGCAGTGTGAAAATAAATAATTTATGGCCTGGAAAAATTAAAAAGACTTTGAAATGGAAGAATTATGAAGTTTCATAACATTAAACTGTGATACGTAGACCGAAGTTTAAAATATCTGTCTACGAAAGGGTCCTATGAATCATACGAAACCCGTCTTCTAACACAGCTGGTACATACTCAATAATCTGCCATAATTTCTACATCAGCATTTCAAAATTGCTTGAACTGTAACTGCTTCCATCAAAAACCTTATAGACTTAATATTAGAGTCATCTGTTAAACGACAGACTCCTAGATTATAAGGATTCTACAAAAAACGTGATCTCTTTGACTAAAAAGATTTTATAAGACTTCGTAATCCCGCGTAAGCTGCTCGGGTACGCAAAATTATAAAGCGGGTATTATAAAGCAAACTTTATTATGTCTACTATACATTTTTTGTACAGATTTACGAATAAAGCTTCATACATATGATCGTATTAATCAGCACTAACTGGGTAGTGCTTGTGGGGATCAGATAGACAGTGGCTCCTTGTTAAATTCTGGTTTTCAGCTGCATTCGGTTAGACCGAAAGCAGAACCCTACATTGTTGGAAAAAGGCCCCGGCAGATGATGATGGTATACAAGGTGGGAGTAAGCTCTCTCATTATTTTAGACGTACCAACTTTCAACCTCCTGCCTTCAGTGAACATATTGGTGATTTTTAAGGACGAAATAAATAAACGTTTCCTTCACGTGCTTATTAAGACATATTCCTGACACACACACACATATCTCTGCCTTGCACTTGAAGTTTAACATTTGCGATAATAACCGCAATAACTTAGCGTTTAATGTTTATAGATCTCGGCCTACGAAATTCGCCCTCGCCTGAAAAAGTTAGCACCAATGTGGTCATGACTTCTTTCTCCCGTCTGAAGAGACCTTGCAGTGGAATATTAAGTGGTATTTTAGTCTTTATCAAAAGTTTTGATTATGATGTAAAGAGTTCGTTAATTACGCTCGCGTAGTGTTTAATTACTAAAATAACTAATTTATTTACGTTTACTTGAGGTATTCGCAAGGCTATGTGTTACATAGAAATGAGCTTGATCTTGAAAATATAATTTCAAAGAGTACTCAGTGTGTTTGAAATTAACTTTATATTACCACACTGATTTGAGAACATATTAAAGAGTTTAAATTATATGTAAGTAAGTAGGGTTAATTTTTAAACCCAAATTGTCCCACAGCTAAATGCAGCAAATTGCTATATTGTTAGTCGCTTTGCTTTTAGCTTATATGAGGTCCTAAGCATAATGAGCGCTTAATGCCCACATTGCCAAGACACTGACCTCCTCTCCGGGAGAGCGATCGAGCCGTTATTCTGTCTTCCATTTTTTCGGTTCTAGGACATACTGGTTTCCCAACACGATTTACCTGCACCGAGGTAGTAGAAGGCCCATCTCTTTAGTAAAATCCCTTAGTCAGATCGAAAGGTCAGATGAGAATAACATGATGATATCGTTTGCTGAAAACCAACACTCATAAATCTATGTGCTAACTAATCCTCTTCCACATGAACATCAGAAAAGAACTTCCGAACCGACAGACTCGAGCGGAGGCTGTATCTCATGGAGGCACTTCGGTGTAAATTTAATCAGCGCCTGGTCAAGCGCGAGCGCGTAAAAACGCAACAATAGTGGCAGCGGTCAGTGCTGTGGTACTTTACGTGCCGCTAGTTACACCGTCACGTGTCAATGGCGTGAATTTGGCCGTGATGAACACCTTTTATATGGTGGAATTTTATGGGTGTGTCATGTGGTTTCACAACAAATGCTGTTAAGTAATACAACATTACTGACGAAACGTGGGTGTTACTGTACACTTCTCCTCGACCCTTCAAGGAATACAAATATGGTGTTATGTTATGTTTGTTGAGTAGGAATACTTTGCCAAAATTAAGCTCTCAATAACTTCAAAAACTTTTCATATAAGTACATAGTCTCTTGACTGTAAAATCTAATCTCAAAAACTAATTTTATCTAGGTATGGGAGTACCCACCTAACGGGATAATGGACTACAATTTATAAGACAACCATATTAATAAAAACAAAATGGCGTCACTTAAAACCGTCTCCAAACATCCCATTTGTGCTAACACAATCCTCTATATAAAAACTAATTGATGTTAATATCATCAGCGTTTAATTAAAGAAAACAATTAATTTAATGAGCGTCGCCAACTCTATTGTTTTAGAGAATAAAGTTACGAAACAATGTGACAGGCGGTCAGAAACCTCTGGAAGAAAAGTTAATTGTAGCTTACGACTTTATGTTGTAGTTTTTAGGGTCGCTAGTCCCTTGGCAGCAGTATATAACATTGTCGGCCAAGATGTCTCAGTTCCGGGTTTGCCTGAGTGCTCATATTGGACACTTTTTGCGCACTTTGTGTTAAGCGACGAGTTTACTTTAAAATCAAGAAGTATTTTCGCTGAACATGCGACCTCCTCCCGCTGAAATACTGAGTTGAACTAAGTTGTTTTGTGGAATCACTGCGATTCTAGTTAAATGCTGAGACTCTAGATTCAAAATTTCGTAGCTACCATTAATTTAGTATCTACGTATTGTACTGCATTTCATATTGACTTATATTCTAATCACAGATAATATAATACTACGTCTATCTATTATTCTAATAAACCAAAATAATAACTAAGCTTGACCTAAAAAATGAATCTTCAAAATAAACAAAAAATAATATCCACACAAAAAATATTCCAGTCTTAACAAGATGGACAAAATATGAGGCCTGATACAAGTACAGCCTATTTAGACACACAATGGCCGTCCACGTCAGGGCACTACATCTGGGCTAGATCTTGTTATACAAATATTCCATTAACATGGAGATGGGTCGGCTAAATGAACTGTAGTGTGTGTATGTTTACATACATGTCATGTAAATATCATGTTCGTCATGGAGTCGTGAGGACGAGGCTGGGTTAAGCTAATATAAGATTATGTAAGAAATGACTTATTCCGTCACTGTTCTGTGAAAAGAATCAGCAATAATAAATTTTCTTTTGCATTACGAAAGCAATTCACAACTTTTCGGATTCTACGTATTGCCAATACTTGGAATAAATAATGTGGCAGTTCTGAAAGGTGACATATTGTGCCAACAATGTGAAGGAATTTATTTAAAAAATGCTAGCTCATCTTGTCCTTCCTAGTGTGTACTGTGGGTAAGCGTAACAATTGTATTTCGCAGTGAATGAAACGTTGGGGTATGGGAATCGCAATATTCAGCGTAACACGTCTGTGTACGGACAGAAAGCATTTAATAATAAAGTAATAAAACTTGGCAGACTCCGATGTCATTGGTCCTAAAATTAAACACACTTTTGCATAAAACCAGCTTTTAAAATCATCTATATTCAGAAGCGCATAAAGGGCGAGCATTAAGATATTCAAATCAGGCTCCTATCTTCAAGAGAATCTTCGAAAAATTCGATGAAAATGTTTGAGAATCGAAGTTTTGAACGATAATGTAATTTAGTTCGAATTAACCGTGGCGCGGTAGGTGCATCCGTAGATCTGATATCTGTAGCAGACATCGATGCCCCCACTTTACACTGGCGGACAAATTAAACAGAGACCCCTTTATTGCTAATGAAATTACATTTAATTAAACCCCACGAATTTATCTTTATGAGAGTAGGTGTGGTCGAAATTTCGTTCGGGTGATTAAGTTTTAGAGGTTTGAAATACCTTTTTCTATTATGTTTTATGATCAGATTAATTACTTTTGTTTTGATAAAACTTCTGCGGGATATTGTGTGAACTTATATTTTTTAAACAGAATAATGAACCTTCCGCTCAGCCCAGAGTGGGGAAACCCCCCACTTTCGAACAGTCCCGCAGCCCTGGCAGGCATCGGCCCATGCGGACCCCTACTTGGTTGCTGACATCTCTTTGAGGCACGCGTGGAACACGAACGCGCCGTCGACGCCGCCTGTCGTCATACGACGGCCGAACGGCGAGCTAGCCCATATAACATAACTCGCCGTCCACAGGCCCGCGCCGATCTCTCGCTCCGGACCATGGCTTGGCCGGAGATCGCCGCCGCCAATCGCCGCTACGAAGAAACGGCGGTGCTCCACCCAAGCGCGGCACGCTCTACGGTGGAGCACACCGTGGAGCGCCCCGCGACTTACTTGACATTTTCGACGTTACGTTCCGTAAACGATTAAATTTGAACGTCAGAAACGTAAATGGATGAAAGTGAAATTCGGACATAAATATGAATTCTAGAAAAACTTATTAAGAGAAGAATTTTTATTGTTCATCGGAGTTATACACAAAGACATAATATTTATTACTCGTATGTCTAAAACTTACTAATCTAATAGTTGTCTATCTAGCTGAATTGTCATGTTCTCCTACAGAATTACGATGAAAATTAATAACATTCAGACGTTCAGGTAACGCTTCATAAAAACTCCAATATAGTGACGTAAGTAATAAAAGCCAAACAAAATTACCTGTCTGTCTGCCCTCAGTCCGTCGACTCATCAAATCCGAGGAACGTGGAACGACGTCAAACGAGCATGTTTATTGTGTGTCCCAAAACTTTTGTCCTCCAGTGTATTGAATGCAGATTGCTGCAATATTATTAGAAGTTAGGAGCGCTAACAAACTTCGTGCAATGAATGCCGACACAGCACCTGTTTATTATGTACAGTCTCCTCTCAGACACAGCCTCAGGCTACCCGAGTTGACTGGAACAAATGATATTTTAAACAGGGATGCTCATGTAAATTGGTTTAGATACTTGGTATTCTCTAGAAAGTGGCTGAAGTTTAAGGAGCTTATTATTTCTCTGGGGCATTAACGTCTAGTCTGGTTATTATTTACTAGTGGTCTCGTGTTCGTGGACGGTAATTACTGCTCGGACAAATAAAATAATTGAATTTTCAGTTACGAAAGTTTTACTAGATCATAAAAATTGACATTGTTGTCTTAAAGTGGCGCGGTGGTTTGAACTCGTTACAGGTAACAAGCTTAGTGTATGAAACATTTTGTGAACTGCACATAGTCTTTATTTTATTTATTGAACTCTTTCTAACGCGGCTTCACCCGCATGGAGCAGTAGCAAACAGTGTGTCAAAAATATGTTTTTACGCAAACCCTGCGTTGGGAATTACAGCTGTTTTTGATATGGAAAGAAAAATTCGAGTGAGAGCAGGATATTAAAAATTAGTTTGGTATGGCGACTTCTATACAACATTGATTTGGCTGTAATGTCAACGTGTTGGTTTAAGTTAGTTCGATACTTTCTAAAATAGATAGCGCCAACGTCACCGTAAGACGTTATTAATGGAACGAAAAATTTCGAGAGCTGTGAGCAGGGTGCGATGGTCTAATTGGTTAAGACGTCCGTTGTACAGAATCGGAAGGTCGCAGGTTCAAATTCTGCTCTCACTCGAATTTTTCTTTCCATAAAAAAACAGTATGTCAAAAAGTTTTTTATCGTTTATAATATTATTATTGATGACATAAACAAAGTATGTACTTGTTTCCTTTATTGCCCGTACCCACACCGGACACACGCAATAGGTCCCATTCCCATTATGTCTGCCATACAATTACATTGCCACATGTTTTCGTCATCATTTCAGCCAAAAGACGTCCACTGCTGGACAATCGCGACGCTTGGCAGGCGGGTTGGCGATCGCAGTGAAGTTGTTACAAAAACATAGAGAACGCTGCTGCCCATTCTCTGGTAAGTCCCGCTTACGACACCCTCGGGAAGATATGGGATGGACATGTTTTCGTATGTAATGTTAATTGATACAAGACTTAGCTGAAGGCACTTGCAACATTCAAGTTTTATTTAATTTGAAACTAGCAGTTAAGAACTTATTATGAACTTGTCAGTTTCAGGGTTTTATTTTCTAATATATTCATGTGAGTTAAGTTAAGCTTAGCCTACTTAAATTATAATTTAAGTTACATGAAGTAGGCTTTCTAGTTATACGTGTCTCGTGATGACCGAAGTCTGGATTAATATTTCAAGCAAGACTAACTTCAATCAATCAACTCAGCTTATCGTAGACTCGTCCACGTCAGGACTTAGACTTCTCCAAAGCTGGCACAGCACCCTGCCTTCCACCTCCCGGTTAGACATAGCCACTTGTTAAGGCTTGACGATACGCGATGTCGACTCCAGGAGTCCTATGCTACAACAGCCATCATCATCATCTTTTGACAAACATGGCCAACTCACTGCCACTTTGGAAAATGATCACAGTTCAATTTTATACTTCTAATTACTGTCCTCTTAAGTAGTCTGAGCCATGGTTTTCGTGTTTAAAGCTTAAAGAGAGACTTCTGCTTTGTTTCTTAATTAAAAATACATAAGGTTCATATCAGGGTTCGGTCTCATAACGGACAAAGGCGAATATTCTGTGATAACATTATTAATGCCGGGCCGTATGAAGCGATTACTCGTGATCGTGTAAGCCGGGGTCTAATTAAGGCGGTCGCGGTCATCGCGAGCCCTTTGTTATACGTATCTTGTTTACTTGGTATTAATTGCTGAATATTGAAATAATATTCGTTAAGCTCTGGATTTGGTATGAATTCCTGTTTGTAAAGGAATGAGCCATTTATTGCTAACAGGGTTGACAGACTCAATTCTTAATCAAAAAGTGATGTATTTAAAATTTCACTTGAGAAATGATTCTAAAGTAAACCGTAAAAAATCCTAATGGGAAACCCCTACCCTTAACACTTCGCCCAACCTAGGAATCGAACCTAGGACTCCACGCTAAAAAACGAGGCAATGAATAAATTTTAGTTATTTTCAAATTACCTTTAACCTACATTTTTCTTCAAGAAACACAATAGTAATAGCACCCTTAAGAGAGACAATGTCAGTTAACAGCCCGTTCTTCCTAAAAGCACTTTGCTTGAACTCAAGCAGCTTTTTTACGAGTACAGCTGTACTTAACACGAGTACAAGCGAATCAATGCGAGTGAACCTACTCTTCATTATTCTAATGAGCAGCGCGCGTGCTGCGGGGTACGGATTCAGTGACAAGAGGAGCGATTCAATGTGAAGCTGTCGTACTTTTGCTAAGAATAATATAATCCTTACAAAATTACATAAACTACGGACGCGGCGGACGGACGAACGGGCACTGAACCGATATTGTAACGTGGATATTGTTAAGGATACGTGACTGGCCAGTATCCGCAGCAATTCCAAAATCTTTCCGTAGCCTAATCTGTTTGACTGAACCTATATACAACAATAGATTTTTACCGAGAGCCTGTCTCTCGTCACCCTTAATTTGAAAACTCGTTTAAAAATAATTATGCCACCAACGTGACGTCATCATTATCTTCTGAGGCTTTACAGCCGTGAGCGCCACCCCCCACGGAGACCTTAGTGTGGTTAAGAATAATATTTTTTTTTCATTGGGACCTATTTCTGGCTTTTTCTCTTCAATTTTGCACTCCAACAGTTCTTGTAGTATGGAAAATATTTAAAAGCTGGCAAATACCCAACTAGGACAATTAATATACTGTCGCTGTACCTAAAATAATTCGTTTTCCGCTAACGTTTATTTGCGACCTCTACCTAACATTTAACAGGTATTAACACAACGACCTCTACAAAGTAATCTACCTCAGATCTTACTTAGTACAGAAACACTCACAGCTCAGAATAATTCCTCATATAGAATACATCTGTTTTGCAGGTACTCGACCGTAGCCGCGCTACGCCGTAAACTCATGCTACGCCGTAGACCCATGCTACGCCGTAGACAAGGGCTACGCTGTAGACGGCTACACTTTTATGTCTTGAAAGGGATCTCGGTAAACGCATTTTTCTTTTGTTTTAGCTTTTTTCAAAGGCTGAATATTTTCGTATATTTTATTTATTTTTTTCTAGATTAAGGCCATAAAGATAACGATTTGGACAAATGTTAACGCGTTTTACTTTTAAAATAAAATTGTGGGTCTTTTTTCCAGTCTTTCTCGTTTCTTTATCTCGTTTTCATGTGATGAAGGTTATCTTGTGTTGCTTTAAATAGGATTTGTATTAAAGTAGAACCTAAACTTAAATCCTCCCCGAGTCTTGTTTTGCCTACTGTTTTTTATCAAGGAGTTTCTCTTCACGGACATCTTTACATTTCTGAGTTCATTGGCGTTATTAGTTGGAAAAAAAAAATCAAATTACACATAACTACTCGATGTCAGTCCACGATACGACCACTCAAAACAATATTGCAGAAAAAGAAGTAAGTAAAATATTATAGCTAGCCCAAATTGTCCCACTGCTGGGCACAGGAGGAGGAGGCCATTTTACTTATATTTTTGAAGTAACCATTGCCAGGCTATCCTTTGACATTGTATTTGATAGTAGTTAACGTTTTCCATAATCTTGACATTGTATGGTTTATTATTAATTTTAATTTTTTTTAAATATTTGCACGCTGGAAACAGCACAATATTATGGACATCATGTTTTGTGTAACACCTAAGTAACAACGATATTCTAACAAATAAATTCTATTCTATTCTAAAGGCCTCCCTCCTTCCCTTCCACAGGTCACGCTTCTGTGCTACTTCTGTGCTACTTCTGTGCTACTTCTGTGCTACTTCTGTGCTACTTCTGTGCTACTTCTGTGCTACTTCTGTGCTACTTCTGTGCTACTTCTGTGCTACTTCTGTGCTACTTCTGTGCTACTTCTGTGCTACTTCTGTGCTACTTCTGTGCTACTTCTGTGCTACTTCTGTGCTACTTCTGTGCTACTTCTGTGCTACTTCTGTGCTACTTCTGTGCTACTTCTGTGCTACTTCTGTGCTACTTCTGTGCTACTTCTGTGCTACTTCTGTGCTACTTCTGTGCTACTTCTGTGCTACTTCTGTGCTACTTCTTTCTAATTCTCAAGGAAGACATCCAGTTCGTCCCGCCATCTCATTCGTGGTCTGCCGACCCCGCCTGCTCAGTCCCATTTAAGTCAGGCAGCCTTTTGAGCCACGTCAACAATTTTCGTTTTGTAATGTATCGTACAGCAAAAGATAATTGAGTTTAATTTTAATTTTTCGTTAAATTATCAAGAATTAAGTTTTTATTAGGTACCAAGTTGTTCTTTGTACTTTTGAACAAAAACGTTGATATAAATGAATTTTTGCCAAGCATCTGTACGCACGACGGCCATCAAACTATCCAAGTTTATGCGGATCTCTCATTGTATAGAAAATCTATACAAAGCGAGGCCAACTTATACTGGAAATGTACAGCTTCCTGTCTTGTACCGCCGTGTGTACGTTTAATATGTATACTTTCAGTTGTGTGTTAGCAGTAAGTGCACCAACAATTTCATGTTAACGTTTTCTTGGCAACGATGTAGTTTACTTTTCAAGTAACAAGCAGTTTATTTTATTAACTTTAAGTAAATTTAAACTAATTTTCCACATGTAAGTTAGTGCTGCTTTGTGGAATTATAAGAACTTTGTATAAAGTTTAACGAATACATGTGAAGTAACTAACCACCATTTCTCTTAAATAAATATTTATTGAATTTCTCTTTTAGAATTTCTCAATAGCAGCCCGGAGTCTATTTTTGAGTCTGGATGATGCCAATAGGCTCGCCCCCTATTACATGGGACTTAAACAATCGTGGCGAAATGTGGCTGTAGGATAGGTGTCCCACTGTTTAACCCATCAAGGATTACAGGTCTGTTGTAATGTAATTCGATTTTGTGAAAAAACCTTTTATTTCTCTTTCGGACAACCAATTTGTCCAGCGCACATGTATCAACAGAAAGCACTGAACATAACTGCGGTGTGCGACTGTGCGTGCTAGCAATCACACTGACCGCCAATTTGTATTTCTCGCAAATGCGACCGAACTCAATTGGGACGAGCGAGCAGCTGTAAATAAGTATTAAAGGTTACAATTTAACTTTAAATATATCCATGACACCTGTACTATTTAATACATCAATATGTTTTAAATGCGTTGCTTTGAGCTCTGACGAGACCGTGATTTTACACGTAAGAACCGTCGTTTCCCTAGAATATTTTTTACGCAGTGTTACTTACTTTGTCGGCGCCTCACATATGCGTGTATAACCGCGGGGAGGGCGCGGGGCTCCGGGTACCAAACCCGGCTGCGCGCCCTACCACGACACTGAGCTCACAGAGGCCGGCCACTCCGGGCATTTCATTCTCCAGGAATTAAAAAATAAAAATATATTGTACGGTCTTCACACGTTGCACTACGTTAATTGTGGTATTACACCCATAAATACAGTCCATTAGTCTTTTCTTATAAAGTCCCAACCGAGACTATTCATACTTTGATACAGGATGTTTGGCTTCGTGCTGTATCCTTTCACACGTTTTGTAAGTTATATCCACAGAAAGCAGTTTAAATGCCCTCGGCAGCACAGACTCCCAGAATTGTAAGCCTTAGGATTGTTTAACCTTTATTTTTTAATCTCACGAAAAGACCTGCTTTAATTCGATTTTATCAGTGTTGCATAATTTTGCAACGCCTTACAAGTTGTTTTAAAGGAAAATCTAATTAAATTACATGATTGCTTGATGTGAAACCTGTTGAGTTTTGAATAAAACTCATTAGGCGTTTATAATTAAACGCTATTCACTGTAAAGGTTACATGTAGCTATAATTTTTTTAGAACTTCATGAGGGGACTGTTGATATTGTGTGTTATAATCGTGGTGCTCGAGTTAATAAAGAAAATTGCACAAGATTTAGACCATGTAGTCTTAGAACTGCGCACGGCTGTCTGAATTTCCGATTTCGAAATGAAGGTCAAGTCCCTACAGGTTTCTAAAAGCGAGATACTCATCAAGTATTTATTTATTTTAAACAAATATATCCTCAGTATAACACAACATCTAAGACGTTGTACAGTAAAATTGTAACGAATACAAATATTTACAAAACGAGATATAATTGACCGTACCTCTTACTGCGTTGACTTAGAAGCTTGAAATTCACCTTTCCAAGCAACTACAACCTTAAGTATTTCATATGAATTTCAACTTGATACCTCCACTGTCTTCTGAGACAGAATAAAGTGTACCGTTTTCGTTTTTGAACTCCTAAAAAAAGTAATCAGTATTGTAAAGATTAATTAAAGCGTAATCTGTATCTTCATCTACTTCATATCCTTTTATCTAATCAAATCGAAAACGGACCACAAAAATAAAATTGTAGACCATCATAAAATTAGTTTGACCGGTGGCAGTAACTTGTACACCGCGTCGCGCTGCTAACATTACTAACGAGCTCCGAAAGCTTCACATAAATAAAAGCTTTCACTAAAAATTTCAGCTAAAAATTGTACTCCATTGAAAATAAAAAAGTACGCCATAATGATTTATAGTTTCTGTAAAAATTTACTGGTGTGTTAGAAAATAGTTTTAAGTTTTAAACTTAAGCTGCGTGTGCACGGGACGACAAATTTTCCCTAAAAACTTTGCCTACTTCTCTACTAAGTAATATTAAAATGTTGTAATTTTCCTCTGGTCTGTTATTTACCGAGAAGAAACAAACATGGATTCAAAATAGTTTTTCTACATAACATAACATCACGCCTGTAATCCCTGAAGAGTTAGACAGAGGTGTTGTTAATAGTACACCCACATTTTGCCAGATATGTTTAAGTCCCGTGTAATAGGGGACGAGCGTATTGTCATCAAACGGGCACTAATTCAGTCTCCATGGCTGCTACTAAAAAATCCTAAGTGAAAAACCCAATAACACTTTGCCCGACCTGGGAATCGAACCCAGGACCGCAACTCAGCAGTCGCACTTGCGCCCTCTAGACCGACGAGGCAGTTTTACATGTTTACCTAATGTTGGTGAATGTTATAAATTTCCAACTGAAAGTAAATGTTAATAGCCTCGAATTAATCTCATGTTTTAGCAAGCAGTTCTTGGTATCAGATAATTATTACAAAATGTGGCCTCGCTTCTGTTAACGTTTGAGTTGCCGGTGTGTTACTAGCTTTTAGTTTTAACCGCTTTTACATATATTGCAGGTTGGAGCTGAATTTGAAGCGGAGTTTAGCATTTTTATGTTAAAATTACGTGCAAAACTAAATTCTCTTAGAGTAGAGTGCTGTGTCATAGACATAGATCCTAAGCTTAGATTTATGGCAATTGCTCCGCTATTAATTTTAGAAATTGTCTTCTGGAAGGATTATTTGGAATTGAATGGCTGCTATCATAAGGTGTTGGTGGCGATAACTTGCTGAATGTATGAATATTATCACCGTTTGCTCTTAAGCGTTGGTTTTAAACGGTTGGAAACGTGATAAGGTACCGGCTTGTACTATATTAGTTTTACTTTTTACTAAACGTACCTAATAATAATAGTCTTCTTGACCTTTTCGGTCACGGCGGCCAATCAGAGTGGAGATTAGCCATCGGCGCGGGAGATATTATAGTGTACAATTGTGTGCGCAGACACAGGTGCGCAGACACAGGTGCGCAGACACAGGTGCGCAGACACAGGTGCGCAGACACAGGTGCGCAGGTGCGCTCTTCCTTTCTCTCATAGTCCGATGAGACTGCAAGCCGACACGACCGGAGAGAGATCAGGCGCAGGACTAACGTGCTCTCAGAATCACGGGGCTATCATACCGCCAACTTCACAACTCCGGGGTACTACTGAGAAATTTCTAATAAAAAATTTGTTTGCCTGACCCGGGAATCGAACCCAGGACCCCACGCTCAGTAGTCGCGCTTGCGTTCACGAGACCAACGGCGCAGTTAGTTGCCGATGTTCGTTGAAATAAAAGAAATCGCTTTACCATTCAAATACAACCTAAAAGGAAAACAGTTTGATCACCAAGTCTCGATCTCACCGAATTACCACCTCATTTACCAAAACAACCCGAATATTTAATTTCACTCATCAAATTAGATAAATCAGATCTCCATTTAAAAATAAGCAAAAGCCATCGCGCATTTCCAAAGTCAGATAGGTCCAGTTACGTTGAAATAAAACGAAAGTAAATCACACTCCAGTTAAAAACTCTAATTAAAACTGTCAATCGGCGAGAAAATCGAATTCGGAATTAAAGCAATTTTTCTATCTGTAGAAACGGAACCGGAAATTTTTACACTGCATTTTTGTGCTGACATTTGACTGGAGTTGTGAACAGCAAAATGACCTTGAAATAAGTCTCATTGCGGTTTCTGATATCTATATCAAGTTTTGTCAACAGTTTTCAACACTAAACGACAGTCTACAGTACAGTTAATCAAATAAAATCACATCAGCACCTCTAAACTCGGTTCTCCTCGTTCCATACACACCATCCCCGCTGGTTTTAATTAAACTTCTAAATTAAAGTCGAATTTACTTAAAAAATATTATGTTTGTAACTTTGCTTGCATTCCCAGCAAATTTATAACAAACACAGTGTAGTTGTCGTATAAGCTGAGTACTTATTAAAATGCATGGCTCGTCGCACGGGGGTGTTAAGTGCTATAATAAAAATTGTAGAAGGGGAACTTTTTACTGTCCAAGTTTGGTCGCTCTCGCGGCTATTGACTGCAAAAACGTTGGTAAAGTTGGCGCTAGTTATAACTATTATATAGAGGTTCATTTCGAATGGCAAAAAGAACGAACATTAACAAATCTTTTATTCACTAGAAGTTGAAGTGAGGAATTAAGTGGAAATTATGTTTGTGCGCTTGAATACTACAGCTGCACGCTCAAGCGGCGCGCGTGCGTCTGTAACTTGAGTGTGACGGCGACTGCGGAGAAACAAATGCAAATACATTAGAGTATGCCACAACTGGCCGCGACGCGACGCGACGGCATCGCGAAGGAAACAAGTGACATACACGACTGTCGTTTGATGCAATCCATGTCGCAAAGTTGCATCGCTTGAGGTCGAAAATAACGCTGTGCGATCGTCCGCAATATAACAGAACATTCAGATTGTAATCTTCTAAGTTATAACTATGATTCTGCTACTGTTACAATTACAGTTATTCTGTAAAACCTACAGACAGGAGAGCCTACAGTCTGTTCATTTTACTCACGATTGGGAATGGCATAAGCACTCGAGGGCGTAAAGTTCACACAAAAGAAGAATCCCTAAAGAACTATGATTTTCTATTGACATTCGCAATTAAACTTTATTGGCTGTTTTGATGCACACTAGGCAGTGTCACCATTTTAATGCAAATATAAGATTAGAATTTACTCTTAAATACCTATGTCTAAAAGATAAAGAAATTGTAGATCTCCATGTATATATTTGCCGTATAAAGACATATTGAAACAGAGTCAGTCCTAACTAACCTGACATTTTCATTGTTGAATAACCTTTTATCTTCACATTTGTAAGTTCACACCCTAACAGAAGGTATACACAGGCAACAATATATTACTTACAGTAGCATTGACCTTTACATATCCACTCCCCGTACGACATT
Source organism: Noctua janthina (assembly GCA_963576755.1). Classification (NCBI taxonomy): domain Eukaryota; kingdom Metazoa; phylum Arthropoda; class Insecta; order Lepidoptera; family Noctuidae; genus Noctua; species Noctua janthina. The sequence goes on from OY755058.1 coordinate 18,556,449, forward strand.
TAAAAGTATCAAACAAAGTTTGCTTTTCGAGTCACTGAAGCTTTAAATTGCGACATTTGAAATTACTAAACGACCATCAGATTGTGCAGGTACTTCATGGAGCTAAAAAAATAACTATTTTTAACCGAGAAAAACTGTCGACTGTGACTCTCTCGTTAGTGTAGTGGTCTAAAGCCAGGGTTCGATTCCCGGTTCGGAACGGTTCGGAAATATTTAATCACGGAATTAAGCAGCTTTATTACATAATAGCACAAAAATCTTTCAACAGTTTTTAAACTGCCTGAGAAGTGAGGACAGCATATCTGGGAACGAGCCAAGACCTACACCTGCGACCTAGAGGAAACAGCATTCCACTACATTATTCTTGTTTCAAGTAATTGGTCGCCCTCTACCTCTTACTAACACAATTTATTGGCAATTCCTGCTTGCTTGAGGCGTTATGAAGTACCTAGTATATTCAGAGTTAATCTAGTGGCCATCTATTGTAATACTGTTATTGGCCAACGGGCAATTCGGCACTGGACATACACGTACGATTAACTAGCATTTGCCCGTGGTTTCGCCAGTGTGAAGCTCGGATATTATCCTATCGGTACGTACTACCAACCCGCACTGGGCCTGCTCTCATAGAGAGGAGGCCTGCGTCCCAGTAGTGGGAACATTAATAGGCTGATTATGCGTATGTTATGACGTACTACCGACAAAAAAGTATCCTATATTTTAACAGATTTCCGTGTGCCTTTCATCAAAATCCGTTAAACCGTTAAGGTGTGAAAAGGTAACAGACAGACTGGACACCTCTTTGGTTGGGACTCCATGCAATATGTTCGCAGTAATATAGTGACCATCCATTATAATAATATTGTAGGCCTTTGGCATGAGATATTAATGTATCGCCTGTAACAGTGGCTAGAGATAGGCATTACTAATCTTCTTCTTCTCTTCGTATTGCCGCAACATCTATATGTTACAGTTTGGGCCCAGTAATTGGCCAGGTTTTATTGCAGCGTCAGAGGTGTTGCTCTGATCGTCAAGGTTACAGGTAATAATAACAATTGTTTTGCTAAAGTGCATTGAGCGTCAATTCCTCTTACGGACAACCTAGTTTGTATACGACATTGGGGTCGACGCCGTCGTGCAAGTCACGGCAATTTGTTTAGTTCGTTTGGAATGTGTTGACAAAACCGCCTGGAGCAGCATTCGCCGCGCCGTCCTCGTGTGTCTATTACCGACCTGTAATGCGACAATATTTTGTCTTGCGGTCAGTTGCAGTAGCTATTAAAACAATGGCACTGTCTTACTCAGGGTATAAAGACGACCGGTGCATCAAAGGCGTATTGTGCAGACGTCGGCCTATTGAGGCTCTGCTCAAGACAGGTTTATGCACGTGTAGTTCGGCAATAGCTTGAGCAAGGTAATGTGTCCGATATTCCACAGTATATGTAACTAATACGACAATTATATTGAGGTATGTGTTCAATGTATGTATGTAAGTCAGCGGGAGGCAATAGGTACAACATAATCAGTATAAGCTGGCCTCTTGTCAACTGCACCTGTGTAGCTGGGGGCATGCTTTGACTTATAGATGACTAGCTTTTGCCCGTGGCTTCGTCCGCGTGGATGTCGAAAAATATCACAGCCGAACAAACATATGTAGTTACTTACATTGATCCCCCTTTTTAACCCTTCGTGGGTAGAATTATCAAAAACACTGAGAGACGTATAAATTAATTTTCAATCGTCAGCCTAAACACAACATTTAAAGATAACTTCAAAACTGACGGACTTTCATATAAACTTCCTTTCCCTATTTTACCCCTTTAGGCGTGGAATTTCCAAAAAATACTTACTCTTCACAAAGAACATGTAGCGCTTAGGTGGTGTGGAATAATACTCCAGATGATGACGACGTAGTATATTTGAGTTGCAAGTGCTGAAGCTTATTGGAATGACTGTATTTAGAAAAAGGCGGTCCCTTTTATACAAAGTTTGTCATCAAAAAATCAATGCATAGTGGGTACATCGACAACTTAGTTTGGGCACAATATTGTCGATGTACCCTACATACTAAAATGTTACTGTGAGGGTGATATTCCGCTACAGTACTCCCCCCTTAGCGAAGCGTACGGGCATCTTGACGATCCTGCCTGATCTTGTACGTTGGTCGTTGGTGTTCGAGGCTGGAAGCAGGCTGGAGTGATCTTCAGTGGTAGCTGCAGCTGGTTGGCGTGTCTCAGTACTCGTGTATTCGCGATTATCTTCGATGTTGATAGTGTATGCCGGCTTGAGACGGTCGATCGATATGTTGCTCGATCTGCCTGGTAGCTGTATCGTGAAATACTTCTCGTTGCGTTCGATGACCTTGTATGGACCTTTGTATGGATGCTGCAGTGGTTTTCGGACGGTGTCATCGCGTACAAACACGTGGCTGCATGTTGGTAGGTCGTTGTGCACGAACATACATCGCTTGTTTGAATGCGGCTTGTATGTAGGTGTCAGCTTCGTAATCACGTCGTATAACTGATCGACGTAGGTGTGGTCAATCTTCGTTGCGGCTGGTGATGGTGATATAAAATCGCCGGGTAGTCGTATTGCTTGGCCGTAGGTGAGCTGCGCGGCACTTGTGTTGGTATCGGTGCGCGTGGCGGCTCGTAGCCCCATCAAAACAATAGGTAATTCGTTGATCCATTTTTTGCTGTTTGATAGTCGTGTCATGAGTGCGGCCTTCAGTGTTCGGTGCCAGCGTTCGACGATGCCGTTACTCTGCGGGTGGTAGGCAGTAGTAAGGGTTCTTTCTACTCCAAGTAGTTGTGCGAGGTCTTGAAATAGTCGACTTTCAAACGTCGTCCTTGATCAGTCGTTATTTTTGTAGGACAACCGAAACGAGATATCCATGTTTCGTACAGCTTTCTTGCGACGATTTCGGCGGTTATCTCATGAAGGGGTACTGCTTCGGGCCAACGTGTACAGCGGTCGATCATCGTGAGTAGGTATCGATGTCCACACGAAGATGTAGGTAGTGGTCCAACAATATCAACGTGAATGTGTTGAAATCGTTCGCTCGGTGGGAATGCTGTGACGTCACTGTTGTTGTGTCGTTGAACTTTGGACTGCTGACACGAAGTGCATGCTTTCGTCCACTCGCCAATGTCTGTATTCATTGCTGGCCAAAAGTAACGATCTTGTATAAGTTTGCGCGTAGTTCGTATTCCAGGGTGACTTACATTGTGCACGGCGTTGAATGCGATGCGGCGAAAGTCAGCTGGTAGGTATGGACGAATGTGTGACGTAGACGTTTCGCAGAAAATTGGCTTGTTAGTGCCGGGTATGACGATTTTCTTGAGTTGAATATTTGTTTGTTGTGATAAGATTGGTATATTCCTGTCTTTTTCTTGCTCTTGTGATAGTTCTTCGTAGTTGATTGGTGATGGTAATTCGATGGTTTCGATACGAGAGAGTGCGTCGGCGACAACGTTGTTTACTCCGCTGACGTGTCGAATGTCCGTCGTGAACTCGCTGATAAATAACAGCTGACGCGTGCGCCGTTGCGTATCGTTATCGGACGGAGGCTTGCGTATAGCGTAAGTCAGCGGTTTGTGGTCAATACTCAATACTCAATACTTTATTGCATTCCATAATGTATACAAGGCTGGTAGGTAAATTATAGAGAAACAATTATGGACCCTGTCGGGCACAGCAAGTTAGTTTTTAGAGGAGAGGATGAAGCGCTTTTTGTTTAAAAACATAATAATATTGAAATTAAGGAGTAAATCTTATATTTAGATATTTAAGTAGATATTATTTATGAGTAGATTTATATTAATTTTGTTTATTATTAATGTTTCTATATTTATTTATATATTTATTTATTTATTATTAATAGATATTTTCTAAATTATAAATTAGGTAATTATTTTATATATTTATTTATATATAGCTGTAATTTATTATTGACTAAATAGTAAGTAATTAAAGATATTGCACGGTAGATAAGGTAAATAGATGTATTAGGTACTACTTGGTTATTCTAATTATCTTCGTTTCTCTAGGAGGAATTTATCTTTGAAGTATTCGTCAATTGTGTAGTAGGTTTTATCTAAGAGAAATCGTTTTAGTTTATTTATAAATATATTGTTTGTTTGTATTGGTCGGTGTAAACAATAAGTTCTCTTCCTTCGAACATTTTTCTGAAGTGTTTGATTGCCATGTAGATTGATAATAATTCTCTGTCGAATGTACTATATCGCTGTTGTGTTTCGGAGAATTTCTTTGAGAAGTATCCAAGCGGTATCCATTTCTTGTTTACAAGTTGTTGAAGTACAGCTCCTGCGCAGGTATTTGATGCGTCGGACATAAGGGAGATGGCGTCGGTTGGTGATGGAGATGGATGAGCGAGTAAAGCTGCGTTTTGGATGCTAACTTTACACAACTCGAATGCTTGTGACGCTTCTGTGTTCCGGTCGATTTTTGTCTTGTCGCGTTTCTTCGAATTGTGCAGGAACGCGTTGAGAGGTGCTTGTATGTGGGCTGCGTTCGGTATGCTGTCACGATAGAAGTTTACCATGCCAATAAATCGACGTAAGTCTTCAATTGTCTCGGGTTTGGGGTAAGCAGTGATAGCAGTGACTTTATCTTGTGGTGGCTTGAGTCCGTTGCTCGACACTTGATAACCCAGGAACTTGACATTTTCTTTACCGAAGACGCATTTTGATGGATTTACAGTGATGCCATACTCGTCTAATCTGCGTAACACCTCCTGTAGATCTTCTAAGTGACTGGTTTCATTATCTGATGCGACGATGACGTCATCAATGAATGGAAATGCGTAGTCTAACCCGATGAGTACTTGATGAATGAATCGTTGGAATGTCTGTCCAGCATTTTTGAGACCAGGACACATTCGAGGAAATTCGAACAAGCCGAAGGGTGTTGTGATGGCTGTCTTCTCGATGTCCGGTTCGTATACAGGCTGTTGTTGGTAAGCACGATTTAGGTCGAGTGTTGTGAAGATCTTCTTGCCGTGAAGTAGGTAGGTGAAATCTTTGAGACGTGGCACTGGATAGCGGTCTGGTTTCGTGACGTCATTGAGTCTGCGGTAGTCGCCACAAACACGAAGGTCGCCGTTTTTCTTTGGTACGACGTGTAGTGGGCTGGACCAAGGACTTTTGCTTGGACGGCAGATTCCTTGCTGCATCATCAACTCGAATTCCTTCTTCACGGACATGTACCGATGTGGTGGTAGTGGTCTGCTCTTGCTGTGTACTGGTGGACCGGTAGTTTCAATGTGATGTTCTACACGGTGTTTGGGAGCATCCTTCATGCATGATGGTCGTAGGATGTCAGGAAACTTGCTGAGTAGCTGGTGATATGGTTGATCAACGTCGATACTTCTTACGGTAGGCTCAGCGGAGTAGGTGACTGGTGCCTTGACTACGAGGTTGGTAACTTTGTCGACTAGACATCGGCCGGCTATGTCGACAAGAAGTTGATGTTTTTTCAAGAAGTCGGATGATGGGTCTGCTGACTGCAGCGATGATGAACTTCCAGGTGTATGGTCTTCGTAGGTTGAGATCCAGTTGTAGTGTTTTCTCTCCGTACGTTGGGATTACCGTGTTGTTCGCTGCATACAAGCAAAAGTCTGTTGGCGTAGCTTTCCCGCCTTTTCTTCTTGGTATTACGGAGACGTTGGCGCCAGCATCAATTAGAAATGACAGACGTGAGTTTTTGTCTGTTATAAATAGGCGGTAAGAAGTGTGGTTTGCGCTGGTTCCCGCCTCAGCCAACGCAGGCGTTAGTTTCCCGAGGGGCCGCTGCTGTCTTCGTAGTTACACGGACGCGTACACTTTCGCGCCTCTTTGCCGAACTTGCGATGATAAAAGCAGGTCGCTGATTGGTCGTTTCGGGCGCGATTGTGATTGGCTCTGCTCGATGAACGCGATCTTGAGCGTCGTCTGTCGAACGATCTACGTCGATTTTGATGCGATCGGTATGCTTTCAGCTCTGCGATTTCTTTGGTGAGCGCGTCAATTTCCTCTTCAATTGACGTAGATGCACGTGGGGTAGTGGGAACGGAGGAAACTGCAGCGACTGCGCCGAGTGGTTGTGTCTGCTCGAGGATTTTATCTGCCATCGTTGCCAGCTCGTGGATATCGGAGTGTTTCGCGATGTTTACACTGACGGCGAGGACTGCTCGAACAGATTGTGGTAGATGGTTGGTCCACATAATCCGCAGTGCTGAGTCAGAGATATTGTCGGCGGCGAGGTTTTTCATGCGACGTAGTAGCTGTGAAGGCTTCATGTCGCCGAGTTCCATTTCAGATAGCAACCTTTGTACTTGCCGTTGCTCGGATTCTTCGTAAACTTGGAACAACCGACTCTTCAATGCTTCGTATCGGTTTTTCTCAGGTGGACGGAGAATTATGTCGGAGATTTCGTCGAGATCTTGCCGCTCTAGTTGTCCGATGACGATCTCGAACATGACTTGATCGCCTTTCTTCTGCACAGACATGATGGCTTCGAACTGCGCGAACCACAGACGAATTCTGTCGCGCCAAAAGGGTGGAATGCGCAGCGACGTTGACACACCAGAGAGTTCTTGTTCACCGTCTTGTGCCATGATGAAATCTTGATCTGGAGGTATCTTCTTAATAATCACGTCGGGGTCACCAATGTAGCGCTTAGGTGGTGTGGAATAATACTCCAGATGATGACGACGTAGTATATTTGAGTTGCAAGTGCTGAAGCTTATTGGAATGACTGTATTTAGAAAAAGGCGGTCCCTTTTATACAAAGTTTGTCATCAAAAAATCAATGCATAGTGGGTACATCGACAACTTAGTTTGGGCACAATATTGTCGATGTACCCTACATACTAAAATGTTACTGTGAGGGTGATATTCCGCTACAAACACACCCTCCAAGTTTCACGTCTCTAGAAACAGCGGTTTGGGCTGTGTGTTGATAAACCACCCAGTCAGTTAGTCAGTCAATTTACCATTTTATATATTAACTATAAATAAGAAGATAGATTACTCGCATCAAGATCATCATCAGGCTTCAGCGCATAATGTTCCTCTCTCAATAAGGTACACTTTCTGTCGCGCGAGAGTGTACCATATAGTGGGCACATGGGCCCAATGCGGATTGGATAATGTTACAGTATCTTCGGATTTTTAGTTTGAGGAAATGCCTGTTTCCTTACCGTCTGGAGAGCCGTGGAGAGAAAACATATTACACAAAAAAAATCCTGCCATTTCTAACACAACTACTTAACCTGTGCCTGTGTGTAACATCAACATAACTACAAATCGGTCTTAACACTATCTAACCATGTCATGATTATTTGTTTTTATTCTGTAAATCTATAATGAGTTAATTTCGTTATCAAGGTTTTCTTTAAACTTTTTTAAATGGTAGGCCCAGTATAATTAAGTTGACTTGCACTCTATTGAAACTCTTAGTATACTAAACGAGCTTAAGGTCAAAGTGACCCGTCGTCAGTCGACTGTACCTAACATACAAAAAGAAAAACACTTTTCAAGTCAATAAGGACCAGTGATTAAGTTGGCTGAACGTATAAATCAGAAATCAGCAGGGTCGTAAAACGTATTGATTGGGCTCATGTTCACATTTTACGAGATTAAGGGCATTAGGGCACGACCCAATGTCGTGTGTTATTGTTGTCAATAGCAGTAGGGAACTGTGACAAATTGATCTCCCGTAGTTTACAATCACCCTGCAGTATTTATTGCTGTCTATAATAAATGGTACTTTAAGAGATTATTATTTTATTGTGACTCATACACGGTGGAAGGAACATCGTCATATCGACATTTAGCATTACATAATTATCATGAATTTAGTACATGATTTCGACTGTCAAAAATCAGAAATGACAGCCCGGACCGACGGCTTAACGAGCTTTTCAAGGCATGGAGGAAAATCGGTACCGTATGTAATCGCTGGCTCCCCGGGTCACGGCACAACCTTAGCGAGTGCGGCTTAAGATGAAGATCTACCCGTGCGCCATTATCTAACTACGAGCTCCCCGGGTCACGGCACAACCTTAGCGAGTGCGGCTTAAGCTGAAGATCTACCCGTGCGCCATTATCTAACTACGAGCTCCCGGGTCACGGCACAACCTTAGCGAGTGCGGCTTAAGCTGAAGATCTACCCGTGCGCCATTATCTAACTACGAGCTCCCCGGGTCACGGCACAACCTTAGCGAGTGCGGCTTAAGCTGAAGATCTACCCGTGCGCCATTATCTAACTACGAGCTCCTCTTTTTCGCTTTTCTGTGAAAATATTGGTATTCCAGAATATTGTAAGTTATTGTACCTAGAGTCAAGATGAAGTCGCAACGCGTAAAATATTTATTCAAGGCACATCTGGCATCTGAAATCCGAAACTAACTTTCAAAAAGAAATAGAGACCTACCGGAATAGCAAACAGATTGCCTTGATACAATACAACAGTCTTACCGGACCAGGCGCCAACTAACTCGATAGCCTCAATCTAACTTCCTAACTTACTTCACGATACTATAAGAGTTTCAGAAAACACTAGATTTTTACGAGGCTTTTCCTGTTGCTTTGTTACTTACTTAAACTGTTACTTACTGCACATGTAGCCAGTAGTAGTAAGAGTATATTTAGAGTAAGATTCTGTCTGTAAGCTTCAATGATATGGAGAGAACTTAAAGTTTTGTTTTTGATTGTAACATACATATCCCATTATGTTTCCAGAGCTGGGTGGAGTTCTGATTGTTGGTTGCCAAAAAAAACCCATGTCTTGTCACGATTTTAAAAGACGCTTTTCTTTTATTTTGTTCGGTGGAATTTATTTTCTTTTTGGGGTTTGACTTATTTTCAGCTTTAATTTAAATATCCATTTGACTTTGCTCCTTTAAACGATTTTTTCGATTATGTCTGCTAAAATGAAATATTGCTAATGATTGAAAAAAATGTGTGAATTTCATTTAGTTTTAAAATAAATATGCTCAGATATATATTGCCATTTTTTTATTCAAAAATTTATTTAAAAATTCGTTTGAATCCACCCATGCGCGTTTCTGCGTGTATGCAGAATAAAATCAACAAAACCGTTGAACCATAGACACCGAAGTCTAGATAATAATTATAATTGGACATGGCATGTATTCGGCTATTTTGTAGTCACCGAGGGCCGACTGTCAATCCTGATGTAATGACTCACTTTACGGTTATAAGGGTTCAATATTTTTGTTATATGTAATGGGGTGCTAAGCTTTGGGGTGTTTTGGATTAATATTAATATCATTATAAAAAAATTTAAAACCATTTGGCCATTTGGCTTGGTACATAAAGATAAATTCTCTTAATTAAAGACGCTACAATTCATGTAAAAAAATTGTCAAAAATTTATGTAGATACAGGTAAGAGGATTTTTGACAGTTACAGATTAGATTAGAATGATAGGGGCAAGTCCGATTATTTTAAGAACAGATATGTTCTTAAAATAATCGGACTTGCCCCTCTGACTTCCGATATCGGTAATGTCCTAGTCGTGATCTCTTTTACGACAGCTGATGCATTCCCTTTTGCTGTCTGTTTCCCAACTGAAATACCTACTTTTGCACCAAAGTTCCTTCACTATCTTTTTCTATTTATTTTTACTACGGTACATTATTACTTTGTTAAACAGCTGATGCAAACATCTCTCATTTATAAAAACTTAAAAAACGTTTTTCTAAAACGTAGTGAATGAGATCGTAAAGAGAAGCGATGACAGGCTGGCATCGCTCGTAAACCGAATGGAGCACGGCAGACAGAGAGCGTGCACTTCTGTCGGGCCCAGACTGAACTAATAATGTACTACCAACAATATGAGACGGTATGAAAGATGGGCCAGAAGACTCGGTCACACAATATGTTTATAATGTTGATTCTGCCCGTACCGTCCTTACTAAGAAGAGTACAGCCGTCAGACCAAGCCGTTATCTTTCACACCACCTACATCACAACTCCGAGCTGCTGAGAAATGTCTAATGGAAAAGCCCAATGCGCTGGACCTAAGAATTAAAAGCCAGTAATCGCATTTGCAGCTGAGAGACTAACGGGACAGTCCTCAACAACACAGTTTCTAAGGGCTCTACTCTCGGATATACTTAGGTGTTGGTATTGTATATCCTTGTATGAAGTGAACCTTCGTTGACCACCCTGGTCTATATGATAGCATACGTCTGCCACATGAGACGAGCAGTTGATGGATATATTACTCTGTTGTAAATAAAACTTTGTGTTGTCTGCGACTTTACAGCCACGCGTAGTTTCTGGCCCTGGTCCAAGCCATGGTCCGGAGCGAGAGGGAATGGGAAGCCGTCACCTCCTTCTGCGAAGCAGTCATGATAGTGAAGGAGGTGGCGGGTTATGAGAGGGAAAGAACCTCACGTCCCAGCCGCCGCGGAAGACGCCCTGGGCGTTGGGGGTCACGTGGTGGCTCCCGGCCACCGTAGGCGCGGGCCTGTGGACGGCGAGTTATGGGCTAGCTCGCCGTCCAGCCGTCTTATGACGACAGGCCGTGTCGACGGCACGTTCGTGTTCCACGTGCGCCTCAAAGAGATGTCAGAAAATAAGTAGGGGTCCGCATGGGCCGATGCCTGCCAGGGCTGCGGGACTGTTTGAAAGAGATACCGTGGCCCTGGAACACAAAGGGCAAAGAAGGAACATGGATGGGTTTTAGTCAGTACAAGTCTGACACTCCCTTCCGCTCCGCCCAGAGTGGGGGGGTTAATTGATGATTTCCCATCCAAAAAAAAAAAAAAACGCGTAGTTTCTGCCAGTCGGTAAACTTGCAATCCGTCTGTTGATATGCGATAATAATATAATTGTACTAGAAGGTACTAAAGGGATCACATACGCCAAAGTAAGTAGAATGACCACCGATTTTTCGTTATTCGTGAGTAACTGTTATTGCTAGCCTGGGTTGTTCCACTGCTGGGCCAAGGCTTGTCCCGATCTTGAGTTCTTTCGAGTTCTATCGATCCAGGGACTATTGGTCGTAACCTTTGTACAGCTCGCCCTGCGAGCTCCTTACAAGGTCTGTCGTGACGCCTCCTGCCTTTGTGGCTCCACTGTAATCATCGATTTGTTTAAATTAAAGTGATAAGAGGCCCAACAAAATCAGTTTATATGTACAAAGTTGATGAGACAATGGAAGAAGTATATTATTTTATTACTTACCAAAATCTAACAATACTATGTACTTAGGGGCTTACATCTAGTTCATCGGAAACATGAAAGGAATTTAAAAAAAATAACAAAAGTATTCGAAGAGCTGATCTGTAATAGAATCAAAGTGAAAGTCTCACACACACGATAACTGTGAACGATAGCAGCCGCCTTAGCTCTGTGAACGAGAGTGGTCAGTGAGCGTCAGTGCAACGGCGACGAGGGGACTTTGTACTCGTACATACCATGCAATTCACACCTTTGAGAAATGGATCATTCAAATAGATTAGAGAATTTAATAAAAAGTGTGACTTTTAAATCATAACCTCACACCTGTAGTCCCCGAAGGATGTATGGCAGAGGTGTGCCTATTGTACACTCGCATTACGGCAGTTATTTTTGAGACCCATTTAAAATGGAGCGAGCCGTTGCTATCGACACAAATCCAGATTCCAGGTCGCTACTGAGAAAATTCTGTCGAAAAATACCGATAATTACCCGACCAAGGAACTGAACCCAGGATCTTGTAAATAGTAAATAAAAAATGAAAGAGTCATTAACACGTCATTATCTAAACTTATACTGTCACTTACGGGATATCTTCCGTGGTTGTTCCTTTTTAATTACCATCCACCCGCATTCTCCAGTCTTCCCGCGATCATGGCGCTTGCAACAGCGTCGAAATATCGGTAGCTCAAAATAATTAACGATCACGGAAGAAATCTCGTAAGTGACAGTATAAGTTTAGTTTTAAACCGTGAAAGCTTTAAACAACGTCATTATCTATATTGTATATACTCAGGCTAGTCCAAAGTTCATAAAACATTGTGCTATTCATAGGATGTCCCATGAACCATTTTACGATTTTCAAACTGCTCTGAATTGCAGTGAAACATCATTGTTGCTTAGACAGCAGAAATAACTTTTCTTTAAAATATAAACTTACATAGTAGAGACACCTTTCCAACTATGTTGTATGTAATCCAGTTTGCGAGAATACGTCCATGACAAGGGAATATAAAAGTTTATTAGACCCTCTACTATGTAACATCACAACACGTAAAGGCTTAAGTTTAGAGATGACCTATAGTAAGCCCACACGGTGTCTATGCCCAAGTTCCATGTAATAGGAGTCGACCCAATCGCCATCGACCGACCGCAACTCCGGCTACTACTAGTATAATCGAGAAACTCCGGATGGCTCTGCTATGTAGGAATAAGATATTGAATACTATTTATATTGCGGGACTGTTCGAAAGAGATACCGTAGCCCTGGAACACAAAGGGCAAAGAAGGAACATGGATGGGTTTTAGTCAGTACAAGTCTGACACTCCCTTCCGCTCCGCCCAGAGTGGGGGGGTCATTTGATGATATCCCTTCCGCAAAAAAAAAAAATACTATTTATATATTGTTAGGCTTGTATATTCATTCACACGTCACAATGTCTATATATAAGAGTACCTAATGCGATAAAAATAGAACAGATACAGTTATTACAGTACTTGAAGGGGACATTGAATCTAGATTTCCGAGATGAAAGCTGCTCGTGCTCTTGGATACAATCATGTGTGACGTAAGTGTGTAAAAGGCACAGTTTTGTAATATTGTGTTCTGAAATTGTCATGGCTCACAGAGCCTTTTATTTGAGTTGGCTTTTCTTTCAAGAAACTGATAAGCTAGAATTTGAAACACTGTTGCTATCTGACTTTCCAACTATGTATCTATCTATTTCTACATAAATTCTTTGCCGTCATTCGGTTAAGTTATAATCTTTATCTTAAATCATATCACAGAAACGAATCTCTTTGTTTGCAAATATATTCTAGACAGAACAGAAAATATATTCCTAACTGATGTCCTATTTCGATCGTATCAAAACGAATCAATCTCATGAAGAGCGATTCTATAGTTTTTCTATTCTTAAATCAAACAAAATTTTGCTATTTAAATGTATGGAACAGCGAAATGCGTGGAGCAGATCGTAGTTTTATGGTGAGATCAGTCAGCTGGGTTGAGTATTGTGCATTATAAACGGGTGTTGAATCTTGAATGAGTATGAGCACCTGTAGGTTATGAGCCATACAGAATGAAATATTGGACGTCAGGATGAAATACGTCCGGGTGTTTCCACTGCGAGGATCGTCCGGAGGACACGGTGGAGCACACCGTGGAGGTCTGCCCCGCTTGGGCGGAGCACCGCCGCGTCCTCGTAGCGGCGATTGGCGGCGGCGATCTCTCGCGTCCGGCCTTGGTTCAAGCTATGGTCCGGAGCGAGAGGGAATGGGAAGCCGTCACCTCCTTCTGCGAAGCAGTCATGCTAGTGAAGGAGGTGGCGGGACGTGAGAGGGAAAGAACCTCACGTCCCAATCGCCGCGGGAGACGCCCTGGGCGTTGGGGGTCACGTGGTGGCTCCCGGCCACCGTAGGCGCGGGCCTGTGGACGGCGAGTTATGGGCCAGCTCGCCGTCCGGCCGTCTTATGACGACAGGCCGTGTCGACGGCGCGTTCGTGTTCCACGTGCGCCTCAAAGTGATGTCAGCAAATAAGTAGGGGTCCGCAAGGGCCGATGCCTGCCAGGGCTGCGGGACTGTTCGAAAGAGATACCGTGGCCCTGGAACACAAAGGGCAAAGAAGGAACATGGATGGGTTTTAGTCAGTACAAGTCTGACACTCCCTTCTGCTCCGCCCAGAGTGGGGGGGGTCATTTGATGATTTCCCATCCGGAAAAAAAAAAAAAAAAAAGGATGAAATACGTAGCACCAGAGGTAGGTAGAAAGAACGTGACTTTTTTACTAAAAAAAAAACTTTGAATTCCGGTAAATTAATTTTCATAAAGCGATAAGTACTAAATTAAATTAAGAATGGTGTTAAAAACAAGGAAAGAATAATTAAGTAACATCAGTTGAATGGCTCTGAATTGTTTTCATAAAAATTAAATCGGAAAACTTTGTTTGTAATTTATAACGAGGATAATAATCTAATTAGTGAAGTTTTTAACTATTCGTGAAAGTATTTCGCTTGTTTTAGTGACTAATATTTCAAGGAAGCTAAGTTACTTAATTAAATGTCAGACAATTAACATGCTTCGTGCTTAAAACGCTTTTATAACAAGTTGCCAACGTCAGTTATAGAACTTACCGATGGAAAGTTCAAAAACTACATCAAACGTGTCCTTGTTAAAAAAGCATATTACAAAATCAAGGACTACGTTGAAGATAAAGAAGTTTGGCTATAGTTCCTTCTGCGCATGCTTTCCTGGTAGCTGATAAACGGCACAAATATGTGGATGTCTCTAACTATTCTCAATCTTATTTTTTCTCTTCTTTCGAATCAGATTTTTACAATAGTTTTCAAATCATTTATACTTATTTGGCTCAGAATAGTTACAACACTGATAACAGTATTTGTGTCACTTGTTTAATTTAATATTTTACAATATTTTTTTTACCTTTGTATAGATTCTTTTTTATCGATTGTTTGTGAATATGTGGAGGAGCTCGTGGCTACTTAATAACAGCCGCTCGGGTCAATCTTTAGGTTAAGCCGTGCTTGCCTAGGTTGGTTTGTGGATGGGTGACCACCCATTAGATACCGAGTTTTCTCCGTGCCTCGGAAAGCACGTTAAACCGTTGGTCCCGGCTGTCATTTGTAGATCTTTGACAGAAGTTAGGTGGTCAGTGGCCCAAAAAAAAGGCTGACAACCAGTCTTACCAAGGGGTATCGTATTACCCAGTAATAACTGGGTTGTGGAGGTCAGATAGGCAGTCGCTCCATGTAAAATACTGGTATTCAGCTGCATCCGGTTAGACTGGAAGCCGACCACAACTTAGTTGGGAAAAGGCTAGGCAGATGATGATGATGTTTGTGAATGTGTGAACATTGTAGGCTTTGTAGATTCCCAGCTGCTTGTTAACTTTCTATTTTGTTCTACATATTTTGTGTAGTAAGCAACGACTTATTGTCGGGCCTACGCTGTCCCCCCATACTTAAGTACAAATGCTGTATCCATGATAATATTGTAATACCAAATGATTTGAAAAGAGTTACTATGGAGTTTCTTGCCGGTTCTTCTCCATAGGAAACGAACAAACCGGACCGTGCACCTTTTTGTCGACATTTTATAAGTGCCCATCTAGGCCTATGTGAAATAAAATATTTTGATTTTGCTTTTTGAATGTTTGGACTTACAATGTTTAATTTTTAGTTTTTAAGGTATAACGTAGTAAATTATAAATTGTTTTATTTTCCAGGGCCCAGTAAAAGAGTCTGGAAGCTCTCGGCCTATTGCTTAAACGGTTTCATAGTTTGGCCGTACCAGATACACTGTTCGTATTTTTTTAAAACATTATAAAATAAAACGTTTCTAAAATACTTTAAAACTTAAAAAAAAAACGATTTGAATGAATAGTACTTTGTTTTTCATCTAAGATACAAGATTTTTTTTGAAGAAAATGCTTTATTATATAATATTTGACTGGCATTATTGAATTTAGTTAAAGTTTATAGAAAACACTGTCCAAGTAGGTATGCAAATGCACGCGAATATAAAAAACTAGCCATGGAAAATCATGCCATGTCGCGATGATGAACATTCTCAATTAAAATTAAGTAATTCGTCATAGCCTACCTTCTAATTCACGTAAGTCGTACTTTCAAACTTTATGTATATACGGTACATCGGTATTATAAACTTCGAAGTTCAGTAATACAGTTGTACCTTCCACATAGTTGGTTATAGCATATACTTGTTTTCCTTCATGCAAAAACACATAAAAAGTATCCCGCCGCCGCTCCGTGCCGTGCAAAAAGTAAACCCGTCACAAACAATACACACATGACTATATGAGTTGCAATCGCCATTTTAGTCACGTCAGCGACGTGCGTATAATCCCCGCGTCACACCAGCCGTCACGCTCGAACACGCGCCGTGGGCACGCTCGCGGCACGATAACCATTCATCTTGTTTTGCATTCGGCGTTATTTCCGAATAATATCAATTTTATTATTGAAAAAAGTGGAGTTGACGTGAACTGATTGTGATGTGTTGTGACCTGTGAGGGGAACGTATTGAAAACGTGCCTGTTTTTAACGCGTGATTTTATGTTTTATGGATTGTACTTTTTGTCTCTTCCTTGTAAAGGAGTCTGGTATCTGATGGATGTTGTGTCACGTACAGCTGAAAATAATATAAATCGTGTTAAAACAACAATGTGGTGTATCAGTCAGATTACATAGGTAAACAAGAGTCACGCATGAGTACTTTCTACAATAAAACAACTACATGACGTTACATAACTTCTGCCTGTAATCCCCGAAGGGTTAGGCAGAGGTGTACACCTCTTAAACAGTACATCCAAATTTGGCAAGTATATTTAAAGTCCCATGTAATAGGGGGCGACCCTATTGCCATCAACAGTGCAAAAATCTAACTGTTACTGAGAAATTCTTGATAGAAAACCCAATAATACTTTTTTTTTTTTTTTCGGATGGGAGATCATCAAATGACCCCTCCACTCTGGGCGGAGCGGAAGGGAGTGTCAGACTTGTACTGACTAAAACCCATCCATGTTCCTTCTTTGCCCTTTGTGTTCCAGGGCCACGGTATCTCTTTCGAACAGTCCCGCAGCCCTGGCAGGCATCGGCGCTTGCGGACCCCTACTTATTTGCTGACACCCAATAATACTTTGCACGACCTAGAGATCAAACCCAAGACCGCATGCTCAGGAGTCGCGCTTGAAAAAACTAGACTAACGTGGCAGTCCAAAGAGGCACGTGAGCCCAGTGCGGTGCGGTGCGGTGCGGTGCGATGCGGTGCGGTGCGGTGCGGTGCGGTGCGGTGCGGTGCGGTGCGGTGCGGTGCGGTGCGGTGCGGTGCGGTGCGGTGCGGTGCGGTGCGGTGCGGTGCGGTGCGGTGCGGTGCGGTGCGGTGCGGTGCGGTGCGGTGTGGTGCGGCGCGGTGGTTGTAACATATTTCTTCACGAAGTTTTCCTGATTAAATGAAATACACAAATTCAAGTGCGAACCACGTCCAAATGTATAAATAGACGCTTTAGGGCTATGAAGACCAGGGTGTTAAGTTCTTCGACCCCGTCGAAGAGGGAGGATCCTCCGACCAGATGGGTGTTGTGTCTGATGGGCTGCTGCCCGATAGTTGTTGGCGGGGTTTTCTACATAGTCTTTGGTCACGGATAAAACTTTAACTGTGCGATTTCGAATTTTGAAGATAGTTTTTCATTTTGGGTCATAGATGGCACTGTAGTAGTTTTTGACATGGAAAGAAAAATTCCAGTGCTAGCAGGGTTTGAACCTGCGACCTTCCGGCAAGGTTTGCGTATAAAATATTAAAAATTAGTTTGGTATGGCGACTTCTATACAACATTGATTTGACTGCAATGTCAACGTGTTGGTTTAATTTAGTTCGATACTTTCTTAAATAGATGGCGCTAACGTCACCGTAAGACGTTATTAATGGAACGAAAATTTCGAGAACTGTGAGCGGGGTGCGATGGTCTAGTTGGTTAAGACATCCGGTGTACTGAATCGGAAGGTCGCAGGTTCAAACCCTGCTCGCACTGGAATTTTTCTTTCCATGTCAAAAACAGCTATGTTCCCTACGCAAGGTTTGCGTATAAAATATTAAAAATTAGTTTGGTATGGCGACTTCTATACAACATTGATTTGACTGCAATGTCAACGTGTTGGTTTAAGTTAGTTCGATACTTTCTTAAATAGATGGCGCTAACGTCACCGTAAGACGTTATTAATGGAACGAAAATTTCGAGAACTGTGAGCGGGGTGCGATGGTCTAGTTGGTTAAGACATCCGGT
Organism: Noctua janthina; assembly: GCA_963576755.1. Taxonomy (NCBI): domain Eukaryota; kingdom Metazoa; phylum Arthropoda; class Insecta; order Lepidoptera; family Noctuidae; genus Noctua; species Noctua janthina. The sequence continues at coordinate 18,574,483 of OY755058.1, forward strand.
GTACTGAATCGGAAGGTCGCAGGTTCAAACCCTGCTCGCACTGGAATTTTTCTTTCCATGTCAAAAACAGCTATGTTCCCTACGCAAGGTTTGCGTATAAAATATTAAAAATTGGCACTGTAGTACTTTTTGTACTATGTTGCTATAGTACTTTTTGTCGTGCCACTGCAATGCCTATATCACTGCTGGCTCTATACATATAAACAAACACTACGTTAACAACACAATCACGAATTCCAATTATCTGCATCACACTATGTGTATAGACACTCGCGTGCAATTCCCACAGTTTCCGATCTCATTATGAACCAATCGTCCAATCGATCAGGGACAATGTGGTGCACCCTGTGACGTCACTCGCCGGCGATGGGACGTTAATCACATGTTGTCTGCTGAGACAACTGCGACGTGGCGACACTGTGTCAGACACACGCTATTACGACTTGAGACATCGGGTAGGGGCCCAGTGGTAGCGGGCAAGTCTCGAAGGATCCCATTGTTGGTAGGTTATTAACGTTTAGTTCTGTATTTTCTGCAGGGCCGAAATAAATAGCTAGCGAAACTCCAGAGTATGTTTGGTATTAGTATCATTATCTGAAAATGCCAAAAAAATGGTGTGGTGCTTTCCGAGCATGAACTATCACAATGACCTCATAGAACAAATAAGCAACTCAGTATTTGGTACTCCAAAGTTCCGATATCATCATCATCATCATTCTGCTGTCTTCATCCCATTTCATTTGGGGTCGGCGCAGCATGTCTTCTTACGTTTTCCATAGTTCCCTATGGAAAACGTAAGAAGACATGCTCACCATGCATCCCCATGGAAAGTGAAAAAGCCCAGCCTTCTTTTGAACACCGTTTTAGATGTGCTGGTCGCGATCACTTTCTTTGGTGAAATCCGCTTTAAGTAGTAGATCTTCCAGTGAGACCATCTAAGTAAGACCATCTATACGATACAGTAATTATGCCGGCTGAGCGCGCGCCGTGCCGGTGGCAGCGCCTTGCCGGACGGATGGCAACTGCTCTGGACAGCCCTGACAGCCACCTGATCGGAACCGGTGGGGCTATTGTTAGATATTAGTTGTTTTCCTGTTTACTGTTGGGAAAACTTTTCTTAGAGTTGCTATTTCTAAAAATATAATGGTTTGTCGGAGAGAAAATAAATAAATGGCTTTTATCCCAGGCTAAAAAGAGAAAAGTTTACAGACAGAAAAATAGCGTGACATTGAATGTAAATTAAATAGACATTTGTTTACTTATTAACTTACCAAAATAATGAATGTTACAACAATAACTTATGCTCGGTAGGTATTTCATTTTGAAAGAAGAAGAACTGATCTTTGAAACACGTTGTGCAAAGCTTAATTTTAAATCGGCTATATGTTTAACCGACAGTAAAATAAAAACAACTCAAGAACAGGTTTAAATAAAATACAGAAAGCAAAAGAAAATAATAAATTCTGTAACAACCTTACAGTACTTTTATGTGACGTAACAAGTTGAGCGGCTCCACACAATGAAGTAGTATTTGAAAAGAGAATTTCCTCGTAACTGCACGCCCTTAGAAATACTTTATGCTTGGAAAATGTAGCTGCCATTAAAATGCCTATAAAGACGGGCTTAGACAGGGCGACACGATTTAGATGTAGGATCGGTCTAATACGATCACACAAACTAGTGTATGTTAATAACAGCCTGTTATTTTAGAAATGGCTTTTAAGTTAGACAGTATCATTTGATGTCTCATAAGAAAATGCTCTTTTCTTAAGTTTTGGTGAAGTGTATTCAGGTTATTTAAGTACCCAGTCTAAAGTGGCCAAGTGGTAACGACCGCTACGTAGTTTTAGGTCGTAGGTTCTAACTTAAACTGGTACTTTATTTTTTGTAAATTATTTCATCACGTGGCTCACGGCTCACTTCCTCTCTTATAAAGGGTGTTTCAGCAGTAGAGAGGAGCAATATAGGCAGAATATGCCCAAAGTACCCTGAGTTCACTCGTTCTCTACGCTATGTCGTAGGGTCAGAGAGCTACTTTATGTTTGTAACACTATAATTATGATTATTGTGTGCTTTCAATATCTTCTGAATACATTTTCTAATCAACATAATTGTTCTCTTTCTCATACATCTGTATTAATGTTAAACATACTTGTACAGGTTGCTGAATTCTGGATTGAAAAACACTCTTCGATTTTTTTCCCTCGTTTCACACGAGGCTTTCTTTATAGTATATATGTAATAAAGCCTTTAAAAGATTATTCAACATACTATTCGAATTTGAACTAACTAAAAACAAATAAAGTCAAGGAAATACGAGTATAATGGGAAATCAAACAATAGCTGAACGTGCAGTGTGCGGCTCGCACCTGTCGCCTCGACAAAACGCCGTAAAAATACGCCGATGAATAGCTCAGCCGGTCCACGGTTTACTGCCGAGAGGGGTGGTCTGCGTCATAAGCGGAAGCGGGGATAAAGAAGTCATTTTCTGTAGTGTGGCTCCGTTCACAAGGCAATGATCAGCATTATATGATACTGCATAAGTTTGGGATCGCAAGATAACGTCACACTGCATTTTTTTTAACTGTTTGAACCCATGATTTGAACAATAGGATGCTAACGTGTAATCCCAATTTCTCACTGTAAAATATTTTACTTCTGATACATTTTTGAAAATACTACCTCTAAAGGGGTGAAAGTTTGAATAGACTTTCAGCATTATTGCCGATACAAAACTTCATTATTAACCCCCTTCGCGTTGTTATTAATAACAAGTACATCATTTACAAAACCATTCGTCCAAAATCGTTTCTTTCGTTGTTATCTTACACCACACACTGTGAACGGCACGAAGCCAAACATCTGGCCACAAAAGAATACGATATAACAAACACAAACGCAAACAACTAAAACTTTATATAAAATTATTGCTCACGTTACTGGCAAATATTTAAAACGAGGTTCAAGTAAACTCGATGATACCAATCTCCTAAATATTTCAAAGTAAACAAAATAATAATTAACAACATTAAATGTTTTATTCAGTCCCTAATAATGAGGTCCACTCGCGCAACTAATTACCAAAAAAATTTTGTTATAAGGCAGCCAATCAAATTCACTAATCATATTTTAGGCACATCGCGTTATGGCATTTAAATTGGTAGTTTCTCATTTGTTTATTTCGTACACTAGAAAGACTGCTCACCTGATTAGTTAGCATCAGAACATCTCTTCGATGGATAAAAATCATCATCTGGTACAGCTGTTGGTTCTCCTGTTTATAAATAAATAAAAAGTTGACACAGTGTGTAAAGAGACATGCATGAAAACTAGGCTTAGTGACCTCAACTCATTGTTTTCTTTCAAACTAAAATGTTCGCAGGTCGGCTGCAGTCTAGAAAACCTATGAAATTCGGAACGTGCTTAATTGCTTTTAAAAATGTCTGCTAGCGGCCAATCAAAGGTGACAAAATAATTGCATCCGTGCATTTCGCAGGTACCTATAAATTGTGGCGGCCATTCCGTTTCATGGCGCTCTTTCATTGTCACGAGTTTGTGCGGAAAAGTGGAAACCTCACAAAAACTCGCTTTGACAAAGCACTCAATTGCTATGCAAATAGTATTTAATTGCCTGTAAATAATTCGTTATTGTTATCCAAAATGGTGGATGATATATTTTTTTATGAACGAATTCGTGGCTTGGTTAAAAAAGTTGGTTGATAAAGCTTTTACGTTTTGAAACGAAACTTGGGTTAGTAAAACCGATGGAAAAACTGATAGGTTTTATAAATACGACGCCAAAGTTTTTGTGAGTATTTTTACATGTTTTCATTGAGTCTCCAGGAACTATCTTCCTATTCTACACAAAGCTTTAATTAATTTCAAGATTTATGGTTTTAGGATCAGACGGTTTCGACAGGTAACAATCGCTTTCAAAGCTTTTTATATTCCTACAACGACTTTCAATAGCATTGACATAAGCTGGGTAGTTCAATTCAGTCGCAATGTGTTTGACTTGTCTAACATGTTTATCGCTGGTAGTCTGGGCGCTCTGAACTAAGTTTCGGTTTCGTACTCGCAACTCTCAACTGTATACTACCAAACATTGCCTACTTCTTTATTCTCAGGCAATTTCCCGCACACGTTACCATATAAAATCTCAAGAGCTGGAAACAGGTGAATTGGCCCGAAATCCATAAATATGGTCCAATTGTTGCCGGTAATACGCGCCTCCTGCCCTTGCTGGAGAAATAGCTGACTTGCTCTTAGCTGTACGTAGTTTGTTGAGTTCCCGGGACCCCTTTGTATCAATACTGTTTCACCTTTGAGAGTATTCTGTAACCGCGTTTGACAATATTCTGTTTTCCCGCAAGGTATGGAAATGGCAGGAACATGTGAGAGATGAATTAGATTTGAGCGGCAACAAATAGTACTATCATGAGATTTGCGACAGATATTGCAAATCTGATGATAGTGCAGTAGTGTTGAGCAAGATGATTCTTTTGCTTATTGAGTGCCATTAGTAGTTCATGTCTAATTAGTAATCACTATTTACTTAACTGCCTTTTACATTTTTACTTTCAGCAATAATAAAGTTACTTTCTGTCATCTCAAAAATGATAGAGTTTTTGGCTTAAACTGAAAAAACCGGTCGCAAGCGCGACTGCTGAGCATGATTTCCTGGGTTCGATTCCCAGGTCGGGAAAAGTGTTATTGGAGTTTTCCATCAGGAATTCTTAGCAGTCAAGGAGTCCGGACTTGTGTCCAGTTGATAGCATTAGGCTCGCCCCCAATTACTTAAAATATTACTGGGGTATTGTGGGTTTACTATTAGGTACACCTCTGCTTAATGTTATAAAAAACCAATTACGACAATAAAGAACGCCAGGTTAGCTTCCAAGACAAAAGGATGGTCTTACGATCTTCTCACCCATTGTGTACAGAATCCATTAGATTCAGCGCTTTATCAAAACAATCGGATACAAAAGAATTGCTTCAATAAAACCTGGTTAAGGCTGAAGTGAAAGAAAAACAGTGAAAAACGGTGCTTATTTATCGTGAAAAATCATCTACCGATTTGTAAATATCAGTACAATAGAGTTGAGAATATTCCGTTCTCACAATGTTTATGTTCAAGGCTTTGTTGGCGAACAATTAAACGATTCTTTTCGCACAAAGAACGAGAAATTCAAAAGATTTCGCTTGAAAAGGTTCTTGTGGGCTCTTGATATGTGGATCAGAATATTGTAAGCTATGTTTAGATCTAGTTGAGCTAGCTTTGTTTTGTTTGGAGAGAACAGATTTGAGTGGCCGGGGAAGGCAATTAGCTGGACATCATGTCTGCCTGTGGTGCTGTGTCAGGGGGCAAACTTATTCACACAGTCTCATACATAGATGTTTTATTCGTTATTGAAACTAAGTAACTACAGAAGAGCCCTTCTTTAATCGGTTAAAAATGATGTAATCGTGATGAACTAAGGCATATGAGGCCACAGTTGTAACACGATAGGAATTATGGCTTGCATAAGCCACTAATATGAAAATGTAAAACACTGTACTAAAATGTAATGAGATTTAATATCGATTTGTTTGAAGAAAGTTAATAATATGATGTTCTGAACTTTTTAATATGATGTTTTTTCAAACGGCTAACGATTTTCTTATTAAATACTATGTTACTATTAAAACCACTAGAGACTGAAATATGAAAAATGTTAGTCTGCCATTGTTTTTTCCTTACAATTAGACTGCTGCGCCATTCAAAATTTCCTAAAAATGTCCCAAAAATATCATGGATATTCGTTAAAGTATGCGAAATATACTTATAATAATGGTAAATAATAAAAAGATCCACAAAGCAAGAGATATTTCATATAAAGGAAAAATGTTCATGAATCGCTATGGTTTTAACTTCATAACGGTTTTGACTAAAACTATTCAAAACTGGTTTTCACCAATTAACAGTTTTGACAGTAACATGTATACTGATGGACGCTACTGAATGCGCCAAACTCGTGGCCCTGTGCTGGGCCGACTCAATTTAGATTGCCATCGACACGTTAGGTATGACGAAGAAGATTACTACTAGGTATATACTATAAATAGGTTGTTATGACTTGTTAAAACATTGAGTTTCGCTTTTATAAGCACATACGAGTATGTATGATACACATAAACCACCCACAAAAAATACAATTTCACATATTCTTAGTGTCATAAAAAATGGAAGTAAGTGTACTAAGACTAATAAATACTAACTAAGAGAAGTTCTGATTGGTGCTCTGCTTTCCTGCCTGACCCGTACAATCACCTGAACCCTTTACCTTCTAGAATTAAACCTAAGTCAGTTCAGATAGTGAGAAAGCCGTGCAAGTGGCTACATACTGATTAGACAATTTGTAATCGACACGTAAGAAGACTGAATTTTGCTATGCCTCGCAGCCTACCCAAATCTAGCCCTAAGAAACTTTTAATTTTTTTGGCGCATCATGTCCCATATAAATGGCTGTCTGTACTGCGACGTTGTGATTAATGCCTTCATGGTCTGGAGACCAGACGGGCGGGACACGAGTCGAATAAAATAAATGTGGAAGTGAGTAAATTGTTTTCAATTGAAAGGTTTCAGCTTGCCTGAAATACACAGAGCACGGATTTGCGGTAGCGTCTAGAGTTAGCGGTTTAGAAATATAATTTGTAGCGACCAAATTATGATGAGTGTACAAATTCGGTCACCGACCGCCTCCAGGGTCTGCTCCATATCTTGGTAACGTTATGGTAATCATTTAATCAACTAATCACTTTACAAAGTATTCTTCTGCCCTTATACCAAATTTTATTTGAAGTCAACGTGGCATTTCTCCTTATGCCATATTTTTCTATTACTTGTAATCTCAGCAGTCACCACCTTTCCAGCAATTAACATCCTTCACAGCTGCAAGACAAGAAAGCTTGAAAGCTTACAGACTGCAAGTATACCGCACCGAAATGAGAGTGATCCACAATATTATATGTATTTTCTTCGGTATCTCTTGTTTATACTTTCTTGACTCATACGAATGAATTCCAATAACACGTTGAAATGATGTGTGAAAGTGTGCGCCCCGTCCCCATGAGATAATAACTTGTGTTTGTCTCATAACGAATGGGTACCCTTGGGATATCTGTGAGAGTTGTTTGGGATATCAATCACAGTATTAGATTGTTTGCTTGCTCGCTTTTGTAAAAGTTAAACAATTTCTTTGGAATATTTTCCTTCTTCGCCCTCTTGCCTGTTGGTCTAGTAGTTGCAAGTGCGACTGCTGAGCATGAGGTCCTGGGTTCGATTCCCAGATCGGGCAAAGTGTTATTGAGTTTTTCCATCAGGAGTTTCTCAGTAGCAACCACGGAGTCTGGATTTGGGCCAGATTGATGGCAATAGACTTGCCGCCTTTTCAGCGGACTTAAACATAATTGGCAAAATATGCGTGTACTATTAGGTACACCTCTGCCTAATCCTTCGGAGATTACTGGCGTGATGTTATGATGATAAGTTATTTTTCTTCTTTTTTAACTAGCCTTATAGCTAGTAAAAATAACTATTTTCTTTTAACGTAGTTCGTAGGTAGAGGCCACTTATTAGGAATAACATCCTAGCTCCTAGCCAGCTTTATTGAAAATATAAATAATCCCTGAGTCGTCTTCAACAACCTTATGAAGTAGAAATACAGTACACATTCCATACAGTATGTAAATAAACACAACTCAAACGGAAAGGGTTTCAATTTTAAGCTAAAACAGTGTTCCAAAAGTTTTACAGCTAGCTCCAAACTATCCTCTAGGAGAGGGTTTACGTACACAAGCATAAGAACATCAACTTTAATCTAATCTCGAATTAAACTACCCTTATCACACTACATGCCATCGATGATCGATGGAGATACAGTGAGTTTTATTTATTCATCCACACTTCCAGGGTGGTCGACACATCAACACATCGTCATCAACACTTTGATAGATGATACGAAAAAAATTCATAAATCAAATAGCACTTTTTGTACTCACCGGCTTTTCTGAGGCTTTGGAATATATTTTGAGTGAGGTTGCTTTTATTTACTCTGTGGCAAGATTGGTATGTACAATAGTGGTGTTTTAAGTAAAGCACTTTAGTTTGAAGGTGTTTTAGATGTATTGAAATGGAAGATTTTTTGTATTTTTGGTTTTGGAACACGTCTTGTTAGTTCGAGTTAAGAATAGCGTCCTCTTGTAGGATTTTTTTTCATTTGGAACTTTCTTGATAAGATCTTATTAGATTTTATTTTGCTTTAAGCGTTAATTATTAATTATATTAAGTTTTATTTCAAATATAATTACTGTACTTTTTTTACTAAGGTTATTAGCATAGCTTATTTACGGAATTTTTTTTTTTTTTTTTTGTAATTTGATTGTCAAGGAAATTAACTACGAACTTATCCGTATCCTCAAATCACATTTAATAGTTGTATGCAAGGGTATCGTGTTAATAGGATGTCTATTTATTTTAAGTACAATGAAGTTTCCTGACGTTACAACAACTCTGTCTCCCTGAAATAAATGCATTACTACATTTATCTATTCAACCAATATACCCTACGCCATCACAAGCTATGATTGATCTTTAACTGCGTACTTTCCATAAAAGTTCAGGAACAGGCCCAAGGGGTGAACGACCGCGTAAGGGGTAGGAAATAGCATCGCCAATACTGTGCGAACACACGGCGCTCCGGGAGGCGGCGCTTGTATACAAACTAGTATGAATTATGTGCTTGAACAGATATTTATTATCCGATATTGATAAATTACGGAGAATGTCCTCCGTGATGTGAGGAGATAAATCATGTAACTTGGGCTTTTTCTGTTGTGTTTTTAACTATTGTCGGAACAAAAGAGTCTGAAGTTTTTGATGGTTGTGTAGTGACTCGTGTGGTGTATGGATAGTAAAGTGACTTGTGCCCGATGGCAGATCAGCCATCCATCCATAATGAATAACACTGTCTGAATTTTCAGGCTTTAGCGGTTGAACGGATTTTAATAAAACTTGGCACACAGGTGACCTGGGACACTGATAGTACTTTTTATACTAAATGGGCTTACTCTTGACCACAATCTAGTCCAGAGGACAGAGATGAGGTCGACGATGGAAGGAGCTAACTCAAAAGAAGCCTATTAACTCGCGGCTTAAATACATTGGGGTCATATGAACTTGGGAACAGCGACGCAGGCAGGGAATTCCACATTCCCTGGTGTTCTACACTTGAGCTCTCAATTTACCCAAGCTGTAATTTTCATCATATTGAAATATGCGTGCAGCGTGCAAGATACGCTGCACGCACGAAAATATAATTGTACATAATTATTTGTGATCGCAGTATAAAAACAATGACTGTGTATTTTATGTGCGTGGTAATGTGAATTCATTTCTGCTTATCCTTTTAATCCGCTAGCAGTCCTTCACGACCCCCACGGGGGTTTTATATCAAAAACACTCAGCCAATTACCATTCCATTGTGTTTGCGTAATAATATTTATGGAAAACATGAAAATACGTTCACAAAGCAACTTAATGCGAGTATGACTTGCAGCTCAAACACCGCTTATTTCTTTAATCCTAGATTAGCATGAGAACGTAATTTCTTTGATGAATACCGTAAAACGGGGTGAATAGGACCGCAGAGGTGAATAGAGACAAATTTTGAAAGGGATTTTAACGTTGAATTAATATGTTATGTTGCTAACAAGGTCTCTAAATAATTAAGTATAGCTAAGTAAATAAAACAGAGTACTTTTGATAGCATAATCAAATTAATTCAACGTTTTTATTTATTCACCCCGTTTTACCGGTACCAAAGATTTGAATCATCTGACATGCCTTTTTTGCGCAACTTTATGCCCCTTTCACGACGTCAGGTGATGCAACTTGCAACGGGAGCCGACTGCAAGCGATAAGCGCGTGCGACACTTGTTGCCAAGTGAGTATCGTAGCGTCGTAGTCATGGAGTGCTTTCAGCAGTTCTTTGACTTGTTTGTTCCGCAGTCGCTGTCGCAACATGCATGTCACTTCGCATGTAGCTCGTGACTAAGCGGTAAATACGGTGTGGGCACATTTAAAGATTTAAATATTTGATGAAAGATACAACCTAGGGGGACATAAAAATGAATGAACGAATTGATATTAATTTTTCATTTTATTAATGTTTTGTATAAAATAATGTAATAAGTTATAAGATTTTAAACTTTCATGGTCACTAAAATTATTATAACTAGAAGACGGGACAATAAACATGGTAAATATCCCGTCTTCTAGTTATAATAATGTAATAAGTTGTAATAATTAGTCAATATTATAATTTAATAATATGATATATGGAATTTGCAGTGCCCTTACAGGGTGCATGTCTTAATACTGTGTCATGAAATTTTAATGCATGCCTACTAACCAGTGTTTTACATGTTTGCAAATAAATAAATAAAAAATAAATAAAAGGAAATTGTGTGAGAATGATTATAAATCATCTGACTAAATGAAATTTCAAATTCACGGACTTGTAAAGAAAAACTATGTACAAAGAAGTATGATCCGTTTGTATCGCAAGTCATGGATTTGTTATTTGTTAAAGGTGCCTTTCGGGGAATGTTCCGACAGTGTAATCCAACAAAAAATGATGTACGATTAAGTACTTACATTGAGGACTCATTTACCTAGTTAGTAATAATAGAGAAATAAAACTGCCTTCTTACGCGACTGCCCCAGAACGAAAGATATGTATTTCTTTGCGATCTACCTAATTAAACCAATGTGTTATTATTGAAATTAATGAAAAGTAAAGCTCTCATGATGTAGCTAAATAGTGCAGATGCATGTTTGAGTTCGGTCAGACAAATATAGCAGATATCAGTCTTCGTAACTACCACTAACGTGGCATAGCATCACGCCTTAAATCCTTGAACGAATAGGCAGAGTTGAACGGTCGTACCCTATAGTGTACATTTTAACAGTTATTCTAAAGTCCCATGTAAAGGGGGGGAGCCTAGTGCCATGAACTAGGCACAAATCCAGACTTCGGGCTGCTACTAAGAAAGCCCTGGTTGAAAAACCTAATAACACTTTTCCCTTCCTGGGTTTCAGACCCAAGATCGCATATGAACCAAATCCACTCGGGTAAACCATTTAATGAATTAAATACATCTGCTCTGAAAACTACAAAGTACTTCACGAAATCACATAATGTGTCTGTAAACTTGGAAAGTTCAATAAAAATCAACTATATAAACTCAGTTGATAAGTTTAAAGTCCCGTGTGTCCCAAGTCCATAACTCATCTGGTGTTTTATTGTGGACGCAAGTGGGTCAGCGACGAGCGGCCGGTGATAACGCATTACCTCTCCTCCGCCACGTCGGCTAAGTGAGGAGATGGTGCTGCTCGGTACAGCGGTGATACGGTTACGTTGACGATGCACTTTGTTTGAGGAATAGAGGAATATTGTCTTTGACTGTCGTATGGGGAATGCTTTTTATTTTTCTGGTTGTTAGAATGTTTTGAAAGGAAACAGTAGCTTTTACCGCAGTCGGATGTTTTCTAGGAAATAAGATAATGGTCTGCTTCAGGGTAAGTAGTGAGGGCAGATTTATAGCTGAAACACACTTTTTCTTGCCGTTATTGCGATATTTTTTTAATTCTAGACCATACCTGGGAGCCCTCTAGTTACGGAAATATTGAAGGTCAAAATTCCATTGTTATCAGATTTAATTTTATTATTTTATTATAAATACCTCCATAACCCTACAGGGGTTATTCAATTAGGACCGAACACTCGTGTATCCAACAGGTCCACCGCGTCGTAGAACACTTGAGCGCTGGCTTCCAGCGTGGAGCGATGACGGGCGTGTTATATTTCGATATAGCGAAAGCTTTCGACAAGTCTGCTTACTATAAATTGGCTTATTATAATTATCAGCTTTACCAACTAGGAGTGACAGACCGTCTCGTGCTCATCTTACGAGACTTTCTGTCGGATCGCACTTTCCGCTACCGCATAGGGAATGCTCTATCTTCCCCTCCCCTATTCGAGCAGGAGTCCCTCAGGGGTCCGTTATATTCACGCTGAGAAGAGCCAAAGAACAAAACGCTCAACTAGTCATATTCGCCGATGTCATGGCCATTTATTACACCGTGCACGGCCAAGACAAGCCAACGTCCTCGCGCTTGGTTCCGTAAGTGGAGAATCGAGATAAATCCCGATAAGAGTCAGGCGGTACTCTATCACAAAGCGCGACTAAATCGTCTCCCCCCCATTCCAATCAGTATGTTCGGCAAGCCTGTCCTTTGGAAGAAGCAAGCCAAAAATCTTGGAGTCATACTAGACCAACACCTATGCTTCGCGGCTCACAGTAAAGCTGCCCGCAACCGAGCTGCCTTTGCTATGGGTAGACTCCACTACATGATTACGGCAAAGAGCAGGTTGTCACTTAAGTGTAAGTTGCGTCTTTACACCGCAGTGATCCGTCCTATTATGACGTATGCTTGTGTCGTATTTGCCCATGCTCATCCCCGCCACATCCATAGGATGCAGACCGTGCAGAACCGATTCCACCGTAAGATCACTGAAACCCCTCCTTATGTCCGTAACGACGGTAGGCAATTTGAGGTCTGAGTGAAGACTTTCACTTAGACCTCAAATTGCCTACCGTCCAATAATTCATGAAACGTCTTTTCAAGCGTTTCTTCGATACTGCCGTTAAGCATAGGAATCCCCTGATTGCATCGCCCGTCCGATACGACCCATTACATATCAGTAGGATTTGCCGTCCACGGCAAACTCTCATCGCCCCTGACGACCCATAACCATCCTCCAGAAAAGCAGTAGGGAAACCAGCTCTTTAAGAAAATACAGATACAGACCGCCGATGACCTCGCCGTCGAGGTCCGTCGCGACCTCGCCGTTCACTGGCCCCCCCGACCCTTGCTAGAGCCAGCCCGCGATGCTGAGCCAGTAGTAATAAATCAGCCCCTAAATAATCTATATCAGATACTTGCTGCCCTCCCCAGCGACGCCCTAAGCCGAAGCACTTACCCCACGGGGGGTGCCCTTAGCGTGTGGTCGCTTAGTTTTATAAATATTTTTAAGCCCCTGGCTGGAGGCCTTACACTCAAGGCATCCACAGGACTAGTTCGGTTAAGCAGAAGCCAGCCTCTAGGCTGAACTGCGAGATGCCATGTTAAAAAGAAATGTTTAATGTAATTTAATGCATCACGTTCACAATGTTTTGACTGCGTTACATTGAGTTCTACCGTAAACCGTAAGTTTTCACCCCAAAAACACAAGTCTTTTTCAAGCAATAACTTTTGTCTAGAATTACTTAGTATGATGGTTGACGGCTTCGTGAAGGGTCCTTTTACACGTCGTCGTTCAATATTAGTAAGAACTAAACATTAACAGACTCTGATATAATTGCGTTGCATTTGAGAATTCTTTCAATAAGATGTTGTATAAGTGTGACCTTACAGACGAAGTTAGAAGTTAAAGTAGAACCTCTCGTGTGCTTTTATTTTCACCTGCAGCTAAACTAATCAAATTGGAGCACAGCTGCATATCGTGTGGAGTAGTACTTCACCAGAGCGAACGAATGTAAAAGGAATTTTATGTGCGTAATGAATGTGACGTGAAGTTAGAAGATACAGGGGAAATAAAACTTAACATGAACGAAGATGAAATGATGATGACGAGCAGTGCTGATGGTGAGTTCGAAGCCAGGCAGTCACTTTACTTTGTATACTTTATTTCGTCACCGTTGCTTTTAACACTGTCAAGGAAAACATCAAGAGGACATGTCCTTGAACCAAAAACCGACATTCATGAACCCGCAGTGTGCACGTTCCTTTCCCTCTCAGAAGGAAAGGAACTGTGCCTCAGTAGTGCATTATCGGCTGCTTAAGCTATGAACGAAAATGTTGTACATATTTTTATTGATTTCAATTCCAAAAGTATGTTTATACAACTTTGTATTTTATAGATACTTTCAGTTCACGTGTGGTGTGTTTGTGTTGTCTTGTTGTTTCATTATTATGTTGAAGAAAACAAAACAAGAACCCAAATAAAACCTTTATCAGTAAAAAAATAAAATGTGTTATTTTAATTCACAGTCCATTGCTCAATTTTATCTGAATCATCAACGTATTTTATCGAGACTCGTTTGAAAAAACGCAATGAATCGCGAACACTTCATGTTTATGAATGTTTCGACTTTATGTTGTTTATTTACTGACGTTTGACTTTGATGTGAAAACTTATCTCACTCGAATCAAATCAGTCTGATACTAGTCAAAGGGAGCTTAGGGTGACTACATACAGGTCCTAGTTAATAGCATTATTACTAAAATCGACAAACAAGGGCCAAGAAAAGCTGTTTTTCTAATTACTTGTTTAGGAGAACACCGCACATCGTTTTGGACGTTGAAACCTTATTGCAAAAGTTTCTTCTGAGTCTATGAAAGTCAGAACACCTCAGGTCTGTTTGTCGAATAAACTTCTCAGTCAGCGTCAGTTATTATCATACAAGCGTAATAGTACCTATTGTCGTACCTACAATGACTTAAAAAAAAAAACATGTTAACAATTAACAGATTCACTTTGTGCGCCAGTTTACAACAGCAGCGGGAAAAATGGCCGCGATCGCGTTTCAGTCTGATACCTACACCTATCATTTTGTTCTAAACTCATGCTATTATTTTACCGCCGTGTCAGGTACTTCAACACAGCCATGAATAATGAACATAGTACTCACAACCATTTTTTAGCGAACTGTCCAGCGTCCATTAAGCGCTGGATAGCTTTTACTGATTCGACCGTAAACACGTTTTACTGACATGTCTCTCCACTCGCTCGTGTAAAGGCGCCTTTACAACTCCTCATAAATTTATGAAAGTGGCCAATAAAGCTATTGTATGCGTGACAGAGCCCTAATATTAAAATTCTAGTATACGAATTGATAAGTAAAAGCTTCCATATGAATTCTCGTAAACAAGATTTTATTTTGAGATAAAAAACCGTTTAAAGAGTACTCGCTTCTTTAGAATCCGTAGAAAATAGTATAAAATATGGAAAAGTTTTGGTAGCGCCTTCGGCAATGTTCGGAAAGCCGAAGTTAGCAGAACTGTGCGTGACTTTGTTAGTGCTCGGGGGATAGAAGAACAAAGTTCTAAACTTAAACGATTTCGCGAATGCTTAGTTTCAAGCAGCGCGGAAGATAACTCGATTTTTTTTCTTTTATATCTAAAATCATCTCGCTGTCAGTTACTTGACCTGAAAGAGGGTGAAGCTGTCAAAACGAATCGCTTTTGTTAAACGACTTCTGAAGTTTTGGGGTTTTTTCTATAAACGAGTTGCCGACGCAGTTCCGGTGAAACCGAAAACTTGCTTTTTTTTACAATAACAGTATTCGAAAACTTGAAAGTAAGTTTGTAGATAGCCAATAAATGTGGTATATTTATAGCCATAGACCAAATTGTCTGACCTAAACTAAACAGATAGAAATTAATGATGTCTGAATCCTAAGTAATGGCTACTGCTGGCGCGACCTACATATTCATATCACCCATAAACGTAATATAATATTCTAATAAGAAATCTGACTATTAATATTATACGCACTCCGGATGATAGCAATCTCTAAGCAATTATTATTAAGGATCTACAAATATTACAAATTGAAGTAGCATCTCGTGTCTGTCTGTGAGACCTCGGGTTTGTTCTGAACTACACAACGGAATTGAAGCAGTTTTCCCCATAATTTAGTAAATTTGTTACTGAAGGTTCATGTGTATTACACATTAATATTTAACTTACATTAAAGTAAAGGAATCTTGACGTTTTGTCAAGTTTTAAAACCCGTGCGAAGAGAGGCGGGTGTTGGGAGGGTCGCTACTCGCTAGTTTCTAATAAAAAGTGAATGACCCCATTGTATAGTTTACGACAGTTTTATAACTATATTTATTTTGCATGTAGATCTGTTTGGCAGCCAGCTGTGTGTCTGATCACTGCTGATCCGATCTTATTGCGCGTCGTAAAAATATAATATCGATGGTCGGAAAGCTATTTGTTGTTCTAATTTTGTTAGTGATTGTTAACATTGGCAAATACCTATGTTATATTCTTATTCTTCTATCCGCAAAACAACATCAGTGTTTGAATTGTTTAAAGCGATTGTTTACCTTCTATTTCTTGCATAAGTTACTCATTACAAACAAGTATATCTGTCAGAATTACGGATAAAACAATTACTTTTCAAAGTGACTTAAGCCACGAACACAATCGGCCGGATAAATAAGCCCACAAAACTTTAAACATAAAATAAATAGTCGTCGTCTGTTCCCGCCTATTGCAAATAACACATTTTGTAAAGTTTCACTTCAGTACGTAAAGAAACCGACAAAGTAACACCAGGGTCAAGGTCACGCGACCTTGTCAGCCCAACTGTAAATAGGGGTCTAATCTTGAACACACGGAACTCGCGAAATTAACTGAAGTTACAAGTTGGGGTTGACACTGTAACTGAAACCAACTAATTATGTTACGCATGGCCACGGTTGGGCTTAGCAAATAATGACTTACAAACATCAAACTATGTATTTGAACCTAACCTACCGGTCTCGTCTAGAAAACCGTTTTTAATTAAGCTGTTAGAGAAGGATTTCTGGAACCACTTTTATAGCTCAACAGCTTTTGGAATTACATTTTTATGATCAGCTATAGACCCGAAAAACTTACAAAGGAATAAACGAATAATCGTACGGCAGTAGTTCAGGATTTTTTAGCTCCAAACTGTTTCATGTTGTTTCTTCCTATGAACTTCATTCTAACTATTCATATGTTCACAGATATTCCTTAACTTACCTTTTATAGGTACGCAAAGGAATATCTAATATCTTGAAATCAGCCTGTATTCGCCTCTGGTATGTCAAACTTTCTAAATTTGCACCTCATTTTCTCTAGTACTGTGCAAATGAATATCTGAGTCATGTTTGACGGGGAAGAGAATTTCATAGCTTAGGTAAATTCGACAACGTCGGAGACCTAATTTCTTGTTGATTTATGCAGCATGGGTCCGGACGACAGCTCACTTGGTTTGATTCAAGATTTTGTAAGTTTTTACTTTTCATAGAATGAAGCTTTACAATATTGATTATAAAGTCTGTGACGATGATGGGTATGCTCTCAAATCGGAATCAAATATTTGCTTACATTTTCTCTCAGAAACCAATACAAGGGCCAGGAATCTCCTTTTATCTTCTTCTCACTTAACTGTACATACATTAACATTATCATCAAGATCCTCACAAATGAGATGTTTCCAAGCTGCCATAACGATCGTACTTGTCACGACATACAAATGTTTCTCCCGGTAAGGAAATAGACCTCTTACATCTGAACATTGAACACACCATCATGCTATGTTTGTTACAGTATTCTATATATAATGTTCCTCAATGTACACCCACAATTAATTTAAAACGATCTCTATTTCAACGTTACCACATATCATCATCTGTCTAGCCTTTCCCAACTGTGTTGGGATTGGCTTGCAGTCTTATCGTGTGCAGCTAAAGATACTAGTACCAGCATTTTACATGAAACTACTGCCGAGTGCCTATCAGATATCCAGAACCCAGTTACTGGCTAATACGATACCCCTTCACAACTCTGATTAAAAGATCTCAGACTGTAGTACAGATTATATTCAACGTTACCACATAATCCAACCCAAATTTTCAAGGCAATCTAACCAAAATCCGAGAGTCCGCAGAAAATTTGAGTAGAGAGCAGGAAATATCGATACCCATTAGGATAATACGGCGGCGGCCGGAGATCGTCGAAATTTAATAAAAGTTGCTCTAGTGCGCCGCATAAATCGGGCGGGGTTGGTATTCAGCACACAACGCACTGACGAATACCCTCGCTGTCTTATGATGGAGTGCCGACCACGAGCGAGGAAACAAGATTTATTTTATAGTGGTGTAACGGTCCCTACATAATATAATTATGTAGTTGGCAACATTATTAAATGAATCAGAACTACACAAACGGAGTCGTCGATTTCCAAACTCGCTCGTTGTTATGTGAAATGCCCAAGGCAACATGTAAGATGTCTCGAAATTATACATGGTATAAACGGACCCTTCATGAGGTCGTCAACCAAGAATTCTGTACATCAAACTAAACTCTACGTAAAAATTGTAACATTAAAACTTGTGTTCTTTTTTAAACTTGTGAAAAAGTTGGAACTTTGACTTCTAATATCTCCATAACTAGAATGTGTCTAAACAATAAAAAATCACAATGATAGCGAAAACAAGTGCCTTTGGGCTTCGTTTAGGGTCTTTTTACACCAATTATTACACATGACACTAACATTCGAATGTCGTTTACAAAATGCACAACGACGACAAGTCAACATCTGAGGATGACCCGCTGTGGGGTGAAATACGTATGCACTGTGCAGTATAGGTTTGGGCATAATTGTCACACGTTCCTCGTGTGCTCATACACACGCATTGCAGTGCTGCATTCTGCATCTAAATTAATCTGAATCTAGTTTTGTTTTGCGTACACACGCACAAATAACTCCCATCTATCTATTTATGCCAAAATTGGCCGTTTTGTTGTCACAATGCCACTCTCTTGGCGTATCCGCCTTTCTTCAATGATCTGCCAACGTGCTGGTTCTCTGGGTCAACGTTTGTAGAACATACTTCCAATGGAAAGTTTTCGCATTAGACCCGAATCGAGGAGCCTGCTCAAACACAATAGATAGCTTTTATACATAAAAGGTTAGCGTTACCTAACGGGGTTTCTATGGGGAACCATGAAAGGGTGGTGTTTGCCGTGACCTTAGGCAATTTGTCAAAGTCACAGGAGAAAATGGCGTTTCTTACGAATTTGGAAGAAAAACTGTAATTTCCTTTGATAGTTATTCCACAACCCCTTTATGCTGCTCAAGTCTGAAAATATGTACAAAATCTGTCACTGTACATAACGAGGGTTTACCTAATAATTACCTGTGTACAGGAGTGTGTGGTCGATGTTTTGTAAATAATATCCTTCAGTCTCGGTGAGTTTTATATAAGGACATTTTATGTTTCTGGGGTAAGTGTTATAAATCGAAAGTATTATCCCAAACGGCCGAGTGTTATGTTCTGAATTGTCGTGACGCAAACAGTGAGATTATTGTTATGAAAACTCTTTATTCTCCAAATGTGTCACAATAAAATGAGCTCTATTGACATCGTGCTTACCTACTTAGAGACGAACTTATAAAAAAACACACAAATAGAAGAAAGACATGAACAAAACAGGTTTTTGGGAACGTAAAGAATGTGGTATATGTTCGAGCCAAAAGCAAAATCACAGTGGAAACTTCTCTTTACTGTACATGGAATATTTATCACAACACAAAAGAATACCTATATATATTACAACAGATTTACATAAGTCCGAAAAATCTACATACATATTTACATAAAATTCCTCAGGCTATTCAAATCCCGATCTTAAATCACGGCCTTAAAGCCCTTCAGGGATAGCCCAGGATAGCTCAACTACAAAAGACCACTACACAGTATCGGATGTGGGCCATTAGACCCTTTTATTGCCCTGACAATGCAGGTCCTTGACCGCGCTAGAGGTCACTGTTGTCAAGTGGGACAATGTCGGGCTATGCCATTATGACGCCTAACGATAGACAGATAAATAGCCTGGAGGTGAGCCTCGGTATTTAACGGTGTTTAGCAAATATTTGGTAAGTTAGTGCTCCTTTTCAGAATAAGTCGAATAGCTGGGTATCATGCGGGTTTTAAAATAAATAAGGCTTGTTGCACATCTCTGCCTAACGCTTCGTGAAAAACACGCGTAATACACAACTTATGTTATGTGTAAAGTTTTATAGAGAGTGATTTTTACTCAGAACTCATTTGACGCACGTAACATGACTTCACTGTTAGTCAAAATATGAAATGTTGGTCTTAGAAACTCAGTTATTGTGAAAGAAAACATATATGCCAAAGTAGTTCAGCTGGAACACTGGCTCGAAATTGAACCTATACAAAACAATTCAAAAGATAACTTTGAAAGAAAAGCAGCAAAATATTATCTTTTAACACAAAGTAACCAAAAATCACTTTCATCTCAGATAAATTTCGCGCAACGCGCGGTTACACCCCATCGAAATACAAAGTCACCCCCAACACAAGTCTCGTCAAAAGTAAACAGAAATTGCTTGAGTCGATAAAGTCGCCCCCGAACCAATTACATGCTGGAATTGGTGTTTATAAGTTCAATTTGGAAACGTGCGCGTAGGTGCAATAATGTAAAGGTTTTGAAGAAAAGTATGTTTATTTGTTTACAAAGAAGAGAATTAAACAAACTTATTGTTTTAAAGATATTTTACTACTATTTGGGATGCGATATGATAAAGAATTTCAACACTCAATTATTGCATCCCACAACGTGAACTTAGGTGGTAACTTAAACTTATTTTACATAACATAATCCCCGAAGGATTAACCAGAGGTGTACCTAATAGTGCACCCACATTTCACCAGTTATGTCTGAGTCTGGAAATAGTGGTGCGAGCCTATTGCCATCATCCAGGCACAAATCTATGATGGAAAAATCCAATAACACTTTGGGAATCGAACCCAGGACCTCATGGCCAGCAGTCGCGCTTGCGACCACTCGACCTACGAGGCACTCTACTAACGTACTCTACTAACTAACTCATCATCATTCATTATTATCAGCCTATAATGTTCCCACTGCTGGGACACAGGCCTCCTCTCTATGAGAGGGGATGGGAATGGGCTATAATCCACCACGCGGGTCTAGTGCGGGTTGGTAACTAACTAACTAGTTTAACTAATTAACTAGTTTAACTTATTTATTGAGATCATTCTTGCTCCTGATGGGTTTTTCTCGGAATTTTCTCTATGTTAATGATGCTTCAAATTATTTGACGTTTAGTGTACTGTGCTACTATGCACACAAATTCTAACATGATCAACATTCATATTGAACATGGATAGTTAATGGATAGTTTTATTTCCCCTGGGAAGGTCTGCGGAAAATAACTGTCGTTCCACGTACCTACTGTGAAAATTAGGTACGGACTTAATTTATTCACCAGCTTACTTTATAATGAATACCTAAACAAAGTTAATCAAAGGATATTTTTATGACAAAAAGTCCCTTTTAGCCGACCATTCAACTTGATGTCAGACCTACACGTTGGAAGCCTACTGTAATATTTAACGGCACGTTTAGCCTTTTGAGGTCACTCCTAAAGAATTAATTAATTAATATTCATGCGTCACACAATGTCGTATTCAGCAGACTCCCATTATGAGAACCGGCGTTTTAGACCCAAACTGTACAAGCTTGAAACAAGAACGTTGAAACATAGTGCAGGAGCGGAGCGATTTTATATTTCCAGAAGAGTTGGTAATTCAGTGAGTTTTTTCAAAGTTTTTCAAAGTTTCGCAAAGATTTTTTAAATTAGTAGGTTTTTTAAAAATATGGGGTGGTAGGTACTACGCTTAGTCACGAATGTATTTTTAAACTGCCTGCGGTGGTGGAGGTCAGATAGGCAGTTGTTCTATATTAAATATTGGAATAAATACTGCTGCATCCGGTTCCATTGAAACCGAACCGCAACACAGTCGGGAATAGACTAGGCAGATGCCAATCAAATCAAAGCATTTATTTCAAGTAGGCCAGTTACAGGCACTTTTGAATTGTCGAAAAAGAGACAACAATGAAATGTACCTACAGTCCCAGTCACAAGGCATAAAAACGATGAAAATACTGTAGTTGCCCATTCCCTAACGTAGATCTTTATGGAGAAGAACGGGCAAGAAACTCCATGGACACTCTTTTGATTCAGAATACTTTTACAAAACCAATACATCATTCATGTTGAGATGGTACATTATGTGAGAACGATGTAGCAAGATGTGTACGTTAAAAGTGTCCATAGTAAAAATAATTCAAAAATAAAATAATTAATACAAATAAGCCGTTGCAACCAACAGATGACCAGTCAAAACTGACAGCGCCCGTTCACGAACATGACGCATGTATCAGCACCATTCAACTCAACCATTTTGAAGGGAACTAAATGATCCGACACACGCGCCACCATCAGCGAGACATTTCAGTGAGCATGACATACTCCTAACCGCCAGGGCACATTCAAGTCAAGAAAAGACGTAGGTTTCCAGCGAATGACAGCTTTCTAGTACATAGTACTCACACAATATGGGCTATGCGGCTATATAATACTAAAGAAATTGAATTTATACAATGCAAAGATAGTTGTACATTCTTCAGCAGCTCCAACATACTATTTAATGCTAGCCATTTATGTGTCCCTGTCCTTGTGGAGCAGGACCGGCATTGAGCAAAGCATTTTTAACAGCGATATAATCGTCCAACTTGTAATATGCTTGCTTACATAGTGAGCGTTTAATGCATGTTTTAAATTTCGTTTCATTCAGTTCAAGAATACTTTGTGGAATTTTATTATAGCATCTCAAACAGTACCCCATGAAAGATGAGTCTAGTTTAGCGAGTCTGAAGCCTGGCTGAACTAATTGGTCTCTATTTCTAGTACTGTAATTGTGTCTGTCACCTCTTTTATTAAAAAGATGTAGATTTTTTCTTACATACATTATGTTTTCGTAGATGTATTGACAATGTACCGTCATGGTGTTAATTTCCTTAAACAGTTCCCTTAGAGAATCGCGCCTACGAAGATTATAAATGGCTCTGATGGCTCTTTTTTGCAGAAAGAAGAATGTCTTTGCGGTCGAAGAAATGAAGTTAATTAGTTGTCATTGTGTCATGAGGCTGGTCTCGGATCCATTAGAATAACCCTAAAGGCATAACACAACCATGCTCACCCATGCCCAGTGAAGGCACAGCTTTTCGCTCAAAAAACAATTATTGTCTAAATCCATATATCTCATCATAACAACTCAGTTACATAACCGCTTCGCTCATGACGTGATCCTTACCTCTCCAAAGATGATAAAATTCACAGTACGAGTACGAATATCGGTCCGCTACGCAAGTTTGTGTTAAGCGATCATTATAAGCATAGATATGTGCCGGGCTGGAATAAGTTTGTCAGTAATGCTCACGGGAGGGCGCGGCATTGTTTTCAGACATGGATAAACAATGGTAAACCTAGTTTTGGACCTGTGTACAGAGACATGTGTGATTCCAGGAAAATATTTAAATCTAAATTGAAATATTGCCAAAATAATAAACAACAGATTAAAATGAATATTATTGCTGAGCATCATGCTAATAACGACTTTAGCAATTTCTGGAAAAATACAAGAAATATGAATGCTGTGTCGAGCCGCCCTGTGAGTGTCGGGGGTGCGCATGAGCCCCGGGACATAGCCTGTGCCTTTCAGAGCCACTTCAAGGTCGAATCCCCGCTCGGGCCCGCGTCGCGGGTGCTCGCCGCTGTGGATCGCCCCGGGGACGTTGCCGTTAGATTCACCGCCAAAGATGTGGCCTCTGTTATAAAGCGAATGGTTAGAGGTAAGTCTCCGGGTCACGATGGGCTCAGCGTCGAGCATCTGAAGTACGCGGGTGTACATCTACCGAGAGTTCTCGCTTTGTTCTACAATTTATGTGTGGGTCATAGTTACTTGCCTGATGACTTAATGTACTCTGTAGTAGTTCCTATTGTTAAAAATAAAACTGGTGATTCTTCTGACATTTCAAATTATAGACCCATCTCGCTAGCAACAGTCATAAGTAAGGTACTGGATAGTTTGCTTGACCAACAGTTGGAAGGGCACCTACTGCTGAACGACGCGCAGTTTGGCTTTAGGCTTGGCCTTTCAACTGAGAGTGCTATCCTCTGTCTCAAGCAAACTGTTCAGTACTACACAGACAGGAATACGCCTATATATGCTTGCTACTTAGATCTGTCAAAAGCATTCGATACAGTCAATTATGACAAGTTATGGCGTAAGTTGCGATGCGAGACGAAGCTGTCACATGACATTATAGCACTATTTGAATATTGGTATAGTCACCAGCAAAATAGTGTCAGATGGGCAGGGTCGCATTCGGACGTATACGGGTTGGACTGTGGGGTGAGGCAGGGGGGAATAACCTCCCCGCGTCTCTTCAACCTGTATATGAATCAACTGATCGAGGAGCTCAGCAGCACTAAGGTCGGTTGTTCCGTTGATGGGGTATGTATAAACAACATAAGTTACGCGGATGACATGGTGTTGCTGAGTCCGTCTCTTTCTGCGATGCGCAGGCTTTTGAATATTTGTGAGACCTACGCGGAGGCCCATGGGCTCAGATATAACCCAAAGAAGAGTGAATACATGATCTTCAAAGCTGGTACTAAAAGCTACTTAACTGGACCACCTGTCACTCTTTGCGGGTCAGATTTGAACAGAGTAGATCGATTCAAGTATCTGGGTCACTGGGTCTCTGATGATCTGTCTGATAATGCGGACATCGAGAGGGAGCGAAGGGCGTTGTCTGTCCGGTGCAACATGCTGGCTCGCAGGTTTGCACGTTGTTCTTCACAGGTAAAAATAACCTTATTCAAGGCATACTGCCAGACCTTTTACACGTGCAGCCTGTGGACCAACTTCACTCTGCGGGCGTACAACGCTTTTCGTGTCCAGTACAACAATGCGTTCAGGATTCTGTTGGGGCGGCCCCGGTATTGTAGCGCATCGGCGATGTTCGCTGATGCTGCTACCGATGACTTCTACGGAATAATCCGGAAAAGGAGTGCATCGCTTCTGCGGCGCTGTAGGGGTGGCTCGAATGGGATCCTGGGCGTGTTGTCCGAGCGGTGGGATTCTCCTTTCTTGCGGAGATGGCTGCAGCTGCATGCCAGCGCCTGCACATATATAAATCTTTAATCTGTTTTTTTTTTCTTTTTAATTGTAAAAAATTGATTTTAATTTAATTTTATGTAATGTGGCTGTGTTATAGCAAATTGATTTTAATTTAATGTTTTTATGGATTCTAATGATCTGAAATAAATTAATTAATAATAATAATAAATGCTACTAACTTTGTCTTAAGAGAATTAATGTGTTACTAACAAAATATGGACATTACCTAGTCTGAAATAAACAAATTTTAATTTTTTTTTTTTTTAATTATCCTTGCGAAACGACACACCGACACAACACGAAACAGGCGACACGGACCTTTTGTGTCGTGTCACACCGCATTTTGTTTATGTCCCAAATAGTTAACGCCGCATTTGATTTGATGTCATCAGTGATTTTATATTAACGAGGGTAAGTTTTCAATGGAGACATTGATCGAGTGGATTCACATACATACTTGAAATGTCATGTACGCGTTTCTAATTAATGATAAGGCAGTCAGTAAGCGACGATCGTTTGTATCAAAGTAGCAAAGTAGGTGAGAATTAAATACTTATTTTTAATAGCCTTGTATAATGTATGTCCCACTGCTGGGCAAAGGCATCCCACATATCCTTCCAGGTAGTCTTCTCCTGCGCCACCTCGAACCAGCCTTCGTGATGCGCGTCTAGATCATCTCGCCACCTCTTTCTAGGCCGGTCTCGGCGGCGCCGTCCTTCCTCAGGCACCCATCGTGTTGAGCGGTCGTTATTCATGCGGCTCACGTGGCTTGCCCAATCCCATTTAATTTCAATGACTAAGTCTCTTATTGTATCTCAACACATTGTGTCATACATAAAGTGAGGCAGCCCCAGTAAGTTACAATAGTGCTTGTGTCAGAGCTGTCTCACTCTTCCCTTGGGTAGTATGCAATGGTAGCAATGGTATTTTATTTAATTATGATGAAGCTACTGAAAAGGAAAAAAATAAATACTTTACTGATGAAAATGAAAATTGTGAAATCAAGAGCATTTGTAGTATCATAATAATATATGAATCTAGTTCAGATAGAACGCATAGAATCATTTGAAACAATACACAAATGTTACCAAATCGTTAATTGATATTTTTCTAAGTAAGTGTTATTTATCTAGCCTTGTATGTACAAATCCTCTTAGCGATTGTAAAGTCTGCGTCTGTTGGCCTAATTGAGAATGTTTGTGCGACCAACTTGTTAGTATTTGTAGATAAACAAAAGATAATCGAATCTGTGAGAGGTCTGTGACATCGCGTGTTTGTTCCATTTCTATTCAATTATAACAAGTTTGTTCAATTAGGAGAACTGATTTATCGATAGTGATGTTCAGGTGTTTGAAGAATTGATAAGAAATAACAATAGCTATAATAATATACAATATCTTCGACAAACAATAAGTTTGTAAAGGAGGAAAGTTTTTTATTTTATAAGCGGGCTGTACACTTGACTTTTTTAAGTTGATGACTATTAACTAGTTATTTGTGTAAAACTACGATTTTGCTACATAATAAATAACCTAATAGCAAGGCCTAGCGTTGTACTTAAGTAGGCACAAGATTTTCTTTTACAACTTATTTTTTCTTTACTACTTATTAAAAATTAAACGCTTTCAGTTTCGTAATGCCTCACTTTTAAAAGTACGAACCTACGGTCTACGGTCCTACCTACTACGATCTTTTAATGTTTTACTCACAATCTTATAAAAACATTTTCATAACTTCAGCATAAATAAGAAATTTCTTTTCATACATCGCGTTAAAACGTCACATGAATGAATGTAGGTGAATGTGGGTAGTTTCATAGTTTTCATGCCAGACTTAGTATAATAGCAGTAGTAATGTGTTAGAAGCATCGCAGGTGCTAACTGCAGTAACAGATGCGGCCATCTTTCATACCTAAATGTACCGCGAATACATTCTTTTTGTGAAATACTTTGTACGAAAGTATTTTTCTTACTTTATGATGGACTCTAAACATTTCGAGTTCTTTTAGCAAAGGAAAGATTATTTCAGGTATTTCGTGAATGTTTTTGCTGAGAAATAAATATTGCCTAAAAATCCACTGTTTACTTTGTTCTGATATCACAGTGCGGTATTTCGATGTATGATTGGGGAGGAATTGCTTGAATGAGTCCATCAATATCATCATCTTCATCTGCTTAGCGGTTTTCCAACTGAATATGTTAGAGTCAGCTTCTAGTCTAACCGAATACCTGACCTCCACAACAGTGTAACAAGTTATTCAAAACTGCAAATAATTCGTCTGTAACAATATTACGTAGAATCCTGTCCAATAAAACAAAGCTCTTTTGTGGAAGTTCATCGTGACATCAAAAGCAGAAGGTTTATTTGCTTCAGGTTTATTCCACACAAATTGGTAAAGGTTTTCCGGCGGTATGCAAAGCTGTCGGTTTGTGTACTGCAACAGTTTTGTTATCCTTTGTTTTGTGTTAGGTATTCGCTCGGTTTGAAATGCGAAAAATTCAGTATGGAACATGTTTTGATTGGTCTTTGAAAAGTATAAAAGAATTAACCTAGAAAAATGTTTTTGAAGGAAAGGCATATTGAACTGTTATAGGTTTTATAGTTGTAAAGTGAACTTATTGGTCAAAACCGGTGGATTAAAGCAGCAGCTTGCAATGTAATGAAAAAATATTTTGTTCTTATAGGTTGCTACTGCCCTAAATATTGGGAAATTAAATCGAAATTCATTCACTCATTAAAGCGTAGTTGATTAATAAATGAAATGGGAGATAATAATGCAATACTCGTCGCAATGAAAAATCAAGTAATTATGTTAAAATCAACCGTTCAGTTTTAAAATACGAAAATCGTGCAGTCAACTGAATGCTCTGACCGAATTTCGATAACTAACGAGTGAAAAGTTTGCTTGTTTGATACACCAATCACATTTATTTTCATTTTAACTTTCCGAGCCACGACCACACAGGATCTAGAGACGGAAGTACTAATAAAATTCGTGTCACCAAAAGTGTGTCGAGCGTACAATTTCTCTCAAGGACCGCCGTGAACTCCGTCAGTTTCTGTTAATTGTGTTGTAGATCAGGTCAGATAGGCAGCCCATGTGAAACTGATATTTCACTGCATCTGGTTAGACTGTAGTTGGGAAAAGGCTAGGTAGATGATGGATAAACGTGAAATTGTTTCCGTGCTCTGTGGCTATGAGCAATATTTTATTGGAATAAAGAGTATTACACAAGTGCTTTTAAAACAATGTCAATACAAGCTAGATATTAAAACACAGGTAGTGCTACCATTATAAAAGCTGCACTTTCACAAAGTAACATTTCTCATGCATGACTTTACATTTTTAACCATTTATCATGAAATATGTTCAATTATCATATAGCACGGTGTTGGAGACCGCAATGCGATGTCATTAGTACATAACTACGAAGGAAATAATTTTTAATTTCAATTAGTTTGCCTCGAGGGCGTGATGTGCTTCGTATAAACATTTATTTACAACTTCATAATTAGTTTTTCCTTGAGGAAACAGCGTGAAAAATTATGGGTGATTATGCAGTTCTGTCCTTTGTTGTTTTTCTGTTTTAAATTGGATTGATGGTGATTAAGACGAGGGTCATAATTGTTGAAAAAGTGACACTAAAGTCATTATAATTTTTCCCGTTAAATCAGTAAGTCTCATTTATGTAGCAGTATGTTAATAAAATCTGAACACCAGTATGTATAAATAACGTTTCAATTTTGGTAGGCAAATGGAGATGACGCTTATTATTTTCTGACAACTGAATTATTAATAACATGACACTTCACATTTCCTTTAGATGTCAATGGAATTTAATATTAATCTGCCGCTTGCAGCTTCCCCGGCGATGCAAGAAAGCGTGTTATTCGCATTATATTGTAGCAGCAGATCTTGCGGCGTGAGCTGTGTGCGTGCCAACTCGCTTAATAATGTTTCATGACACTGCAACGGCTGGGATGTGGCTCCTACTATTGTAGAAATTATCGCAAATAGGAAAATATTGTGGAAATTCGAAACCACTTGTTAATTTTTTAGTATAATGATGTTTTTGCGAAACATTTAGTGCTACTTAATTACAGGGTTGCAGGCCAGCTAGCTGCTAATGATCTTTCGATCAGTTTGTCGGTGAAATGGTCATTCGGGCGAACGTTCTTTGGGTGAGTAAAGTTGGGCGCTTTAGGGACAATCTGGAATTACACTCTTATCTTTCTTATTTTACTACTCATCAGAATAATATCTTAACTTGATTAATTTTCGTATTTACTAAGAAAGGTTTTAATGATTCCTTAAGATTAACCTGGCTTTCACAAATTTTGGCACGGTATACAAAAGAGAGATCTAATCAGACTTTATCAAAGGCGAACCGCAAAATCTGTCTGTCCACCTGCTTTCCAATCTGAATATTTTAGAATCCATTTCGTGATTGCTTCCAAACAAATATTGTGTAACGCTTTTCATGTCTGTGACGGTGTGAACATCTTGGGACTTGTTTTACTAATGCTCCTTTTTACTAAGAATAGGCTGGACTCAGTACCGTCAGTTGAAATACCGTAGTACAATAATATTTAGGCATTTATTTAGTTGATCATGACATATGTTACCGTAAATAGGCATTAAACTGGGTTCCGTAGGTAACATTTGACCTTTAATTAGCTTTCTTTAGACTGCTTTTGGAGCAGACTGTCTTATTTTGGTAGATAGGTACACGTCGTTCTATTAAAGATTACAGAGCGGGTGTGAATGTGAAATTCATTAACTAAAGGCTCTCCTTATTTGATGCCTATAAATTGATAAAACTCATAATAAAAATGGATTAAAGTAATTTTTCATAACTTAAAATTGTTAATGATTTAAAATAACTGATATCGTCGGTGCGCTTGCCAAACCTTATATGTGTGTATACAACAAAAAAAATATTTTACCTTTCATACACGAATGTAATAAGTTTTTTATTATCTTAGACTGAAATAGATATTTTTTGCGATATTTTGTTCTATTTTTATTTTTTCAGAAGATTCATTGATTTCTTCTTCTGTTCATTCATTACGAAAAAACTATTTTTTATGTTGTCCTGAAAAGTTCTTAAAATGCACATATTCGGTTTGGTAAGCGCACCGACGATATATGAAAATTATCATTTTTTTCTTAGATACTGTGTTTTTTAATATATTACAAAATATTTAACTTGTATGTAAGCGAAATAGAGCAGCAGATTTGAACTACGCTGGTAAAAATTGCAACATAAATATAAAAGGTAAATATTATGAAAAAAACTCGTAGTACTGAACTGCGCGAAGCCGACGAACAAGGATTTTTGATAAATTCTATAACGCTCTCCTGAGTAGTTAGATTGCGTATTTATCCCGCGCTTTAGAACAAAATCTATATCTAACTTCAAATTTTCGCTGCGATTTCATACAAATACTTTGATTCCCTATGATCCTTTCTTTGATGTAGTGTGGTTTGCGTCTTAGATTAAAGTAGTCAAAAATAGATCGCACTGAAGTCCATCCTTAGAATTATTGATTCTAGGTCACGACTCGTTTCCTCACGACGCTTGTCTACATCGTTTTGAGAGCAATGGTAATGATTAATATACTAAAAAATAAAGTTACACCGACTGGATTCGAACTCACGACCAGCAGCCCCCTAGTCGTAGCTTTTACTGGGACGCTACTGAGTCACAACGGCAAAGTAAAGTAAAAGAACCCCAATCGGCTTTTCCACTTTCTGCCGTGTCAGAATGTTCTGCCAACTATTCACAATGTCCCGACGCCATTATCCGTGGAAGCCGAAATCAATAACCAATTTATAAGTGCTGCGGTAAGCAGGGGATCTCGTTAATAACTTGTCTTTAACAGCTTGCATTTTGTTAATAAACTGCTCAATTAATGAGTGATCGTCGACAGTCTAATATTGTGTTTAGTATATAGTTCAAGCTTTACGAGTTCAGCATAACATCATCACGCCTGTAGACCTAATAGTACCCATATTTCGCCAGTTATGTTTAAGGCCCATGTAATAGGGGGCGAGCCTATTGCCATCAACTGGGCACAAATCCTGCTGCTATTGAAAAATTCCTGGTAAAAAACTCAATGACAATTTGCCCGCCCGACCCGGGAATCGAACCCAGGACCTTGCTCAGCAGTCACGATTGCGACCACATGACCAACGAGGCGGTCGAGGTTTATTATTGACTTAAACCCGCGCCTTCGTGGAGTTCGGTAACTGTCCCACGGGATCGTTAATCCAGGTTATAAACAACTATCCTTGTACCCACTTTCATCCAAATTCGTTCAGTAGTTTATGCGCGAAAGATAAATAAACATCCATAAATTCATTCTCACAAACTTTCGCATTTGTAGCATGAACTTAAGAAGTTTACAGTCAATCTCTAACAAAATTATACTTGGGACAGCTTTAATATACAGCTAAAAGGCGTTACAAGATCGGAGAGCCTGAGCAAACCGCAATCATTTCCAAAACGTTTCCATTTTCCATTTTTACAATGGCATTCGACAGGATTAAATTGGCATAAGCTAGGTAGGTTACGTCAATCCAGTACAATTTTAAGTTTTCCATGATCGTTTTCGCTGATAGAATGATGATGACATGTTTAGATTTGCTTTGTATGATACTTTTAAATAAGAAAAAACAAAATATCGTCCCAACCCCGTACGATGAATAATTTTCTTTCATAAAGCGCAATAAGTTTTTTATAACATAAAAAACCGTCTCGCCGTAAGGGGGCGTAGGGGAGTGCATGCCCAACTTTGGCACTAACTCGTTAAATTATGACGGCTGTAAAACGTATGGCAGTCATTCGAGACCATTCAATTTGATCTCGCTGTGAAACTAGAACCTAGCGTGGAATATAAAGTTATTACTGAACGTGACATGGTTCAACTAGTTAAACCTTCATTAATAAGCCTGTTTACGTGTCTGCAGGCTGGATTATATGCAAATGCACTTTCACCGTGACAGAATGCATGTTTTGAAATTATTTGTTTAAGTATCTATACTTACTTTAGAGATAATAATACATATTTAAATAACGTTCGTACCAAAATAATCGGTTAAAAGGTTCCAGAGGATAGGATCAATAAACATTTCGGAACTTTGATAACATTGTGTGGCGACTACTTTCTTGATATTGTTGGAGTGCTGCCACAATTAAATAAGAGTCAAGTGAAATATTTGTCTATATTATAGTAATACAGGATGGAAGGACATTGACGCGCAACCTTTTATCATGAATTCAGTACATGATTTTAGTCTCACCAGTGTTGAAAGTTTTCGTCGTCATGTATCATGTCGGCCCTTTGCATCATCATATAATTGATAACTCACCTTCGACTCAATTCGTCTGTAGGCGTCAACGCCTTTTAATTTTTTTATCGATTTTTCAGTAACTATTCCTTTATTTGAAGGTAAAATTACATTCTCTGTACTCATTCTCTCAATCCATTTATGTAAATAATAATACGACTAAAAACAAAAAAACTAACAATGGATATTGAAATACTCTAACGAACGACGTGTGAAATCAACTGTTCACTGTATGCCTAGCTAAAGACTTCACCAAACTCGTCGTCGCGCTTGCAGTTCGCTACGTGCTTTTTACCATGGTAACGATATATTGCGTATGAGGAAATAGAACAAATCAAATTTATTGGATTCCCATAACGTTCCTGAAATACTTTCTTGTACCGGCCAATGGTCATCTTAGTACGACATACTGAATTCACCATATCAGTCTGCGGGCGCTGTGCCTTACACCATCAGTCTGCGGGCGCTGTGCCTTACACCATCAGTCTGCGGGCGCTGTGCCTTACACCATCAGTCTGCGGGCGCTGTGCCTTACACCCTGGATTGTCCCGTGATTACGTGTACGCCATAAATTACAAATTGTCTAAACAGATTAGTGGGTATAGACATTAGAGGACTAGAAGAGCACTATTAATACCTGCTAAATTGTCCTCTAGTGTTGCCACTTTGGGCTTAGAATATATTCCAGGAATACAATATTATTAAAACAAGCAATTCCCTTTGGCCTGCTACCGGGAGCTGCGACAGAACGAGTTAGATTGGTGAATTAAGTGAACTTAGTATGTAGTTATGTGAGCCGCTTGTGTTGGGCACAAAGTTAACGTTCCTGGAAAGGAACATCGTATTAGAGTTTAATCAGCTGAGGATTTTTCACGTGAAAAAGGAAATGCGCTTATGAAAATTGTCCTCTCTTATGTAGGGCCACAAAGACACTTGTTTTTTTTTGTGTAAATAGTATTAAACTTTTCAGGCTGATAAAAAAATATAATCCCGCAATAAGTAATTCTATACTTATTGCGGGCTTATCAGCTCGCTGAAAGTGCTTAACTTCTTGCCAGTAATAAAAGTTCTACTAGTTTGGAAAATGTAAATGCAGCTTTTTTAATAATGCACTCGATTTTTATTGGATATACAAGACAGACCGGTAAACATACACAAGTCTAGAGTGAACGTGAGTGGATTTTTTGACGAACAGAGGGAAAACTTGAGACGGGACTTTGTCTCCCAATAACACGGTAGGTACATAATACACCTAACCACAAATTGATCAATTAATCAATGTATTTCCGTATAGAGTACCTTTATTACGCCCACACGAAAGTTCCCAACTCTCAACCATAGTTGCAAACATTCTCCCGCAGTGTGCCCACAACAACCGGGATCAATAGCCCATACTGCCACACTAGTTTGTACTTCACAAGTAACTGGTAAACTACTGGAATCTCATCTAAAGTTCTTTATAGCACATTGAGCTGAAAGTATTCAGGAAAAGAGTAATGAATCTTGTACAATGGCTCGTGTTTTACAAACTAACGTCCATTGATAGGTTAGTTACATATTGCGAGGAGTTCTTGCTTGTAAACTAAGTTGTGGACGTTGAAGTATGGTATTAAGTATCGGATGGTTTACAATGTAATTATAGGTCTTTCATTTTAAATTAAATAGTTATTAATTCAAGAAAAATGTTTATGTATTGCTTTTTCACACGTAGGTCAGTCACAGAGGCGTCCACTTCATTGTAGCACATTGCAAGCTACGCCGTAGCTGATTGCTACGTGAGTGCTACGTGGTGTAAGCAATCGTAACTTAGTATTAAAGTAGATATAAAATCGGCTCTTAGAATGTAACAAGATATAGTTCACAAAATACTTTATTTTGACCAATTACTAAATACTTACCAATTACTAAATACTTTTCAATTACTAAATACCTACTAATTTCTAAATACTTACCAATTACTCAATACTTTCCAATTACTAAATACTTACCAACCTATGACTAAGTAAGAGGTAATTGCTGTTTTCTTCTTGACCGTTAGTGTGTGTACTGCTAATAGTGATTATGAACAAATTGATTGAATGTGACTTACTATAGTGCTATTATTTGTTAATAGTAGCCAAAACATAGATGTACACCATTTGTACACATACCATCTAGGAAATCAACGAAGCGTTAACTTTGTTTGTTTGACTCTAACATCGTAATAATAATTTGTATTAGTTTGGACTTTTGTTGTTTTACTAGTCTGAGTATTTTTTTGATGAAAGCCAACTGAAATTGCCTATTATGAATAATACTTTAAAAAAAATAAATTATGTTGAAGTTTGGCTATTAAACTAGTGTTTTTTTTCGATTGGGGTAGTTAATTGCGTATTATAAAACTCAAAAGATTGTTGATTAAAATGTTTACAAAATGCCAACACTCTAAAAGCAGGGCACCGGCAAGATGGTCAGGCGTGATCAAAAGTTGACTGGACGTAGCTTGTACCATGCGGAACACTGCTGGAGACCGCATACCTTGGAGACGCGTCGTATGTGGTCGCGATTTTCAGTATTGAGGGAACAACGAAGGAGAAACGAAAAAAAATACAAACAACGCACAATTACAACAGCCTACCCAATACATTTTGTCCAACAGACCACATAGTTTCAACACACTACGAACTGTTTGTATCCAAGTTTAACAAAGGTTAAACGAGTGCAACCAGTAATCGAGAACAAGTAAGTAAGGTGAACAACTCGGTTAAGTTGCGTGGTTCGGCGTGACTTGCGCGCTCGCGTCGAGTTGCAAGGCTGTTCCGAACGAAACAAGAAACTTGTACAAATAAGTACTGTGTGGAACAAGTTAGCGGCACTACGCTTTGAGTAGTGAAATTTTGAAACTTGCATCTAGTTTTGAAAGAACTTTTGACTCTCGAGTCCTCAATAGCGTACTGCTATTGAGGACTGGAGTGCCTAAAACTGGAATCAGTATTTTCTCAACTAGAGTTGTTCACAATTATTTCTACATGGCCCCATACTGGAACTCACACTTATAAGCATCACTTTTGAACGGATTAGCTAGTAAAATATGATGTAAAATAACTTTTAAAATTATGTAATTTCCAGTAAAAAAACAATAACATTGTAAATGTTGTCGAAACGGGAGATACTGTTTTTTATCCTCCAAAGAAATACAAAAGGAAAGAAATGTAAAATCCTTAAGAATAGTTATAATTCTTGCTACCCGAGGCTTTTCTCTATATAATTAAGGGAATTCGTTAAAGGGCAACCTTTAAAGAATTCTCTTAATTATATAGAGAAAAAACTACATCCTGCTTACTAAAAACAAAACCAAAACACGTGCCACTTAAAAAGAAGATCCGGATTAAAGTTGCTCAAATACCGTCAAATGAACGAGCTCAACCGCTCAACTGTTCAATGTTCATTCTATCTACCACTATAAAATAAAAGGACCAACACACGACAACCGGCCAAGTGAAGGGTTTCGTAAAAATACTCATGCATGAATCAGACACGATTTTGTGCATTATTTTTTTATCCAACCCTGGCGACCGCCAACCCTTCACCAAGCCATCTCTAATTTTCACACTATTGTTTAGTGACTCAGAAAATCTTCTTATCAATATATTTGTCGGATTCGGTCATTGGTACGGACATAAAATGAATCGCAAGTACACCAGTTGTGACATCATGTGACCTACTTACAAGTCTACCCACGTCACAGTATGCTTCTACAAAACCGTGATGTTTACAGCTCGAGGCGAGGACGACATTCAATGTCTGATCGCAGCGGAGTTGAAACGTCCCGGAACTGGATACCCGATTCATTGTTTATAAAAACAGTGTATCGCACCCAGTGTATTTTTATTGCACGAAACCCATCTTCTACCTACATGATGTACGAGCCTAACGGAATAAATCCTGACAAATCCGACTTATAAGTCAATGCTGCTTACCAATTTTCATCGTTAAAGTACAACTATTATCCGAATGAACTAGCTTTTGTGGCAACCAGAGATACGGATAGATGAACAGATAAATGGACATTGTCGTTGAAGTTCTAACACTACGCAAATATTTGGCATTTTGACATTTTGATTTTTGATGCCATTTACTAGAGAATCGGAAGTTGCGTTGTTTTAGCCAATCACAGAAACAAGCAACGTCTCTATCTAATTTGCAGTGAACACAAATTATAATATGGTATTGTGCCATTACCTAGGTATAATAATGCAGTTTTTTCACTCTCCACTAAAGCTGCTATTTTTAACTTAGGTACTTGGTGTTAGAACTTCAACGACGACATGTCGAAATTATGAGGGTTCCGTTTTTGACATTTACTACGGAACCTTAAAAAGTACAAATCTCTAGTATGAGGGATTAGCCTGGCCAGAGACAGGCAATTTTTCACATTCAAATTCTTTATGATTTGTGGCGAAGCAGTATTTATGGCTCGCTGGCACTCTGCCACTAATGAAACGGAAAAAATGCGGGTTTATTGGTACATTTCTCTGTTATGTCTATTTGAATAAAATACTACAGTAATAGAAGTTTAAATGCTGAGAAAGCAGTTTTTGATTTACATAGTTTGGCGGCCACCTTATCTCCGGACTTTTATGAATAGCTGTGATGCTAGATCATTTATATGCTGCTTTATTAGTTCCGAAGCAAGGGTATAATATGCCCGCAATGAACGCATTTATAAAAAGATTTGGCCAGGCAAAACAACGAGTCGAGTCAACAAGACCTACGACGGCCGTTCTTAATTTTCCTCGGTATCGTAAGTTTGAATTGGGGTCATATTTTCCTTGTTGAGTTGATGTCCAATGTTAGTTTTTTCCCGTTATTTATTGTAGGTACTCCTGTTCCTGTGCGCACAAAGTATTTCCAAAAACAAGACAAAGACCCACGTATCAATCCTGAGTAAATTAATGACATCAGCTGTGAAGGTTGCTTGCCCTCGACAGATACAAATGATTATCTACCAGCTATACGTCACCACTCCACCGCGGGGGGTAGGCAGGGAGGGAAGTGACGAAAACGCACCGCTCAAGTTATTAATTGATTAAAGGACAGTACGAGACGCCCATCGTTTGTCACTTCGAGAACTCAGCGGGAGAGCCGGCAATAAACGTGTGAACGCACAAATATAGCCATTATTTTATAAGGTTATTTTTGTGTTCTATTTTTGCACCCTTCATAATCGTGCAGGAGTCGTTTTTCACGTGAGCTTTTGAAAGGTGGGTAATTCATTTATGGATGTTGCACGTGGGTAAACCGACAAAGTGTCAGTGGAGTACATAAAGGGGCCGACGACCGTGTACCTAATGTCAAAATGAAATACTGCCATGTATGAAGAAAGTTATTAATTAAGCGACAAGGTTCTTGAAATAGGCTTAGGAACAATTAAGTCTTTGTAGAAGACCACTCGTGTATAAATACACATATTAAGCAATAATAGCATACTAGAAGAGGAAGGGTCTTACCCGATAACTTATCCAAAATACAATATCACCGTCCCTTCGATATCCAAAACCAGGCAAACAAATGAGGCGACGCAAACATAACCACTTATCTTACTCATAAGGTTTTATGCGCAAACAATAATCAGGGCGAGGTGATCACGACTCGATCACGACTCGATCGCGACTCGATTACCGCACGATCACTGCGACTGTCAACATCGTTACGTGTAATGAATGGCACGAGATGAGGTTGGGTACACCAGCTAGTGTTTGCATACGTGATTCTGTAT
Organism: Noctua janthina; assembly: GCA_963576755.1. Taxonomy (NCBI): domain Eukaryota; kingdom Metazoa; phylum Arthropoda; class Insecta; order Lepidoptera; family Noctuidae; genus Noctua; species Noctua janthina. The sequence goes on from OY755058.1 coordinate 18,612,544, forward strand.
GATTTTGTACTAGAGGGAGAGGTTATGCGGTCATTGAACTCTGTCTTCTGGGAATAGTCTATCTTTTTGAGTACGATAGGCTTAAGGCTGACTTTTGACTGATTGACGACTTCACTGTAATGATTTACTAAACTTTGATAAAGTGCCAAAATGTCAGTCGTATTATTAGATGATGTTCTGTTTGCCAAAACATTTTAACTTATTTTCCTTCCAGTTACTTCACAAACAGACCTTACCAAACCTTTATTCGTGTTGCCTTTTGTAACATTTGTTATCTTGCAATAAATTTTTATTTAAAATAGTGTCTATGGAGTTCCACGAGACCCGTTCTTCTTCATAGATACCTACAATTCTATGGCAAATCAAAAGTGCTTGTTGAAATTAATGTTTTAGCTTGAATTCATCACTCTTTATTCTTCGCATGTATTGAATTTCGCTATTGATAGTCGTTTCATTGTTGTAAGGCTAGCTCAGTGATCACCAATAAACTACGACGGTCTACCGCTAAGTAAATCTGTCCTTTCAGTAAAGCTCTATTGTGGAGTCTCGCCTAGACTTTGATAAATTGAATCGATAGAGACCTAAAATATAATCATGAAAAACGTAAGAACGAGGATGAAAATAGAAAATTAATAAAACAAACACGAAAGTAGGAAGGTACGTCGGATAAAAGTTTCAGACAGCGCTTACTCACGTTACGTGGCTTGTCTAATTATTATACCGACTCATATGTAAGCTCTCTCTATTCGTTATTTCTGGAAGGGATTGCTCAGATTGATTGCCCAATTTGTTATTATATACCTATAAAGCAGTCCCGATTATCGGGTCTTATTTATAGTCAAGCTAACGGGCACACTTCGGCCGCACAGTACGATATTTTGACTACGGCCTTGAGCGAGGCCAAGACATTCTCCTAGGGATGTCTACAGTGACTTTGGGACAAAACGTTAATTAAGCCAGGGTTGTAGAAGCTACTAATTTTCCACATCGCTTGTTCTAATTGTACTATGTATTTTAGTCAAAGGCGCTATAAAGTTTTTTTAGCAACTTTTCTTGGAAGGTCGTGATAAAGACTATTTTACGTGCCTTGTCTTCAAGTCAATAACGTACAAAATTAAGGCAATTTCTAAACCACTTCTATTAGCATATAAAAATAGATGCTTTGGGGAGACCTAAATACATACGTACCTTTGGACCACACGGCCATAACTTATTTCAACATGTAATTTATCTTTAGCAAATAAAGTAACCTTCTACTTTTTCATCCTCTTGTGTATTACTTACTTATGAACCTAAAAAAGGAGATCGATCACTTGGAAAGTTTCACACTAGCCTAAACCTTCGAAGTCTGGCAACCTTACGAGCACGCCACTTAGCAGATGATCTATAGGCCTCGCTATCACAATGGAGTTGTTTCCCATACCATTGAATGGTGGCCATACATCAGCTCCGTCGCTAATGGCCACATAAATGTTCTTGACGTGAAAAAAGTGTTTGAAGGTCGTTCAGGACGTTTTGAGAGGGTTAGCGAAATAAACGAGCTGTTGATTTGGAGCCGCGTAAGTGTTCACACGTGTCTTGTTTTTTGTGATGTATTTGTTTAGTTCGCTTTGGGAGCTGGATAAAACGACGCATATTATGGGAACGGTCATTCACTCTTTACAAGTGAACTCATCAACAAGACTCATCCAAAAATACAAGTATTAATGAAATGCGTTTATAAAATCTATTAACCAGACTTTCATACTCAAGTAATTAGTCATGTATCCGCATGTTTAAATCAGTCATTCATATTTGGTATCAAGGTAACAAGAATAATTTCAAAAGCATCCGGGACATTCCTTGCTCAATAGCTAAGTCACTCACTTTTTCTGTGATTAAAACGACAGTAACCAACAAATAACTAGTAAGACATATCTTCTTTTACCTGCTATCAAGTTTCATTAATTAACCAAGCGACTATTTGCCTTCTAGTCAGCAAACAGGAGAGGTGACTGGTGCAGTGAGGTCTGTTATTGAGTATCTGCACATAGACTTGCGTGGGCAGTGGCATATATTAAAATCTTGCTCGTACAACGTGATACCCTCACAAAAAATAGTTCATACACGGGCTGGTGGGATAAATTACTGACTTTTATTTATTAAAACACTTTATGCAAGAAGATAACGTTGCAAAGGTGGACTTAACGCCGCGTGCATTTTCAACCGTTATGTTCCACCTCTTGGTAATGCAGCAAGGCACATTGGGCATTGGCACTGTTTGAAAAACACCAACGAAATACGTTCTTGTTTATAGTACTATAATATTAATAGGTAGCCCGCTGCTAAGTTTTTTTAAAGTAAATAAGAGTTTCTCAGGAAATGCTACATAAATACATAAAAGTACATTCAAACAGGGATCCTACGTTATTATAACCGTTCTCCTTGTGAGTACCGTCAGATCAACAATGATGTAGTCGTCGGTAGTACCTAAACTATTATAGAATAGACCCAACGTCGCTGCACACACAAGAGAAAGAGTAACGTTACTTTGGTTTTAATTATTTACGTCTCATTAGCCTCTCAGCCGTGACGTCACATGTCCAACAGTTTACTGAAGTATTGACGATTAATTGACGGACGAATGGCCGTCAATTAATCTGAAACAGTTAGCGTAAACAAAGTGGAAAGTGAACACCCTGTGTAAGTACGTGTGGTGTGTATGAGACTGGGTGGGTGTCGTGAACTCTGCACTAAGGGCAGAGGTAATCAGTTGCACTATGTTTAAATTAAATTAAATGACGAGTTGGTTAATATTTGCCTTTGAGTTTGTTGCACTTTGCAACTGGTATGTATGATGACGTGTGTGACATTTGGATTAGCTAAACAGTTTCTGGACATTTTTAAGTCATAAATACCAAGTTGTCTCTTTAAATCAAATAATCACAATATATTGAGTTATGGTATTTGTTTGTAAGCAGACAAAAGAAACAGAGAAAACGCAAAAACGAAGAAGTTAAAAAATAAACGTTTTTGCCCAAACTAAAGGAAAATAGCTCTAGGCGTGTTTTTTTTTTATTTACCTTCCATATTAGGTACAAAGAAAAATAAATAATACATTAGAATAAAATTATTAAACATCCTGTTAATGATGTTTACGTGTCAAACGGGAGAACATACCGACCCAGCGCTCGGTCCAGTAGATCATCGCTCGCAACAGGGTGTTTTAACTACGTCATGCACCATTAAAAAAAAACAATTAATAAAATCTCATAATTAGGAACTTTTTTTATGAATGTTTAGTAGTCATTGGGTACATGAAGTAGGCTGCTGTTGTAGGACTACTAAAAATTCACGGTGTATATATGTATATATATATATACATGCCAAATTACAACTTTGTAGTACTAAGAGTCTTTGAGCTAAGCTGCGGACTGATAGACGGACAAGGCGAAACTATAAGGGTTCCTTTCCTTGTTGACTACGAAACCCTAAAAATGGCTTCGTCTGGCAGGTTTGAAGCTTCAGACATTGTGGCATACCATAACTTTTATTGGAATCGGTGTTACGAGAATTTCAATATGCAATATAGAAATTGTATAAAAATAAGAAACCCCGAGACATTTTGTTACTGGCGTACACCGTGTATGTCTTCGTTTGTAGGTCCTTAAATTATGTATGACAAAATTACAGCACATTTAAAGTCATACAAAATTGGCGAGGTTTTCAGTTGATAAAACATTTTTCATCGACAATCTTTTGGCACGTTGTGGTTTATTATGTGTAGCCGTAGACGAACAAAAGAGGTACAACATCTGTTCAAAAGCTATGCGTAGGGTAGCTGAGTTTTCAACGAAAAACAATAATTTATGTTAACAGAAAACATAAATTCCTTTGTATCACTATCAACTGTGTATAAGTATAAATAAACGTAAATTGAATTCAACTACAGTTGATCTATCGCCGGTGGCTGAATGGCTTTCAAATCCTTACCTACCAACTGAATTTACTACTAATTTTCCTAATGTCATTTGCAGGCAGCAGTAACGCAAATACCCATAACCAATCAGGGTCCAATGCAAATAGTTCGTGCGATAGGTAGAGCCCTGTATATAACTATACACGTAATGAGTTTAGCAGAATATCGCGGTGGGATACCGATACCACGAGTATTATGCTTATTGCACTGTCATTGCAAAACATTCTGATACCGTAGCAGTGATATATAATTTATCTGATAATTGGGTTCGCTTGAAGGGCTGCCCTGATTTCAGCATTCACAGAAATAATTGGCATCGATTTAAATATAATTTCGAATGTTCATCAGTATGTTTTCGTTTATTTTGCGTTTAATTAAAATGTTGTTGTGATAACTCGTTCATTTGCACAACGTATTTGTTGTTGCGATGGAGTAACGCTGAGATGATCACTTCTGTCAGAGACACTTCATCGCATTTGATGAAACTGCCTAGTGCACCTTCTACCCTAACCTCCGAACCGCGTGGGTTTTACTTTGTTTGAAAGATTTATAAAAAAAAACCTAATCTATTGCTTTGTATGTTTGAAATTCTTCTATTTGACACCACACTGTAAGGAATACAGTGAATGTAGTTGAATTGGCAAAATAAAAGGTTTTGCAATTGTAAGTATGTGTAACGCAATTGCGTTACCAGCAGCAACCCTCTCTTTTAACGTGGACGTAAGAACGACTACATAATATTTATAATGGTAGGGCATCGGGTTGGTCAAAAGACGAAGGAGTAGGTAAATACTATTCGTCCGTCAAATCTTTGAAGTGAAACGTTTTGATCAAACAACTGTAGTCTTTGTTGTATTTGAACTATCATATAACATAGCGTTCATATTTCCAGTAGGGGTGGGCATAGGTGTGTAGTACACTCATATATCTCTGTTTATGTTTAAGTCCCATGTGGTGTTAATAGGAGTATGAGCCTATTTCCCTAAGCCAGGCAGAAACCCAGATTCTTCTTATTCTTCTCGAATCGATGACTCAGATTTTGTCCGACCAGCACGTAGCAACCTGGACAGCTCTGTCGTTTGCCTCATTCGAGTCCTGGAGGGTGCAATTAGTTGTGCACGGCGGATAGGAGAGGAGGTGTGGCATATCCTGTGTCACCAACACTCCACACTCGCATTTTCAGGCCGTTACTAATCATCATATGTCTAGTTCATTTCGTTTTCCCAACTATGCTTTGGGTCGGCTTCCAATACTAGTATTTTACATGGAAGTCCACAGTTCCACACCCAGTTCTTAATACTGGTACTCCTTGCTAAGACCGGTTGTCAGACTTTCAGGCCACTGACTACCTAACGTAACGACTGTCAAAGTCTGCAGATGACAGCCCAGGACCACCGTCTTAAAGTGCTTTCCGAGGCATGAAGGAGTCTCAGTATATAATGAATAGTCACCCATACATTGACCGATGGTGAAGCGTATCATCGCTTGCCGAGGTCGGTCTATGGATGGGTGACTCCTTCGACCGAAATGCGAGCCGCTCTACAGCGTATTTCCTAAATAATTGCAATCCATGTCTATTGGCTGCCCTAACCCCTGCACAAACTCGCTCTGGAACACTTCCAAGGGTTGAGGTCAAATGCAGTTCTGGATTGTGCCGGAAGCTCGCCAACATCGATTAGCTACATAACGTTCAATTAGATAAGAATCAAAGGGCCGTAAATCACCCTCAGAGTTGGCCGCTGTGTTATCTAGAGTGAACCAGTATTGGAATATTTAATACGTGTCAATATTTGGAACCAGGGCCCGTGCCAAGCGGTTTACGGAGAAAGCCTATAACCGTCGATAGTAAAAAACCCCGCAGTGGATTTGTCCATTTTTAATCTCTATCATGGAATTGATCCTTGTACCTAAAGAATTATAAAGTAGTGTTATTTTCCTCAAACTTATTTTTAATTTCAAAATATTGTAAAACAACATATTAAAACTAGTTTGGACAAGTTTCTTTATAATTATTTATCTCAACAGTTTATTGCTCCACAAAAGGTTATAATAAATATTAGCATGATACCAAAACCTAGTTTGTTTGAAGAAGAACCGACCGCAGACGTGTAAAAACGTGTTGATTATTTTTTTTAAATAGATCTTTCTTTACCATTGTGACAGGAATCTATATAGGACCTAAAAATAACCTTTAAAATCTTAGCAGGCTCCTTGCGAATCGTCCCACATCCATCAAGTTCGACCTTAACCCTCGCGCGCGTGTTCACACGGTAACACTTGCGGGGTCGAGCTGACCCCACCGCTCGTATTAACACCGTGTCACAGAATAGATAGAAACACAAGTTCAGCTCCATACTAGGAGCGAAAGCGCACGCACACTCGCGACACACATTCGTACCACAACGTTTTCTTATGCCCTGGAGACACGTCATCATTCACTTTTACTCTTAGTGATAAGAGCAGGTAAAGCGAACACAGGTGACAGCAGGTGGAAGCGCCAGGGTAGCCCACGAAATTGAAATTTTCTTACGATTTTTGCAATTTACAGGTCAGTATCAGGTTGTATGTTGATCAAGATATGATTCGCGACCGTAACAAATATGGCTTTACAGAGTTATAGTCATTAAACTAATCAACACAACCTTCTAAGTTTATATAATCCCATTGAATGACTTTTTCATGAAATAGTTTATGGTTTCGTTCGTGGTGGCTCGCTGCATGGAGCCAGCCAACCTTCTGCACCTATCCTACTTTGTGTCAGCCCCGTTTGTGTTAACACCAATAGATTTGGTGTGCGAATCCCGAGCCTTCCCTAATCTGCGCCAATAGGATCGGATGGGCAGCGTGAATAGCGGCATTAGGAGCCCTTTCTGAAAGGTGTTGCTGCTGGAAAATATTGAGTAGGTAAGCTGTTTGCTGTTGAAATTATAGATACCCGCATATCTATGTATACTTGTAAACTAATGCTTTTGACTTGGTGAGTGTGCTCGATTATTGTATTATTTTGCCACTAACACTCTTGGTACACGTGTGTACCACTAGACCACGTGACTAGACCGACATGTCTAAAACTCTTTGTGTAACAATATACACTAAAAAGGCACCAGAGAAGGTGGTGGAGGTGGTCTATCACTTTTGCACCAAGTTTACTAAAAGGAAGTGAGTAACTACATTACTGCATGTAGTACATTAGTAAGTACTTCTTGTTCTGATTTGATAAATATTATTTAAAAATATATTTTGTCCCCCATCTCACTTCTCTGTAGGTTTGAAAAAAACACGAACAAATAAAATATTAAACTAAAACAACAACATCATTCAATGCTATACAATAACACAACCAACACATAAACATACTCGTACTTACATGTAAACATTTCGCGAATCGAGCGCGTCTGCTGAAATAACCGTGAAACAAATAAACTGTCCGTCAACATGCAATGGCATGGTTCCGGTTCAAACTCCTGCGCATAAGAACGACCACAAACTATGAATAACGTTTTGCGATTAATTATTAATCTTATAACAAAGAAATACAATGTTGCTTTTCAGGATTGTATCGTAAATAGTAAAATGCTAGTGTATCGTGACTTGTACAAATGTACGTGTCCTAATGTAAGTTTTCTTGGTGGTCACTTTTGACTTCGTATCATTCTCTATTTGAAAGCCAGTTAATAATTTTTATAATAAATAAACGCTTCGAAAGAGATTGTCAATTGTCTATTATATTGTCTATTATAATACAGGCGATAGAGACCCGCCCCTGCTCCGTTCGGCGCCACCTATCGGATCTAAAACTGTCGTGTCTTTAAATCTAACTATAATACACAAAAATTCATTGAAACCGGTTCGGTGGTTTCGGAGATTACACAGTGCCACCTGATATTACACAGTGCCACCTGATATTACACAGTGACACCTGATATTACACAGTGCCACCTGATATTACACAGTGCCACCTGATATTACACAGTGATATTACACAGTACCACCTGATATTACACAGTGCCACCTGATATTACACAGTGCCACCTGATATTACACAGTGCCACCTGATATTACACAGTGCCACCTGATATTACACAGTGCCACCCGATATTACACAGTGCCACCTGATATTACACAGTGATATTACACAGTGCCACCTGATATTACACAGTGCCACCTGATATTACACAGTGCCACCTGACATTACACAGTGCCACCTGATATTACACAGTGCCACCTGATATTTATTTATATATAGATTAACTTGTCTAGTATAGCCCCAGATAAGTTAAGGTAACGTTAGTTTAAGTCCAGTGTAGTAACGACCCAACCAATATTTCAATATGTTTGTGTGCATGTCAGTGCGTTCGCGTCGTGGGTTCAAATTGAAAGTTTGTCAAACAAAACGACGCTTTAAAGCTACGAATTATTATAAAATGTTAAATATTATTATCAATAACATACATATCTACATAATGTTATCAATGACGTGTGGTTGACCGTATGTTTAACAGAAACGGACTTTCTTACGATTTCCGCAGCTTGCGTACCTATTTAATATGAATGTTATACACATGTACAATAGTATATTAAATAAACAATGGTATTGTTTTGTTTCCCGTCAATGCGTGGGTGTGTTTAATTTGATATAGGAAGGCACGTGTGCGCTTGTGATTGTTTACAATCAATAGATTCTCCTATTTGTATGGTTCCGCAGGTAATTTGGACGCAAAAGGTTTCGTGTTGTATGTTCGGTGGGTGTTATACAACAATTGAGAATACAAAGACCTACAACCTAACACACTTGAAATTTGAAATTTGTATTAAAGTAAAACGGATCCGCATTCGCACACAACATCCGCGGGTTACAGCTGAAATTACTCAGTAAACTAATTGTAATGTCACACAAAGGTACTCACGAACAAGAACTACTTCTTCGGTGTTCCCTATTCAGCTCAGATCCCAACTTGAGATCCAAGTAAATAATCTGGATCGAAACAATTTCCAGCCATTACTCGCTTCTCAAAGAAACATCTGGCGAAGTACTTGGATCCACCAACATAACAGTAACTATTGATACACGGTTCCAACCGGATTTATTCAGTTTGAACTGGCTGAAGGCGAAATTATCCGGTTATTTGCCGGCAAATGGCACTGCGAGATTTTGTGCAGGTAAAATAAAGGCACTTTTAGTACAAAAGTGTATGTATTTGTAGGTAATATTGTAAAGATATTCTCGGACACGGTACTATTCTGTTTTTTTTTGCAATTTAAATACGAATAAATTTTTTACCAAAGCTGTAGCTACAATTTTTACTTTTTACACTGGGATTTTTGCTGTTTTAAAAAGCTGAATATTTTGTTGATATTTGTTTAGTAGTATGGTTGCCGATCGATCAATGTTCACTTTATATAGTTAATGCGCGTGGCAACGGTTCACTGATCCTGGGTTATCAATCACGGCGTCATTTTGCAAACCGCAGCACGTTCATGGAGAAGTATTATTAGCAGATGACTGAACAAAATGATAATGCATGTACGTTTAGTTGAAATACCTTTAACATATAATATGCCTTACATTTTTTAATAAATACTCTGCCACTGTTAGGGGAACTTAGCTTTATGAGGGAACAGGAGTTCCGATTTGCCATGCAAATGTTTTCCCCTTTTCATAGGAACCTTTACATAATTTTTCTTGAAATTGTTCTTGTCAAAAATAATTGAAACGGCTCAGTTTTCGGGGAGAAAAAAGGGGAATACGAAACGTCGATCACGTCAAAATGTTTGTAATATAATCGGTCTGAGCTGCAGCTGTCCCTATCGCACTCTACGGGGGCAGCCTTGACGCAGGGCGACGGGAATAGTTTTATCGAATACGTACGTAGGTACGAGGAATTAGAAAAATATGTCAAATTCCTCGCAGGCCCTGTCCCCTCTTAACCTCTTGAGCACTGGGCCTCCGTGGGCGAAAACGCGATAAATGTATCTTAAGAACTATTAGATTGTTGGGTAGGCCCTCGGAAAAACGGAGAATTTGTCAATCTAGAATACGGCATATATTATGCCTTCCTCGCTTCGTCGTCGCCGCGTCACACAAACACAAATGCATTTTGTTTGTTTTCGCAGTGTGCGCAGGTCATTTCGCAGAGAGGTTGTGTAAATGCACTGTGTAGGTGGGTACTACATAATCAAATTTTGTACTTAATGAACTTTCCACGCACTATGTCAAACACACATATTCCAAGATCAAAATTCAGGGAACTGTTAATGACTGCAGGCGATGGCTGTTGATCATCCTTTGTAGATGCAGTACGACGCACGTCACTGGCCACAAAACCAGTATAAGCTGGCCTCTTATTCTATTGAAGCTCCGTACTAATGGGCGCTATTTAACATACATTTTGTACCTGATCCGTCTATGACACGGTATGACATACGACGTGATGAACTAAGACCTCTGACCGAAAGCCCCCACGTGGGAGAGTACCCTCACACGTGGGAGGCGGTGGGTTACGCTACGCGTGTAAACCTTAACATTTGAGATACATCAAACTTCTGACACATTGCCGGCTCAGAATTTCAAACATCCAAACTTGAAACGATAGAAAGGTAAACGAAACGTAAATGGTATTAAAATACAACTGGGCTACAGAAAGGTAGGTATGTAACATCATCAATAATATTTCCACATTATTTTTAATTGCATAGGTAACCTGTAGGCATCAATACCTACGATTAGTCTGCTTTATTTACCCTCTCCTAAGTACCTAACTAAAGAATATATCAGTCATGTTGCCACAAAACGGCTCAAAACCCGACTGCCGATCAGAATGATGCCGTTCCCTCTAAACTTTCTGACTCTAACCAAATTCACACACGCACTTAAACGAATTCAATCAGTCAATATAAACGGCCAAAGTGTACCGACATCTACCTACAGGTTGTTGTTTTTCCGCCAACATCCCAAACGGCTAAGCAAACAGGCGTTTCGGCTTTCGGCACAATGATATTGCGTCGCATTCAATCTGGGAGTGTGTTTGGACTCGTCCATCAACGTGTCGCGGTGATGGATGGCGCCGCAAGCATACGATGTGCTAGCGATAGGCCCTAGGGTTGGGCCGCCATTTCTATTATTTTTGTTTCGTGCTTATTTAGGGCGCTTAAATTACAATAATAGGGAAATAATGTGTGTGGTTTTTACGAAATCTACCAGGTTTTACTTTAAAAAACCTACAAAAAAAGAAAAATTCTCTACGATGGGTATTCAAAAAGTCACAAAATACTGTCGTTGGTATAAGTAGCTTGTTATGGCTCGAAAGGATTAGAATTACTACCTTACTTAAGTAGGAAGGTACTTAAGTTGATCATTGGTGGTCCAGTCTATGTAAACTGATTATTTTAGTGACCACCAAAACTCTTTCCTGCGTCAGCCCTACTCGGAATCAGTTCCGTAATAGTTTGTTGTCAACAGTCGCGACCTCCCGCCGAGATATCGGCTTACGATGACGTACACGTCACTCACGTACGCACTATACCCTGTATCCCATAGCGATAGACAATATTGAACGATCGATCGACATGGCGACCAGTAATAACACTTTTTATGTCATATAGCAGGAGGAATTTGAGCTGATAGTAAAATACCTATAAAAACGTTCACATCCGTTTTCTGATTTTGGAAATTGAAGTTAATTAAGTAAATAAGTTTTCAAACTCTCCTTAGCAAGACTGCTTTACATGCATTTGAAACGCAAAACAATACTCTGTAACAGGCGGACAAAAGAGTGATCTTACAAAGATAGTTTTCCTTGAAGATATGCTTTAACCCTATAATGGTTAAAAATTTAAATTGCCTAAAATAATTCTAAGTAAAGTTTCTTATGTTCTCAACTTTCCATTCTTCAATCAGAAACTAGTTGAGTTGAGTTGAAGCATCGTTACGAATTATATTAGACGTGTTGTTTTAAACTGTCGCAGATTGGAAACATTGTGTGCAAAAAGAGAATAAAATTTAACAATTTTACTTCTGTTAAAATATTCTATAGAATTTACCTTTATTCGAAAAAAAATATGAGAAAATTATATTTTATATTGGATAAAATGAAATAATACCATAACAGGGTCGTAGCACGCACATCGTTAGGTAGCAGCCGTTGAAATAACGAAGCGAACATTTATGAACAAAACCATTTTTTTTCGTAAAAATAACATGGATACTGAAAAATTAAAAGGTAGGCATTGAAATAAAATAACCATTGTCCAAAATGTTGAAAACTTCGCTCATTTTATTTGTTTCGTTAGTTCTACCAACCCAACATTTTTCGAACTTATTTTGAATATGGTAGGTGTAATCGCTTCATCTTGGCATTGGCAACTCTAAAATCTCTGATAATAACTTAGACGATTACGCAAAATTAAGATATTTGTAACCGTCATGTTTTATTCAAGCACATAACTAACTAACAAAGAGATAAACCGCTTGAAACAGACACTGGTTCTAAACATTTTCCTATGCAAATTCCGGGAACTTGGGAATCGTGCATAATCCCGGACACCGGGATACCCGGGATAGTTATTCACCGGAATTTATTGGTTGGTTGAGACAGGTGGGGATTTTTAGTGAAAATGCAAAAACATGTTTTGTTATAAATCGTTGGATTTCAGTACAATGCTCCGAAATCGTGATAATGCCTTTGGATAGAGTAACGGGCAAGAGAACGCCTTATTGGGTTTTATATTGTTTTTACGTTCAATAAACCGACCTTTTTACATGAATATGCATGATCGTTTGTTTTTTCAAACGAATATAAATGCAAATGTTTGTTCAAGTTGTTTGTTCTGTTATTTTTAGTTTGCTTTATTTAATTAATTGTATGTACTAAGTATGTATTTGTACTCATTTGATTAATTTAATGTTGTTATACGTGTACGTTGTTTTATTAAATCCTAATTCATTTGATGACTAAACAACATATTAAAATGCTTAATTAATCAACATTACTCGTAATTAAACATGTACAAGCATCAAAGGGGGAAAGTTTTGTGTAAATTATGAATATATCTGTATCCAACAAATAAATAAACTTGAAATTTCTCTGTTATCAAACAATATTAAATCTCTGCAGATATAAGGTAAGTCTTCTATCAAAGCGGTTCTCCTCGGAGCCACTCAGTGGGATCACTCGGGATTATCGTAGTGCACTGTACTAACGCCTCAACGTTGTCCCGAACACGCTTACTTCAAACATTACAATTATAATCTGCCTTCATTATTCACCTTATAAGTAGGCTAGACTATTTACTGTTTTGAGAATGAAATACTCAATAAACTGTCAAGTATATTGTCCAAAAGATCTTAAATCTAATGACGTGTCAAATTTCAAACTAAAATTGATAACTTATGAGTTGAAAGCTGCTATACATAATAAAGTTCTAGAAAATCTGCTGTCAAAAATCTAAGTAAGAGTTCACGTGTAAAAGCCTTTGTTAGAAAACAGCAGCATTGACTATATTTTGCAAAAAATACACTCTACAAGAAAACAATCCGACATCCAAGCTTAGCAAGTAAAGACCCCCATCTATCGAACACGCCTGCAACAACCTGTTGTACAAAGGTGAAGGAACTAATACGTCTCGCAGGCGTACATTAGTCCGTGTCGACTAAAGGTTGGCAACCACTGACTCAGGTGTCTACGGCGGATGCCATTACCCAGGGGTTGTTGGGATTTATTTGAGTACGTATGCCTTTTTGGATATATTTTTAAACTAAAGTCGAATGTCTGTGTTGAAGACAAAATCAAAACAGTTGGAATGCTCTGAGTTATTTAGGATTTAAAGCTTAAATATTGTAGCAGCCATGAGTGTGACGGCTGGGTAGAAGTTGCAACAGACAAACTGAATGAGACAGAAAAGTCAAATAACATCTCATATGCACAAACAAACCCAGTATGTTTGCGACATTAAAGTAGATAGCGCTCAGAAGTATGTGCTGCCATACGTCTGATAAGCGCGCCGTACTCGCGAACGACGCAGTCTAGACGGGCGCGGTATGACCGATGAATGTTTACCCTGAAATACAGATACACATCATACACATGACATATGCAAGCAGCAGATTTTTTTAGTTTATCAACTGTGACTTAATTTATTTTGAGAGGACGAAGAACTTTATTTACTTTGGAAGATATATTAGTTTACTCTTTTATTTTTGTGCAAGGAAAGGTTATTTACGCCATGAGCTGAATTATGTCTTTAGTTAATTAATCATTGCAAATGACTTTTGACAAAGTTTGACTTTTAGAAAATGCCTATGGCATTAAGTCCGCCTCTGTACTTTTTTACTTGAAGTGTTAAATAAATAAATACATAAATATGTCTTTAGTTGATTAATCATTGCAAAAGACTTTTGACAAAGGTTGACTGGTAGAAATGATGCCTATGGCATTAAGTACGCCTCTGTACTTTGTACTTGAAGTGTTAAATAAATACATAAATATGTCTTTAGTTAATTAATCATTACAATAGACTTTAGTGTGTGTTGCCAGTGATTACATACGGGACCGAAACGTTGTCGCTCACAATGGGCCTCATCGGAAGGCTTAAAGTCACCCAAAGGGCAATACTCGGAGTTTCCTTGCGTGATCAAATCAGCAAGAGAACCAAAGTTACCTACGAAGCCCGAAGAATTGCCAAACTTTAGTGGCAGTGGGCAGGGCACATTGCTCGCAGAAAGAATGGCCGGAGCCGAAAAGTTCTGGAGTGGCGACCGCGAACCGGAAGACGTTGCGTTGGGAGGCCTCCCACTAGGTGAAGCGATGACCTGGTGAAGGTTGCAAGGATCCGCTGGATGCGAATGGCACGGGACCGGTCAATGTGGCGACACTTGGGGGAGGCCTATGTCCAGCACGTGGTGGACGTCTTTCGGATGAAATGATGATGTTGATGATGATGTAAAGAAATTTGCTTGAAATAATTTATGTTGGGATAAGTTCAAGAATTGCTGCGAATTACAAATAAGTTTCCTCAAATAATTAGTTAGAGTTTGTTTGTAAACTCTCATTAAAAATAGGTTTAAACCGGCTGTATTTCTGTAACAACCCAAGGTAAACAAAAACAAAATCTTTCTAAGAAAACCTACAATAAAACGCGGAAATAGGAAAACATTGCGTACTGACCTCGTTGGAAAAATTTGGTGAAAACTTCCCGAGATTATAATCTCCGTTCCAAATTGAGTTGAAGATAAAAGCCGATAAACCGGATCCGTGCCGATCCGTGCCGGCCGGGCGCCGGGCGCCGAGAGGCCCGAGCCGATGAGCGGCTGAATCGATTAAAAGTTTTAAACGATTAATTGTACATTATGAATGTGAGCTCTCGATCATAAAACATCGAAAACATTCAAATCGGAGTTTTGTTGTTTTGATTTTTGATTGCTCGGTTTATTTTTGATAAATAGCTGAAGTTGTAATAAAAAAATAAAATACATTTATTTCGAGCAATCTCAACTCATATTGGAGTACACACAAATACAGACCACACACAAATGATAAACTAAAACAAAAATAAACATCAAGAGGACAACATCTAACCGGCCCTGCTGACGGCAACATGCCTATCACAACAGTGCCGTATGTATAGGCAGTCCATCCGGTCTGCGATCATCGCCAAGACAGTATTGGTGCTGCCCCGCACCCTACGCACCAGCGACGCGCTCCTCTTGTGCATGGTCGCGTAAAAGCAATCAGTGCGCGCCTCAGCGAACATGGCTGAGGCGCTGCAGTAGCGAGGCAGCCCCAATACAGCCCTAAGTGCGTTGTTGAACTGGACACGGAGGGCTCCGTATGAAGCACGCGTGTACGCCGCCCACAGACCGCACGTGTAAAGGGACGTGCAGTACGCCCTGAAGAGCGTTATCTTCACCTCGCTCGAACAGCGCGCAAACCTACGTGAGATCATGTTCGCCCGCACCGACAAGGCCCTCCGTTCCCGCTCCATGTCAGCATTGTCCTTGAGGTCGGTCGTAACTAAATGCCCTAAGTACTTAAATTGATCCACCCTTTCGAGTGGAACACCGTTTAGAAAAACGGGTGGATAGTTTTGCGTTTCGTTCCGACCTCAAAGACCATGCATTGACTTTTAGTCACATTGTACTTTAACTCATGACCAATTGCATACTCCTCACAGGTCTGCACCAGCTTTCTGAGGCCACAGACCGATGCGCTCAGTAGCACCATGTCGTCAGCGTAACTGAGATTGTTGACGCAGACTCCACCGACATGGCAGCCGACATGCTGGTTACTGAACGCGACGATCAAGGTATTCATGTACAAGTTGAAGAGGGAGGGGAATGTCAACCCCCCCTGCCTCACCCCGCACTCCAGCTGATACGGCTCCGACATTGCACCCGCCCACTTAAAGCTGTTGACCTGATGACTGTACCAGTATTTAAAAACGTTTACAAGTTTACGTGGTAGGTTTATTCCCTCGAGTTTAGCCCACAGGATGTCGTATGACACCAGGTCAAAAGCCCTGGACAGGTCGAGGAAGCAGGCGTGCACTGGAGTCTTTCGATCCGTGTAATATCTGACGGTATGCTTAAAACAGTATTGCAGTCTCAGTTGACAGTCGAGATCGAAACCCAAACTGATTATCGTGCAGATCCAGGTACTTGTCTAACTGAGTATTAAGCAAACCGTCAAAAACTTTTGCAATGATCGTTGCAAGAGAAATCGGCCTATAGTTACTTTTGTCGGCAACGTCTCCCGTTTTATTTTTCACTACCGGGACTACTACGGTTTTCATGAAATCAGATGGTAGGTAAGAATGGCTCACGCATAGTGTGTAAAACATTGCTAAGACTCTGTTTACATGTGGGCCAGCGTGAACTAGGTGCTCGATGCTGAGACCATCGTGGCCAGGGGACTTGCCCTTAGATATAGCTTTTATGGCCTGAGCCACATCTTGGGCAACGAAGCAAGTCCCCACGTCCTCGTCTGGCATCTCAACATCGAGCACCGTCCCCGCCGGTCCCCGTGGGGACAGTACACGAAAATGGTCCCTGAAAATATCAGCAACATCCTTAGGGTCACTCACACCCTCGACACTCACCGGTACACCAGGTCGAACGTTTACTTTGTTTGTGCTCTTCCAAAAACTACGAAACTGACTACTCTTATGTTTTTCAGCCAGTGCATCCATTTTGATTTGGTCTGATGGTTTTGGCAGAACTTAAGTCTGGACTTGAATATTTTGCGACTTTGGTACATTTCGTCGTATACAAACCCAGATCTTGGCTTACCACACATCACCCATTCTTGAAACTTCGACCTAGCCACCCGATGGGCCCCGCTGACATGCCTATTCCACCCAGTAATGCGTGGCCCATTCCTACCTCTCCCCACGCGTGTGCCCCCCCGAGCCGTCGCCGCCACCGACGCTGCCCCTCGTAAGGCAACCACAATATCAGAATAAAGCCTGTCAAGAATATGCCCATGGTCCGAGTTATTACAGTATGTATCTCCACAGCTTGTAAACTCGGCAGGAAAATCAACACATCTTAGCCTACTATGACATTCTTTCACATATATCGTAATCTGCTCATCAGTTCTGTCCCCCCATAACACATCGTTGCTTAGTACACTTTTATCAGGTCGCTTTGGTGTTAATAAGTTTAAATTACACTCGATAATGAGCGGAAAATGATCAGACCAAAAAGTGTTATAGTCTATGTATACATTAAGGACATAATGTTTTGCCGATTGCGTAACAATACAGTGATCCAACCAACTGCACGTTCCATGTGCCTCACTAATAAAGGTATAGGTATCAGAGTGAGGTCCCAACAACTCAACATCTACACAAGTCCATACCTGTTCGCTACAGAAATGTATAAGTTCGTTATAGAATAGTTCACGTGGATCGACATTAAAATCGCCCAACACGAAAACTGATTCTACACCGTAGTTATCTATTATAGCACTCACCGTCCCTAGACAGTCCGTCACATTTGTAGGCATGTACACACTCATTACAATCATTGGCCGATCACTTGCAATGATTTTAATTGCACAAACACGAGCATTATCGCACCGTAGCACTGACACATTTAGGAAAACACTGCTCCTCCAAAGCAGGGCGACGCCACCGAACGGCCTCCCGCGTAATATTCCCGCCAAAGTGTCTACCGCCGAGGTACCTGTATACCTCGCTTTCTACCGTGCTTAAGTAAGTCACCTCATCCGGTAGAAGCCATGTTTCCTGCAGAGCAATCACATCACAAGAGCGACACAGGTCCCCGATGCCGTCCACAGAGCGTTTAACGTTCTTACAGTTAAAACTCGCTAACCTAGTAATATAAAATATTTATGTTTTTGCAAACTTGCTGAACTCACCAAAACAATCAGTTAAGAATTCAGAAAAGACCTATTTTCCAACAAGTTCGATTCCAACTATAAATTGTAAATACTTCGTCAGTGGTCTTAACAGATCTTAAATTCGGAATATCAATCATAGTCGAAAGTGAATAAGATTCATTGTTGGCGATCCATCAATCTTGTAAACAATGCCTTAAGTTTATGTAGAAACTAAATCAAAATGATTGGAAGTTCCTACCTAGACACCCTGAATAATAATTCGAATCTAAACTTCATTCAGTTAGTTTATTCTCCAATTGTACTAAATTCTCGGACGGTGCCTCCCAGACCGTCCTAGGAATAGGTGGCGAGATGACCTGTACGAACCGTGAGGGCTGCTTCTCGGTAGCGTCGGAAAAGAGTTCCTGGAAGGACTTGGGAGAGCCTCGGCCCAGCTATGGAACAGTAGGTATAGGCTACGTATAGGTTAAGGAAAAAATAATAATTTAGGGTAAGTATATTACACGTAACTCTCAATAGACGTCAGGTTTGTTTGACAGAATTTCTTTGATTGTACTAAATCCCACTGCCCTAATTTCTTCCTAATCAGACAAATACTTTACCTACGGATTCCTATGGATATGGATGTATCCGAACATTATAAATCACTATCATAAGCACATTAATAAATTAGCGTAATCAGAACTTGAAGCGATCTGCTCAGGAAAGGCAAATAGATCTATCACCCTAATTCTGAAACTAAAGAGTGAGATGTAGACGAAAACAGTTTAGCTAATTACTTAGTGATGGGGGCTACATTTCACTACTTAGCCAATAGCCTATTTACTAAATAGATGGTATGTTAAATAACTATTTTCAGGTCAAATGTGCGTGTTTATCGTTATTGGAAAAGATTTAAAGCTTCGTTTCCAAAACTAGCTCGATTACTAAAGCCCTTATGACACGACACGGCTCGTCTGCGCGGTCGGGCGGCGAAGCGGATCGCACGTCACATTGGCTTGTATGAAATCCGTCGATGGCTAACACACGTGTACACCGCCTGACGCCGCAGACGAGCGGTGCCATGTGAGATTCTCCTAACAGGAAGGTAACGTATACGTATAGTCTAGGTAGCACAATAGGTCTAAGTAGAATCTCTTTTCATAACATCACGCCTATTTTTCCCCGAAGTCAGTCTCAGCAGCAGTCTGGAGTCTGAACTTATGCCCAGTTGTTAGCAATAAGTTCACCTCCTACTACAAGATTTAAACGTAAGGCGAAATGTGAGTACTACTAAGATCTTTCTCTTCATCCTGGTACACTTGTGCACATTTAACTGAAACGACCAACCTCCACGGTTTACAATTAACCTTTCAATTCCAACACATTTCTACAAAAATACGACTTATTTGGTCACAAATAAATGGTCCTCAAACTGAGATAGATCATGCTCGTATTAATTAGCCGATGAGCCACCTGCCTGCGTTACTGCCTACCCCGCTACGAACAAGTGGGCAATTATTTGAAGGAGACCACTCCAGTGATGAAACCTACAGAAAGAGCTACGCGTTTCCAGGGGACACACTGCAGTAGCGGATGAGAAGCTATTTTGATTCAATTTATTTACAAACTAGCTACATTGATGTCAGAGGTACCGGAGCTCCATCCTTAACAACAGAGCGTGTTGCCGATCGCATCGTTGATGCTGCCGCGTGCGATACATATTCCCGCTCTGTTTCTCGCTCTAGCAAATGACTGTTCTGAGCGACAGAAAAGGATAGGAGCATGGAAAAGTTCAATTCCGTGCTGCCACATGAGGTTCAACCTTTAGTACATGTCATACTTTTATCCCAATAGTATGTTCCCGGGGGGTTATTATTATCAACCTCCTAGCGGACGGGCCTCGGATTGCTTATTCTTCCACACCGTGTGTCAGGAAGTGAACATCTCGTCTGATAAACTCAACAGCGGTCGGTAATTAAACCGCACAGTGCGATCACTCACGCTAATAAAAACAATCATATATCGATAAGAATACCCGTAATTTACGATCATCTGAGTCTTCGCAGTTCACTGAAAGTTTCAAAGATATAAAACTGTTCAGTCATCGTTTTCCGGCCATTCATTTTACGTTGGAAAAGAGATTTTATTTTCAACTACTGAATTAAGATTAGGACCTCAGTTATTTGCTGTTGACGATAATCAGCCTATAACTGTCCCACTGCTGGGATATAGACCTTCTCTTTGTAAGAGAGTGGGCGAACTCAGTGCGCGTTCGTAGATAATCGCGCTAAAATTCAAGATATTTGATTCTAGGACATTTATTGTCGTCTCAATAAATTCAAATGCGAAGATTTCGCACTTTCTAAAAAAGCAGCACACTGGCACATTAACTACTTAACTCATAAGTCCTAAAACCTCACCAACGCAGTCCGTCCACAGGCCAGTCCAGTCTCAGACACATTGTCTCAATTCCGGCCACATTTATATG
This sequence comes from Noctua janthina, assembly GCA_963576755.1. Lineage (NCBI taxonomy): Eukaryota > Metazoa > Arthropoda > Insecta > Lepidoptera > Noctuidae > Noctua > Noctua janthina. The sequence continues at coordinate 18,633,329 of OY755058.1, forward strand.
CTAATGTCTCATACATATGCAGATGTGGCCTGCTTACCCGTTATCGTCACACACGGACGAAGTTTTGATTTAAGTTGTAATATTTTGTGTTATGTAGCGAAAACTGTGTGTTTATGAATAATAAAGGATGCATTTCCCTTTGGGCTGAAGTTTATCGTCTGTTAAGCTGTTGCTACACATGCCAACTTTTGTATATTAAAGTAGTTTTAAACACAGGCATCATAATTTTATGAGCCTGTTAACGCCTGCTGCTGAAAAAGAGGTTGTTTTTATAGTTGGCTTTATTTCCAACGACATCCACAGCTGGAGACCTAGTAGATAAGTAGAAAAGGCTAAAATAACATTCGAAATAAACACATCCTTGAGATTAAAACGTTAAAGCGAAAAGTTCTAGAACTCATCCAAGGTTTGAGCGAAGGATCTCAAACAGGAATACATGCAAATAGACGCTGAAGGTTCATGAATTATGTTCTAACAACATCGTGTGGGTGTTGAGGAGAAAGAATACTAGAAATAGACAAATGAAGACATGCTTGTGATTCAAATTATATGAAATATGTAACAGGACTATTTATGAAGTATCATCGTATCTAAGTGAAGTGCAAATATTATTTTATTTCAAGGTTGGTGGTTTTGGCTCAAGGCTTTGAGATCTTCATTATCATTTTCTAGATCTACTAGGTACCTACTACATACGAGACTTCAACAAATTCCTTGTTTAGTGAAGTTTCATCCATCATCATCATCCTATTGCCCTTATCCCAATTTATTTGGGGCCGGCGCAGCATGTTTTCTTCCATACTTTTCTATTACTCGTCATCTCAGCAGTCACCTCCTTTCTAGCCATATCACCCTTCAGACAGTCCATCATCATTTTAAATACTGGTATTCAGCTGCATCCGGTAAGCCGACACCAAAAAGTTGGAAAAAAGCGAATCAGATGATGATAAGTGAAGTTTCTCATCCTCAGTGTAATTTAATTTTCTCAAAAGACAGTGGGATCCCTTGTTATCTCACTTGGTGTGTGACTTATCAAAGACCGCGACATTATATCATCACCACTGCTCAGCTTGCAAAACATCGTGAAAAAACATCCAGGAATTAAAAAATCAACAAAACCTCTAGGCCCTCGTGGTGAACTGCGGCCTTCAAACAGAAAAGAGGCCTATGGACTAACAGAGACAACGTCACAGGTTGATTTTGCGTATGCTATGCTAGACGAGACGGCTTCACTACTGACAGAAATAGTTCAAAAATCGCTAAACGTATTGCTTACTCGACTGCTCTGACAAGTCGACAATTTAAAGGCATACTTATCGCTTCTGCTTACTATTGCTACTAAGTAAACAAAGCACTCACACAAACAGGATATGCTCCAGCTGTTGTACAGCGTCACGTAGGTACTCTGAGGCTACCGAGGATGTAGTTGTTTCGAATAAAATCTAATTGGGTCAGTTCAGCTGAGCAGCAAAACTAATTCCAACTGGAATTGGGATTGGATGAAAGCAAAGCAATACAAACAAAATAGTAATTAAATATATAATTTTCTCCACATATACATACAGCGGATTATTTATGATAAGCCTAGTAAACTTGGACTTTAAGATCAATGAGACTTACCTATTTATACAGAACTAGCGAGTCGCCCCTGCTTTTATAATTGTTTGTAAGCCTCAATGAAATATTATCTAATTGCATTAAAATCCTTTGCGTAGTTCTGAAGATCGCGCCATCACACAGATAGAAACGACAAGCGACATTAATAGTATAGAACAGAAGTTTTGTCGCTGGCAGTTTGAGTCTCGAAATCCAACAAGTTTATCTCACTTTCGCTAATCTTTAGAGCACAAAATCCTTCAAAAAGCAACTTTTTGAAACATAGGTTCACACAAAATGTATACTTAAAGCGATTCTATTAAATTCGAAATGGCGTCGTGATCTGAGTCGAGACGTGAAAGTTGAGCGTTAATCCGCTCACATATAGTTCGTTTGAATTTGCATGCTACTTTCAAACTGGAGCCACGTTTTAAATGCTTCACTATTTCGTAAAATCACTTTTGTTTGAGAAAATTCGAAATTTCAGCGACATTGTGTATGCTATGATAGTCTGCAGTGTTAGAACTATTGTGTAATATTGTAATAGGTATTTTGTAAGTGTATTCCCAAAGCGCGTTACTATTAATTTGATAAAAACTTATTTACTAAATATGTATTAACCAGAAACTACGAAGTCATGCCAAATAGAAGGTTCTTGTTTGATAGGATACTCTTTATACATTTCTACATCAAAAAAATTACAGTTATAGAACACAACATACCATAGTCCGTTCTTAAATTTTAAAAACATTATTTCAATAAATTCAAAGGAAAGGTTTTTTAATCATCAGTCACCAATTCAGGTACGGGTATATTAGAGTTACCATAATCATCATCAGCCTTCAGTAGTCCACTGCTCCAATCGCACGCCACTCATTTCAATGATCTCATCCAGGTGCAACCAGCAATCCTCCGAATAGGTATCGTCGCGCTATCTGACCTGAGTGCGCCAAGCTCACGTCTACTCAAACGGTATTTGGTACGTGTATACTACTGAATCGATGCTGGTTAAAATTGTCCTGATAGATGATCAGGACTATTTTAAAAATTCTACTTCTTTCGAATTCCTGTCATGATATTCATAGAAACAATTAAGACCCTGCTTAATAAATGTGTGCTTAATAATTATATTTGTCTTAACTCAGACAAATATTAGGAATACGTTCTGACAAAACATTAAGTTATTCGGCTTAAATTGTTTTGTTTAGCAATGTTACGAAATCAACAATTTATCTGTTCGCATTCTTCGGAGTTAGACGCGCGGCTAAAGATTCTTCCCAAGGAAATTAATTGTTTCAATGTTTAGACATTCACGTAGCTACGCGCCATTATTTTGAGATATTGACATTTTTATTGCGTGGATATTTCCATCATTTAACATCTTACTGCCAACATTCTAGGAATCTAGGCTAATGCGTTGAGAAATACACACCTATCTTGTTTATATGTTACCTACAGTGTGTAGCAGTTGCGGTAAAGGTGTGGCAACGCAATAATACACACCTATCTTGTTTATATGTTACCTACAGTGTGTAGCAGTTGCGGTGTAGGTGTGGCAACGCAATAATACACACCTATCTTGTTTATATGTTACCTACAGTGTGTAGCAGTTGCGGTGTAGGTGTGGCAACGCAATAATACACACCTATCTTGTTTATATGTTACCTACAGTGTGTAGCAGTTGCGGTGTAGGTGTGGCAACGCAATAATACACACCTATCTTGTTTATATGTTACCTACAGTGTGTAGCAGTTGCGGTGTAGGTGTGGCAACGCAATAATACACACCTATCTTGTTTATATGTTACCTACAGTGTGTAGCAGTTGCGGTGTAGGTGTGGCAACGCAATAATACACACCTATCTTGTTTATATGTTACCTACAGTGTGTAGCAGTTGCAGTGTAGGTGTGGCAACGCAATAATATTCTAGTGCACAAGTGAAGTGTGTTCACAAACACGTGTACAGCAGGTCTTATACGTAGACATGATGGGTATTATATGATCACTGTTAAACTCCAAAGACTTATCCTTCATCATAAACTCGTCAAATGAGCGCCGTTCAATGGCTCGTTAGAACTGCTTAATTACTTGTGATTAATTCCCTATTATCTTGTGATACTTACGAAACTTTTAACTCTTATTGCGTACTTAAAGTTTAAGAACCGCAGGCGGTTCGATACGACTTATTCGACTTTCAACGTTCTAGAGTTGATCAAGTGAATGCTTAACTCGTGAGCCACATCATACCTGCAATCCCCGTAAGGTTGCGGTAGCGTAGTACCTGCGCGTGCCCATGCGTCATGACTTCACGTCACTCATGTCCTGACGTCATGTTCAGTAATAACGCTCCGACCGCTAGACATTACACACTGTCAATCATGAGCAACACTCCTCCAAAAAAGCCAAATCAAAGATATTTATAAATAAAACTGCCTTCCCATACAAAATCATGTTACATGTCATTTAGTCGAGTGAGTTAAGGAACCCCAACCTACCAATATTAGCTTTGTCAGACAATAAGTATTTACTAGATTATTATTTCCCAATTTCCCCACTGCGCGATCAGCATTTATAATTATCTAGAACATGCGTCAATCTGATCACGCTGTGCATGTACTACGTTAGCAATTAAGTTAGTATATAAGATCAATATTTTGTTAGATTTAATTAATTACTGTTTCGCTGTAACTCTGTCGGAATAAAGTTATTTTTAAATACTTCCGTTGTCGCTTACTTAATTGGCGCAGCCGGTAGGATCTCTGTAGTCAGTTTGCCGTGTATACAATTCTACGTGGAGTAGCCGACGTCCGTGTCTACGGTTTAGCAGAGATCGCCGAACAAATAAATTCATTAAGAAGCCACTTCGAGTTACGGAAGAGGACCAGCCACAGCAGTAATTCAGGGAGCATGGAGCTAGCTGCGGAATTGTGAGTAAATCTTTTTCACCTTCCTCTCAGCTCTTCCATCTATATCCCAACCTTGTAATAGTCTATGTGTTTGTGTATTATTAGGGATTGGACAACGCCGTAATAATATTTGCATAGATTTTAATTGTACTAATATTTTAGAGTAGTGATAGTTTAGTAGCACATTAGTGTGATTTTTTTTCTCCGCGTTGGTTTCTTTCATAACTTTTCACAATGGAAAACGTAACCCGTGTCCCACAGGAATTGTTTAACATCATACCAATATTCAGCGGCGACACTAGAATGTTGCCTTTATTTATAAAAAAATGTGAATACATTTTGTCTACGTTCTTAGGAACCGCAGCCCAAAATGAATATTTATTTCATGTAGTAACAAGTAGGTTATCAGGCGAAGCAGCCAGTTTGGTAGGCGAAAGAGAAGCTATAGGTACGTGGGACGAGCTGAAGAAGTTGTTAAACCAACACTTCGGTGATCCACGCACAGAGGATTGTTTAGCAATGGAGTTAGAATCGTGTAGAATAAATAAGGGTGAAAGTTATTTAGATTTTTGCCATAGAATACAGCGGATGAGAAGTGTTTTATTTGCTAAAATATCAGAAACTATCATTGATGAATCTCTACGTAAGGCAAAGCAAATCATTTATAGTAACAGAGCAATGAATGCTTTCTTGTTTAATTTACCGCCATTTTTAGTTAGATTAGTTCGGTTGCGCGACGTCACAACGTTAGAGGATGCATTAAAAATAGTTTTAGAAGAACAAAACTTCCAGGCAGTCTATGAGTCGAAAACAAACGACAGACGTAATTTTAGCAGAAATAACAGACCCAATTTGCCAAATAACCAAAATGCAATTGAATCTAATAATCAAAAGAAAGATTCACATAGCATATCAAGTACACATGTACCGAATAGTGCTACAAACAGCACATTTACACCGAACAATTCGCATCAGCCCAGACATTATAAACAACATAATAATATTCAAAGAAATCAAGACAATTTTAATCGTACAAACAACAATAATGCGTCACCGCAGTCAAGTAGGTCATTTGTTCCGATTGCACAACCGAACCAACAGTTCGCGGCACATGCACCGAGCACGCCGTCTTTTGCAGCGCAAGCATCTACGTCGGGTGCGAATACTGATGTCACCATGCGTACTGCAAGTTCACGACGTGTTAATTACATAAATAATTCTAATAATAATGAACAGAGTTCAAGTTATTCGTACAATGAGTGCCAAGAATTTTCTCCTGAAGAACCCGGGGCGGGAAATTTTTGCATAACGGCCTCTACCCTAGAGAACGAATAAAAATAAATTGTAATAAACGCTTAAATTTACCACATATAGTTATACCAGAATTAAAGGCAGTTTTTATGATAGATACGGGGAGTGTTAGATCGTTTATAAGCCCGTATATAGCGAATAAATATTTTAAAAATTATTTACAGTATGAACCCTTCGAAGTTGTTAGCACTCACGCATCGAGTGTTCATAGTGAAACGGCTATTATTCCATTACCGGTTACCTTTGGAAGTCAAGAGTTCCATAAGTTTTATGTCTATAGTGTCGACGATAGGTATGATGGGTTAATAGGTAGCAATTTGCTGAAGCAATTACAGGCAAAGATTAATATGGAAAATCAGATACTACATTTAAAAAATACTGATATTCCTATCATATATTCACCGCCTATGAGAGAGATATATAATCTACCATCTCGTAGTGAACTTAGAGTAAGACTCCCAGTCAACGTACTGAACGGGGAAGCTGTGTTAGATTTTAAGCAATTTACGGAAGGGATTCGAATGCCCGCCGCATTAGTTGGATGGCTTCGTGAAGGTGGAGAGGAAGAAGAGGAAGAAGCCCTCTAGTCGTAACCAGTGCGGGACCGCGCTGGCAGGACCCAATGTGCTGCGTCCGGCGATACCAACGACGCAGTTATATGTGTCCCGGCTACATCACACCACGAAGGTTGAGGAGGTCGTGGAGTATGTCCGAGCGAAGACCAACTGGAGCTTGAGGGTTGAGAAGTTAGAGTCGCGCCACAACACGAATTTCAAGTCGTTTGTGGTGCGAGTTCCGACTCATCATATTGAGACCTTCCTCAAGGAAGAGTTTTGGCCGAAGGGTGTCATATATCGGCGTTTCCGCGGAAGGCTACGCGACACCACGCAGCGCAACACGACGTCGTCGCTTCGTGTACAATAGTTTATATTTTCTTATTTTTATAAAATATGTATGATAGTCTATAAGGTATATATGTTATGGGTCTTTGTTACCTGAAATAAATGATATATTATTATTATTTCCTTTATTCATTTCTATACATATAATTTACATTTTTAAATATTTCTATACAAAGTAATATAAAAAAACATTTAAAAATATAAAAAATAGTAGCCCACTGGTATCGGGAACAGGGTCCGAAATACCGGTGGTCAGGGCTCTTGAGAGAGGAACCTCCTAACAATACGCGCCGTGTCCAGAAGTACTGCTTTCTGAATCAAGCCCTTGATCCAGCTGCCAAGCGAGAGCCTCCTCAGATGTTTGTCGAGGCTATTGGCTATTAAGCCATTGGCCGACACGACTATCGGCACAATGACTGCTGTACTCACGTCCCACATGTCGACAACCTCGCGAGCCAGATCTAGATATTTGAATTGTTTATCTTTCTCTGCTTTCACGAGGTTCTCGTCATGCGGAACCGTTATATCAACAATCATTGCGCGACGTTCCAATCGGTCTATCACCACAATGTCAGGTTTATTGGCAACAATAGTCCTGTCAGTGATGATAGATCGATCCCAATACAACGTGATATTACCATTATCGAGAACTGGGTCGGGCGCATACTTATAGTATGGTACTTCTGATTCCACAAGGTTGTACTTCAAAGCAAGTTGCTGGTGGATAATCCTGGCAACGAGGTTGTGTCTATGCAAGTACTCTCCGTTAGCCAGACGAGAACACCCAGAAATAATGTGTCGGATCGATTCTCCCGGACGGTGGCATGCCCGACATATGTCAACCGTGCCATCCTTCACAATGTATTTCCGGTAGTTATTCGTCATCATAACTTCGTCCATTATTGCACAGACAAAACCTTCGGTTTCGCCGAATAGGTCACCGAAACGCAGCCAAGATACGGACGCTAAGAAGTCTACATCGGGTCCATGTAGGGCCCGGTAAAAGCGTCCGTGAAGCTCCTTGCCCTGCCATACCTCCTTGCGATCATTAGTGTCTAATACTCTAGGTTTGCGCCAGTTCTCGTTAGCCAGAGAGAGCGGCGTGAGGCCCTTGTCCACTGAGACCACATCTCGGTGCATCCCCTCGTCGACTTCTAGGAAGTATTCCCTGAGGCTGCATATCTCACGGTTGTGCAGGGTCTTAGCATTTAAGTAGCCACGACCCCCGCACTTCCGCGGGATATACAGTCTCATCACCGACGACCGCGGGTGATGCATTCGATTTGCGGTCAGCAGTGCGCGGACCCTCCTATCCAGGGCATCAAGTTCCGTCTGAGTCCATTTGAGTATGCCGAAAGAATACATCAAAACCGGCATGACCCAACCATTGAAGGCGCGCACCTTGTTTCCACCTGACAAAAGACTGCTTAGTACTTTATTCAGGCGGCCAAAGAAGCGGTCCCTCAATGACTGTTTCATGTCGGCAGTATTGATACCTAATGCTTCCGACATACCCAAATACTTGTAGGTTTCTGTTGAGGAGAGGGATCTAAGGTGTATGGAATCCGAGAGTTGAGTTCCCACGGATTCCATAATCTCCCCTCGCTTCACATGCATGACTGCACATTTGTCCACACCAAATTCCATCCTGATGGCGCTACTGAAAGTTTCCGTTACCTTCAGTAGCTTCATCAGTTGCAAGTTGTTGGGGGCAAAGAGTTTCAGATCATCCATGTAAAGAAGGTGAGATATGACCTGACCACCTCTCCTCAACCGATAGCCTAGACCTGAACCCTCCAACAGTGTGCTGAGAGGGTTCAAGGCTAAACAAAACCACAATGGACTCAGACTATCACCCTGGAATATACCGCGCTCAATCTTTATCGGTTCGCTGTTCCCCTGGATCTGTCGACATCCTGGATAGTGAAGGACCGTTCTCCAGTGTCCCATACATGACATCAGGAAGGTACGCAGAGTTGCATCAACTTTATACAACTCCAGCACCTTCATGAGCCATGTATGAGGCACAGAATCATAGGCCTTCTTGTAATCTATCCAACATGTAGACAGATCCCTTCGCGAGCGGCGAACCTGTTGGCTAATGGCCATATCAATAAGGAGCAGCTCCTTAGTACCGCGGGACCCATTCCTACATCCATTCTGAGAGGCAGACATGATAGAATTACTATCAATATGATGATTGATTTTAGCTCTCAAAATGGATGTAAGAACTTTATAGACCGTTGGTAAACAAGTGATTGGTCTATAATTTTTGGGTTCCGCAGTACTACCTGATTTATGGAGCAGGTGGGTAATTCCTGTCGTCAAGAACTGGGGCAGCGACCCTGACTCTAAGGCTGACTGAAACTGGGATGCTAAGCGAACATGTGATCTCTGGAACCATTTAATCCAGAAGTTGTGCAGTCCATCCGGCCCTGGAGATTTCCAGTTAGGCAACGGACGGACTGCACGAGCTACATCTTGGGGGCTGATGATAATTGCCCCCATTTCAGGTATCGAATCACACGCTCGTTCAACCTCCCGGGTCCAATCACCCTCAGTGTGACTGACAGGCACCGACCAGATGTTGCGCCAGAACGAACACATGGCGTCATCATCTGGTAGACGCGTATCAGTCAAACCTTGGTCCGGTCGTTCCCAAGCCCTATATACCCACCTTTCATCACTTCGGAATGTGCGATTCTGAGTGTAACGCTCCACTCGCCGCTTGTACCGACGAATACGGTTTGCCCATGCACAGATCTTCTGCTTCAGGAAGTCGATACGCTCTGTGACGCGGGCTAAGTAGTCTCGAAAACTAACATCAGTTCCCGAAAACGCCCGCTTCACAAAGCGCATCACTCTAGGTCGAGTATTGCCCTCCCTGAAGCAGATTAACTTGCCGATGAGTGCTCTAGCCTCACCGATACGCCGCTCAATCCTGCATTGCCAAGCTGGAACAGCAAATTTTGGTCGTGTAGCTCTGTCGTTGTTGGGAAATTTGACGTGAGCTACACGACATGCCGCTACAGCTCCACAGTACAATATTGAGTGGGTATCGGTGAGGTCTTTGCTGCTGTCAAAGCAGTTTGACAGCTGCGAATCTAAAGCACACACCAGCGCCTTGTTTTTCTTGTGCATAGGTAAACGAGGTAGACGTGGCCTAAGTTCAGGCGGTGTGGATCGGTACTCCCGGAATGCACCCTCCAAAGCGCTCCTCAATTGTGCGTTGCATTGGGTACTCACGGATATAACTTCGTCATCATCTTCTTCACCATCGTGTTCGGATCGCGGTGGAGCACTGGATACATTTTGTAGCTGTACCGCAATCATTGGCGAAGCAGGTATAACTAGGTTACTCCGTGAATCGAAGCGTAGTCGCTCAAGTACGGTGTCTTCCAACATGTGGTTACGCTGTATGACCCGCACTTGATCCGACAGCCGTTGCGCCGACACGCTGACACCTGGCTCAAGCACCTGAAACAGAGAGAGCATCCGACCACGGTACGCAGTCAAGTTGCTTCCCCCCTCAGTAGCCCCATAATATGCGCGCATGACGTTCTCATTAATGGACTGAGTCCATCGCATGCGCGACACATTTCCACCGGCAGCGAGGACCCTGTTCGGGGCCTGTTGGCCTCGAGGTCCCAAGCCCGCTGGTGGCCGTCCTCTTCCTCGTCGTCGTGGTGGTGATGGGGTCGACGGCGGGGAGAAAAACTCGTCACTCGAGCTCGACGCAACTGCAGCGATCGGAGACACAGCACTCACGATTGAGGCGCGTCCCGGCGGCTGCGAGGCGGAGCTGAGCGACGAGTCCGGAGATGGTGGGTGTGCCTGATGTTTTGCCCGGCTTCTTGTCAGCATTCATGTATATTTTAAAGTATATTCCAAAAATTTAGGGTCCGGTTTTGTAAAATAGGTTTTCTGTTTTTTTTTTTCTTATCATTGTTATTGATGTAATTAATATATTATTGTTTAAATATGGGTTAAATCGATAAAAACATTAAATTAAAATTCAGTATCGTAAAAATTCGTGCTGTCAATTTGACACTCGGGCCACAGATTATTATTATTATTATTATTATTAGTTACGTGTATTGAAGGCTATGCAACAACTGTTATTCAGAATTGTAGCCATGAAAATAGAAAATTAGTAGTTACGGGACCTTTTCAAGTGGAACCATACATACAGGACCCATCTGTTAGTGTTAATTTCATAGATAATAATATAGAAGTGGACAGCTTGCTAACAAAGAATTTAGACAAATTACAGTTAGATCATATGAATTCAGAAGAACGAACGGTTATTGAGGGACTTTGTAAAGAATACAAAGATATATTTTATTGTGAAAATATTCCGTTAACCTTCACAAATCAGGTTAAACATAGAATAAGAACAAAAAATGAAGACCCAATAAACATTAAGGCACATAGATTGCCACCTATTCAAACAAAAGAGATCAGTAGTCAAGTCGAGAAAATGTTAAGGGATAACATTATCCAGGAATCTCATTCTCCCTGGAGTGCTCCCGTACATTTAGTGCCGAAAAAATTAGACGCGTCAGGCCAACAAAAATGGAGGATGGTAGTTGACTATAGACGGCTCAATGAAATCACAATTGATGATAAATACCCTTTGCCCAACATTAACGATTTATTTGACATGCTAGGTAATAGTACATACTTTACAACTCTCGACTTAGCTAGCGGGTACCATCAATTAGAGGTTCAGGAGAAAGATAGAGCTAAAACTGCGTTTAGCACACCTTCAGGTCATTATGAATTTAACAGAATGCCGTTTGGGTTAAAGACCGCACCCGCAACTTTTCAGCGAGCGATGGATAACGTCTTACGAGGCCTTCAAGGCTTACATTGCTTAATATATCTCGATGACGTCATTATTTTTTCTAAAAGCTTGCCTGAACATGTAGAAAAACTTAGAGCAGTTTTTGACCGCTTCCGTCAAACAAATTTAAAAGTTCAATTAGATAAGTCTCATTTTCTTAGAAAGGAAGTACTCTACCTAGGGCATACTATTACAAGTGAAGGTTTGAAACCAAATAATGATAAAATAGACGCTATTCTTAGGTATCCTATACCGGAAACGGTTACACAGATTAAAAGCTTTTTAGGACTAATCGGTTATTATAGGAAATTTATCAAAGATTTTGCCAAAATAACTAGACCATTAACAGCTTGTTTAAAGAAAGGTCGCAAAATTGTAATTAATGGGGAATATAAAGAATGTTTTGAGACATGTAAAAAGCTTTTAACAAATGCACCTTTGTTACTATTTCCTGACTTTAGTAAAACTTTTATTTTAACCACGGATGCATCCAATTTTGCGATCGGGGCTGTATTGTCACAAGGAACGATAGGCTCAGATAAGCCTGTAGCCTATGCTAGTAGAACCTTAAGCGACACAGAAGTAAAATATAGCACTATCGAGAAGGAACTTTTAGCCATAATATGGGCAGTTAAGCACTTTCGACCGTATTTGTATGGTAATAAGTTTACCATATTTACAGACCATAGACCATTAGCTTGGCTGTATTCATTGAAAGAGCCCAATAGTAAACTCACGCGATGGCGGTTAAGGTTAGAAGAGTACGATTTCGAAATAAAATATAAGAAAGGCCCTCAAAACACGAATGCAGATGCTTTATCTAGGATTAAGATTAATGCAATTGACGACGATTTAGATTCAATATTCGTAAATATAGGAGATAGGCAGGAACGTATACAAAAAATTATAGAAAACGAATTGCAAGACCCCGAAACTCCAATAGAAACGATAGAACTTTCGGATTCTGATGATGGGGTCACTGCCAACTCAGTTTCAAATAGAGAACACGAAGGCATTCCTAGTTTAAACGAAGCTGTCGATACTAAACCAAAACAGATTTTAATTCATTCATGGTTTAAAAATAAATTAGACGTAAAAGATATTTCAAATAATAAACAAAAAATTCTCGAAGTTCATTTACCGACAAATAACGATATATTAGTTAAAGACTTTTTGAAAGAGTATATTGATCCAAAACATAAGTACTTTATATACTTCGAACACACATCTTTTAGAAAAACTTTTTCAAACATGGTAATTAAGTTATTTAAAAAGGATTCAGTTAAGTTAACCGAGTGTACAGAAAGAGTTATAAATTTGACAGGATCTGAAGAGGATCAAAAAGAAGTTATTTTAAAATACCACGACGGGAAAACATGTCATAGAGGTATTAAAGAAACTTTAACCAAACTTAAAAGACATTATTGGTGGGCAAACATGAAAGAGACAGTCACGGCAATCATAAATGCTTGCGAAACATGTAAACGCATGAAATATGATAGAAAGCCGATTAAACCCCACATTCAGTTAACACAAACCCAGGATGCCCCTTTTCAGGAAGCTTTTATGGATTTATTATATATTGAAGGGAAATATTATTTAACTATAGTGGATGCATTTAGTAAAATAGCACAAGCCATAGAGGTACCGAATAGGAGTACACCAGAGATAGTTAGGGCATTGATTAAATATTTCAGCATGTATGGTCTGCCTAGGAAAATTAGTTGCGATTCCGGTACAGAATTCAACAATACTTTGATTAAAGAAATGTTAAGCTTTTACAAAATTGAACTTCATATTGGGACGCCAAATAATCCCAGTTCAATGGCAATAGTAGAAAGGTTTCATTCTACCATTATTGAGATTTATCGTATAGCAAAATACGATAAAAGCGATTTAGATGCAGCATCAGTTATGACTTATGCCATCATGGCTTATAACAACACCATACATTCAGCAACAGATTTTACGCCTTTTGAACTAGTATTTGGTCACACTTATTCCGATAATGTATTTAACGTGGATAGAGAGAAGAACTTAACTCAGAAATTATTGTTAGATCATAGAAAACGCCTTAAAATACTCTATGAATTCATAACAGAAAAATTAGAATCCGATAAAATTAAAATAATTAATAAAAAAGGTGGCGAAACGACACCGGTACTCGAACCAGACGATAATATTTACATGAAAGACACTAGGACTAGAAAAGCTAAAGAAAAACCTCGATATGAAAAAGCGAAAGTAATAGGTGAAGTTGAAAGAAATATAGTCCCAGTAGAAGTAAAGAAAAGGAAAACTAGAGTAGCCTTAAAAAATGTAAAACGTCCTCCACAGATCGTGCCTGGTACTTCTGGTACTAGTGGTGCCAACACTCACGCTGGACCTCCAAAACCTCGGTCAGAATCCGGGGATAGCAGCGATAAAGCGGGGAGTAGCAGTGAAGAGGAATAGTTATTGGACAATATACAAAAGTGTAGATTTAGAATCATTACACTTACAAATAGATAATAATATTCGGGATTTTATTAACTTGAAAATTAAAATTAAGGAAAATAGTCTTAGTAACGAAACTATAGGAATAGAAAGCCAAATAGAATATCTTATTAAACTAACTAAGGATAGATTTTTTCAAATCTTACCTTTCCATTATAGAAATAAAAGAGCTTTGTTTAATCCATTAGGCTCACTTGTAAAAGTTATCACAGGAAATTTAGATGAAGACGATGCAATTAAATATGATAGAGAAATCCAAATGATACAGAACAAAGAGCATGTGGTCGAACGTAAAGTATCATCAATGCAAAAAGCTTTTGATAAATTAGTAAATGACTCTGAAATAATAAATTCAAATATTAAAAACTTGGGTTTACATACCAATGAAATGGGAAAATTAGTTGAACATGAGTTCAGGTTTAACAAACTTTTCCAAATATTAAATACTATGTATCAAATTTTAAATAACTTTCGGACCTGTTATGAAAACATACAAGAGATTGAAACGGCAATAGCCTTTAGCAAACTGAATACATTGCACCAATCCATTATAAATAGTACAGAATTATATAATACGTTAGAAGTCATTGCTAAACATGCTAGAACAATATACCCAGTAAGCAAACATAATTTAATAAAATTAGAACGTAATATCATACTTAAATCATATATAAATAACAACAAGTTAGTTTTTGTTTTAGAAGTTCCCCTAATAAATAACGAAACATATAATTATTACAAGGTTATACCCATCCCTATATTCCATTCTCCAAATACCTTTACAATAATACCCAAATATCCTTACCTGATGGTGAATAGATTGAAATACATGCCCGTGGTAAGCCCATGTACTGAGATTGAAAATGGAAAATTTCTTTGCGCTGAAACTAATTTAGCCCAGTTTCCAACCGAGACCTGCATTGAACAAATAATGCTGATGAAGAACAACTACAAAAACTGCATACAGAACCATATTGAAATAGAAAAAACTAAGATACAGAAAATAACCGACAACCAATGGTTGGTTTACTCAGAGGAAAATCTCATCATCACCGAGAATTGCAATACAGAAATCCTGAAGTACACTATTCTTGGGACCTACATCGTGACACCTGGCCAACAATGCGAGACACAAATAGGCGAAGTCATCGTTGCCGCCACCACAAACACTACAGTTTCCAGTTTCCAGCTGCCATTGATCCAGATGCCAGACCTACAACAGGACATTCAGAGAAGATCAAAGAAAGTGGATTTAAGAAATGTGGACTTCAGTGATGTGAAAGAAGTGTTACAAAGTGCAAAATTTAGTGAAATAGACGATACGACACAAACAGTGACAATAGAAATTAGTATATGGACCATCTTAGAGTATGTGGTTATTGTAATAGCAATAGTTATCTTTATAATGTATAAATTTCAGTTCATAAACTTTTGTCGAAATTCTCCGAAACCGTCTGCGACACCTTCGGATAATTCCTCTCTTAGGGAGGGAGGAGTTAAGGAACCCCAACCTACCAATATTAGCTTTGTCAGACAATAAGTATTTACTAGATTATTATTTCCCAATTTCCCCACTGCGCGATCAGCATTTATAATTATCTAGAACATGCGTTAATCTGATCACGCTGTGCATGTACTACGTTAGCAATTAAGTTAGTATATAAGATCAATATTTTGTTAGATTTAATTAATTACTGTTTCGCTGTAACCCTGTCGGAATAAAGTTATTTTTAAATACTTCCGTTGTCGCTTACTTAATTAGTGCGAGGCGATAATTTCTCGTTTTTGCATATTCATTGCGCGCCATCCACGCGTCGTCCGGCCCTCCACCGCTTGTCACCGGGTGATTGATCGCCGCACTTTGTAGTGTCGCCTGTAGGATGCCCTCGTACGCAGTTGTGAGGAAAGTGCGTGAATGGCAGTTTGCAAGAATTTTGAAGGATATGTTGAACTTTGGATAAGTTTAGGGGCGTCTCGTGTTTAGCTGTGGTATAAATTGTATCTATATACACTTGCTCATCGATATGGTATTATCTCTCATGCCTTTATAATAAATAAAAATGTTTATTTGTCCCAAAAGTAGTTTAATAGATTATAAATGAGGCATCCCCAGTAAGTAATTGATAATACTTGTGTTGGGGATACCTCGCTCTTTCCCTTAGTTATTAACAATATTGAGACTATTGCATAAATTATTACAAAAGGTGACCAAATAATAAAATTAAGAAGAAAAATAAACAGTTAATTAATGACTTATAAACTAATTAGCAGCACTTTGTGTAACTGTAGTTGTATGCCTTTATGAAACTGTGTATGCGTCTTGTTTTTAAACAGTGTTTGAAATTGTTGTGTGTGGGTGTGTGTATGTGGTTGTGTGTATGAATGTGCATGTGTATTTCTTCTTTGTTGAAGTGCCGATGTGTTCGAAGCAATTTATATGTAGCGGAATATCATCCTCACAGTAACAATTTAGTACGTAGGGTACATCGACAATATTGTGCCCAAACTAAGTTTGATCACTTTCTTGCCTAGTACACATTTCGATGGGTTTAAAGTGATGCCGTATTTGTTCAGTCGTTGCAGGACGGTGCGTAAATGCTGTCTGTGTTCTTCTTCTGTACTGGAGCTTATGATGATGTCATCCACAAAAGGGTAGGCAAAATCGAGTGCGTTCATGAGGTACTCATGAATGAAGCGTTGGAAAGTCTGTCCAGCATTTTTCAGACCAGGGCACATTCGGGGAAATTCAAATAGACCGAATGGTGTGATAATGGCTGTTTTTTCAATGTGATCTTCCAGAACAGGCAATTGTTGGTAAGCCCTATTTAGGTCAAACGTTGAGAATATCTGCTTCCCGTGCAACTGGTAAGTGAAATCCTTCAAACGTGATACCGGATATCGGTCTGGCTTAGTTATGGCGTTAAGTCTTCTATAGTCTCCACATACACGTAAGTCTCCGTTTGGTTTGGGTACCACGTGAAGTGGACTGGCCCAGGGGCTCTTGCTTGGTCGGCATAATTCCTGATCCATCATGGTTTGAAATTCTTTCTTCGCAGCTTCGTAACGGTGAGGTGGCAGTGGACGTGCTTTGCAGTATAATGGCGGCCCTGTTGTTTCGACATGGTGCTCGACGTTGTGCTTCGGAGTATTTTTCATAGTGGACAGTCTTGTTATATCGGGGAATTCCGCTAATATGTCATGATATTTTTGTTCCAGGTCTATGGTTCTGATTGTTGGTGCTGTAGATTTGCAAATGGAAGTTTTCACTGACAAGTTAGTTATCTTGTCGATTAAACATTTTCCAGCAAGGTCGACTAGAAGGTGATGGTGCTTCAAGAAATCAGCGCCGATGATGGGCTTACTGACTGCTGCTACGACGAACTTCCATCTGAATGGTCGTCTCAGGTTGAAATCTAGATCTATTGTTTTTTCACCGTAGGTGGGTATTTCTGTGTTGTTTGCTGCATAAAGTTTGAATGCGGTGGGCTTGAGGATTTCGCAGCGTTTTCGAGTAATGACGGATATGTTTGCACCAGTATCGATGAGAAAGCTTAGATTTGTCTTCTTGTCTTTCAGAAATAGACGGTGTGATTTTTCCCAGGCACTAGATTCCGTCTCTGCTAACACCTGCTTAAGTTTCCCGTGCTGGAAGGGTATCTTCATAAGTACATGGTCTAGTACATTTTCGGGCTTGTCCGCCGAACTTTCGATGGACAAACGGAATTGTCGTAGTTCTCAGTCCTGTGTTGTTGATTTGAATCCGACCGACGGTTACCGTGCGGCGATCTGTATGAACTGCGTGATCGATGACGGGCGCCTCGCCAGTTTCGCTCGCGCTGCCTTCCGTAGCGGTTGTGGTGTGTTTTTAATTCCGATATTTCTTTCGCCAACATGTCGATCTTCGCGTGAAGAAATGCGTTTTTTTGATTTGTAGCTACTGGTGGAGCGGGTGGTGTTGACGATGATGACGTGTTGTGTACTGCTGATATTTGGTGGTGAAGTTGTTCCAGCATTTTATCGGCCATTATTGCTAACTCACTTAGTTCGGTTTTCTTGGCTATAGTTTCGCTCACAGCTAGAATGGCGCGCACAGATGGGGGTAGGTGCTTTGTCCATATAACACGCAGCGCGTTGTCAGCGATGTTGTTACTGGCTAAATTTTGCATGCGGCGTAGTAGTTGCGAGGGCTTCTAGGTGTTTCTTCAGTCGGGGTCACCACTGTTGGGTACGCAAGGTATCAAAATGAGACTCGTGGTGATGGTTGAAATATGGAATATGGAATGAATGTATTTAAAAAGACGGTCCCTTTTATACAAAAGGACAATGTCCAGAATCGCCCTGTGCAACTGAAGTATCGGACATGCACGATAATTCATTGCCTGTTTTATCATATTTTTTGCAAATACTTTTGTAGCACGGACTAGCTGTTTGGTAAAATGAACATTAGAAGTATTTAACGCGAAAACATCCGCCATCTTTGTCAAACGTCATGTCGATGTCGTATCGAAAAAAAGATCAGGGATGCCCAATCGATTGTAATAATCGATCGATTGAATTTTAAATGACTTGCGAATGAATGTTTCATTTTTTATAATCTGAATCTCATTTTTATTTATTTCGAATAAAGTGCAAATAGAAGCTACAATATAAACATACAATCACTATTCCATTTATTATTATTTCCTGAATACTTTCATTTAAAAAACCTAATAAGTATACTTTATGAATCAGGTCGTACTCGATTTTAAATAGGTAGTTACAATAATACTCGAGTGAACAAACCGATATATTTCATTACGATCGTTATTCGGTGTTATCCAATATCGTTTAGAAAAGTGTATGGTTTACTTCTAACTAAACGATTATTTACGTCCCATCCCTATTTTAGACGCCAGGAAATGGTCAGCTGTCACTGTCAGTCACTCACCTGTGCTCTCACTGTTACATTAGCGTCGCTTGCTTTTTGTAATTGTATCGGTGTGTTGGTGACTTTTGGGACTAACTACATTTCTATTGAATATTACGACTTGGCTATTTTAACGGACTCTGATTGCTTGCACAATTTTTAGACAATATTTTAATTGCCAATTTAGGAGATGAACAATAAACATGAAATTAAAATCTGTGTTTTATTTCCAATTCAAACACAATATAAGTTCTTACTACCTATAATTGGTAAAACTGGTTTCATAGTAAAGCGTTTAATAGCCCTGGCCAGACGCACAGGCTTACAAATGCAGTAATAGGTGCGTTTTATAATCATGATAAATATGAAATAAAAATCTGTGTTTTATTTCCAATTTAAACACAATAAGGTTCTTACTACCTATAATTGGTAAAGCTGGTTTCATAGTAAAGCGTTTAATAGCCCTGGCCAGACGCACAGGCTTGCAAATGCAGTAATAGGTGCGTTTTCTAATCATGTGATTCTATTTTAACACAAATACAAAACGTAATGTTAAATAGATTTTAGAATTAAAAGTTGCATTTACACACACGGCTGTTGTTTTTGTTTCTTAAAAATTACTCTGAGCTATGAAAAACTAAACGTAATATTCGTGGTTATGGTTCGATTATAACCTCAAAATCTAACTTTTTCTTAAATATATCTGTTCTGCAGCTAGTCCGCTACAAAAATAAGATCTTACATTAGTTTACCAACGATCAACAACACAACACATAATTTTTACGATGCTCTTGGTTCCAGGGCGAACAATGTATGGGCACTGAGCAATGTCCTTTGTAACAAAAAATCAATGCATAGTGGGTACATTTAGAAACTTAGTTTGGGCACAATATTGTCGATGTACCCTACGTACTAAATTGTTACTGTGAGGATGATATTCCGCTACATATAGATTATACTCGGTGAGTACTTACATTATTGATAAGGAGCAAATAAAACTGTCTAACCAACTCTAACCAAAACTTGCTCAGTTTCCTCGTATGTTAAGGTTTTAAGCCACTCAGTTATTACCTTTTTGCAAACGTGTGAAACCTCATGGTAAAACCTTAATTTTTTGTTTAGAATATTATGCTAATCTATTTGGAGTCGGAACTGTGCCGGTGAGCTGGTGGGAAAAATAGACATGCTGATGTCCTCTTCTTGTCTACTTCTCTCATTAGTCGATATCTTAGTGATCATCCTCTTACTAGCCATACCAACTCACTCACCAAAATAATTATAATAGTATTATCTTTTGCAAATGTGATGTATACTATCTACTTAACTAAATACGGGATGTTCGAGAGAGAAAAATGACTGAGATCGTAACTTTAAACACACCAGTTCACTATTGTAAATATGATTAGAAAATATTGCCACCGGCTTCAAAAACTCCCGTGGAAAGTACGACGTGTCCATAAAATACAAAACGTATGTTCACGCTAACCCCATTCGAACATATTGATGGGGTATTTCAGTATTTCCAATATGATGGGAAGCCATGGCGTTCTTTATAGCGGGTATATATCGTAAAATACCATAACATTGGCGATCAAACGCTCACATACATGAACTCACTGTCATAAACTTAAAGAGATTTAGAAGTCTCAGAGAAGCTTTCTGATTTAGAAAATAACTCGCGATTCAGATTTTAATAAACTTACATTACTTTTTATTACCTTTGTTCGTTAAGTAGTAGAATATGTAAACTACGATTACTTACTGCATACTTCTGAAACCTTTCTTTTGATAAAATCTACGTACGTACATTTATTTTCTTTATCATGCAAAGAAAAGGGCTTTTAAGGGCTCTGTTTAGCAAAACTATGCGTGTATACAGGCGGTCCAATATTGTTCTTAACATAAAGGATAAGTATCACTTTACTTATACAGGGTGTGTTTTAGAACCGGACAATTTTGAATCCGATTTTGAGCCCCTAAATGGATAGATACTTCTTTGTTATCTAACTGCAATAGAGCAGGTTAAAGGAGTTTGCCAACTACACCGTACCATACCAAACTATGGCTCACCTCCTGTTATGCACTATGTGCAGTTCCACCTGCACTTTTGAGGAACTTGTCCGAAGCCACCACCGACGCCGTCGAGGTGTCGGAGTTCTGGTCAAAATTAATTTGATTGCAAAAGGGAATCATCGACGCGACGAAGAAGAAGACCTCACCATACCAAGATCGTGCTATGAACGTATCAGGCACGGAAAGAAATATGTGACACGAATTACTATGCCCACTAGGAAGTATCATACCCGTTTATAGTACACCCGTTTATGTTTATAACGGGTTTAGAACGGTCATCATACGCGGTGTAGTGGGACAGCCTGCATCCCTGGTTTCTAGTGGATATAGGATTATAGGCTTCTCTTAAGTTAATTCGGCACAAACTCTTATATTTAACCAGCACGTCTTCCAGTCATGTCTTTAATCCAAGTTCTCTTAAGTCTCCATCTTGAAATCACGCTTGGTGAACTAAACTATGTCTTAATTGACATAATTTACTGAAGAATATTGTCCCTATCTGCAGCAAAGCCAAACACTATTTAACCCTTTCAATAGTCATCAAACGACGTGTTAAACAAAGACATCTATGTCTGCCAACAATCCATTTAACTAATTCATTTCCAAATCAAAATTAAATATTCCGCCCGTCTCTTCGAGCTCAAGTATGCACCCTGTACATTACCATAGACCCACATACTTTGTACCCCTATTATTTATGATCTGGTCATTGGGGAGTGGGTTCCTAACGAGTGGAATATAAGTGGATTCCTGAGATAGGCACTGCATGCCCACACGGTGGGACATCCGTCCTATGGTTTATGACCGATTCGTTCTGTGATATAGAATGATTTGTTTATTGGTACGTAGTAGTGTAGTGACTGTGGTTATGTTTTTACATTCGTTAGTGTGGTTCTGGCTTAGTCATAGTGAGTAGAGGCGAAGAGGTTGTGAATATAGGCAACAGCGTCCTTCTATCTACATTGTTTGAGCAAATTGAGGTCTGCCATTATGTTTTGTGAGCCTGAGGGTTTTATTTAATTTTATTTGCTACTTGACGTTTAATACTTATTATTCTTTTGTATTCCTTAGAACTTTGGCAATGAAATATCAATGAAGAAGATTTCTTAAACTGACTGTCATTAGCGATTACTGCGTGTGGTGTTAACAATAGTTTGTTCAAGAGTTGACGGTCTCTGTTTTCAGAACAATTTAAAAGAAACGATGACAAGACACAGACAGGACACCTTAATAAACAATGGTCTACTTTCTCAAGTACTAGACATTCACAAAATCAACAGTTTTCTTTGAGCGACCACTTTGTTACGATAAAACACTCATCAATTACTTACAGCTCTTTTGTGAATACTAATCATCTTCAGACAAACTTTATGAACTTACTCCGACAATTAACTCTGTGATTATTTTAACTTTCCGTTTTAAGTGAGGGATAAAAGATAATATTTTGGTCTCGTAAAGTATAAGGAGGAGGTAGAATTTATTCGCCTACTTTAGTTGTCGTACTTCTAGGTTTTAAGCCATAATAATTATGCCTACGTCTTCTACGAGTATACCCTAGCAGAGTTAGCAAGTTTGTGTATAAACTATATTCTACACTACAGTATATTTTTACTACTGTTTAAATCTTGTATTTTTCCTCTCTACAAGATAATAAATCAGAAATGAATTTGGATATTTCTTTTCTTGCGAAATGAACTTAAAATAACAAATAGTCTCTAATCCTTTGGAAAAATAACGTTATTACTTAGACAAAATCTCTCCGGATATTCTTTGGTGCCGAAACGAGGTCATAACCCGGAAGGATGAGCTATTTACATAACAGGATAATACAGAAGTGCCACTCCTAACATTTATCTTATGATCTTATTCAGTTCATACTGTGACTTTAAAACTATAGTAAATCAGCCTCAAAAGGTCCCCTCTGTTGGGACACAGGCCTCCCCTGTATGCTAGAATGTGGCTCATAATCCAGCAGGCCCAGTGTGAAACATGTATTTTTGGTTATGTTGCATGGTGGTTTCCGCATAAGACTCCTAAGACTTAATGGCTAGGTATCAAAGCTCTCCAAAACGTCAGCTTCGCCTTTACAAGCCTTTTCACAGGTGTCCTCGCTGAAACGACAACCGCACGTCAAATTTGAAATAAATTGAGTAATACTACTCTAGACTAATACTACTCTAGACGGCAGTTTAGCATGTATTTTCAATTTACAAAACTGGTACCTCGATCACTAATCATTGTTCTCTATATCACCGTAGTACCTAATCTTCTTTGGTTTCTTATATTTTAAGCAATACTACGTACGATTTCCAAGTGGATCTACATACAGTGTAAACTGACACAAACTTGCTGATTGGTTTTGAATTACTCAAAGTGTATGTCACGATGTCTACACGGTATATTTAAGTGGTAGTACTGTTCCTACATTGCGACGTGACACTGTCCACACAATACATTCACAAACTCACTCGGAAAGCGTTATTCTTGCCCTCTTGTATGTTTTGGCGAAGTTTCTCAGCAACGCGGCGTTGGACGCTGAGCCAGAAATAATAGCGTGTATTTTTGTACGTGTTAGTTTTAAACATCTGATTTATGTTAGCGTGAAGAGCTGCCCAGGTCTGGTCAACAGTCATTTGTTAATGTTCGCTGAGTGTACTTTAACTGAGGATAGATCATCGCGAGACTTCCGTGGGTGTTATTGAGCTGGATATAATTGTCCAGGAGCATAAGTAGATGAAATGCTTCTCGTACAGCTTTTCTCGTAGTGAAAGAATATGTTATTTACAATATATGAAAAAGGTATACTAGACTAGCCCTATAGTCCTGTCTCCGATTTATCATACTGCAGTCACAAATCAAAAGTTTCAGAAACTCAGAAACTGTATTGCGTACGTAATTCAACCATGTCGATTAATAGAGTAGTCTTCTTAAATTAATAGAGCAGTAAAGGTGTTACAGTCCTATTAATTCTAGTATTTATTCGATACTTACGATCACTTCATCGGCAGTCAATTCGGTTTAACCCAGCTATAGGCGAAAGTGTTTCCAGATGACATTGTTGAGCACAGATTTTGCTGTTGTTAATAGCGCAGACTGGTCCGTTAGCCGGCAGTAAACCTAGATTACCAGTCATGTTAGTGTTCCATCTATATTCAGGTCGTTCAAACTAAACGAGCTGTTTGAAACTAAGCCATAAACAGTGTTCACAACGGCCTCCAATTGTGCGACTATTTGCCAAGTAGTCGTCGTTTATTCATATCAATTGCTCGTATTTGAGAAACAAGAAAGTCGACTGTTCTGATTCTTATTGTTAGCGACACAGGGTTGAGAATGGCCATAAATAAAGCAACACACTTTCACGAACGTAATTTTATTACAACTGTGACATTATGACAAGTTACGAATATTTACACGATATGTACAATTTTTTACATCTTAATTACACAGTATACAAACAGTAACCTTACATTCGCTATGCGATAAAAAATTACATTTTAGTAAATTCATCGTTACAACCCTAGGCCGAATCGACTCCATACAATTTTGACTTTATACAGAAACAAAACAAGTTCATCACATATCGATCCACACAGCACACCAGCACACCTTACACGAAATATTAAAAACTTGAACCGTACAAAACTGGACCACTAGGCAGGCCGGCGGCCGAGAGACAGGGCTCAGGTCTCTGCGGCCGCCGGCGACCCGTCCGACTGTCTATCTACCTAGTCGATGGACACGATCAGCGTGTCCTCCTCCAGCACGGCGCTGGAAGGCTCGCGCCGGCGAGAGGCCCGCACTCAGAGCTTCGTGTGCGACAGCCCGTTGGGCGCTATCAGCGGCGCCAGCGTGGCCGGCCGCGCCTCCAGCGGCAGCGCCTCGCTCACCGCCACCGACTTGGACGTCAGCGCCGTGGACGCCTCGGAGCGCGACCCCCCCACGCCACCCCCCACCGACAGGCCTCCCCTCGACTCCACTGCCCGCATCTGCGCACGCGCTGCTCCTCCGCCTCTTTTCCGCGGTATCACACTGTTCTCCACATGCAGAGTAGCATTCACATCCTTCCCGGCCGCGCAAGTGCAAGCCTTTAGGAAACTCTTTTTGAAATTGTCAGAGAGGAAAGCGTAGAGGATCGGATTCATGGCAGAGTTACTGTAGCTGAAGCACGCGGCGACCAGGAACACTGTGATAGTGATGCGACTGGCACACTCGTTCGGCGGAGAGTAGATGAGCGCCACTTGGAACGCCCAGTATGGCAGCCAGCACAAAACGTACACCGCAATCACAGTCAGAACTAATTTGGTCACTTTCCTGTGCGATCGCTTCTTCTCTTTAGACTTGTTTTTCGGGCCAACAGTCTTCAGCTTACGGATGACGAGGCAGTAGAACACGAAGATAAGAGTGAGAGGAGCAGCGAAGCCAAGCGCGAACGAGTACAGCGTGAAGGACGTCTGGCCTTTGTTGAACTCGCGCTCGGGCCACACGATGTTGCACGAGAGGCCATTGTCGGTTGGTATCAGCGTGGTGTACATGAATATGGGCGTCATCACCAGTGCTGACGCCGTCCACGCCGCAGCCGACACCACGCGCGAGACGAACGGCGTACGCAGCCTCGGCGCGGCTATCGGGTGACATACAGCTATGTACCGATCCGCACTCATGATGCACAGGAATATGGAGCTGGTGAACTGGTTGATGCCGGTGGATATCATGTACGCCTTGCACATGAACCGTCCGAACGGCCAGGCTCTGAGCGACATGGTGGTGATCAGGAACGGTATGCCTATCAGGAAGCATTCGTCTGCGATGGCCAGGTTCACGATGTACATGTTGGTGACTGTCTGCATCTTAGAGTAGCGGAGCACGACGTAGATGACGAGCGTGTTGCCCAGCAGGCCCACCACGCACACAAGCGCATACAGCACTTGCGTCACCACGTATACGACGGGCAGGTTGATGTTGGGGCAGTTCTCGAACGTTCCATTGTACGTGCCGTTTTCGTCGTAAGAGTAGTTTCCATCTCGGAACATTTCCACGTCTTCCAGCTCCATTGCGATGGATTCAGAAGTAGCTTCTAGTAGAGGATATTTACCTGGAAACAATAAATATTAATAGATTAGATCACTGAACATGTCAGCACGAGTGACAGTCGACTGATGTGTCGTTATATTTGTGGGCAAGTAATGTAATCAGTACAGTCTGTTGTGCTCTCGGGTTACTGGAAGTGTGGTCGAGATAAACATTTCGGGAAAACTAATAAGTAAGTACTATAAACATGCAGATCGCAATGTTATGTGATCCATTTTATTATGATATTCTGAACATTATACAATTGTATATGGACGGAAAAATGCGACATTTAAAATGCAAAAAAATGTTGAATCTTTTTTCAATGAGCTTTTGTAAAGAATTTTCAATATTACATTCTCATCATGAAATGTCCACATTCATTTTATATTCAATATAGCGAGTCTACATGGCGGGCACACAGCTATTCTCATTATTTTTACATTCGCTATGATTTATCGGTATTTGCAAAGAGTGGTATTTCGCATACTGCCCGGTTGGTGTTGGGGCTGGCAGCTGATAAATGATTGACGTGTTTTATCATTACGTTCTTCTGACATATGTTTGTAATGGGGAAGATGACAGAAGGAGCGTGGGATAGACCCACGTCATCAATCGGACGGATATTCACCTAATACATACAGACATTCATAAACTCACGGCTTTTTCCTATTTAACTAATAATATATCGAACTGTGCTTGAGTGAGGTTGGGATTTTATATTCAGGTATGATTTTTCTTTTTCGATTCCTATGGTGAAATCGTCATTGAAAGGCGTGCCTACTGCTAGACAAAGAAAGAAACTAGAACTTTAGATATTCGTACCTAAAGTTGCCATTTACGGGCTAAAAAGCGTAAATAGCAATCATTTTTTTCAGTCTAACATCTATGTTACACTGTAAGCATTCTGAAGAATGTAATAAGTCAATAACAAAAAACCGAGAAAGTGAATATAAAAAGGTTTAGTTTAGACCCTTACATTGTGTGTCAGCAAACAATTATTTGCAGAACTATCGGCGTGCCACCGAGAGACATCTGTAACAACAAGAAACACTTTGTTAGCTTTCGATTTAAGAAATGAAGAAAGAGAGATTCTAGATTTCACATTTTATTTCACGTAGCACCGAGAGAGATTTGATAAAACAAACCTATATAAGATAAAATTCGCAAATATTTAAGGTAAGACGTAGTTTAATTATTGCGATAAGTCAACACAATAATCAATACATAGGAGGTCTTACTAAATCGTTATAGTTAGAAGGATAGAATGTATTTAGTTTATTGTACCTACACAACAATTGTGAGCAAGCTCTTTTACAATATTGCTAACTCTAGGGTACGACGGCGGTCTTATCGTTGTTGCTTTCCTAACAAAATACAGAATTTTTCCTGAAAACTACAGCGATCAAGCGACAGCCATTGTGTGCTATCAAGAGAATCGCTTCCATTTACCATCAACTTAAGAATTCAAAAACAAAACTAGTGTTACTATTTTTTTGCTCAAAGCGGAGTAGAATGTTGTTATCTTCTCTTTGAAACATTCTGTGCATGGAAATTATTCGTACACGGGAATATTCTGTAACAATAAACTCATTACAAAGCGTTGTTTGTTCCTGTTATGAAAACATTCTCGCCAGAATAATGATGTGTTAAAAATCCACAAATACCCGAGTCATAACATTCGTTTCAAGCGTCTACGTGTTGATACTAAAGTAAACCGCAGAAAGTCTACTCCTAAAGCATCTAAATTAAGATAAAAGGAATTTAATCGATATAATAATATATATTGCTTAGTCCCTACGC
Organism: Noctua janthina; assembly: GCA_963576755.1. NCBI lineage: Eukaryota > Metazoa > Arthropoda > Insecta > Lepidoptera > Noctuidae > Noctua > Noctua janthina. Next base: position 18,661,235 of record OY755058.1, read on the forward strand.
GAAAGCCGTTCACAACAGACTTCACACAAGTGTGTGTAAGCTCATAGGCAGGTGACAGCACTATCTAAAACTAAACACCCGTTTAAGCATTGCACCAGGTTTATGTCATATGCACACTATCATGCATGTTCATACTGACGACTAAACTATCGGCCGACTGAAAGTCTGCAGTCTGCGGGGACTTATGTGCAACTTTACGATTGATAGCTGTCATGCACTAAGCGTTCTGAATAGTCGGAACCGTAATTATAAAAACTCGCACTCGACACTCTAAGCCTTCTGCTTGTAAACGTGAACCCAAATAACATTAATGCCGAGAATATTCCTGTTGGTTTCAACTTCAGCCGCAGCCTGTCTGCCGTGAGATGGCTGGCAATCTGTCAAACGCATGTGTTTACTCAAATGTGATTAATGCGGGGGAAATATCTAGATTAGAATTAGATCCAGGCTACGTGGAAAACTCACAGCATTATGTTTCAAGATTTGTCCGATATACCTTATCTTGTATATACTTACATTGTATTGATCAGGAAAATTCTCCAATACTACACTACTGATTACTCGATAGAATGTAACTACAAAAACAAAACAATTAAGATACAATCAGTGGGCAAATGGAAACAACACAGGAATCGACGTGCTGTTCATCGCGGACAGTAATTGATTGAGACATTTCTGTCCGACCCACAACCCATAACACAGATTCCTCGACGTTAGAGGAAAACTGTTTTATGTCTCACATCCCTCCTAATAAAACATAATAATACATTCCTAGCTTATGTTGTGGTATAAACCCTCTGCTACCCAGAGCGCGGAGAGGTTATGCATGGATGAGGTCACATTGTCAGCGTAAATGATAAACTCACGCTTTGATATGACCACTCGGTGAGACGAAGTCATATAAATTCACAATTTTAATGATGTTAGTGAATATTGCACAAGTTTAGAATAGGTGTTCGGTCCGACATTAGTGTAGGTACCGCCTTACATTTCTCAATTTTAGTACCGATTATTTTGTTGGTTGATTCTGATGTATGTATTTGTAAAAAAAAGTGTATTAGATCCACCATCAGGGTTTGATTTTATAATGTGTTCAACTTAGTTGTTTCACAAAAAAATGGGTATAACGAAATGACCTTGAAATTGAATCTATACAGTAATCGCTCTCACTTCTCGCTGTTAGCTCTCTGTGTAGCACAGGCCTTAGCTAACAGTTAAAACCGGCCTATATACGCTGGCGGATAGTAAAGTACTGATTACATTATAGAGATATTAACTTACTACATTCAAGTTTACGACTTTTTGCGCCATTCCAAGTTTGATGGCTTCCGGGTGTTACTATAAAATATGTTATTGAAGATTTGAGGGATTACTCTATTAGTTATTGGACACAATATAAAATCAAAAGTGAGAAATCTAAGAAACACTAAAGGTAAGGTACTATGGACGCGGCTTCGGACTATGGATTCTGACAAGAACTAAACTAAAGCATAGACCGCCAGTGTCCGCTGTCCGCTGTCCGCAGTCGGTATCAGTTTGACGAAACCGTAAAGAAGTGGATGTGTTTTACACATTCATTCATTATATTTTACAATCATGAATGCTCATTTGTATAGCCAGGCAACCCAGAGGGATTTTACAATGACAATCGCGTTTCGTATTTCTACGACGCCTTCCAACAGAATTGACTTATTCTCCGAGAGCTTATATCAATACACTACATTATTGATATTCATCCTATCGCCGATAAAAGGTGGCTTTGTCTAGGCCGTCGAACAATCAAGCACGCATTTGTTTAGGTAATACATGGGACTTCTTATGTGATATGTTGGGGAAAAAGTGGTTTTCCGGACTGATATTATAAAGATGTAAAATTTGTTTGTAAGTTTGTTTGTTAGGGGGTAATCTCCGGAACTAATAATCCAATTCTAAAAATTCTTTCACTGGTAGAAAGTTACATTTTCGTGAGTGCTATAAATTATTATGCATATTAGCCGAGCTATCACAATGTTTGCTGACGGAGTCGCTTGCGAAGTGCTAGTTAAGCTAGTTTATAATAAAAATACGGGGTGGAAGGGACACCGACGCGATAACGGTGACCACGTATTAAGTACATCATTCTGAGCCACCCCACACAGAAATTTTTCATTGGTTGTTAAAAAAAATACTACACGGTCAAAATGTATGGAACAGCAGTTTTTTATATAAAGGGTGTAAAAAGACCCTTAATATATCCGAAAGGCACTTGTCCTCCCCGTCATTGCGATCATTTTTTTGTTCTAGACCAAACCTGGGAACCTTCTAGTTACGGAGATATTGGGGCTCAAAGTTCCAACCTTTTCACAAGTTTGTTTTTAAATACATGTTTTTAACGTAAGATTTTTAGTTTACACACCCCCACGACCCCGCACTATTTAATTCATCCATCAGCGCAATGCTTTGAGTGCTTTCCATCCAGTTGTACCGTATAACGGTCTTTCACCCCAAAAATAAAAGTCGATTCCCAGCAATAATTGTTGCGTAAAGTTACTTAGTTTGATGTACAGAATGCTTGGTTGACGGCTATGTGAAGGGTCTGTTTACACCCTGTATACGGCGTGGCCGTATAATTATTATGTCGATAGATTAATTTAGGTACAGCAAATTAAATAGATATTTATAAGACGACAGCCTATCTGAAACTGACAAAGAAATGGATTCTTAGGAATGGCGACAAAGACATTAAAAATGAGCTTTGTTATCATTGTTGGTTGAAAAGATAAAAGAGGACGACTTTATCTTCTATCCATTATGGAAATAACAATCAAAAGTGGGTCACCCCATTGAAAATTTTAACAAAAATCTAAACTTTTGATGAAATGACAGCCGTCTTTTGGGTTCTTATTTTTATTTGAATTCCGTTTTTTATAATTGAAAGAAAACGCTGTCGTTACTTTAGAAGGCGTTTTCTTTCAATTATGAAAAACGGAATTCGAATAAAAATTTATAGAAACTAAATAATTTTGAAACTAATAATTCCAATCATTTGTAATTAATATGATCTACTGTTTTTCTCCGAACAGTATCCCGAACCTTTAGGCGGCAGTTATACTAGAATCTAGATTTTGCTAGTTATGTTTAAATCCCATATTAAAGAAGTCGAGCCTATTGCCATCGACCGGGCACCACCCCATGCTCTGGACTACTAATGAAAAAAAAAAAAAAATAGATATATGATTAAAATATGATATATTATTTTTATTTTTAATTTTTATTTATTATTTATTAAATAAATATTTTTTCTTTCTAATGTGATGGAAATACCTAAATAACAACAACAACAACATTTATTTATAGGCTACAATGGTACATAGATATATACCTTAAACTAACATATATAAAGTAAATACAAAAACTTGTGTTATAAAATAAGACTCTAAACTAACACTGCCCGCCACAGAGCAGGCCGAGATAGCAGAAATAGGTAGACGATCTGTCATTTGAAGGTTTGGAGGAAATATTATGTCATATTTTAGCAAAGAGTTAAGAAGCTATGAATCTTGAGCACAGTTCAAGCACACTATTAATACTGGTGGACTAGATTTAGACTCGTGACGCTAACGTGACATGGGCATAACAAATAAATGTATTGTTAAGTAGGTCTGCCCCGACTACCGACACTCCCGACTGTTTCTGGTCCGCGCCTGGTTGCATGACAGCAAAATAATGTATCAATGTTTGCTAGCTTTATGAAATCACATAATACCAAGCAGTGGATCAATGTCTGCACTTAACACGAAACCCTTTATTCTATGCAAAGTTGTCACAGAAAAATTGGAGCCAATAATTTATAGCAAAAGGACAAAATAGCCAAGTTTAACACGCTACACGTTACTGAGACCAACTTATTGCTAGCAGAGTACGATGTTCTTTTCTTTTCATTTGAAGCAAAGTATACTAAGTTAATATTATTGCCTCCTGTAGAAAAATCGTTCGTTTTATCTCTGAATGTTTGTGAGCCTATGCCCTGCAATGTAACCACAACAAACTAACAGTGCAAACATTAGTAACAGAAACAATCCAAACCGTAACAATCCGATCTGTATGCATTCAGACTCGTCTCCCAGACACGCCATGTTTCATCACCACTATCAATGGCGGCGCAGGCGCATACGATGCCAAATCGCTATCATACACAATACACATATGTTTCTTCCCGCTCACTGCTCATCGCGCTGTCCAGTCTCCAGCAATATTATCATACAATACAACACCAGCTGTGAGATACCAACAGATCAAAGCATAGGAAATGTACAAGATCGATTTGTACACGCTTTTGCAGCGGGTATCTTGCGAACGAAAGATTTGCTGTAAATTAAACAAACAATAAGAATACCCGGTGAGGTTGGCTCAAAATAAAATAGAGTGTGTTGATCTCATAATGTTAGAATTTTCTTGGAACTATGAAAAAAGTACTAAAAAATATTTTCCATGACAAACTAAACTTCGTCGTTGATGAAATATATCTGTACTTTACCGTCTATACCCATCTGCATAACACATATAAGAACTGGTGATGACGGAGGTAAGATAAGGAGTTTCATGAAAAACAGCAAAATCGTTTAAATAACCATAATCGAATCATAGGCACAACCACGCAATATTCGCAGACGTTTTTATGCGCAAACATGCGCTGCGCGCGCGCATTCTGCGGCTGTTTGCGCAGCTGGGCTGCTAATAAACGTGATTTGTGCGCAAATTTGCTTTCACTATCAATCTGATTTAAGATCTATAGTTCTACATCCGTGGGAAGGCTGGAATGTTTTGTTTCATAATTATTTAAACATAGAATGTAGGTAACTACCGTTTGGCGTACACTCGTAGTATACAAACGTGTGCGTATACTCAAATAAACTTTTCAAAATTCCTCTAATACAACAATAAAAAAAGCACAATGTTCCCCAAAAGGGTTACATTCGTCCCCCAAGCGGGGTTACATTAATTTGTCCCCAAAAAGCACATGATCCGAGCGTCTTCCGGCTTCAGACACCTCTGTGCAGAATGAGCTCTTTTTGTTGTTCTTTTGTTTCAACCCGTTGTTGTTATTTGTGCTCGTTGTGTTCGTTGCGTGTTGTAATGCTCGTGTGTAGATGTTTGTCACCTTGGTTGTGGACTGGGGTTGGTTTGCGGCGAGAAGATTACTTTTTGTGTCGGGAATAAATAGGTGCGTCGGAATATTTTTTATGGAAATGTTCACAATGGCCTTCAAACAGTCCTTCCAGAATTATGTGTATGAAGGTAAGTAATCGCTGTGTAAAGTTATGACAAGCATGAACATTTAAAAGTATTGTTAGGGGTATTTAGTTAATGTAATAATGTAAAGGGGTAGTAAGTTTGAGAAATGTTATTCTAGCACATGAATTTTCATCGAATTACTTCCAAGAAAACGACAAGAATCTAGTCTCTTTCTTTATATCTGTTCTGTAATTCATGTTACTGAGAAAATATCTTGCTATGATAAAATCAATGTTGGAACACAGAAAAAAATCAATCATGTTTGTTTGTTTACTCTATGTCAAAATTCTGTAGCAACATACCATACAATCACAAATAAGTTTTACAACTACTAATAAGAAAACCAAAAATAGATAATGAAAATGTGAACGTGCTCGGAATACCAAACTGACTTCGTCATTTTACGTTTATAATAAGATTTTGTCATTCTTCAGAATTCTATTAACTTTCGTCGAATCTGCGGGGATGAAATATTAAATATTTGGTCGAGTAGATATAGCTTTTCGTTTATTGGGAAGTCTTTCAGATACTCCCACGGGGTTTGTTCCGATGTTCAGAAGGTGATACATCTTGTAGTAGACATACAATACAAAGAAGATTTTTTTTAATAATACTCGCAGGTAAAAAAGAATTCTATGACAAAACATAAACGACTCATATTCCAACTGTTTGAAATGAATTTCATTATTTTCAAGCTTTATGCCCGTTCCTACAAATACTAAATGGCACTATAATTTGAATGCCTACAAAATGTTCATCTAACCAATCAACAGAGCCACAATAGTTTGAAACCAATATTGCGATAATCTAATATTAGATGAAATGTTTGCAAACAATGATTCTCCTCAAACGATTCGACATTCGTTCACACAAATTCCCCACCCACTGCTGTATATATGTTCCACGCGGGCCAACAGCCAGAGAGTCAGCTTCGCAACAGATCCTAACAACACAACTTAATATTATTACATTTTATATTAATACTTACTTAATATTATTACGTCGTAGCAAAAGGGCGGTTTTTAGGAACAAGTTTTTATAAGGACGTAATACAACGTATCAAAGCGAACTCAAAGCTATAGTTTTCTGATACAAAATTTTTACAAGATTATTCGAGACAAGGGCGGGGCGTTAGTGGACCATTCGGCAATAACGACGAACTACGCAGTTAGGCCTCTTCAGACGACCAACTTATAAACGACATTGACAAACTTTGAAAAGGAACTTTAACGAGATTTGGAATGGCTTGTAGACATATTTTTAATGTCTCGAAATGTCGGAATCATCTCACTTATTATATTATAAATGTGAAAGTTTGAACGTGTGTGTTAGTGTATATATGGTACTGGTTCACACTGAAATAAAAAATAAAAAAACTGTACGCGGACGAACAGCCACAGAAAGCCCGGGGTACTACGAGGCAACAGAATCCTCAATTCTAGTTTTTCATAATTATGATTATTTTCCCCTTTTAGATGTTTAAAAAGGGGCTCTCTATCTAACCAGTGATATAACTAACCCGTGTAAGAAGCTTTAATGCTCTGTATTTTTTTCGCAAAACAAGCCATCGGTCCACCCTATCCTCATACATCACGCGTGTCAGCCACAAACCATGGAGACGGTTCGATCACAGAATCGCGCCCATACACTGAGTTATAGTCACTTACATTTTAGAAGACCATGTTTCATGGTGTCCTGTTTCAGGGGGTCATGGAGCCCCTTGAGTGCTGTGAACAAAATTTTTTTTATAATCATAATCAGCCTATTAACGCAGGCCTCCTCTCTATGAGAGGGAATGGGCTATTAATCCACCACGCGGGCCCAGTGTGGGTTGGTAGATATCACATGTCTTCGAATTTTTGGTTCTAGGACATGCCGGTTTCCTCACGATGTTTTCCTTCACCGTTTTGAGAGCAGTGGTGATGAAATAACTTACACAAAGTAATGCGCCTGGCTGGGTTCGAACCCACGACATACTGCTCGTAAGTCGGGGTCTCCACCACTGGGCCACCGATGCTCTCTAGAGACGAATTTTTTGTTAATAGTCGTTTTGGATATACAGTATTCATCAGTGGTCATATTTAAGGTTATGGCACGGACTATCAAACTGAATTACTTTCCCCCATCCAAAATTCACCACCGCCTTAAATATGACCACAACTTTCTGACATGATACACACTGAAGACTACTTGAAGAATGCAAAACTTTTGAAGTCAGTGTTACGTCACAGGAAAAGGTTTCACAATTTTGCTGTTTGAAGTGCCAAACAACTGTGTGGAGGTATAGTGATCCCTACCTAATATTCTTCAGTTATCAAAAATAATATCTGTATTGCGAGTAACTCGGCTATCCTTTCAACATAATGCTGTGACATAATTGAAATTGACAACCCTTAAATATATACAGGTATATTAAGGTTTCATATCTATAAGAAAACCCCGAAAATAAACGTTAAGAATTCGAAAACTGTCCACGAATGTCTGGTGTAGTTACCCAGGTAACATCGTTTACGAATAAACTGAGCTCGTGATAACTAGGGACAGTCTCCCGGGACTTTCCATATCTCATTCGACGCTCGTTATCCCAAAAAAGTGAGAATATTAGGTTACTAACAACTAACTACGAATTGTCTGACCTTTTCAGACGAGTTAACTTACTTATAAGAAGTATTTTCTGGCTCTCTAGGTGATATGAAACGATGGATCAGCTATTGAAATTCTGCGTTGTTTAAGCTACCTTTTGATCTTACGGGTATAGAACAGTCCCCCGACTGTCCCACTACAGAGAAAATGACTGTTCTCATGATTAAAAAATCATTGATTGTAAAAATTTTAACGTTGCTCTTTTGTTTTTTACATAATTTTGAAAAGCAAAGCTGTGTAAGCAGATATATTACAATCAATCCTTTAATCGTTAACAGAGGCGATTTCAAAGCATAAAATTGAAGAAAAAGCAGAGTAAACACCATTTCTAAGAGTTTGTCTCCACCGATCACGTTATCAGATTGAATTAGAGATTGATTTGATTTTTGATTATTAAAGTTCGCGAGTACATTCAGATAAAACTTGCAGTTTCGTCACAACGTCAATGTTTTCTTCATTGGATGTCTTTGTTTTAGTATATCCGTAATTTCTATTTACATATATATATTTATAGTATTTTGTTATAGTATTTTAAATATTCTTATATATATTTGTAATAATTTTTTTTTGCAGATAGATTCACCTATACCTATTAGGAAATGCCTATGGCATTAAGGCCGCCTCTGTACTTTGTGCTTGCAGTGTTAAATAAATAAATAAATTAGCCACGGATAATGGCGAGTTGTATCCACTGATACCGTGATCCGATTTTCTCAAAAAATTAATTAATATTTTTGCTCACTGATCACGATATCTGCTGATACAAAAAAATATATATTTTCGAAAGTGATCACGGTAAACTGAGACAAGATTTAAAGTATAACATTTTTCGAAACTGATTTTCTTTTTATCCAATAGAATGGTGAACAAATCTATAGGTACAACTTCGCCCACGTGAACAAAGACAAGTAATGAATAGGTACCTACAAGTACCTGCAAGACAGACGTTGTTTTCTTTTCAATTATAGATCGAAATAAAAACAGTTTTCAAAGCTGACAGTCCTACACTCCACAGACCAGGGCTGCCTTATTGAATTTATAATGTAATTCCACGTGCAAAGATTTCATTTTTATTTGGAGTCTGTTTCGTTTCGTCTCGTATCAATTTCGGGAATATCGACAGGCGCAAATTGAATATTGTCGGAGTAGTTTTTTGTGATAGGATTTTAAATTGCCGCAAGTTCATTAAATTCTGTGTAACCGTGATATTGCAACAATAAAACGATACGATACGTTTTAGAGTTGTATATAATATATACAACTCTAAAACGTTTATAACTCACGCAGTATGTTGATTACAATAGGCTCGCGCCCTATTACATGGGATTTAAACATAACTGGCGAAATGTGGGTGTACTATTAGGTATACCTGTGACTGCCTAACCCTTCGGGGGATTACAGGCTTGATATTATGTTATGTTATTTAGTATGTTTACTTTACTTGTGGGGAAATTCAATTTACTTCGTCAAAGTTCAGTCGTGCAAAGCACATTACGGTAAAACTTTAAGGTGTAAAATAAGTAAGGAGGTACAAGGTAAAATTGCTTGAGAGTTAATTAATAAGCAGAAGGTGTGTGAAAGTGGAGCTACACTCTAAGCTTCCAAGTTATAAGGGGCACTCTCGCGTGGCAGGTTAAAGCATGTTTACAAGCCAAGAAGGTATTACAATTAATATACGAGTAACATAATAGACCGTAAATGTCCGCTGCTGATGATGCATGCCTCCATTATCATCAACTGTTAATAGCTAAGATGTCACTGCAGGCTGGATAGTGCACGAACATCAATTTGAATGTGACAAGTAGTATGGCGATTGGCTTTTGTTTCTTATCAATGAACTATGCCCGAAGCAAGGAAAACCTTACTTGGATGAATTTATAGACGACTGTGCCCTGGAATGTAAATCTGGTGTTGTTCCACAAACAATGAGACACTTCTATTCGTGTCCTACGTGTCCTCCTATCATGCATGTAACTAGAAATGATGGACGCTTCTAAAGATGCTAAACTCGTAGCCGAAACACCGTCAGATTTTTCTCAGATCAAAATGCAGGAGAAGTATGTAAATAATAAAGATAAGCATGACAATCGATTTGTATTGCAATGGTTGAGGTATTTAGACAAAACAGTGTTGTTAAATAATTATTAATTAATCAAATCAGAATAAAAAGGTAAATTAGATTAATTAAAAACTGACGAAGACAAATCGAAACATCAATATTTATGGGACGCGTTTCTGTTATTGTTTGCAAAAGTATAGTGGGTAGAGGGTATAGAGGGGAGGGGTAGAGGGTATTATGGGGAGGGGTAGAGGGGTGCTACCGTTTCCGTTTGTATACTGACCTATGAATAGGCGACTTCTTTGGAATCATCACGGTGAAATCTGTAACAAAAGAAAAACAACATTAAATCGGTTGCAAAATTGATCATCAACCATAACATGACTGTAAATCATTCACACATTCTGGGAGTGAAAATTGTTAAAACCTCAGCATAAAAATAAAGTCTGTTCTTTATAAATGAATGTATCCAAGAAAATGATATTTTTGAAGGAAAAAGTATTTTGAAGTGTAAAGTCAATAAGCGCGTCAGCCGCGTGGCTACAGAATCGATGTTCCATCTACGCGGCGCACTTAGTATTCACGGTAGAAGCTATTTTACGAAAAAATATTATTTTGACAGGAGAAAAAATCTTATGTTTTAGCTTTCTTTTCTGTTCATTTTTGAGGGGTTTGGGCCCAAAGGGACCTCTATTTCGAAAAACAGAAAGATATTGACTGAAAGACAAAAGGATATTACTAAGTGGTAACCGAGTGGGTTTAGCTATATTTTGGCCATCGAAATAAGCAGCCAGTTCAGTAAAAAACGCTTAGAAAATAATAGCCTCATTGAAGGTGGAAACGCCTGGGCAACCCGCGAAAATTCAAATTTTCTTACGTTTTTGCAATTTGCAGGTCAGTGTTAGGTTGTATGTTGATGAAAATATGATTCGCGCAAGTAACACGTATTAATTAATATTTACAGAATTATGATAATTAAATTCAATACAACCCTCTAAGTTCACTTAACTTAAGTGAACTTGAATCATATTTTCATCAACATACAATCTGACACTGACCTGCAAATTGCAAAAAATTTTGGAAAATTTGAATTTCGCGGGCTACGGTAGCTCTTTCACCTTCACTTTTGTCGGTTATCTACTTTGTTTTTATTACTTATGTGATAAATTATTTAAAAAACTACTTAAACAATAACTTTTGGTTGCGTACCTACTGGTCCTATTTTCGTAAATTTTTCTTCATTTCTCACAATAGCGATGCAGCAAGAATCATGTTTAAATCATAACCGCGTCGAGGATAGAGTGCGCCCCTGTGCACTCGCGCCTTGAATAACATTATTCAAATTGACACCGCGGTCATTATGTTTGTTACACTCTACAGAAAATGCACAGAATACAGAACATCCTAGAAGGTCAGGCGCGATCATAACAAAATGCCACGCACAGTGCCCAAAAATAGTGTAAATAATAGGTCAGATAGGCAGTCGTTCCATGTAAAATATTTTGTTTTCCAAAAGCATCCGGTTAGCCTGGAAGCCGACCTCAAGACAGTTTGGAAAAGGCAGGCAGATGATAACCCCATACCTGTCTCTCGACATGCGTAATATGCGGAATGAGATATTAATAGCTTGAAATTTTTTTTTCGAAAAATGAAAAAAAAATTCTTTTTTTACCACAAGCAGAAAATAGAATCAGTCTGCTACAAAGGTTGAATTTATTATTTAACGTATATTACATAACCTATTATTTAAGATTAGTTCCTGTTGCTCAAATTTTATATACCCTTCGTCCGCGCCTTTTGATTTATTCTGCGCTCTGTGGAAAAGTGGGAAACCGCTGGAAATTGTATTTACTTTACATTCCTGTAGAGGATCACTCACAAGATTAATTATGGAACTCGTTTTGGGGATCACGGGGTAGATGGTTTTCAGATTAATGATTCTGAAATGGGGTTAAGCAGTCAAACGCTGTGAAGCTCGTGTCAACAGAACAGACGAAAGTATTCAGGCGCGATTTCATAGTTACACTGTTGATACATCATTATGAGCAAATATCAATACACTTGCTAGAAGTAATGAGTAATGACTGGTACACTGTTGGTCTGTTGGTTATAAACTATATGAGTATTCACGTTGAAGTTAAAATACATTATACGGGTTTTTATTCAAATATTAATAACTTACGTAGTACCTACTTATTCATTATGTATAAGCTCCATTGATGTTATCTAAACATTCTCTTTAAGAAATCTTTGATATCTAATTGGTTTAATGAACTAGTATATTTTAGGATCGAATCTAACAAATTCGGCACAGAAGAAACGCGTAGGTATTGGTATTGACAAACTTATCATGAATAGATGTTATCGGTGCCTATGTATTACAAATCAAAGACTCTTTTGACTGATGAAAATAAGTTCATTGTAACTTTGGCCTTACATACACCAACTAGTTACTTACTGAATTGTGATCGCATTATGTTCTTATTACTTACATCTATTAACGAATAGCTGGGTTTGTTCGACTGAAGACAAGAAGTAGTGTTGTGGAGAGGATCCGGCAATTGGGTCTCGAGGTGGCATTGCACAAGTCCGAGGCCATGTGTTTTCATGGGCCTCGGAATGCGCCACCGTCGGGATCCCTACTGATGGCAGGAGGGGTTTCCATCGGCGTCGGGTCGACGTTGAAGTACCTAGGACTCGTCCTCGACAGCCGGTGGAACTTCGTGGAGCACTTCCGACGTTTGGCTCCCAAACTGGAACGGACAGGGGCTGCCTTCAAGCGGCTCTTGCCCAACCTGAGGGGTCAAAACGCCTCCTGCCGGAAGCTTTACGCGGGGGTCGTGCGGTCCATGGCCCTTTACGGGGCCCCGGTGTGAGCGCGTTCTTTGAGGCGGCAAGCCGCCCACTACCTGAACGCGCCCCAAAAGGTGATAGCCATAAGGCTAATCCGGGGGTACCGCACGATCTCCGGCGAGGCGGCTAGCCTCCTTGCCGGATTGCCGCCATGGGATCTGGAGGCGATAGTCCTCGCGCGCCTGCATGAATGGCGCGCGGAAGCACTATGTCGGGGGGAAACACCGCTGCCGCGACAAATTGCCGCTCAGCGGACAGACCTCCGGCGTGATCTCATGGCGACATGGAGAGAGCGACTGTCGCAACCCCGTGCAGGGCACGCCACCATAGTGGCGATAAGTCCCCTCTTTGAGGAGTGGCTAGAGAGGCGCCACGGCGCCCTCACCTACCGCCTGACGCAGGTTCTCACCGGACACGGTTGTTTCGGGAGGTTCCTGCACCGAATCGGGCGGGAGGAAACGCCCGGGTGTTTCCACTGCGAGGATCGTCCGGAGGACACGGTGGAACACACCGTGGAGGTCTGCCCCGCTTGGGCGGAGCACCGCCGTGTCCTCATAGCGGCGATTGTCGGCGACGATCTCTCGCGTCCGGCCTTGGTTCAAGCCATGGTCCGGAGCGAGAGGGAATGGGAAGCCGTCACCTCCTTCTGCGAAGCAGTCATGCTAGTGAAGGAGGTGGCAGGACGTGAGAGGGAAAGAACCTCACGTCCCAGCCGCCGCGGGAGACGCCCTGGGCGTCGGGGGTCACGTGGTGGCTTTTTTTTTTTTTTTTTTCCGGATGGGAAATCATCAAATGACCCCCCCCACTCTGGGCGGAGCGGAAGGGAGTGTCAGACTTGTACTGACTAAAACCCATCCATGTTCCTTCTTTGCCCGTTATGTTCCAGGGCCACGGTATCTCTTTCGAACAGTCCCGCAGCCCCGGCAGGCGTCGGCCCATGCGGACCCCTACTTGATTGCTGACATCTCCTTGAGGCGCGCGTGGAACACGAACGCGCCGTCGACACGGCCCGTCGTCATAAGACGGCCGGACGGCGAGCTAGCCCATAACTCGCCGTCCACAGGCCCGCGCCTACGGTGGCCGGGAGCCACCACGTGACCCCCGACGCCCAGGGCGTCTCCCGCGACGGCTGGGACGTGAGGTTCTTTCCCTCTCACGTCCTGCCACCTCCTTCACTAGCATGACTGCTTCGCAGAAGGAGGTGACGGCTTCCCATTCCCTCTCGCTCCGGACCATGGCTTGAACCAAGGCCGGACGCGAGAGATCGCCGCCGCCAATCGCCGCTGTGAGGACACGGCGGTGCTCCGCCCAAGTGGGGCAGACCTCCACGGTGTGTTCCACCGTGTCCTCCGGACGATCCTCGCAGTGGAAACACCCGGGCGTTTCCTCCCGCCCGATTCGATGCAGGAACCTCCCGAAACAACCGTGTCCGGAGAGGACCTGCGTCAGGCGGTAGGTGAGGGCGCCGTGGCGCCTCTCTACCCACTCCTCAAAGAGGGGACTTATCGCCACTATGGTGGCGTGCCCTGCACGGGGTTGCGACAGTCGCTCTCTCCATGTCGCCATGAGATCACGCCGGAGGTCTGTCCGCTGAGCGGCAATTTGTCGCGGCAGCGGAGTTTCTCCCCGACATAGTGCTTCCGCGCGCCATTCATGCAGGTGCGCGAGGACTATCGCCTCCAGATCCCATGGCGGCAATCCGGCAAGGAGGCTAGCCGCCTCGCTGGAGATCGTGCGGTACCCCCGGATTAGCCTTATGGCTATCACCTTTTGGGGCGCGTTCAGGTAGTGGGCGGCTTGCCGCCTCAAAGAACGCGCCCACACCGGGGCCCCGTAGAGGGCCATGGACCGCACGACCCCCGCGTATAGCTTCCGGCAGGAGGCGTTTGGACCCCTCAGGTTGGGCAAGAGCCGCTTGAAGGCAGCCCCTGTCCGTTCCAGTTTGGGAGCCAAACGTCGGAAGTGCTCCACGAAGTTCCACCGGCTGTCGAGGACGAGTCCTAGGTACTTCAACGTCGACCCGACGCCGATGGAAACCCCTCCTGCCATCAGTAGGGATCCCGACGGTGGCGCATTCCGAGGCCCATGAAAACACATGGCCTCGGACTTGTGCAATGCCACCTCGAGACCCAATTGCCGGATCCTCTCCACAACTATCGCAACCCCGCGTGTCATGTTTTCGGCCGCCGCCTCGTGCGACCTCCCTTGTGCCAGTACCAGCGTGTCGTCAGCGTAACAAACTACACTGACGCCGGTAGGGAGGTCGGCGCGCAGCACCCAGTCGTAACCGATGTTCCACAAGGCCGGCCCCAGAACCGAACCCTGTGGAACACCGCACGACATCTCTCGCCGGTTCCATTCTCCGCTCCGACTGGGGTAGATGACGGCCCTATCCGTCAGGTAGTCCCCGACCACACGACGAAGGTAGGTCGGCACCCCGTGATACCGGAGTGCCTCCGCAATGCAGCTCCAGGGCATGGAGTTGAAGGCGTTGGCGATGTCAAGAGACACCGCCAAGACAACCCCGCCCCGGGACACCGCGTCCCCCGTCGTGAGGGCTCTCACGCGCATGATGGCGTCCACCGTCGAGCGCCCCTTGCGGAAACCAAACTGGTGTTCCGCAAGATCCGGCCCCATCCCTGCAAGGTGCCCGGCGAGGCGGTTGGCAATGACTCTTTCAAAGAGCTTGCCCACCTCGTCGAGCAACACAATGGGCCGGTATGCGGACGGAGAGTCCGCAGGGCGCCCTGGCTTCCGGATGAGGACCAGCTTCCCCGTCTTCCAACGAAGCGGGAACTGGCCTCTCTCCAAGCATGCGCTTAGGAGCCCTTCCAGTCGAGGCCCGAGAGCCTCAGAGGCCAGGACCCAGGCTTTGCCAGGCAAGCCATCGGGTCCCGGGGCGGTATTTCTGGCTTTCAGCCTGCGTACCGCCACTCTCAGGTCTACCCCAGTCACCTCCGGAACGTCATCGTCGTCATCGGTGTGGTCCGCTTCCGGCACCGCATGCGGTGATGGAGCCATAGGCGGGGGAGGATGCTCCCCTCGCGAAGGGAACAGAACGCTCACCACGTCCTCCACGAGCTCAGGCCGGAGACTCTGCGTTAGCGGGGGGGCCCGGGTGCGGAGTTTGTCCCGCACCATCTTGTAAGGGCGCCCCCACGGATCTCCGTTCAGAGACTCCAGCATCTCCTCGCGGGCCAAATGCTTGGCCCGCCGGACAGCCTCTTGGAGGGCGGTCTTTGCCGCTCTGTACCCCTCGTACAGCTCCGCCTCAATGGCTTCCGCATCCGGAGGGCGGATGCGGAGCCTGCGATGCCTGGCGTACAGGTGCCGTGCGGCAACGCACGCCTTGCGCAGAGACGTCAGCTCTTGCGACCACCAGTACACCTGACGCCGGGCGCTTCCTGGCCGAACTCGGGGCATTGCCACGTTGCAAATCTCGGACATGGCCTCCTGGAACCAACCCGCCTCGTTGTTGATGTCGGCAGGCCTGACCGGTGATGACACCCAGGCCTGCACGATTGAGGCTTCCAGGAGGAGCTCCCGAGTCACGTGGTGGCTTCCGACCACCGTAGGCGCTGGCCTGTGGACGGCGAGTTATGGGCTAGCTCGCCGTCCGGCCGTCTTATGACTACAGGCCGTGTCGACGGCGCGTTCGTGTTCCACGCGCGCCTCAAAGAGATGTCAGCAATCAAGTAGGGGTCCGCATGGACCGATGCCTGCCAGGGCTGCGGGACTGTTCGAAAGAGATACCGTGGCCCTGGAACATAAAGGGCAAAGAAGGAATATGAATGGGTTTTAGTCAGTACAAGTCTGACACTCCCCTCCGCTCCGCCCAGAGTGGGGGGGGGGGTCATTTGATGATTTCCAATCCGGAAAAAAAAAAAAAAAAAAGACAAGAAGTAGTAATCATTGAACTGATCTACATAAGTAATAGTTATAAACAAAGACTGCTTTCTTGCTTCGAAACAATTTTAGATGAATTGTTTGCTAGAACTTGCAACTCAGCACAATGGTAATTTATCAGCCATTCAGGTGAAGGATTCAAAACAAAAGTTTTTACTTATTAGTTTTAACAAAGCACATCCTAACCCCATCAACACCACTAAATAATTCTAAATACTCAGCTAAACATTAACCCTATAATTAGCGATCCTCTCAGCTCATTTAGCGATCAGCTGTGTCACGGCCATCAATCACGAGCACCACTCTCTCTGCAGGTGACGCGGCGGCAAGGGCGTCAGGTTAAGGGCCGCGCAAATAGAACCCCGTTTATAGAACTAAAAATAGAATCCGTTGTGACTGCTGTTTTAATATTTATAGGCATGTGACGCGAATGAATGAGGAAAACGTCGAGAGGAAAGATTTGATAAGAATGCGTGTGATGGCTATGAGAGTAGGAGAAGACCAAAGCAACAATGGATGGACTGTATGAAAGATGATATGGCTAGAAAGGGCACATTGAATGACGACTAGGAGACCATACTGCGGCGACCCCAAATAAAGTGGGATAAGGGCAGGTGAATAATTCAGAATTTGAGGTCACTAAAATCGACCTGCAGAGTAGGAACGTGTAACAGATAAGGATAAAGTAAGTCTGGATAAACCCTGGGTCATAAAAATTCTTGCAACTAAATGGGAAATAATTTCAGGCCCAAACAAAACGCTGACTTAGCACCCGATTACAATTCCAACGGCCATCACACTATCATAAGAATAGTTTGAGTCTAAACGGTTCAACTCCTAATTACAAACGGATCGAAATGGATACCTTCCTATCTCGTCGGCACATCTATTAGATCCCAACTTGCCGCTAAGTTAGCAAGTTGTTAGTCAACGACCTCACACCGCCACACCGCCACACCGCCACACCGCCACCACCAGTTCAGACTGCGCCCTTCTCGCTCCCAGCTTAATCCATCTTCTTTCACAATCGCCGACGATCCTTCCCAAATCCATACGCTTTGAATAAATCCACCACAAAGGATATTCAACTGTAATTTTTCGATCATTAAGTTCAATTTACAGTGTGCACGTCGGTGCTGGGAAAATTGCAGTTACTTTCAAAATAGACTTTAGAAAATGGTGTTAGGTTTCAATTTCCCGTGATCAGTGCAAAGTGTAAGTTTCAATAAGAGGCCAAGTGCAGGGTTTGCAATAAGAACATTGCGAGCAGTGGTCTCGTTTGACAAGACTTATTGAAACACAAGATTTTTCACGATTTTCAGTGAAAAAACTTTAACGTTTTATGTTTTATGTGCAAAAGTCTGGAACAAAGTAAATTATTTTTATTTCAGTTTGCAGACGACAGTTTTTTACCTCAGAGTTCGTTGCAACAGTTTGACGGTACTGTCTCTCTCTTTTATTTTTCCTATTAATAAAACAGATTAGATTCATCCATTCAAGGAATATGTAGTGCGAGACGACCGCGGTACGTTACCTTAACGCGATAATAGATAACGTTACATCATTAGTATTTTCTTTGGCGCGGCATTGTTAGACAAACAGTGTTTCATAATAACTAGCTCCGGTATTCGTTTCGTACCTCGACAGCCATTATCTTCGAATATGAAAGCTACTTTAAAGCATTTCACTATTTCTTACTCTACCTTATTACTACTACAGATAGGTACTAGACAATTAAATGTGCTAGATTTACAATATAGCAAAAGAATAATAATATTATGGCTTGAGAGTTCAGATGTTTCAAGATAAATGGCAACAAATAATCGCGCCATTTTGTATTTCAGTACGAACACGTAAATGAATATGTTATTTTCAGGAAAGTTCCTTGAGATTCACTTTGAAAAGTGATGTTGATCAGTTGTCAATCAAGGTTAGCAACGCAATTATGTAGATCTGACTGCAGGTATTTGCAAAAATAAATAATATTTTTATTTTATTTATTGGGCTCTCCAACAATTTAATACACTGCTTCAAAGATACGAGATACATCCAATAGAGTCACAGACACGTGTGTCACCCTCGTACAGGTAAGCACATCATGCACTACTTATTTGTCGTTGGGTGCCTACTTAAAATCAGATGAGTACCTAACTACGCACCGCACACAGCTATGGTGTTTAAATACATAATTCAAATTAAATTAAAATAACAATCAGCATCAGAATTAAAATTGAATCAAAATTAAAATCACATATAACATATAAGTTATCATTCTATTTTATTAAAAAAAAAAATCTAGGTGATTTAAGTTATTTTACCAACATCTTGTATTATAAGCTGAGGACCCCGACCTGGTAGCAATTCAATAACAAAGTAAAATAGAAAATTCGGTATGTACATAAGTCTTATTGAATGTTGTAGTAAAGTCACTGTCTCTCAACACAAACGGTGGCCCCTTGCCTCCACACCGATTATTTTTCCAATTTACTCCTAAATTGGAATATTAATCTGCTAATCAGTGTTCCGTTCCGCATATTTTCCTGAAAAAAAAATATGAATTCTAAAGCCGTGTTTTAAAGGAAAATTCTGTGTTGTGTTTATTACATTGTACATTTTGGCTTTTAAAAAAGAGGTTAAAAATTTCGTGTTCGCAACATATTTTATTCAAACAGAATATTAATGTAGGTACTTACGTCAAGATTTTTCATATATTTTTGGAATGAACTGTACAAGTTCCAGCTGCGAGGGACCAGTTAATTACCTACTGGTCTACCGACTACAGCATCGCTAAGTGTATTCCTTTTATTTTTACGAGATTTTTGATCCCGTGTCTGTACTGTCCCATGCTCAAATCAAGACAATATATTCCCAAATTCTCCACTCAAAAGAATAACAACGCAACTTTAAATAAAACCATCTGTATAGGTTTTACTTAAAGTTGCGTTGTTATCCTTTAAAAATGAGAACAAAATATAAGATACTGGCAAACGGATCTCCGAGCCAGTGGGTGGATAGAGACTGTCTAATTCTCAATATCCGGCCAAAGACTCACTTGCACGAATATCCGCGAGTATCCGTCAATAAGCCCGGGTTTTCCTCCCGGTTTTGATTGGATTATTAATACACTTCCCTCCTATTCTTTTACCCTTGCTCAAAATAATATGCTTTGAATGATGTCCTGAAAACCCTTTTTAAATTTTTAGTTGTTAATATGCCTCCTCTATATACCATTGTTTAACCCAGTTTAAGCTTATGAAGTACTCGTTTCTTGATATTTAACTCTAACGGGTGCTAATACTCGGATCGGTGAAGTGTGTAGTAGCCCTATTGTTAGTGAGTTATTGTATCAACAATAAAAACAATACAGATATCTCCTGGAAAATTGGAAGATTGGATTGAGAGATTTCCTATATATTGATTTCCTAGATTTCCTATATATTGCGTGACCTATAAACCATATTAAAAACAACAACTTTAAAAACTGTATTTTTAACGTCTCTACTATGCTTTGTTTTTAGTAAATAAATAAATTTTATTTCATTATAAAATATTCACACAAAAACTTTATTTAAATCCGTTTTACGTAAAATGCTCCGATATTTTGTTTGGCAAGCTCTCGGGGATCTCCGGAGATCTTCGCCAATCTCCGGTGATCCTTGTGTCGCTTGCACATATTTTATTCAGCGCCATGCATGTACGAGTTGTAGGGAATACGCGACCATCTATGACGTCACTACACGTCCAATGTGAACGGTTGCAGAACGTAATTTGAGGAATTTCACGCTTCGTGTCTCGAAAATTGGTCCAAAATAGGGATGTTTGAGAGCGGTGCTGGTGGAAATTTTGCATTCATGTTGGGCTAGAAACTATGTACATACATTATCTATGAATGTTATTACTTTCTGTTACACATTTGACCAAACTGCAGAATTGGAACACAAAAGACAATAGTTTGTATGATCTTTTTCCCGGTAGACTCTTACTCATAAACGTAGATATTTCGTAACTCAATTAACATGTTTCTGTAACAGATTTCAGAACTGAAATGCCTCATTATATTTATTATTTACGTAAGAGGTTTCACTTACAATGTCAGATGCACAAGCTGCCTCAGCCGTTCCAGTGAGACAGACGCTCAGACAGGTGTACGAACGTCACAGGACGTCGGAATGATGCTGACAGCTCAAGACGTTATTCGCTTTCGTTTAAAAATAAAAGAAAGTAATTTTTAGTGAAGAAGATTCAAAGTAGACTATTAGGGCGCGATCAACTCATTTAAACTGCGTTCAAGAGTTTTCTTTCAGTGTTATCTTTGACTGTAATATTAGATATTGACAGTTTTTGAACGCGGTTAAGATGTAAACTTATACTGTCACATACGGAATATCTTCCGTGACTGTTTATTATTTCGAGCTCTCGATATTTGGACCCTGTTGCAAGCGCCATGATCGCGGGATGACTGGAAAATGTTATAAACAATCACAGAAGATATCCCGTAAGTGACAGTATAAGTTTAGTTTTAAAACGTGAAAGGTTAAAACCGTGCGGTTAAGATGTGCTTGTAACATATCATTTTTCTTTATATAAAGTTATATTGTTGTGTTACTATGATTTGCTAACATGAGTGCCACGTCGGTGTAGTGGTCGCTGGCGCTACCAACGAGTTTGATTCTGGGTACGCTTTCCAGGTTGAAAAGATGTTATTGGGTTTTTCTTTAGATATTCTCAGTAGCGGCACGGAGTTTGTGCCCGGTCGATGGCAATAGGCTCGCCACTTATTACATGGAACTTTTAACATAACTGGCGAAATGTCCGAAGATTCACCACAGTACCACCTCTACCTAACCCTTCGAGGAAAACACGCCCGTGATGTTGTTTAAAAGCACCGTGATTTATGACCCTACATTGACATTGCGTTGTACTTCGTAAATAAAGACCGTTCAACATCGTCTCTCGGCCATCTGAATAGCTGAGCGGTCGCTCCGGACGTGTCACGTTGAAATCACGTCGTCGCACGTGTCGTCGATACGGCTATGAACGTTACAGTTTGACACGTTAGTATCTTGAATATTTACATTCTTTTCCTTTTCTAGTCGATTGTACTTTTTAGATTAGTGGCATGTGATGAGGAGGGGCGAATCGCATGTGGCTAAAAGAGTGATGAATATTTATGTCGAGGGATGGAGAGGGAGATGAAGACCAAAGAAACGATGGATGGATTGTGTGACGAATGATATGAAAGGTAAAGGAGTAAATGATAGCGTGACGGTTGACAGACGAAAATGAAGAAAAAAAACTTGCTGTGCCGCCCCCAAGTAACACGGGACAAGGGCAGATAACGTGTTGAGTAAAGTGGTAAGACATCGCCTAGACAAACAATTTGACGTATTGCTTGAAAGTTTGTTTCCGCGCTTTCTTGGCACTGTTTCACAACTTTACTCGCTACGTGTAATCAGAGAATAGATGAGGCCTACCCAGGAGAGGGAAAATTAAAGGTTGCTTACGGTGACTTTTAGACCTCAATCGGTGTTCTTCAACCCACTATAATGCCTAATGGCCCAATGGTCAAGCCAATGCCCATTTCACTCCTTCGTCCTAAAAGAACGCTAACGAGAAAAATATTACCAAACAAATTCTAACATAAATAGTAAGCACGTTTTCTCGCACAAAAACATGGTAGGTCACAATCAGAACTCATTTATTATTGTAATCGCGTAGTGTAGAATCAAAATCTCATTAACTGTGGATGAGATTAAAACCAACAGCGGTGTTCCCTGATTAACATAAACCGTTTATGATAGAAAAAACGAGGCTCTGGAAACAAGGGTATTTGTACCCAAACCACGAAAATGACTGGCTTTTATAAAATGATTATAAATGTCCAGATGGGGACTTAGTGGATTCTTACACACGACGATTAGCATTATGTGGGAATTAAACGTAATATTTTGCGAAGTAAGGATATTATGTTAATTACGTTACGTTACGCTTTTGAAAATTCTAAGATGCTGTATCTAAATATATAAAAGTGAAAGGTCACTCACTTATAATCATGAAATATCGAAAACCGCTTGACGTAAAAAGATGAAATTTGGCACGGAGGTAGTTTACAGTTAGTCTGTAGACGTCCGCTAAGAACGGATTTTGGGATTAAGGGGGTCTAACGGGTCTCGCAAGTTTGTATGAAAGTCCTTCAATTTTTGTGCTACAAACTTGATATTTGGCAGGGAGGTAGTTAATAGTTAGTAGACGTTCGCTAAGAACGGATTTTGCGACAGGACCGGATTAAGGAGTTCTAAGGGGTCTCGCAAGTTTTTATGAAAGTGCTTCATTTTCTTGTGCTACAAACTTAAGATTTGGCAGGGAGGTAGTTTATAGTTAGCAGACGTTCGCTAAGAATGGATTTTACGACAGGGCCGGATTAAGGAGGTCTAAGAGCTCTTGCAAAAAGTCATTTAATGTTGTATAGAGAACGGTATTAGAATAAAAAGCTCCCAACAAGGTTCACTTTGAAATAAAAGTTGTATGGCGCCAATATAAACCGGTTTTTAAAGGCATATCGTCGCCTCAACGCCATTTAATTTTGATTCGGACCTCTGCCGCCCAGAATTACAGCACCCAAAAGGACGCCTTTTGTAGTCATCAGTACATTATCACATTTTGATCTGGCAGTCAGTTCTCACACATAACATAACATAACATGACGCCTTTAAGCTCGAAGGATTGGGCCTAATCGTTAACACAC
Source organism: Noctua janthina (assembly GCA_963576755.1). Classification (NCBI taxonomy): domain Eukaryota; kingdom Metazoa; phylum Arthropoda; class Insecta; order Lepidoptera; family Noctuidae; genus Noctua; species Noctua janthina. The sequence continues at coordinate 18,684,715 of OY755058.1, forward strand.
ATTTCGCAAGTTATGTTGAAGTCCCATGTCATAGGGGGTGAGCCTATTGCCATCAATCGGGTACAAATCCAGATTAAGCGGTTGCTACTGACAAATGCCTGATGGAATAACCCAATAACACTATTATTTATAGTATTTTTTCAATTGCATTTACATACATTGTTTAATGTTAAGTGGAAGAGCGGAGTCACCTAAGGGGGCGACCATTAATTACGTGAGGCGTTTGAGGGGGGGGGGGGGGGAGCCGAATCTCACTCTCACGAGGGAGAGAGAGATTTGTCTTGGCAAATATCACGTAATTTCGTATCCCGCAAGAAACTGTAAAATTTCCAGAAAACTGGGTAAGTGAAGATGTTTCTCAAAGAATTCTTTTTTAATGAATTCTTCAGAATCAAGCATAAATTACCGTATTTGTACTAAACTACGCATTTTGATAAATCTCACGTGAGATTAGAAGGGGGAAGGGGATCAAGCCAAATCTCACGACATCTCACTAAGGGGCTCCCCCCTTGGTGAGATGTCGTGGGGTCGAAAATCGCCATAATTAATGGACGCCCCCTACCACAAGCATCTCCTTGCTTAAAAGGTGATTTGCAAATCATGTGTGTGACAACTATTGGTAATTAAAATAACACATATTTTTTTTAACATATTGTCCGACCCGACAATCTATCCCAGGACAACATGCTTAGTAGTCGCGCCTGCGACCACTCGACCGACAAGGCGGTCTCACACATACACACACACACCAAAATTTCCACGCGAACGAAGTCGCGGGCAACAGCTAGTTATTATTATATTATTTTTGATCCCACCTTTAAAACTCCTAATAATGATTTCAAAGACCCGTCCACAGATACTGATGTCCGCAATCAATAAATTCAACTATTGATTTCATATTTTCCCTCATTTTCTAACTGTGAGAAAAACTACCATAAAGTAGGAAGCAAAGTACTCAATCACTCTATGAAAAAAAACATCGATTTTATGAATAGTCGATGTGCTCCAAGGAGCAAAAACTTCGGAATATGGAAAACAAGCATAAAATACAGATCATCTCTCTTTTAGATATCGATAGACAGGGGTGGCGGGGAGGCGAGGGGTGAGGGGTAAGCAAACGTTTTTCGATTATGTCTTGATATGTTTGTGAAGTGTATCCTTGTTCTTAGAAACAAAAGTGTCTATAGTGTAAGTAGTAAGCATACATACCTAGCAATTTTCATAAGCTTCGTATTAACAATAATAAATAAAAGAGAAGAGCTCGTGGTGAAATAATAACAGCCTCTCGGGGCGATCTTTAGGTTGATCCGTGCATGGGTGACCATCCATTACATATCGAGTGTCCTCCGTGCCTCGGAAAGCACATTAAGCCGTTGGTCCCGGCTGGCATTTGTAAATTTTTGACAGTGGTTACAGGCCTGAAAGTCTGACAATCATCCTTACCAAAGGGTATCGTATTACCCAGCACTAACTGAGTTGTGGAGCTCAAATAGGCAGTCGCTCCTCTTAAAATAATGGTATTCAGCTGCATCCGGTTAGACTGGAAGCCGACTCCAACATAGAAAGGTTATGCAGATGATGTCGTTTAAACAATAATGTTTGGGAAGCAAAAAGTTAACTCAAGTGCATTGTCAACCTAAGACTCTCGAGTTTGAAACTAGCCTATCGAAATTTTTATTTTGTTAAGAATTCGACTGGCGAAGCTAAAAGCAGGTTTCTGTATATATTTACACTTGCCATACTTACACACGGGGGTTTTTCCAACATAGAAGGTTATGCAGATGATGTCGTTTAAACAATAATGTTTGGGAAGCAAAAAGTTAACTCAAGTGCATTGTCAACCTAAAACTCTCGAGTTTGAAACAAGCCTATCGAAATTTTTATTTTGTTAAGAATTCGACTGGCGAAGCTAAAAGCAGGTTTCTGTATTGCCATACTTACACACGGGGGTTTTTCCTGTGTTGCGTTTGCGTAAACAGAATAATAAATCTTCAACGTTAAATCGCCTACATAAATATTAATTATATACCCCTCGCAAACAAAAATATCCTAAGGACAGGTATACCTGCTGAAATTGTGATGATATAAATCCTGGACAGGAATGGGACTCGGAAGACCTCGGCTGTACTGCATTCTAAAAGTCAAATATCCAGGTTTGCAGTATACCTGAATATTGGACTTTTAATCAATCATCTTCAATATTCAAGCGATTATGAGACATGTGCCATCTACCACCCCGCATAGCGCCCGCGTGGTGACGGCCTACTCCTTCCCACAGAGAGGAGGGCTGAGTCCCAGCAGTGGGAATGTTATAGCCAGATTATGTTATAGCAGTCCACTGCTAGACCTTCCCCAAGCCTAGCCCGCTCCAATCGCAAGCCATTCTTCTCCAGTCTCAGCCACTCATACTGATGCTAGTATTCTGCATTAAGCCGTCAAAATATTATGTTAATTTATCTTATATTTTCAAGTTCTGGAGAAGGAAAACTCACAAAATATGATAACAACGGCGTGGGACGCTTTGAAGTGCGATGTCGCTACCTATTGAGTCCTAAAGATATTCACGAGGTTGTAATATGAAATGTGCAAATTAGTTTGATGTTATTTATTAAAATAAATAAGACGCAGAAAGTGTTTGAAGGTCAAGGGGAAATACCTTCTAATATTGTTAATGTAAAACCGTCTCTTTGCCCCTTCTTACGGTAAACCACAGGACTGAGAATTGAGGCAGAAAATTAGGTTTAGTAACTTTTTACCTGGAGTCGGTGTTTATGAAAAGTTGTGATATTACAAAGACTGAACACGCTTTTTGTTTACACTGGGATGAAGGCAGGAGAATGATGACTGAAGCTAGCAGTCTACTAAAAACTACACTTGTGGTAATAACATACACATAACATAACATCAGGTCACATCACGCCTGTAATCCCCGAAGGATTAGTTTACGTTACTTGTGTTAATGTGTATGTGAATTTCACAAATAATAACATAACATCACATCACGCCTGTTTTTAGGTAGGATTGAGAAGAGGTGTATACCATACACACGCGCAAGCGCACCTTGTACCAGTTATGTGCATGACACCTGTAATAGGGGGCGAGCTTATTGCCTGCAACCTGATACAAATTCAGACTCGTGCTGTTACTGAGAAATTCGTAACGAAAAAATCCAGTAACACTCTGACCTGTTGCTCAACAGTTCGATTCTCAGGTCGGGCAGTTGCAAGGGCTACGGTTGCTACACGGACGAGGTGGAATTTGACAAATCCTTAATAATTTCTTCGTCCACAAGTAACAAAAAGCAGGTAAAGGAAAATCAGTTTCCAAAACACAAGTATATTTACGCGAGCCCGTCTATTACCATTCATCTGTCACTCAGAGCTATCTGCGATGATCAAGATACAGCAACAACAATGAGAATATATCAGTGTATTGTGTGTCCATTGTGACGGGCATAATTGGGTGTACGTGGATGTGCGACGCGCCACGCTGGGCCATTGTGGACGTGCCACGCTTGGCCATTGTAGGGAGCGGGACGTCGCCACGTTGGTGATCACTAGCAATAGAAATATAAGGTTAGGAAATGATGCGTTAAATTCAGTCTGTTAAAGGGAATACTACCTGTATGTATACAATTCAAGATCTAACATTAGCCCGAGTAGTTCATAGTCTTCTTGTCAGTTTCATTCATTTTATGGTTAACCCCCAACGTGACCACGGTCTCTGTCGTGCTCTAGTTAAATCTAACCATTTCTGTGTTCAATTTAAAATATATTACAAAAGCCAAACGGTCGGCAGTTCGGTACCTAATTATCCAAAGTGGAAAATTATCGGAAGGACAGGCCTAACTGATATTTTGTGGCTAGACCATTTGATGGCCGATAATGGGCAACTGTGGTCGTAATAGTAGGGCAATTAGTTGAATTTAAGGCAGTCAAAAGGCAGAATAACTGTCTGTGTAATGTTTTTAAATGGTATTGGACAGAATTTTTATATTAAAATGTCAGCTAACTGAACTATTGAGTAGTTAGGTCCTGTAAGCTTTCCTGTGAAAATCAGTCATTATATTACTTATTCAATTTGCTTTGTTCACCGCCCAGCAGGTACTCACATGTCGTTATTTTGGTTAGGTCTTTGACAAACTGCAAATCAAAATTATGGTCTGCTTATAAAGAATGGAAACCAACAGTAAATTCTTTGCTCTGTATGGTTTACCGAGTCTTATAACGATGCCGTACAGTAGGCCACACGTCAACGGTATCAAAACCAACAAAAGCTGGCCCTTCGTTCTATCGAAGGTCCGCGCTACGGTGGGCCAACTCAAAGCGTAAGTGTTACCACACTCATGAAGTTGGGTGTACTTTCTAAGTATTATTTATCTTTTACAAAAGCCGAATAGCCAACTCGTCGGCCACTCTCACAAAGGGTAGTAATATCTCAGGCCGATGTTTTGCTACAAATTAAGATACATAGTATATTATAACATAACACACATATAATACAACATATGTATTGTGGAGTTAAGGAGTCATTAGTTTCTGCCATGTCTAGCGGCTGATTTTGTCTAGACTGAACGGTACCTGACGGGTAGACAAGTGGAGCTTTCAAAGCGTTTCAAACTAGAACGGTTTTCAATAGGTCTGACATAACCTTTTCGAATCGAACTTCTCGATGAGTGACTCGACTACTTATGGGACCAATCTAAGAGGTCAACTCTGAGCAGCTAAAAGGGCTGTAGTAGATAAAATAAACTTTGTTTACCACAACGATTGCAGTAAATACATTATTGTGTAAAATTGTAAAGCTCTGAACTAAAAACGATTCGTGTCCATTAGGCCACAATCTAGACTTTTTAGGAAACATAGAACTGGATGATTTTAGTGCCATTACGGTCTACTATAGCAATTGCTCAATGGCAATGACGGTGGCCTGTAGATCATAGGTTCGATCAAACCCAAGCAGTTAAACTTTGTATATCTTCATCACAACTGCTCTCAAAAAAGTACAGGAAATCAGCGTGAGGAAACTAGCATGTCCTGGAAGCAAACATGACTGATACATCCATCAACAGGACCTGTGTTTATAGAATCCGACTCCGTCAGATAGAGAGGAGGCCGCTGTCCCAGCAGTGGGGACTTTGTGGGCTGTCCAGCTATAGTCCCTTAAGCCACCTAACTAACCCTCCTGTTAACCTGACGGGTTCTATTATTATCAATGTAGGTCCCTTTGCGCCCTTTACTGAGGAATATCGCACGTTACCGTTGTTTGGGGTCCCGCCGTCCACATTAGAGGTCCGAACAAATGAGAGGCCCTAAGACCGGCCATGGTTAAGGTCCGGACGTCCAGGGGACCAACACAAAGGGCAGGAGATTTAGGGACGCACGGAAATATTACCATTACGCTATGATTGTACGATTCCTTTTTATGTGGACGATAGCTGTAATGTGGTGATATTAGGTAACGAGATAGAAACGCTTCGAAATGACGGTGTAACAGATTTTATGAACGTCATTTTTATACGCTAACTATCAAATTAGTTCTAAGTATATAGGGTTTGGCAATTTCATTGAACTAACATGGAATTCCTTGCTTCCAACTTTGGGAAGAGATGGCGCTTAGCACTTTCTTTGTCTTGGTCCCCAATGGTCGCTTTCTATTCAATATGACTTTCAAAAGTGGCAAACACTCAGTGCTCTCTCATAATGAAGCTACCAGCAAACAATCCCATTATCGGAGCCTGACGCTTGAAATAATGCTGACAAAGACACGCCACTTGCAGAATGTATGAATGGTAATAAAACGTAGTACACAGTCGTGTCTCAATAAAAACTTGTGCGGTGTACTATTTGCTTTCCGAACACTTTATCGCCCTCACTGCGGCAATAAGTCACAGCCTGTACAATACTCTTTGACCGGCAAAATGAATGGAGTGCACAGTGGCGCAGCTGGCAACATCGCGCAGGATCGCACCGCATCGAACGCGCGTCGTGCCCGATAAATATTTCAATTTCCGTGCGGTTGCGGGCCGCACCGCAAATATCCGCAAGTGTGCCGTCCGGCCCGCAAATGTCCCGCATCGCCGCGCGCCCGCCGCAATGAATTATGATACGGAACGGAGCATTCGCTTTATATGTATTGCCAATGTATCTGATATGTGACTGGAGTTCCTGGAACTACATTTTAATGGCAGTGAACCAAACTTGTAATATACTGAAGAGTGGAGGTGATTAATTCTGTATGTAATGAAATAGCCACTATCGATGAAGAAGTACTAAAATATGCAATAACGGTATAAAAGTAGAGTTTTATGCATTTGCATATGCAAACATGCAAATGTTTACTTTTCCAATATTTACTTGGGTACCTACCTACTTGAGACTTTAAATACCTATAACTGTTATTCATTATTTGTGAGTATTAATGCGGGACATCAATCTCGATATGTAGGTAGGTACCGAAGTAAATATAAACTCTATCTAATTATAGCTCACATTGAATAAGATACCTGAGAGCAATTGAATCACTGAATCTGAGAGCATAATTACGTGTAAGTAGGTAATTAAATTGAGTAAGCATCATTATGGAGATGACGCATACCATTAACTTGATAATATGGTTGAGCAAAGACAATTATGTTCTTAAAATAGAATTGACTAGGTGTAATACTAAAAATAGTAATGTCTTAAAATACACACAGGTTAACTGTAAATGTCAACTCTCGCGAGAATTGTTTAATTGAAATATTTATTTTGAAGAAACATTGAAGAAACACAAAAAAAGTTACAATGGCTTCATCCACACGATTTAATTTCAAAGCATTTTAAAGGTCAAAAACAAAGGATGAAGCTAAGTCCCAGTCATGAGGCATAACTCTCGGGACTTGAGAAAGTACTGTAGTTGCACATTCTAAAGCGTAGATCTCTATGGAGAAGAATGGGGAAGAAACTTCATGACCTCTTTTTTAAATCAAAATATTTTCACAAGATCTTGATGGCATCGTTAATGTTGAGATTACATATGACATGTGAGAACTAGCTGTTACCGGCGACCATCATTCGCGTGTAATTATTAAAAAAAATATTCCTTCTCTTTTTTAATCATATTTTGTTAACAATTTCAAGGGTTTTATTTTTTTGCACGGAACGTTAATTTTTATTCCAAAATAAAAGTAGCTTTAAGTTAGACATTTTATCATCAGCTATCTGACAGTAAAAGTCCGACAGAAACAGACAGACAGACCGAACGACAGACAAAAATTGAACAAATATATATTTTCATATGCATTCAGTAAAAAGCTGTTATTTTGATATTACAAAAAGACACTTATTTTACTTATACAATTTATAGATTGATGTATAGATTGTCATTTGTCTTCAATCAATAATGAATAAAGTTCTCCTAGTAACGCTGTTACATCATTAGTGAGATACGAGTATGTAACAAGACCCTCCAAGGCAGATAAATACCTTCATTGTATGTACATAAGCTGTCCCTTTAAACAGTGTGCTACGAGGGTAGTATGACAAATTGGATCAATGTATCTTTGTTAACTTAGTTTGAGGTAGTTCCACCTGACACGATATGAATTGTAATTACAGGTGATACACACGTGAGAAGGGTATAAAGACAGGCAAATTGTGTCAAATCTGCTATATGTTAGACTAAGGTACTTAATTCATCACAACCAGCCCACTGTTGGGATACAGGTGAGGCCTCCTCTCTCTGCAGGTGAGAGTGCTCCATTAACCAACACGTGGGCCTAGTGCGCGTTCATCGTCATCTGCCTTGCCTTTTCCCAACTATGTTGGGGTCGGCTTCCAGTCTAACCGGATGCAGCTGAATACCAGTATTTTACATGGAGTGACTGCCTATCTAACCTCCATAACCCAGTTACTACTGGGTAATACGATACCCCTTGGCAAGACTGGTTGTCAGACTTTTTGGGCCACTGACTACCTGTAACGACTGTCAAAGATCTACAAATGACAGCCGGGACCAACGTCATTTGTAGATCTTTGACAGTCGTTAGGCTTAACGCGCTTTCCGAGGCACGTAGGAAACTCGGTATGTAATGGGTGGTCACCCATCCACAGACCAACCTAGGCAAGAACGGCTTAACCTGAAGATCGACCCGAGCGGCTGTTATTATTTAGCCACGAGCTCCTCCGCCTAGTGCGCGTTAATGTACTTAATTATTAAAGTCCGGTAACAAAAAAATGTTCCACTCACAGCATTCTCTCGTTAAGTAATCTCAGGAAAATCCTGCAGTAATTTGTTAAATTGCTTTATAAACTTTGTTAAATAATTATTTTTCTTGCACTTATAAAAATCGAACTCTGCTCTATCAATCGAGTTATAATAATACTAATCTATTCAAGTGAAAACTTAATAACTAGATCATATAAATCTGCCGTGCCCTTAAGATATCTGTATAACACCCGACACACACTGAGCGCACCAATTCATCGCGCGACACACATCAGTCGCGCGTCGTAACCCCCGCCGCCGCGCCGCGCCGCGCTCGCGACGCGCGTTCTATTAGCAGCCTCGCAGCGTCCTATTACCTGATAAAGGCCGCGTGCTAATTCTCGCGCTAATTGAACCGCTACATTATTAATGTCGCACCCTGTTTGTATGCTATTGATGCACTTTCTGTGAATCAGCTTTATAATGTAATCGCGCGTTTACGCATGCGTCTGTCATCAAGGATGATTGTTTGTGGTGTCTGTGACAGTAGGTTGGACAGGTGTTTATGTTGCTTAATTTATAATTATGTGCTAACTATATTTTCTTATCTGAACCAGAAAACGTGAAACAACTACAACTATGGTAATCGGTGACGATTTGCGTCTACCTTCATATTTAAAGGCAATTTTGAAGGCAATTAAATGTATGAATACAAAGATATCCACGAAAATAACTTTAGTATTTATTTCAGAAAATGTATTTCGACCTTTTAAATAATATCGTAGAGAGCCAATAGTTCTCAGAGTTAACATCATCTTCAAATGCACATAACAGCATTTCACACTTCATACTTAACACTGACAACTTCATTTTCCATTCTTGCTTTATGAATGAACTATGAATATTAAACTCTCCTGTTCTGTAATAAAGTCGGATATCGTTTGTCATATACCTATGGGTAATAACTGTGAGCTTGTTACGAGGTGCATAAACATTGTAATGAAGTTTCGTGCAAAACAACATTCTCGCGTCGTAGGATGTACATTGGTGCTAGTATAGAGGCGAGTGTTAATGTACTCAGTATCGAGTAGCGACACGGTGGCAACTAATGAACATTATCGTCAGTGCAGCTGCAAATTGCTTTACTAATACAGGTCGCAGGTCGGACGTGACGGCAAATTAGCTGTTTGTCCGGCTTTATGACGCATAGAGAACGGACATTTGGTATTGGTTCATTGCCAACTGTATTTGGACCCGGCAGTCCCCAATGACCGGCATTTGGCAGCGGTTTTTATGAAGGTAAATGATACAGCTGGTAGATTGTATGCATTTGTAAGTATGTGAATGCGGACAACGTGTTTGGTTTTGTTTTTCCCAACGGGACTCGGAAATTGAGAGGTCTAAAAAAGGAAAAAAATAAATGCCGCACTCACAGACGACAATAAAAGTTAATAACAAATGAACCGACGGTAAATTAAAGTTATATTAGTTGTAATTTAGTGAAACAGATGAAAACCAAACTTTCTAAAGTACCTCACTTAAGTTAAGTGCCTATTTAAGTTTGTAATCTATGTTAAAATGACTAATTTTTAATAATCTACTCTATCCGAAGTTTCAGGACAGTTGTAGTGACGTCTGTAAGCGCGACGGTAAGGTTTTAGTTTGCAAACAGTAATTAAGTAGCAAATAGAATTAGCTCCGAGTACTACGCTGTTAGTTTGTACGTCTCAGATAATATTTGCGAGCACTCTGTCTCTCCGTAATTGTTAAATATTCGTAATGATATTATGCGGGCAAGAGACTGTGTTAACAGCAGACTGTGGCGTCTTTTTGTGTTCTTACTAATAACAACGTTATATTATGCAAACCGACGAAAATTAAATTACTCACAACTCACACACACTCACACACACACACATTACGTTGACTTGGTTAAGGCCCGTTAAAGTAAAAAAATCGAGCCAAAGAGCTAAGAAATAGAACATGTATTCCAAACTAATAATATCCTTCCGACCGAATTTCGGCCAGTGTGGTGAATCACAACGGAGCTTGAGAAGTAGTGCACAAGTGTGTGTGTGTGCGTGGGGGTCAGAAACACCGATGCACTCTCTGTTCCTTTAATCTCGTATTCCGATGATATAGGAACGTGCTTTGGGTATCAATCAGTCTCTCTTATAACGTTGATATTATTTCCTTTATTTATTTCTATACACATTTCATACATTTTTGAAAAAAGAAGACATGCTGCACCGACCTCCAATGGATTGGGATATGGACATGAGAATAATGAAATAAAAAATAGTAGCTCACGGGTTCCGTGAACAGGAACCAAGCTACCGGCCGGTCAGGGCTCCAGAGAGACACCGAGAGAGAACCTCCTGACAACACGACCCGTGTCCAGAAGTAGTCGGTTTTATTCCTGTCTAGATATTTATATCTACCGTGCAGCCTTTCCACAAATAACGGCTAATAATAGAACAAAGTAGATCGAATGTTATAATACATAATTCCAAGAACAAACTAAATACGAATATTAATCCGACTTTATTATACTCTTTCGTTAACTATTTTCGAGAAGAATTTGTATTTATCTATCTTAATATATCACGGGTAATTTCTTTATACAAATATTAAACCTAACTACATCTAAGTTTTAATAAATAAACAACTGGAAATAAAATAAAATTTAAAGCTAATAAACTATCAACTGCAATTTCATTCAATTCGAAATAAAATAGGCCGTACATCTACTAGATTATAAACAAAAACGTGTTGAACAAACAGAATCTCGCACCTAATGCGAATCACAGCACTAGCGAGACAGGCTAGTTGGGTACATCACTAGTTCTGTTTAAACTCATTATAAACTATAAATTGTGTGGCGAGTGGTCGGTGTGATCGATGGCGGCCGCCGTTTACACCGCGGCGAGCACTCGTAAATATTTAACGTTATTTCTCCACACCTCGTATATTATACAACGTTTACATTATTATTTATTAGATTTGGTGCGAGATTCGTCAGTTGATAGATTGGATTTTTAGCTTCGTATCTGTTTTCGTTTCACACTGTTTTGTTTGTGTAGGTGGGAGAATTCAAGCTTCTCATCACTGGCTCATAGATAAATTGGTATTAAAGCTATTGGTTTGCGTGGATTACCTTTAATAAAACGTTGTAGTGAATAGAAAGTGTGTTTTTGTTCCAAAACAGAGGTTCTATTTGAAACAGCATTGTGCGTGTATTACATCAACTTAGCGAAGCGTTGGTGTGACTGTAAACCTAGCCCGTTGATGGTAAACATATCGCATACAATCAACATAACTAATGGACGTGACTATTAGCGATCGCTACACAAATTACCCACAGTTCGCACAATAATAGTGTTATCTACAACTAAAATACATATTGAGTTAGACTTTTATGGACTATGTAAGTTCATATTTTACTAACACCAGCCGTGAAGGCCTAAATTAGATGTTTACATAAAAGCGCTCTCGTGAATTTTAACGTTCGGCTCATCGCCGAGAGTTGAATTTCCAACTCTACAAGAATATTATAGATTTCATGAAAGTGTGTAAACAGGCCTAAGCATTTGATGGACAAACATTTGAAAAATGAAAGATTTAAGATTTTTTTTTCGTATTCAATATATTAACTGCTTCAGGATGCTGTTGGGGCTGCCGCGCTATTGTAGTGCATCCGATATGTTCGCGTTTACGCATACTGATGATTTTTACGCCATAATGCGCAAGAAAACAAGTTCCATCTTGTCAAAAGCGCGGTCTAGTTCTACCAGCATCCTAAGTATGTTGATAGAGAAGTACGACGCACCTTGGTTGTCGCACGCTGTGGAGATGCTGGTCTGATGCTGTTTTTGCTTGTGTTTGTTTACTAACAATAGTTTTTAAGAACAATGTTACTAACAATTGAGCCTAGTTGCCATAAATAAACAAATATTTAATTTTTAATTTAATTTGGAGTGTAAGCATCATCTGTAGGAATATGTTTTGGTCATTAGTCATTAGTCATATGCTTATGCTATTAGTCATTATCTGCCTAGCCTTTTCCGACTGTTTGGGGGTCGGCTTCCAGTCTATCCAGATGCAGCTGAATACCATCATTTAATATGGAGCGACTGGCTTTCACAACACAGTCACTAGATAATGCTATTCCCCTCGGTAAGACTGGTTTTCAGACTTTCGGGCGACTGAATGCCTGTGAGGTCTGTTGAAGATCGACAAATAGCAGCCAATAGGACAACAGTTTAGCGTGCTTTCCAAGCCATGTTTTAAGCAGCCAGTAGGAACCATATTTTCACATTACTCTGGTCTTATTTATTTAAGCCTTATATTTCCCAAAAAAATTACATTTAAATTTCATTACATGGTATCTTAATTAAAACATTCATTTGGTTCTTAAATATAATAAATTCATTCGTAATAATTGAACATGCATTTTAACAATAATTAATTCACACTTTTCTGAAAGGCATGAAATTTGAAGGGGTCTTTATGAAGAGTAGGTATCCACTAAGAAAGGGTTTTTCTAAATTACACACCTAAGAGGGTGAAATGGGGGATCGAATTTCCTGTGAAACTTAATATTCTCTGGGTCGATTGACTCGAAAATTGGTGTACACACTCTTCAATTAAAATTATGAGACACGTGTATCACAGTTTTTTTAAAATGATCTCCCAACAGAGGCTTCGTACTCACGTAGACGGGCGCATGGCGAGCAGTGTGGCGCAGGGCGTGCGGGCGCGGGAGTATGCACCTATTAGGAAGTAGGTAGGATTTTTCTGAGATGTACCGTGTCTGTAAATATGTATATATGAAATCCAGATTTTCGCGTTGGCTCTTGATACGCGACATTGATATGACATTAAAATATTGATATTGTTATTTTATACTTACATTTATATGTAAAAGTATTATGTCTATAAAAAGATTCCGAATCCATCATTTGATTGTCGTCACCGGTGTCCAATCTCAAACTAAGGTATCAATATTATGATGGTAGAGAATGCCTTGTGGCATTAAGTCCGCCTATGTACCACTATTGTACATGAAGTTTAAATAAATAATTACTGATATTACTATGTACTAATATTTGCAAGTTATAAAGTACATGTAAAAAAAGTGCGAGTGTGTATGATTACTCAAATAAAATTAACACTTACACTAACTATTCTTTATTACCTATTCAACTTTAAAAGTTAAAACTAATATTACACATTATATCTTACATAAACTATTATAAATGCGAAAGTTTGGATGGATAGATCAGATGTTTGTTACTCAATCACTAGAACGGCTGAACAGATCTGGATTAAACTTGTCACAGAGATAGATTATAGTCTTGTATAGCACATAGACTACTTATTATCCCAGAAGTAAGATTCCGTGGGCAATTCCCAAGTGGGCGAAGCCGCGAGCATAAGCTATTACTCCTATAATTTGTCAGTCAAGATCCCACTAATAATATTCCACGTTTTATTATTTCAAAAACACGATAAAAATACAAGAAAGATTAACTTGTACTTGACTACCAATTATACAATTTCTTGGCAATTGGGCTTCGAGATGAAAGAAAACACTGACAACTGCTTATCCACATTCAGGAGTTGAATTTATTACGTAGGCGTTCCGTGGGTGGTACGAACCATAGTACCAACTTGTTAGAACAGGGGCTCCGAGAGCCCCAGTTCAGATCACCCCCAGAACACAACCCCGCGTGGGACGAGCGTATTTACGCCCACACAAATACTGAAATAATAGATATTTTAATAAAATAATCGTAATTTCAGAGGCCTAGAACTCTGTATACCTCACGAAACAGAAAGCGCGTAGGCGGTACGAATAAACGCCCACACACAATTTTGGATTTCTAACAAGTCATTTTGATAATAACAGGTACTTTCCTAACAAAACTATAAGAAACTTATTGTGTGAAACCCACGCTCTAGGAATCGATACTTCACACTCGACAACACTCATGTTATACACATCACATCAATAACATAAATTCTTTTGCTAACAGCATTCGCAATAAAAAATATATAACTGCAATTTAATTTCATCGCCTGAATAAGTAAATGTTATCTATTAATTTAAACTCAACTCGTAAAACTTCTTTTGAAACGTGCTCAGGTTAACTCGAGAGGTACTTCACTCCAGGAATTTTTGAAAGACGATAATATCAGCTGATCTGACATTCAAATATCATGTAAAACGATTCACTTCAGCGCGAGACTACCAATGATTGCTATTCAATGTCACGTGAGCTAACTGACGTCTTAAATAGCAGTGTTTCCTCAAAGAGATTTAACTAGCACATTTCATTGAAAGTGTAACAGATCTGCAAGGAATTATAAAGAAGAGTTTGTTAATAACGCCCACACTTACAGACATTCATTAACGTTAATGAACCTCAACAAAGGACCAAAATAAGGTGTATTCTTGGAATTTGGGATATCCCTACCCTAGAGAAGTTGTTAGTTACTGAAACACGAAAATCAAATAAAATCCATTGTGTACATTCAAATAAACACTAATAAATAATAAAATTCAAATACTGTAAAGTCAACATAGGTACAGTTTTCCACTCTAAAATACGTTGTATATTTGCACCCTACAGTTATTTTATCCGACTACCGTCCGCGCCGTCACCGGTGCGCGGTGCTCAAAACACCAACTTCTAACAAGCAATTATATTTTTTCACGTGTATTAACTTTGGAAACTAAAGTGTTTTCAGACGGAATTTGTTTATGTCGGATATTACAATTCTGACACTTTTACGTCGACAAAAACCTAGTTTTTATGACGTTTTCATGTCAAAGCTTGTCAAAACAGTGTACGACCTAGCTGATGTAGTAATCGCCCAGGGAACTTTCAACACCTAGCCCCATGTTTTTATTACTGACCATTTAAACTGAAAAGCAGAATACAACTTTATAATAGAAATTGTAAAAGCGGTTAATAGTCAGTACCACCAATGTAATTTGATGGAATATTTTGAATGTAAGCAGTCTGAAGTAAATAATTGTATCTTACATCTTTCACCTACAGTTTGATTCTAGATTTGTAGAGTAGCACGATCGCGTGGAGAATCCTCAAGCCTCTGGCCGTCCTGCCTACCTCCTCGGAACAAAGCCTGTCATAATGAGCTATACCATAGGTTTTAAGATTAAATCATATAATATCTTATTCATATCTTTATTTGCATGCATAATGTAAGGTACAATTACGGACCCTGAAGGGCACAGCAAAAAGTATAAAACTAATGTTTAAATAAATATAATGTGTTTATTGTTTATGTATCCTTGGATACTATGGTGAACAGTGAAACTCTAACCAAAATTGAGTTGCTCTGAAAAGAGAACATTTTATTTAGTAACAAAAACTAGTAATCCATTCTTTAACCTTAATTAATAACAAACTCACCTGAAAAGAGAAACAACATTGATAGCCATTGTTTCACCAGTTCTTAATCAGTATTATTTAAATATTCAAATTTCAATCTAATTTTCATAACCTAATTCGCATTCTGTATCAATACGTCAATCTGACAGACAGCTCCATAGACACGACCAAGTTCACTCACAGATAACTTATACATCAAAGTCATTACGCGGCAAACTCAAACATACTTAAATGAAGTGTCAAGCACTTTGTTTACATAAATCTTGATTAAATTGAAAAAATGCTATGAATAAGCAAGGATTTCTGTACTTGAAGTGCATCGCTTGAATGTGACCGCTTGCAAGTTTACGCTTAACTTTTGGCAAGTAATGTCATCTTCAAAGCAAGCATGTTGTAAGCGCAAACACTACGTCAAATAGTTGACTACCATTGATGTAACATTCATATGTGTAAAGTTCATATGTGTAGTTGAGTATCGTGCATCTTTGGAGCATTCAATACGCAAATATAGCTACAACTAAACTGAAAAGCTATAGCTAAGTATATAGTCAACACTTATAACGTTTGCCAAAATACTTCCAATTTCGACAAACTATTAAAAACTTCACAAAGTTTCCATTTTGAATTACTTTAGTCAAAGAAAGTACACTGTTCATTTTCACTAACACTAGAAAGTACACAAATGTCATGCCTAAATATTTTGTATTTAACATTTTCAACTCTCGGCGTTGTGCCGACCGATGAGAAGGTCGCCAAGGGCGTAAGCTATCTATTACCAAGATTATGACCATAAAATCAATAAGTAGGTACTCGAGCCACTAAGTATTTACAAAACGTTACAATATGAAGACAGACTAATAATAGAGTTAAGTAGTAACAACTATTTCTTGCGGACCATTCATAAGTTGAGAAGTGGCCAACTTGAGGGAAAGTTTGCGCAGACTGGCGCAACATCACCGCCGTGAGCATGAAAGGAAAATAACAGAGAATGTCTCCCGAAGAGTCGGGAAAGGCAATAGTTTGGCGAAGAGCTTAGAAACTAGTTGGCTAAGTGTTAATAGGTAGTTTTGTGTGGAATAGGTGCGGAATAGCTTATCTTGGAAAGTAGTTATCGTTGGTTCGTCGACACCTGCGACAGTGCTGAAGGGTTTCTGATGAGACTGGCTCATTTGTCTAGTGGTCGCAAGCAATAACCTTTGCCGGACGTGGGAATCAAATCCAGAGCTAAATGGTTCTAAGTTTGATTCCCAGGCCGGGTAAGGGTTATACGGTACTGGGTTTGTTCATCAGGGGTTCTCAGTAGGAGCTCAGAATTTGAATTTTGGCCGGTTGATGACAATAGGTTTACTTCCTACTACACGGGATTTGGCCACATCGGTGACAGATAGGCTAAACGGGCAAACTAATAGGTCATCATTCAGTTTTATTTAACTGTTGGAACATTCCAGAAACACCAAAATAGCCCATAAACTATGCTAGTTATCGCCACTAACAGATTTAACTACGAAACTTTGTCAATACACGTTATGGGACGGCAATAAGCTCGTAAAATACGAGAGATCAATCCGATTAATTCGGATAGTTACTTTAGTTGACAATTTGATTCGATTGACTATCAAACTACATGAGGTTATATGACATGTATCGTAGGATCCGTCCACATGGTAACAATAGCGGTTACGATTCATTTCATTGTATCATCATCTGCCTAGCCTTTTCTCAACTATGTTGGGGTCGGCTTCCAGTCTTACCGGATGCAGCTGAATAACAGTATTTTACATGGAGCGACTGCCTATCTGACCTCCACAACCCAGTTACTGAGTAATACCATACCCCTTGGTAAGACTAATTGCCAGACTTTCAGGATCACTGACTACCTGTAACGACTGTCAAAGATCTACAAATGACATCCGGGACTAACAGCTTAACGTGCTTTCCGAGGCACGGAGGAAACTCGGCATATAATGGGTGGTCACCCATCTACGGGCCAACCTAGGCTAGCGCGGCTTAACCTAAAGATCGACCCGAGCGGCTGTTATTATTTAGCCACGAGATCCTCATTTATTTCATTGTATGACGTTACGTATTATTGACACATTTTTTAGCCCATTTTTACTGTCCCAGTGCTGGGCAATGGTCTCCTGGACAGCCAGCCTTCGCGGTAAGATTTATACAATATGTTCGGAAAAAAAGGTGTTTTTTAACAGTGTGTAGTTCACTTCTTTTCACTTCTTCTGTTCACTTTTTTTTTTCGATAGAAATTATTGATATTGATCCCATTTTGTTGGACACTGTAGGTGAATACAATTTAAAGCTGTTTAAACATTTTGTGACAGATTTTTATACCTCAAAGAACTTCCGCAAGAAAATCTTTTTGATAATCGAGCTTCACTAAGGTTCGTTATTATAAAAAGATTGCCACAATCATTGCGCTTGTCAAAGGGACTGGTGTAGTGTATCTATTTAATAGATATAAGACACCGTCAAGGGACTTGGGACTCCCTCCGTCAATTTGCTGTGTTTGAGCCATTGTATAGAACTGTCAGAGAGGTTAACAATTAATTTCACTTTCAACTTTAATTTTCATTATGCTGCTTCAATATAATTCGAGATCGTTATCTCCCCTTATTGCATCTAACCTCGGAACACAAAATGTCTTCATGCAAATATCCATGATATGGGAACTCGAAGAGACGTATGGCTACACACCTGCTGCCCAACACAGTGTCAATCAACATTACGAGCGATTGACATTACATTAATTAGGTACGCCAAGTGGGTAGCATCCGATTTACGAGACGTAAGTTAGTGACATTGGCATAAATCTATGCCCGGTCATGGGGTCGTGAGCTCAATCTCAACCTTGTTGCGAAAATATGCTTTCAACAAAACTTACGCTTTAACTTACGATGTAAACTATCGAAATGACTTGTGCCCGAACATTTCTAAAAGATATTATTTCGTACAGTTAGATGAAAAGGAATGGAATTAGTGTCAATATTATAATATTATATTTCATTTTTTCCAGATCCCAGAGTGTGGGATGAACAGCGACATGTAGTACCTCTCAAGTTGTTTATCTGTTTTCAAATATGCGGCTGTTGTGTATGATTTAATTTGTGTTATTATGAGACGCCGCCGTTTCTCATATCGACTTACTTAAATATGGTGGCTTTTGGTGGATAATGTGATCATTCTTCATCGTACGGGATGCGGGATGAAACACGCTCGGGGGAAATCTTTGTATCGCTGATTTATTGTCCACATATGCTAATATCAAACGGTATATAAGGATATATGCAACAGACGGTAATATGTAGCACTTATTGGGTTCGTGTACGTGATGCGTAGCTATGTTAGAGGAATAGAGATGCAAGAACAATAAATCATACGGCCTTAAACACTCTCTTTTAATAAAAATAAAATGGTTAACCATAATTTTCACACACGGCCATTCAATGAGCATTAAAAAAATAGTTTTATAGTCATTACACGTTTATTATCAGAAAGTTTGGTACCAATTCGTGAACAATACGAAACGGTTCGCTTGTATGTCTTATTTTGTTAGTTTTATTTTTCCTTAACATTCAAACGGAAAAAAATGTAGTGCACGTGCTCCCTATATCCCTATATAGAACATTTGTTTTACCTCTTCATGCAACGACTGGAAAGTGTTCATCACTCGACAAAAAATGTCAAAGTACTCGCGCGGCTAGATTCGGCCGGACAAAGGTGTAAAAGGGAAGCGTATGCCATGGATTCTGGGAACACTAATAGCTCGAATATGATGCCTCTATGTTACTGAACATAGAGGCATCTCGATGCTTTTACTGAAAAGCAAGAGCTGTTCATGCATTTTTCGGTGAAACCTTTTATAGCACAAGCAAGGGAGAGTCGACCCTTGCGTTTCATCACGAATCCTCGGCGAACCACTAAAGGAAACGCGCATTTGTAAGCACTGCACATTAATGCACGACCAGCATCGACTTAACTTGTGCCGTTCCAGTTTCTTTCTACCACCATCGACATATAAATACATAGATGATTCTTCTAACCGCAAATAAACAGTATCTAATTATATCCACTACGACTTACGAGAAGCAAGGCTGTTCTCAACCCAAATAAGAACGCTCGTTGATCAAAATGTTTCCAATTGACGTAATATATTCTGAATATCAATCACTTCCTGATGTTAAGACTCTTCAACTGCTTGGCAACGAGAACCAACCAACCGAGACTGTTTAGCATAATATATTAATATCGTGTTCCATTATTCCAGTTTTGATTGATTTAACGATTTTAATTTGGCCTTATTTTTTTTGTTATTATTTCCTACGATTCTTCTGATCATAATTGCTTTACCACTTTCGATGAAAATTTTTGGAACAGACTTTTTTGAGCAATTGAAATTCAACCTTAGGATTAAGAGAAGCAATTGCGAGATCTAATATACAGGTTGGCGCATTGGCTGGTGTGTGTGCTGCGTAACGCGGGTTCGATTTCCAGATGGAACAAATATTTGTAAGAATGGCATAGGTAGTTGTTCCGTGTCTGGCTGTACTTGTATATGAGTGTAAATGTTGGCGAACGCATCCGGAGTGCATGAGAACTTTATAGTGAGGGGAAAAGTTAAAAAAAAACTTTACCCTTACCAAGCAGTTTAGTCATACGTTCATACCCTTTTTACGTCATTTTATTTCACATAACTGCTATATGAATTCCGTCATTCCTAAATTCTTTCCGAATACCCCCCTTGAGGATGCCCCGCTCAGTGTTCATATAGATGTAGATGATCCCCGTTACACGCACTCTCACCTGACATTCTTTTAGCTGAATGTGCGCGATGCTTTTTGATATCCATTTACATACATACCAAATTTTGGGTTGGTATTTGGGAACATTATTATGTTCACTGCTATAGCAGTTCGTCTTTGGAAAATACTGTAATGTTCTTGTGCGCGGGGTTGGAGGGGGAGTGTCACAAAGAAACAACTAGCTCACAACACGGTTTATTCCAAACTGCCGACGCATACCAAATTGTTCCGCTACCCACTATGACATACTGTTTATTGCCACAATATCTGAGTACCTACACTACATCCCTCCCGCTTTATTAACAAAACAACCCTTTCTCGACTTATATCTAATTATGAATCTATGTCTTACTTATATGTAACGTTTTTGCCCAACCGACAACTCCGAATTGGACGGGGCCGGGTCGGTACAGGGGTGGTAGGAGGCGTGCTAAACTGTTCTGCGACCGGCTCGACCACCACAACTGGTGGTGCCTGGTTCCCAATGCCAGTCCCCTCGCGTGAGCTCTTCGCCTCTGACTGCTCAGACTGGACCCCAACTGACTCCGGTAGTGACTCACTCGGTGGTTCCACCAGTGGAGGTACTGAACTTGTGGGAATTACCAGTGAACTCCTAGATCTACGTCGAACCTGGTCGAGGTGTCTATGGATTTCGTTACCACTAGCGTCTAAGATTTTAAAATCATTGGTTCCTGTAGATTTTATCACAGAACCTGGTTGCCATTTTTCCGCCTTTAAATACTGGCGATACCACACGTCGTCCCCAACTCCTAATTCTCTATTCACCCCACCCTTAGCTTCCACTTGTCGTTTCTGCACACCCCGAATCCTAGCTTCCCGGTCCGGTTTCAATGCGTCTAACCGGGTTCGTAAACGTCTACCCATCAGTAACATGGATGGGCTTTCCCCTGTAGAACAATGTTCAGTGTTTCGGTAATGTAGTAAAAACGTATTAATGGATAATTCAATATTTTTATTTTCCGTTAAGGCTTTCTTAATTACTTTTTTAATTGTCCTAACCGCATTTTCAGCCGCCCCGTTAGACGCCGGGTGATAGGGAGCCGTAAAGATGTGCTCCACTCCGTCATTGTGTAGGAAAGACGCTAACTCACTACTCGTGAACGGTGGCCCATTATCCGTAACTATCTGTTTCGGAACACCGAACCTACCCCATAGTTCGCTAAGTCTAGGGATAGTATATCGCGCTGCCGTACTCGATACTAAAAATACTTCCAGCCATTTGGACATCGCGTCCACCACGACCAAGTACAACTTTCCCTCGATTGGACCTAGGAAGTCTAAGTGAAGTCTAACCCACGGCTTTAATGGCCAGGGCCAAGGCCGAGGAGGAGCGCTGGGGGGTGCGTCCGCGTGGTTAGCGCAGGTGGAACACGCGCGGCACTCACGCTCCACTGCCTCGTCGATGCCGGCCCACCATACATAACTGCGAGCTATCGCCTTTGACTTTACTACGCCCATATGCGGCTCGTGAATCAACCGTAAAACCCGTTCGCGGCAATCTTGAGGGATAACTACCCTATGGCCCCATAAAATACACCCTAATTCCTCATATAATTCTGCTTTCCTATTAAAATAAGGCTGCATTCCTGCTATGTCACATTTTTCCGGCCAACCGTCCCGTATATAAGCTAACACCCTGCTCAGAATGTGATCTTTACTTGTGGATTTTTTTATTTGTCTATAATCCAACAATAATGCGTCTTGTGCAAAGTGAAGATAAGTCTGTTCGGGTATTACGTCACGTACCTTCGCCGCACTACTACTCGGCAACCGCGAAAGGCCGTCCGCACAGTTCGCGTTAGTTTTAATGAATTCTATTTCGTACTCATACGCCGATAAAATCACTGCCCACCGTTGCATTCTACTTGCTGTCATAGTCGGTATTCCAGCATTAGGTCCTAGGATAGATACCAAAGGCTTGTGATCGGTACGCAATGTAAACTTCCGCCCGTATAGGTACTGGTGAAACTTTTTTACACAAAAAATAATAGCTAATGCTTCGCGGTGAATCTGTGAGTAGTTTTTCTCCGCGATTGTGAGTGAACGTGATACATACGCCACCGGGCGCTCGCCGTGCGCCCCGCGCTGCGCCAGTACCCCGCCGATGCCCCGTGCGCTCGCGTCACACGTCACGATTACCGGTTTGCTAGGATCATAGTGTGCCAGTACTTCACTACTAATTAGCGCACGTTTTACTTCCTCAAAACTACGCTCACAGTCCTTATTCCATTCCCACGGAACCTGTTTCCGTAGTAAGTTATGCAGCGGTGGTAACATAAAACTAAGATTTTTAATAAATCTGGCGAAAAAGTTTATCATACCTAGGAACGACCGTAATTCTGATACATTGGTTGGAGGTTGCATCTTTAAAATGGCATCAATTTTTGTCGTGTCCGCTCTAATACCTTCCTTCGATACCACATACCCTAAATATTTTACGCTGTCTACTAGGAAAACACATTTATCCTTCCTTAGTTTCAACCCATTGTCGGCGAGCCGCTTTAAAACCGCCTCGAGGGCTTGTAAATGTTCCGTTCTAGTTTTACCCCCTATAATGACATCGTCAAGGAAACCTTGCACATGAGGAATGCCCTGCAATAGATTTGTCATAATTCGTTGGAAAATACCTACACTGGACGACAAGCCGTAAACTAACCTATTATAACGAAACAGGCCTTTGTGTGTGTTAATGACAGTGAACTTTTTTGAATCGTCTAATTCGATTTGGTTATAGGCATTAGACAAATCAATTTTGCTTAGGAATTGAGCTCCATTAAGACCTACCAAAACGTCATCAATCCTAGGGAGTGGGTAACGATCGACCAGTAACACCGGATTCAGAGTTGACTTGTAATCCGCACAAATCCTTAAAGTACCATCCGCCTTGTTAACCGGTACCAAAGGTGACGCCCAGTCCGAGCAATCCACGGGTTCAACGATGCCAGCCCGCAGCATCGCGTCGAGCTCAGCGTCAACGCGCTCGCGCAGCGCGTAGGGCAGCGGCCGCGCTCGATGGAACACGGGCTGAGCCCCTTCGCGAACCCGTAATGTGGCCTTGCCTCCCGTGTACCGTCCCAGCCCACCGCTGAACACGACTTTATACCTGTCGATCAATTTACAAATCTCACTATCTAGGTGTATGTCACCTTTGTCTATAAAATTACAGTTAAATCTCGGAATATCAATCCGTAATTCGGCTAACCATTGCCTTCCTATTAAGGATGTAGTACCACCCTCAATAACAAATAATTCTAATTGTTTCTGTATGTTGCCATATCGTACTACTGGTTTAATTATTCCTAAAGGCTTAATTTTTGTTCCGTCATAAAACTTTAAAACTGTGTTATCACGTCCAATAGGCAAATGGTCAAATTTATTGTCATAAACAATTCTGCTTATACATGAAATTGCTGTTCCAGTATCTATTTCCATTTTAATTATAACGTTATCTACCCAGATGGGTAAACTTACCGCCTTATAATTGTTTAACGATAAAAGGTTTAATTCTTCAATGTCCTCGTCCTCATCACTAATAGTCCCTAGGTCAAAATCACCGAAATGAACTTCCCGTTTCGTGCCCTTGTTTTGCCGGCCACTGTCTGCCTGCGACTTTAGCTCCTCCCGCTCTGGACATACTCGCCGTAAATGACCCACGCGTTGGCACCTGCTGCACACAAAGTTCCGATAACGGCACCTGCCGTACTCGTGGTTTGTCGCCCCACACGCCGCACAGCCGCTCACTGTTGTCGACGCCGACTGTACAGGCGCCGCTTTGTCCGGTCGAGCACGCCAGCTTGCGGACGGTGCCGCCGGTCCCGCTCCGCCACTCCTGCGCCCGCGTCCTTTCCCGGCGCGTGCTGCGCTCGGCACTAGCGCATGAACCGAGCTAGCACTACTTGCCTCCGTTGCTTCCTTACGCCACTCAACCTCCGCTGCGTCTCTCTCCGCTGCTTCCAGGGATCCTGCCAATTTTACCGCCTCCGTAAAGGTTATCGCCTCATTTTCCGCGAACAACCGCTGCCGAATGACGTCACTTCTAAGGCCGCAGATAAACTGATCGCGCAAATTTTCATTCAAGTTAGCGTTGAACTTGCAATTACGTGATAATTTTTTCAATTCTGCCACATACGCGGCCACGTCTTCCGTTGCACCTTGTCTTTTTTGTCGGAACCGGTACCTTTCCGCCAATGAGGATGGTGCCGGTTGTAAATGTTGACGTAACAATTCGCTGGCTTGTGCATACGATAACTCCGAAGGCTTCTTTGGACTGGCTAGATTAACTAGTAATTCATACGCTTCATCGCCCATACTCGCGATTAGTGTGGGTAACTTCAATTCTTCCGCGATCTTGTTCACCACAAAATACATTTCAAGTCTATCTGTGTATGAAGACCACAATCCCGACCGCACGTCAAACTCCTTAATCTTCCCGATCGACATTTTGCGTTTTACGTATGTGGCCACTAATTGTTTTAGTAACTATATAACCACACGTGACACGTTTTATTATCCTCGTCGCCAATGTAATGTTCTTGTGCGCGGGGTTGGAGGGGGAGTGTCACAAAGAAACAACTAGCTCACAACACGGTTTATTCCAAACTGCCGACGCATACCAAATTGTTCCGCTACCCACTATGACATACTGTTTATTGCCACAATATCTGAGTACCTACACTACAAATACCATAGGCCTTTAGTCATAAACTACTTGACGTCAATTTATATTTTAAGTTTACTTATCGGAACGCCGCTCCTAACTTCCTGCTTTTTTCCCATTGATCATGTTGTTTTTTGTTCAATTTTATCAGCTGTAAGTCTGTCATGGAAATACATCACATCATCACCTGTTTGTCTGAGGAGTTTCCAAATATTTTGTAAACAAAATAATAACACAGGTCTAGAATATATTTAATTTAATTATAACTTTCTAAAACTCTGAAAAATCCAGTCTTTTTCTAACATACGAGTATATTAAACACTTACGAAATGACAGTTACAAACTGACACTGAACACCCCTTATAATTATTCAAATAAAAGCAGAATAAGTGACGTCATTGTATTTAGTTCACAACGAAAGGTTTCGGGGCACATTGGGTTCACGGCGCGCCCGACTGCTGGCTGATGATAAATGTTTTAAGTTTACTTCGCCGGTATTACAACACACAAACAACTTGATATAACTGTAGTTGGTTAGGGGAGAATGTAATTAATTCTGATTTAGTACAAACCTTCGTAGTATATAAAACTATCGTGAATTGATTTAATTTAACTCGGTAATAAATAACTAGCAACGGGAATAACCAACTACGTACGGATCGTAGTAGGTGCGTGTTGTGGTTTCTACCGGCCTTAATGAAACGAAGGCGTGAGTTTAAAAGTTTAATAAATACATAAATAACAAATGAAATTGAACTAAAGATGCGGTCAATCCTACCGGACTATACTCCAGATATCGAACTTTGACGGACAAGATACTGAAATATCCATCAAAGTCCGCAGACAGTCCAAAGTCTGTTCCAGCCGGTTTGATCATACGTTTAGAGGTCAACCTTCCCAACAAACCAGAGGCTCGCTACGAAAGTAATGTACGGTGCTACGAACCGCTACGAATGTGCTACGACGCCGCATCACGTAGCAAATGCCTACGAACTATACTTATTTGCCTCGTTATAAAAATAAATAAACATGTAATTAAATTTGTTTCCTTTGACGAACGTGTCGCCTGCCACTAATCACTAGTTCTTCTTCTCTAGACAAACAAACGGCTCATCAATCCGAACCTTATACAACTTTGTCTGGTGCCTGTAACTTTGTATGAACTTTGAAGCACGTGTAACATTCACGTCTGTCTGAAGTTACATTTTCTCTATATTATTTGAATCGGTTGATTAAACTTTGATGAAAAATTTTAAGGTACACTAGCTTTTATCCAAAACTTCTCTAGCTTGTGGTCGAAAATTATCCCAAGGAAATGTTTTAAATAGCCGATAACTATTGAGGATAATGTAGCTTCCCTTTAGTACAAGAATTTTCTGAATCGGATCAGTAGTTCCAAAGATTACCCTTACATCGCCTACATCCAAATACCTCTTTATAATATGAGCATAATTGTAGAGATTTAAACGTATTCTCATGTTGAATTCTTGAAGATAAAGACGGGCTAACTAGAAGTATCCGCAAGTGTTTAATCTGACTATTAAAGTGTCCATGTATAAAGTACACGCCACTAAACTCTCAGGTAAACCTATTTTAGAGGTAAGTGCAAAGACAAACAAGACCTCCATAATAATGCTATCTTAACGTCAAACAACTGAAACGGGTCAAACTAGGAACTCACCCTACTAACATACAAAGTGTAGCATAAGTTTAATCATGTTAGAAAACAACCGGCTAAAAACTACAGAAGCGCGAAGCGTCAGGATTTACCAAATTGACGCAATTTGAGACTGCGGCGCAATTTTAAAGACTAATGTAACCGATCGCAAGTCTGTCGATATTTTTCTAAATCAGAGTATTTGTTTACGTCAAATTAGTGTTAGTGTTGCAATATTTAGAAGTAGTCTTTCTGCCTTTTCTCGTTCGGTGGTAGTACCTAATAGGGACAGCCGGTCGTTAGGGCGTCTATATTCACTTGGCTTCTATGAACCGCAAGATTTACTTGTACTAACACCAAGTACTTATTACACGTGGAACGACTAAACTTCAATGTAAGTAATATGAGACGACGGGAGTAATATGACAGAACATAGCCGTAATAAAAGTAAACGCTTTGAAGTTTGGAACATACGAGTAACATTGGTTTAGCATGATCGTGTAAATAAATCACTTATGGTGGTGTACTTGGTAATTGAATGTCCCCGTCGTATTTCGTAAAATTACAATCAAACTGAAGAAATACCAGTTTTATCGTAGACTTATTATAATAAATAGTTCACGAGCCTATCACTATTAAGTCCACACAACCTTATATTGGCCGCCATCTTTTGACCGGCACTTACAAGAAACGGCTTTCTCTAGTACCCATAACAAACAGTTACCATCAGTACTACATACGAGATGACCTCTAAAACAAAACAACTGTACTGCCGACCAACCGAACCTGAACCACTGAAGCCGCAGGAATTGGCTCCAACAGCCCAACAGCTTGACAACAAGTCGTACCAAACCTCTCCTTATTGTTATTTCCTAGTTTCCTGAATTCGTTACAACTTTTACACATTGTACAGTCACGAGCACCAACATTTATAGACTTAGGTATCTACATTCAAAATTCCCGAAGGGTTAGGCAGTTGTACATAATAGTACACCCACATTTCACCAGTTATATTTGTCTTATGTAAAAAGTGGTGAGCCTATTCCCATCAACCGGGTACAAACCAAGAGAACCCGGGCTGCTACTAAAAAAACCTAATGAAATAACCCATAACACTTCCCGACCTGTGAATCGAACCAGAATCTCATGCGCTTGCGACCACTAATACAGTTTTCAAAATACTATGTTCGTAACAACTTGAACTTGCAATCAACATAGTAGTAGAACATAGTGGTGGTCATGAGTGTACTCGATGTCCTCGCAAATGAGCGAGTCTACTTGAGTGCGCGATAAAGACAAACCGACTGAAATATTTAATGTTGCTTGGAATGAAAGGCTACGTTCCGGCAATACAAAATATTTTGCAACATGATTTCTTTCTAGGTCGCAGTTCTGGAACAGCACTTTTAGTGATAGTGAATTTTGATCTTTAATTTACTGAAACATACTTTTTGCTTAGGTAATGTGGTGGATAAAGGATCGGCACATTTGATTCGGTAGTATTTGTTTTTCATAAAATCCTATCGGTACCAATACACACATATACACACACACACACACACAAAACACACATTCGGCGTTCAATCGATAATCACTAAAACAACTTCGGTTAGGATCGGCTCGAATTTGAGCTGAAACGACCTCGTTTTTGCTGAACATACACATACATTTTCTTATTTATATTCGTATTTGCCGCTAATGTCGCTAATGTCGTTTCTTTGCACTGAGATATCTTGCTATCGATTTAAATCATGCTTCAACTACAATTAATGTTTACTGATACACTCCATTGCTTTCAGTTACTTTATTTGCGTTTCAGAAATTATTACACTGCCAATGATTAATTTCGCCCCAGGTAATGGTAATACTCATTTAGTCTCTCAACTATAATACACAATGTTGCCGTATGATTGGTCTTTGTGCTCGCTACAGAAAAAGAATCAGGTGAAAAAAGAAATAAAAAAAAACTGAAAGAACATGAAAATACGAGAACATAATCTTCTCATAAATGTTTCAGTTATTTGTTTTATAAACCTGCTCTTTGAAGTTATGAATTACAAGGAATTATTGTTTGTTGTAAAATACAACAGCGATTTTCTTTTCAAGTATCCTTTAATTGGTGCTATGATAAATTGTATCTCCTTTAACCATTTGCCAGCAATATTATTTTTCTCCTCAAACGGAAAACAGAACTTTGAAACATGGGTTTAAATAAATCAATTAATTATGCTACATTATACTTACGAGTACATCTTTATATTTCAACGATTTGCTCCATGCTCCGAATTTGTGTAATGTTTTTTATGATTACCTACGTCATAGCTGCAACATGACACAAACTATTTCTCTACTCTGAGCCCTCAAAGGATTGATTGCCTCTATTATAAAAGAGATTACAGAAAACCCTTTATCATTACAATCCAATCCACAATCATGTCCTACCAACCCATAATCCTGTCATGTAGGCAGTCGCTCCATGTAAAACACTGATATTAAGCTGCATCCGGTTAGACTGAAAGCCGACCTTAACATAGTTGAGAAAAACCTAGGCAGATGATGATGTATCCTACGGACCTAATATTGATAATTTACTTAAACCAACGGAACCTACTGCTCATCCAAACCGATATACATACTTACAAAAAGAATAACTATTAACCGGTTAAGTAATAACATGCCCTTTTCGATAAATCATAAACGGTATAGGGTGTATCAAAGCATAAAATCTTTTTCTAAACATTACCAAATTGTCTTACTTTCATCATAAAACTACTTTACCATCTTCAGGTCATCGGCCAATGGTTCTGAGAGGCTCCCAGTAAACAAAAAACATTAATTTCGCAAATGGCATACCAATATACTATCGAATACTCCAAAAGTACGAAAGTACTTACAATATTGGCACATAATCCTGAGATCATCGCGCGCTAAGTAAAAACTTATATCCAAGCTAAGTTATCACTCAACTTGTGAGAAACTCGTTACTTAATGGGACACCAATCTGTACTGGATTGTATACTTTTTCCCTAGCAAGTTTCACTTAAATATTCAAACACTAATTCTTGTTAAAAATAGAAAAAAGGTTTTCTTTTATAATAATCATAAGTTTAAACTTTAATCGAGATTTCTTAACGTGTGCCTACTTTAAAGAACAAGTATTATATTCATGTGCTTGAAGCGCGGGCGTTTTAACGAGTTATATACTTTGTTAATCACTATTTTTAGTCTGAAACTTAAAAGTACTATTTTTAGCCCATTCTGGAACAATTCGCTATACAATTATGGTTCTTGATTCTTATATTTTCGCGAATCTGTGACGTTATCTGATTAAGGTCACCAACTCAATCATATTTGTGTACGAACCAAAATAGATCGTTCGGAATCATGGGGGGTTGCGTTTACGTAAAACTTGGTAATAATTGTAGTTTGATCGATGATTGAATTGGTTTGATAACCTGCACGTGTCCAACGAACATTCGTGTGACGAGTTTCAACTTGGTTTATTTCCACTCAATTTAGAAGTTCTATGTGGGTACATGCCTACTTAGAGCACCTTTTTCAAACATCAAATAACTTCAACGGTAAAAAAGAGGAAGGGTACGTGTATGTACTTGAACTTGTACTTTTTTATATTAACTCTGAACTGTGAAAAACTGCGGGTGATATCCGCACGCGTACCATAAAGCAGTATCAGCGGTCGCTGCAGCTGCTGCCTATTTTGAAGCGCAAGAGTATCGTGAATATTTCACGCTATCTGCAGTTTAACAGGGCTGCTACAAAACAAACTGCGAACTTCCATTGAACCACTATAAATATTGTTATGGATGTTGCGATATTAGACTTAAAGTTGACTTATTCCTTGATTAATATAAAACCACGGGATTAAGGTAGCTATCTATCCCAATTTAATGAAAGGTGAATAATGTGACTATTAATAAAGATACAACAAAACATTGGTAAACGTAACGAATTGGCTTCAACGTTGAGAAATGTCCGGGATTTGTTGTGAAAAACTACGGCCATTTACGTGTCTGAGCCGTGAGTGATGCGGGGCAGCTCTGGGCCGCACGAGCCAGTGCGGGTAGCGGCCGGCCAGTGCGAGTATCCGCCAGGGCACAGTTTAAAGGTTACCAGTAAACCAACTAGACCCTTTCCACGAAATCAAACGCGAGTGACAGGGATGTGTACTAAACTTTTTGTTATTTTGCACTACACACATAAAACAACCACTAATCTCGATGTGACTTCCCCGACATAGACTGCGTGTCCACCAAAGCTGAGCGAGGATGCGTGTGAAACTAACCAATAATATCTCTTGCTTTTCATAGCTAGAGGTATTCTATCTGTGTGATTGGTTAGTTCCACACAGATCCCTCGCAACTCATCTTCGCTCATCTCTGTTGGAAACGCAGCCTTATACAAACGAGCAATCTGTTACCTTAAGCATGTTTAGAATGTGGGCGCGTTCTTTGAGGCGGCAAGCCACCCACTACCTGAACGCGCCCCAAAAGGTGATAGCCATAAGGCTAATCCGAGGGTACCGCACGATCTCCGGTGAGGCGGCTAGCCTCCTTGCTGGATTGCCGCCATGGGATCTGGAGGCGATAGTCCTCGCGCGCCTGCACGAATGGCGCGCGGAGGCACTACGTCGGGGGGAAACTCCGCTGCCGCGGCAAATTGCCGCTCAGTGGATAGACCTCCGGCGTGATCTCATGGCGACATGGAGAGAGCGACTGTTGCAACCCCGTGCAGGGTACGCTACCATAGTGGCGATAAGTCCCCTCTTTGAGGAGTGGCTAGAGAGGCGCCAGGGCGTTCTCACCTACCGCCTGACGCAGGTCCTCACCGGACACGGTTGTTTCGGGAGGTTCCTGCACCGAATCGGGCGGGAGGAAACGCCCGGGTGTTTCCACTGCGAGGATCGTCCGGAGGACACGGTGGAGCACACCGTAGAGGTCCGCTTGGGCACCTGAGCACCGCCGTGTCCTTGTAGCGGCGATTGGCGGCGGCGATCTCTCGCGTCCGGCCCTGGTTCAAGCCATGGTCCGGAGCGAGACGGAATGGGAAGCCGTCACCACCTTCTGCGAAGCAGTCATGCTAGTGAAGGAGGTGGCGGGACGTGAGAGAGAAAGAACCTCACGTCCCAGCCGCCGCGGGAGACGCCCTGGGCGTCGGGGGTCACGTGGTGGGTCCCGGCCACCGTAGGCGCGGGCCTGTGGTCGGCGAGTTATGGGCTAGCTCGCCGTCCGGCCGTCTTATGACGACAGGCCGTGTCGACGGCGCGTTCGTGTTCCACGCGCGCCTCAAAGAGATGTCAGCAACCACGTAGGGGTCCGCATGGGCCGACGCCTGCCAGGGCTGCGGGACTGTTCGAAAGAGATACCGTGGCCCTGGAACACAAAGGGCAAAGAAGGAACATGGATGGGTTTTAGTCAGTACAAGTCTGACACTCCCTTCCGCTCCGCCCAGAGTGATACTTTATGATACTTTGCATGCGTGCGACCGTTTGTTCCTAGTTGAATAAAAACGGCCATTCGCACACAATACGGGATGCCGCTATTTATGGCCGGGCGCACGGGTCATGATGCGGCTTTATAGAAAAACCGCATTGACTTGATTCACTTTTCCACTGATTCGACGAAAAATAATTTGTTGCCTACATTTGGTTGACCTACATGTCAGTCGGTATAACATTTTCCTCGAAAGATAAATTAATTAACTACGAGTAGCATGGCTTTGACTGTGGTCATGTTATTGGGCCTATTTTTTGTAGACTCAGTATTTTTCAATGTCCCATGAACAGCAACAATCCGTTTGGTTTTTATCAAATAGCAATAAAATTATGTGTCTTTTTTTTAATACATTTCTACTACGTAAGTACATATTGCAATACCGTATTATTACCATTGGCATACATAGTGGTAGTATTTCACATTCATGATAATTTAATTACATACGCAAGCTCGAATAATGATGTGATGGAGTATCATAATTCGGAGAATATCAACGGAAGCTGACATTATACGATGGATTAAAATAACGAACCCACCACTCAAACTAAGAGATACGAATTTAATATTTACAGTTAAGTTCACTTGGTCCATTTTAACTAAACCAGTTAAATTTCACGCAGTCAATGTTGACAATCTCAACAGCTTTTAAAGAACTCGGAGCCTGGTATTCGTATAAAACTCCAATAGTGTCGACAGTGCTTATATGTATTATGCTTGCTGACTTTCTCATGCCAGCACTTTCGAATTTTTAACTTATCAAGAATAACATACACTTAAAACTTTAGAAAAGCTGTGAAAAAAACTAATAATACATATTTCTTTTGAAAAGTTTTCAATGTATGTAGAATAATTAATTGATGCATAGTATGAAATGAAATTTGTTTATTTTGCAAATGAACATTAGAATTGTTTGTCTATTATTTTTATACCCACTATAGCTATACTCCAATACATATTATCTCCTTTATGATACTAAATACGTGTCGCACGAGTCAGCCACGGAATTATTACAACCGTTGTCCACCTCTGCTCTGTTAACATAGGCTTAACAGTGTGTGATGGTGCCTCTAAACAAGCCACACCGATTTCTTAAAGATATTGCAGTTTGGAAAGGCACGTTTGTGCTAGGGCCTCTGTCTGCCAACGACGATAGTAACTTATGACAATTCCTCATGACACGTTCATTGGTAGCCCAGTTGTTTACCGTGGATGTTTGAAGGTTGTGAACAAAAAAATATTATTTGAAGAGTATTCTATCTAGCTATCTATATCAAGATATTATGTTTCATGGTAGTTACCCCTAAATAAAATTATCAGCCTGTAATGATCCCACTTGTGGATCACAGGCCTCCTCACTGAGAGGAAGAGGAAACATCGTGAGGAAACCGGCGTGTTCTACAACCACAAATTCTAATACACGTGACGTCCACCAACCCACACTGAGCCCGCGTGGTGGATTACGGCCCACCCCTACAGTATACGTAAATAAATTAGGGATATTTATTTAAAAACATAATTGGCGAAATGAGGGTGTTCTATGTATTAGGTACACCTCTGCCTAACCCTTCGGAGATTACAGGCGTGAAATTATGTTATGTTATTCATTAATAAAAGCCACCGATATACGTAACAGTACATTTTCATGTAACGCAGATCACTGAAAGCTCTTTTGATTGAGTAGGTATGGCCAATAGACACGTGGCGGGATTTGATTACATTAGGTCTATCGCAGAGCTATTTGTGGCAATATCATTTATTGCTTGATTGGAACGTGAATTGCAAATATAATAGGAATATTCCTAATTTTCTCGGAAAGGTAAACAAGATTTGTTAACTTTGCCATATCCATAGAGCTGGTACCAAATACATTTTAACTGGCTTTTTATAATCTACCATCTCTTCTCTAATCATCTATCTATTTTAGAACCCCTGTGATAGGATTTACTTGAGGTAAATATTACAAAATTACAAACATCCATAATGTATGTAATCATTTCCCTTCTGGGTATGTATTTTTGTATGTGTATAAGAAACTTTAGTGCACGCACATGCTTCTACACTTAGTGGTTAAGGCGGTGTTATTCTCTACTTAACCAAAATCATTAATTTTAGGATTTTTATTAAGTAGATTCGAAAAGATCAGGAAGTCTAGCTTATCTTTATATTCATTATTTTGGGAGAGTTTTTAAATTATATTTAAATTGTTTGTATTTGCTTCAAAACCTTTTCCAAAATATTTGAAGTATAGTTCAACATAGTAAACAAGCATGATTAAATTATCTTGAATCAAATTTATCGTAGTACTAAGGTTTTTTACCTACCGCAAAAAAAAAGAAAAGGTGAATAAACTATACAAAGAAATATTATCATGACAAACATGCATTATCTGTAACAAAGTTTACAGTAAACTGCCGTTTTATTGTTTGTTGAGGTTTAAAATATGAAGCAAAATGTTCCAGTATTTGAAAACAATTTCGTTTTAAGTTTCAAATTCTGGCAGAATTAGATTTCCATCGACACGCTAAGAAGCAGAATATTATT
Source organism: Noctua janthina (assembly GCA_963576755.1). Lineage (NCBI taxonomy): Eukaryota > Metazoa > Arthropoda > Insecta > Lepidoptera > Noctuidae > Noctua > Noctua janthina. The sequence goes on from OY755058.1 coordinate 18,719,526, forward strand.
TTATGAAATGATTTTCTAAAGTTTATTAAACTTTTTAGTTTATTTATGCTGCTTCGTTTGTTTGGTGGTCGCAAACGACAGTACTGAGCATAAGGTTTTGAGGTTGATTTCCACGTTGAGAAGTGTTATCGGATTTTTTCGAAAAAAAAACTTTTGAAAAAAAAAAAATTTTTGCCAGTTTGATGGCAACAGGCTTAAACCCTACGACACAGTAACTCTTTGAGCAATATAGGAGTTATGTTATTGTAATGTTCAACGAATTCTACTATTTAATTTTATCCTTAAGAACTTAGTTTCGTTATAAATATAAAATACAGAGCACCAACGTTTAGTGGAACTACACCCAAGAGCGTCATAAAAAACATTTATTTACATAACATTGCAGCATTCAATATGGTGTTCTTCGTGGTATTTTGTTTTCTGGATAAAACGAAGAAGAAAACGTTCCATATAATTTATGCGATAAAACATTTACTTTCCTACAGTTATTTTATCACTTCCACATCGCTACTACACTTATTTTGCAATTAATAATTGAATACGTTGAGCAAGTGACAGTGAAGTGCACTTAACACTCATAAGTTTGTAAATATCTAGAGAGATACAAACGACTTTTGAAGATTTAGTAAACATCAACTTTATAAACAAACACCGTTGCGACGAAATTGAAAAGGATTAATTTGTGACATTTTACAGCGAACGCGATCGCCGTGTTCACTTTGTTCTCCGAACCTGAGCGCGTGGTTGAACTGGTTGAGCTGACAGAAGGCACCTCCCGGTATTCCGAACAAATAAGTGACATATGAACGCGACAATCGTAAATTCTCGCGACGATCGCTTTGGTTAGGACCAGGGACGAGGGTTCGTGTTACTAAAGTCACCCGTCACTGAAAGCTCATGCAAATAAAATATAATTGTGTTTAAACAACAACTAAACGACATTCATTCAGTTTACTCTCTGCTACCTTATAATAATTGTAGTAGATGACAAAATGTGTAGTAAAGTGAGAAGCTCTCGGCCTCCGTGTCACCTTATTGAACAACGTACAATTCGGCCGCTTACCGTCGCCGCCGAGCCGAATAGCTAAGGCTGTACCAATCAATTTCTTACGATTTTGTGCTTACTTAATTGATTATCGGTAGCTTTTTTGCCTCTACTTATACAATTTTGATATAGTCTGTTGATATAGTGTCAAATTCATGTAGGATTTTGATTGAATGACTTAATAAAGAAAAGAATTTTTAAGTTGTCCCGAAACAAATAAATTTAACGGCCTTTCAATTTAAACTGAATAAATCATTGGCAAGTACATGTAAATCATGATTTGTTATTAGTCGAGATCACAGAAGATATTATAACAGACAGAAGAACAAACAACGTCTCAACGCGAGCATCGCCAATATGCCATCCAATTTGTTATTAGTCGAGATCACAGAAGATATTATAACAGATAGAAGAACAAACAACGTCTCAACGCGAGCATCGCCAATATGCCATCCAATTTGTTATTAGTCGAGATCACAGAAGATATTATAACAGACAGAAGAACAAACAACGTCTCAACGCGAGCATCGCCAATATGCCATCCAATTTGTTATTAGTCGAGATCACAGAAGATATTATAACAGACAGAAGAACAAACAACGTCTCAACGCGAGCATCGCCAATATGCCATCCAATTTGTTATTAGTCGAGATCACAGAAGATATTATAACAGACAGAAGAACAAACAACGTCTCAACGCGAGCATCGCCAATATGCCATCCAATTTGTTATTAGTCGAGATCACAGAAGATATTATAACAGACAGAAGAACAAACAACGTCTCAACGCGAGCATCGCCAATATGCCATCCAATTTGTTATTAGTCGAGATCACAGAAGATATTATAACAGACAGAAGAACAAACAACGTCTCAACGCGAGCATCGCCAATATGCCATCCAATTTGTTATTAGTCGAGATCACAGAAGATATTATAACAGACAGAAGAAGAAACAACGTCTCAACGCGAGCATCGCCAATATGCCATCCAATTTGTTATTAGTCGAGATCACAGAAGATATTATAACAGACAGAAGAACAAACAACGTCTCAACGCGAGCATCGCCAATATGCCATCCAATTTCAAACCTACTCGTAAACCATACTCAACAAAGCTGACTCGATTGATTGTTTTATAATTTTTTCTCAATTCCCAAAACAAGTTTCCACGAAGGAAGCTCACCCCTGTCAATCACGGGAAGGTTTCAATGTAATGAAATAATTAAGTAAAGTCGAGTTATATGAGTGTCACCCCTAGCGGAGGTGTCGAGTTCTCCACGGAACCCGAGACCCGCTGGTGTCGCCGCTTTAATTAACTAATTCGTTAAGGTATCCGTGTTTCCGGTTTCCTGATCAATCGACTACGGATTTAAGGAAGAGTGATTTGTATTTTGATAGATGTTCGCGTTTGGATGTTATTTCTTGGAGATTAATCAGAATCCAAGTGACGATAATTTTCTTTTAATTTTTATAAGCTTATTTAACTTTTAATGTTTGTATTATGTGTGGTTGTACACTGTTTTATAGACAAAAGTTTTATAGAATTTAATTTTATATAAAAAAAAAACATTTTTTCGGACAACAGTGATCCATATTTTGTTATTATTACACACAGCTTATATTCTAGTGTTAGTAACATTGACATAAAAGATAGAAAACAAAGAACGACAAGACAGGAAACATGCTTCCTACCGAAACAACCTCCGTACAAAATATTTAATATTTGGAGTGTAGCAGTTTTGGTAGTTTATAAAATTTTTCTCATAGCAGAATACTTACTTTGAAAAAAATTTATAGGTAGATTTTTGTTACAAATAAAATTTAATGTTTGGATATTCATATCATAGAATAACAAATCAAATAATTTTTATACTCATATTGTTTAGTTATTATATAACTTATTACCAGGAAAAACATTTTATCGAGTGACAGTTTCTAAATATTTCAATTCATACCTTTGACAAAATGCATACCCTCTTATAAAATAACAACACCGCGTTCACAAAAACAATACGAGTAGTCTTGTTATTCTCATTAACAGTGACTTAATATATACGTACGTACTGAGTTTATTTTGCGCTTCATAATTGTTAGAATGCCCTAATTATATTACTGCGATCAATTTTGACGTAGCGCTCGCCGGCCGCTGCCGCGGCACCGCTCGCTCCGCTCGCTCGGCTCGCGCGTAGTTGGTCACAGTTCTAACCTAACCTAACCTAACCTATTTTGTCGGAGTAAACTGAACGTTTCTACGTCAAAGTAAATATCAAAATGTTGTAATAAGGCGTAGTCGACGGGTAGCCTCGCTAGGCGGGGCTCCTAATTCTGTCTGCAGGGTTTAAAGTAACCTAACTGTCCTGTCCTGAGTCGGTGTGCCCCAAATCCTGAGCTCGCTTCACTCGCTCTTGTATCCTAAGTTTTTCTTGCCACACTGCCTTGTTTATGTTGATGTGGTGAGTAGTTTATACAAAACAACATAAGAAATAGGGGTACGATAGATGCATTCGACTGTGTATATGTTTATTTATAAAACTATGGATAGCATAACGTCTACTTCTACATTTTCGTTGAAATAAAATACCATGGAAAAATACATCGAACAAACAATATTCGTTAAAAAAAATTCTACAGTTTGATAAGTTTGTTAAATAAAAAAATGTGATTATGAAATTCATTAAATTGTATTTCTGTGAAATATGTTTCATTCAAGTAAATAGTCGGTAAAACAATAATATTGGAAATAAAAATACAAGAACCAAATATTATATGAAACATTTTCGGCGAAACGAAATTCTATGAGATTTCTGTCTGCGAAACAAGGGGACACCATTATGTGTGCTTGTTAAGGTCAAAAATTGCAACTGAATTGTGAACATTTATCTCCAACCGATTGAGCTGAAATTTTGCATACACGTTTAGTTTAGATGACAATGTATGGTTAGCTAAGTGACGTCATTCTAAATATAATATGGCGGTCTACTAAAGATGGCGGAGTAGTTATTTTTTATGCACCACCATGACATGGGATAAAAAGGTTTGCTGAGAAGATTACAAAACCAGCAAAAACTAAAAATACATTAATAGTAGTACCTAGTTTTGGCGAGATTACACGCATAGGAACACACAGGTACTCGCCACATACTTTTATATCATATAACTTGTATAATGTAAACAATTGATGTGTTTGATTTAATTTAAGGTTTATTTGCTTCTATTTAAATAAAATCTTGTTTTTTAAAAATGTTTTAGTACTTATCTTAAACTGAATTTGTGTTTGTTTGAACGCGGATGCAATGGAAGAACACGCCCTGCGTTTTTTCACAGATACAGCCGTGAATCTGAATCCCCTCATACATAGAGCTTAAACATAAGTGGCGGACCGAGGTTGGTGCACATTGATACACCTCTGCCTAGCCCTCTCCGGGGAGTGTTATGTTACTACGTATATTATATAGCAAGGCTGCACCACACGCGAGTCTTTTCTGCCTTGAAACAAACAAACGAGAACCCTTCCACAAACTGAGATGATCGTTTAGCCTCAAAAGTAAACAAACATCAATAAACACTGGCTGACCTCCGCGCGACCCTCCATCCATCACGACGGCTGTACGGAGGGCCTCGGCAGACTCGTAAACGTCGCGCGATATTTATACCGTGATAAACAGACGGGATATGCAAATTGCACTTACGAAAATACGATGTTCTGTGAGTGATAAGGGGACATGAACACCGAATAGCTATCTGTGTTAAACGTATGGATACCGTACAAGGTACCTTTTTGCTAAGACATTCAAATACATTCTTCTGTTAGTGGGATATAACAAATAAATAAGCCCAAAACGGTAATTGTTCTAGAACTATATACTATCTACCTAACCTAACCGCGGGATATTTCTTATAAAGTTCTTTGAGAACAATCCACATTCAATCAACAATCATCATCATTCAGGAACAATCCCTATTCAGTGCCAGTCCACCTAAAGTTGTCTTTAAAAATCTTATAAAATAGTCACTTTGTTTCACAAACTAGTTTATGAAAAGCTCGAGAACGAGGACTTAGCCTTACTCCGGCCATTAGCCGCTGTTGGCTGGTAGCCCGCGCCCGGCCCGCCCGGCCGCTCGGCCGAGTGACTGGTGCCGAGCGCGCCACAACACCCATATTACCACTTAATGTGCACTTTTCTTACCCGCACACTTTTACAGTGTACTTGAATGAGCGCGACTAGGTGTTCCTATTAAGAAGACAGACAGAAGTTCAACTCAAAACTTATATATTGACAGTGGCTGATCAGTAATAATGTTTTAAGTGATTTAGATGCAAAACGTTGAGTGGTTAATTAAAATAACCGAGATTTCGTCAGTTTGTAGCCGCTCTTTGTTATAGAGCTACTTCTTCTTCATGTCGAATATTGATAGTACTACTAAATTGTATTTACCCAATACTTCCACTTTGACGGTACCGTCGCGTCGGTGGCATCGAGCTATTTGATGTTAAAGTGGCGGTTCTGTATTTTATTTGTTATTCCGCCATGACATAGAATACATTAAAAAATATCACATTTTCTTGGAAATGACCTGATACAGCCTGATATAACAGACGGTAGCTTTAAACAACGATAAAACTTTTTATTGAAAGAGAAAATGAAATTATTATTTAATGTGGCCTGCAGCCAGACAGCCAGGCATGAGCGGGTAATTATATTTCCTCTGGATCATACGCCAGCTTCACTGCACTCTTAATCAATTTAATTTCTTACCGGATAGCTTTCAACACCACTCTTGTAGAATTTGTTAGTTTCTTCTACTAATTACATTATGAGATTGTGTTTACTATACAAGCTTGTAACGTTTTTAATTAACGTACAAGCTTGGTATTGAATGGCAAAAGAAAACGTGGAAGTTCATTTATGTGGCAAAAAGGAATCAGTGTTTGGCAAGCGTGGTTTACTAGCCTAGTCTAGATTAGGTGTGGGTCGCAAGTTGGTATGCCGTTCGTTCCAAACAATTTCCAGTCCGGATATTTGTGTATGAATAATTCCAGTAAACATTAACCCCAAAGTATCATTTCATGTAATGAAATCTTTAATAGTCTTTAAAAAACCTACCTTATTCCATAAGGCAGTAAGCGAGTATTCATAAAAAAATAACAATTTGACATCTCCAAAAGAATCACTGAACCCATAAAGGTTAGCACTCACATTCTGCGTTAATATCTTTTCCGATAATAGGAGTACCTATATTGGGATATTTGCGACAGTTGGTACGTTGGTGGCTTTATACGTCATATCTTTTACGAGATGACATGACAAAGGAGAGGCCGGCCGTGTCCGAGATATAATTTTTAGATTCTGTTTATGTGATGCTAATATCGGACAGCGCTTTATATCGGGTTCATGGTCCGAGATACGAGTGCTCGTACCGATGGTAATAAAGACGAGGATGTTTTATTAAAACTGTATTAAGGTACAAGTTGATATGGTATTTTTTTATAGGTAACAGCGTGGTTGAATAGCAAAATACATTTTAAAACAACACTTTTTTTTTTGTTTACTGGTGCAGGCTGTCAAATTCTGTAAGACTTTAGTTAAGCCTTACTCAAGTAATAATCACAGTATCTATTACATAAGGTACACCCTCATAAAGACACTGCCCATCACCATAACATTATCCCATAACCCTTCGTAAACCATGGCAAACGATAGTTTAACCCTTAACCGGAGCTTAAGCTTTCTAAACTGGAACTAACGAGCGAGTGCTGCCGGCCCTCGGCGTATCGGCAGATCTAACTCTTGCCCGGGAGTAATTAAAACAGAGAGGATTAGCATTCCCTAAGTAATGGTAACAGGTAGGGGTAAGAGACAGGCAAGTAAGAAAACCAACCCCTAATACGGAGCGGTTAGGAACCTAAGCTCTCGTAATCTGGAAAGCTCTAAGGTTAAATGAAGTGATCTTCACAAGGGTCTGTAGATGGATTAGAGTCGAGGATTGAGCTCATCATGAGCAATTAGAACAGCCTGTAGGAAACCTTTGGGAAGTAACATTAAAGCGGACGGTGTGCAACAGTGTCCTTGTCTTATTTTCAAGAGGCCTTTAAAAGTCTAAAAAAACAATGAGAAAAATTGGCAGTCACCACAAGGGTGGTCTGGGAAATTAATGAAAAAAAACTGATATTTCCCTTGAGACCTTTAAGAACCTCGAAAATTTTAAATTACAATAGCGTAGATTGACGATTCGAAAAATTAGCACTAATGGTGTCAAGTGGTTCTACTGGATCTATTCTGTCGGGAGCAAGATAAGTGACGTGTAATCTCCACTCCGCTCCGCTCAGTTCGCTCGGCTCGCTCGGAGCGACGGCGACAGCGGTGTGCACTCAGCGCTATTAGTGCACTTTAGTAGAACAACGTGCCGCTAATGTGAGACACCCTTTAGATCCGTGGTGAGAAGTTAAACGGAGTTAGAGACCCACTTTAAGGACTAGGCTGAAGAGATAGCTAAGGTTGGAATTCTTTTAGAAAAGCCAGTTATGAAAATGTATTTTATTTAATGTTTTTGCTACTGACAGATTTCTTAGAACTGTCAAATTTGATTTTGTTGGAGCTCAAACATTAGCTGGGAGTAACTGGTTATGGAGGCCATCTGACTTCCAGTCTAGCCCAGACGGGCTAGACTGGAAGCCGACTCCAACATAGTTGGGAATAGGCAAGAAGCTCAAAGATTAGTTGTTCGGAGTTTGACATCAGTTACACTTCAACCAGCTTTTATTACTTACATTTTTTCTCATCAAAATTGATATACTACAGCACTGTACAGTGTACACATATACCGAATATTCTTCAAGCCCGTGACCCGAGTAACCCACATTCCGTATTCCTTATTCCTCCTCGAACCAATCTTCTGGCTTCAAGTTAAATCGTCCCGAATATATTCCTAAACAACTTTATCCAGTGACAATAAAACATCGAAGGCAAATATATATTTGTGCCACCACACTCGGAGGTCTTGGAAAACTCGGTACTCGACAGAAAGCCTCCGTGTTGGGAAGTTCCGGCTTTTACCCGGAGCCATGCAAAGTGCTTTACAAGCCGCACCTGCGACGTCCTACTGAATTAAACGCATTTTTCATAAATTTTCTTATAATCATAAGTTTTTCAGACGGTGTTCTTAGATGGGGTTATTTATTTTGTTTCTATACTTTCCATACAGCCCTCATTTTACTGCAGGATGTAAATCGAAAAGTCCTGAAAGTTAATTTTATTTCCCCGTGAAAACGTACTACATTAAAAATAGCAAACCCGTAAAGGCGTAAAAGAGTCGTAACATTTTATCGCAATACATGCGAATATTTTCACATAAAGACGTAACGAACACAAGCTCGTACCTACCACACACCAGTGGGTATGTACATCATGTAGCTACGTAATTAATTAACATTCAATTATAAATCTTGGGTTTTACGACTCAAAATCGCTGGAGTAATTAGGACACCGTTCTTTGTAATGGGATTCGCGTGAAATGGGTTTACAATATACCTCAATGGGAGGACGCGATCATTTGGCACATATGGTGTACATAGTAGGGTACTTAAGGGGAGGCTTGTTCTACCCGATACAGTTGGTTAAATGGAGATAAACGTAATGTCTTATACACATGTATGGCATAATCAGTCTTTAATGTCCCACTGCTGGGTCACAGGTGCAGCTGAAGCAGGTGAGAGCTGGAGGGCTGTAATCCACCTACGGGGGTAGTGATATTAATCATTAAAACATTTTTGGTCCTGGGATATGTTAGGTTCCTCCTATACGCGTTTAAACAAACAGTACTAATGTAGCTGTTTTGACATGGAAAGAAAAATTCCAGTGCGAGCAGGGTTTGAACCTGCGACCTTCCGACACTTCCTTAGTTTGGTATGGCGACTTCTATACAACATTGATTTGGCTGCAATGTCAACGTGTTGGTTTAATTTAGTTCGATACTTTCTTAAATAGATGGCGCTAACGTCACCGTAAGACGTTATTAATGGAACGAAAATTTCCAGATCTGTGGGCAGGGTGCGATGGTCTAGTTGGTTAAGACATCCGGTGTACTGAATCGGAAGGTCGCAGGTTCAAACCCTGCTCGCACTGGAATTTTTCTTTCCATGTCAAAACAGCTATAGTTCCCTACGCAGGGTTTGCGTATAAAAATATTAAAAAAAGTACTAATGTATTTCATATTTAACTTACTTGCTGACTTGCTGTCCAGTACGTGTGTAGGTAGGTAATAACTGCTTTCTGTGAACAATTTGAATGTCAAGCCAGCGATACTTGAGTACGTTCGAATTGGAAACATTTCTTTTCTTTTCCTTTGATATTTCTTAGTAATTGTGTTCAGTACCAAGTAGGTAAAGCTGTTTATCGCATTAATACTAAATAATAGGATCCGAATCAAGTTTCTGCCTTTGATTTGTAAAAGAAACAACAATAAAGTTATTTATTTGTGTAACTAAGGATACATAATCTACGTTTCAATTGCTAAATGCCTTTACATAGTACCTTCTGCTAACATAAGTCAAGTAATCATGACGCAATAACATCAAACTACAGGAAAACGTCACAAAATAATATTCATAATCCGCCATTGTAGCCAGTTCCCGACCTTACAAACGTGTAGGGTTCATGAGTGGCGGGTAACGAAACCGAATGATTTGCTCTGACTGGGTCAAACAGGACCCAGTGACCGGTGATGACGTATGAAAGGTTCTGACCGACGTCAAACCGTCAAACTTGTATGCCCGGCCTTAAATATAATTCTATATCGACATTTTGAAAAAGTGGGTTTTGTAAAGCGTTGTCTCTTTCACTCATACACAGCTGTCTCTTTCTAAAACCCAATGTGTTATTACGCCCGGGTATCTCGGGTTATTTTATTGATAAGTTTCGGTCGAAATAGCGACACACGAAATCTAAACGATAGAGAACCGAGTCTGAAGTATAGCGATAAAAAAGTTTTTGTGTGAGGTCGCCTCTTAAAAGTTGTGGAAGCGTATTTTGGTGGAAGTTCGTAGATTTGATGTAGTACGGAGTTGAAGCTTCTAAGTCCTCTGGTGAGCCGGATGGAACGCCTCTGATGAACTTCTCTAATTAGTGCTGCAAGGAGTTTGAATTGAATTAAAAGTTTAAGCGTAAAGTAGGTTAAAGGTGATTGATATGTTGAGCAAAGAATAAATAGGTATTAGGTATAACATATTAATAGATATTATGATACGAATCATTGAGGAAAAGAATAAAGTTTATTATAGGATTTTAGCATAAACTTTGTTTCTAAATCCAGTCTTTACACACAGTCAAATTGTATCAGCGTAATTGATGTTTTAAAAGAACAAAAAGTGTTTGATTGACATCTATTTCTTTCCATTGCCCTGCCTATCTCAATCTTGTTTTCCAAGTCTTTGACTCAAGGTGTTGTCCCCAAAGTATGGAAATCTGCTTTTATTACACCCGTGCATAAGAAGGGGTCTAAAACCGACATTATTAATTATAGGCCTATATCGAAGCTGTGCATTTTAGCTAAAATATTTGAGAGGATTGTCTATAACCAGTTATATCCCGCCCTTGCTAGCTCGTTCAGCTCCTTCCAGCACGGATTTTTAAAAGGACGGTCTACCACTTCTAACTTAATTTTATTTAACGACTTCATCACGGATGCTATGGATAATGGTAAGCAGGTCGATGTGGTCTACACAGATTATAGCAAGGCGTTTGATCGGATCGACCACAACACCCTGATAAAGAAGCTAAGCTACATGGGTATCCGTGGGGATCTTTTGAGGTGGTTCTCTTCCTACATTGATAACAGGTCACAAGCAGTAGTACTCAATAATTATATGTCTAGTTGGGTAAAAGTGCCCAGCGGAGTGCCTCAGGGCTCGCTGCTCGGTCCTTTTTTATTTGTAGTCTATGTGAACGACATCGATCAGTGCCTCCATTCATCCAAACTATTATGCTTTGCCGATGACATGAAAATCTTTGCCACTATTTCAACGCTCGAAGATGTACTAGCACTTCAAGCTGACTTGTATCGGCTTGAAGAGTATTGTCGGGCTAATAAAGTCGATCTCAACCAATGCAAGTGTTCGGTGATTACTTACACTAGAAAACGTGCCGTCCTAGCCACCACTTATACTCTGGCGGGTCAGATCTTGCCAAGGTGCAGTACTATTCGTGACTTGGGCGTCCATCAAGACAGTAAGTTAGTTTTTGACACCCACATTGATGCAATTGTCAAAAAAGCTTCTAAACTGCTTGGGTTTATAATGCGTCTATCTAAGTGTTTCACAGATGCTAAAACACTAAAAATTTTGTATTGCGCTTTTGTAAGAGGTCAGCTTGAGTATGCGTCTCAGATGTGGAATCCACGTTATCATAAATATATTGACCGCATTGAAAACATCCAAAGACGTTTCATAAAATATCTTTGCTTTCATCAAAAGATTCCTCATCAGTCAACCGATTATCTTAGACTCTGTAAAAAGTATCATCTGCTACCATTGGTAGATCGACGTAAAATTGCTGACTGTTTATTCTTGCTCAAAATCCTCAATAACAATGTTGATAACCCTGAGTTATTGTCGAAATTTTATTTTACTGTGCCAAGTAAAACATTTCGTTTTAATCCACCCATACGTGTACCTTATACATCTTCGAATTATAGGCAGAACAGTTATATTGTGCGCGCAAGCAGAAATTTCAATGACATATGCAGGGAATATGATTTAGATTCGTTCACAATTAGTGTGAATTCGGCCAGAAGGTGCTTAAGCCTCAAATTTTTCAAGTAGCGGTAGGTTAATTATTGTTTTTATTATTTTACTTTTACTTTTTTCTCTATTATTTTAGTCATATAATTATTATTTGCAAGCCAAGTATTTATATTCTTCTTACTTTGATTAAAGCGGTGTATTTTCTGTTTTTGTGCTCACACCATATTTTTTTTTATTCAAAGTCTATACGTGAGGATTTGTAATTGGCTTTCTGGTGACTATGGTTTCCTTGTTTGTGTGTTTTTATTAGCTGTAAGTCCTCCATGTACTAAAATAAATAAATAAATAAATAAAGACATCATATTGACTAGAAGTGATAACCACTTGTTCAGGCTCTCTGGCTCACTTGCTGTAGAGAGAAGAGACTCAACGTTTGTGTCTCAGATAACTAAATGTAGCTGAATGAAGTACTTACGTCACATTCACAGCGTAGTTCAACAAGTGGAGAGAAGAATCCGGTTCACTGTTAGCAAGTTAACCTGAAACAAAACAAATGGCTTTTATAAATCCTGTAAGACTTTAAGAACATTTACGTACTTTACGGTAGTAGTCAGTTGTTTAATAGGTACTTAGTAGTCTAAACTAATTTCTATATTTGATTTATAAGGACTTAGGGTTTGTAAGTCTGGTTGTAGGGGCTATCTTCGGAACTACTGATCCGAATATGAAAATTCATTCATTAAAAGGACGGCACATTATCCACAAGTGTCATAGGCGATTGCATTTCCGTGGGGATGATTTCCGACCATAACGCGAGCGAAGCTGCGGGCACAAGCTAGTAAGCACCGCAAGTAACAGACTGAAGCCTTATGAAACACAATGCCTGTAATGTAACATGCTACTGCTTGTAACAAGTGTTGTTGTTCGTTAAACATGTTTAATTAACGATAACTAGGCACGTAAACACAGTTCGTCTCTAATAGTGAGTGTTTTGATACATCGTAAGTTTTCGAACTAAAGGTTATTTGGTTCAAGTATCGTAACTCCAAACATCGTATTTATTGTTTGACCGGGGGCAGTTTGCGTTATTTATTTCTGCTATGTAATACCTAATTTGGCAGAATTCAAAGCCGCTTCAATTTCCCAAACCTTCTTTGGTTTTAAATTGGGTCCAATTTTCGATTCTAATCCATTGTTTAGTCTAGTTTAGTCCATATTGGGTCAATCTTTGGCCCTGGCTCGCCGCCAACCCACTTCCCGGATAGATTCCCCACTTTACGCGACTTACGCAATAGACTCAAGACCTAACAATCCTATCAAGTTTCGATACCTATACTTGTGTGCCAAATTGTTTCTTTTTTATATCGCGTCTGCAAAATGTTTTTTAGTTCCCTTCGTTATACATATACTTTAGCATATCAACGTAATACTTACTATATCCCACTAACAGACTTTTATAAACGGCCCGCGGCTTCGCCTGCGTGTCCTACGTGAAAAACTGACATTTTTTTTCAGAAACAAACATTATAAGCGCTCTCACTCCCTCTCATTGAATATACGAACTGAAAATATCCCAAACAAAGCAATAATGACGAAGTTCTCCGTAAAACTAAAGTAATATCTGGGATGAGATTAACTGTATGGTTTTAACAGAACTCAAAGCGTGTGTGAAAAGAGCTAATTAAGAGATAACCAGACACTTCTGGTTATCTGATCCACTGATAATAAGTAATTAATATTGTTTACAACGAAATACTTTAACTACCGCAGTATTTCTTTGTTATTAATATTTTTTGTTTTCGCTTCAGGTGCTTACTCTAGAGCAGGCCACGTATAACTGGCCGTGTGAAAAGCAGTTCTCCCTTAGGTCTACCTCTGCTAAATTAACAGTCTGGCCATGAGATTTACTTATGGTCAATGGCAAAGCAGACTTTGACGGGGAACTGCACCCTTTTGAATTCGAAGGGATAGTTCGATGACTTTAGAGGAATCTTCGGAATAAACATAGAGACTTTCCTCGGGAACAACCGATCAGTATAGTTGCCTCGATAACATTTCGTTACAATGTTTTCACTCGCAACCTTTAAATTACGCAGCAACATTACTGGGGCGCCAACTCCTTACTTTTTCGAGCAATCAGGATTTCAAAATATTTACAGACACGTCTACCTCAGAAAAATCCTACCTACTTACTAATAGGTAAATACTCCCGCGCCCCGCACGCCCTGCGCTAGACTGGGCGCCATGCGCCCGACTACGTGACTTTCGAAGCCCTATTTAACTCTGTTGGTGGATGATTTTTGAAAAACGGTAATACACGAGTCTCATAATTAGAAAATAAAGAATTAATCCCAGAAAATATAGTTTCACAGAATATTCAACTCCCCATTTTACCCTTTTAGGGGTGGAATTTCGAAAAACCTTTTCTTAGTGGATCACCCTCCAAATTTCATGTTTCTATGACCAGCGGTTTGGGCAGTGCGTTGATATATCAGTCAGCAAGTCAGTCAGGTATTTGTATAGATTAAGTCTTTACCCATCATTACAGTTTTTCATTGTGACGGTTTTAAAGAAATGTCAACAAAAAATTAGATCACAGAAAGAAAAATTAAAAAAAAAAATATAAATCCACTAATAACATTGTAAGTGTAAATAATAAGTATCTTAACGTGGCCAGAGAACGTTAAATAAAAGCACTAACTATGCCCACCTCCGCACAGGTTCGCAGGTAAGGTAACACAACACTCTGGTCTGGAGGGCCGGAGGTGGGAGGTGATTAATGTAATTATTATCCAAACCAAAGCCTCACGATAAACAGATATAGCTTTCAGTGGTTCGTCTCGAAGAAGCTTTCCAAGTAATGAATTGTCTGAGCCGATCCGTTCTACTGTTTAGATGGTACATTTACTTAATTGTCATCAAATTAGGTTGACTTAGTAAGTGGATACGGTAATTCAGTTATCAATCATTAAGTAGTTAAGTACATATTATCTTCTACCTAGATTTCCCAAATGTAACGTTGACCTACGACGCGACGTATGAATAGTTTGAACACGACTAGTCTCCATGCAGGTGACTGTTATGAAGAAGGGTCCTCATACGGCGCCATTGCTGTCTGTGGCCGTTTTCATAGAGTTGCACAAGAACCAGTAGTGTCGCTGCGGTCTGCAGTTGGCGGCTTTATCGCTGCGGTTCGCGGTTACAGTCGCCTTTGGTTGGAATTGTATGTTACAACCTGCCCTGACCTTACCTATACCCTTGTAGCTTGCCGACATTTTTGTGCAAGATAACTCTACACGCATTTCCATCTAATTCCAATCGATTTGTGGTACGCTAACGTACTTCGTAGCGCGTTTAAACTCATATTGGCTTACGCGCTTACACGCGTGTCACATTTTGCACTTTATCACTGGACTCTCTCGCGGCTTATTCTTATTCGAACTTAGAAGCGCGTCCACGTACTCGCACGAGACGAGTCACGTGTAAAACAAAAGGCGCAAGTACACGCGCGTACTCGCGCTTCCGAAAACGAGCATATTCGCACCGAAAATGTTCTAATCAGAATCCGCCTGAATCAAAATGTGCCCAACAAGTGTTTTCCTCGCTCAAAATAGACACTTCAATTAAATGAGGACGCGATCCACTGTAATGTACTCATATTCCTTGCCAGAGGTTTCTACCAAACAAGCCCATTCAGCAATCCGACACTCAATTGTTTGACTATCACAACTATCGCCAAACTTTTAATGATCTGAACCCAATTCTCAAAGTAACAAATTGGATATAATTAATTCCACTATGTTTAGAAGTGGGAGGTAAAGGTTTTGGTCAATACCAGCTGGTTTGGCTAAACTACGCTCATTTATCATCGATCGTCTTTCGTTCGGGTTTGCTCGCCTGCTTGACTATTAGGTGGACTTGTTTTGACCATTAATTACTTAGTGGAGGTACAATGTTATCAGACAACAAGTTGTCTAGTACCTTAATACAACAGCGAGTGTAGCACCCTGTATTATACATACTACCAAAGGTTCCACCGAACTTATTTCTACCGCCCCGAGCAACGTAGCTATGTCCTAGTTTGTTTGGAGGGTGTTGGTGCCAGAGCAACTCAGGCACATGAGACTTGTTAACATTGTGCTCGGGTGACAAGCGTCACGCGCGTGCCAGTGATACGTAGGGCACGTCCCAGAGACGTGACCTCAGAGGTATTGCAGTTTTAATACCTACAAGTGACAGAATACATGCCAGTAAGAATAAATACCTTTTGCTTTAGCGGGATTACTTTCAGCAGAACATTACGAATGAAGATAGACATCGTAAAATTTTACATTCATGAATAACAAAATAAAAGTAATCATAGTCAGTGTTTTATAGTACATACTAAAAAGACAATAACTTTACGTCTAACACACACGTAGGTACAGTAGACCGTACGTCAGTAGTAACAAAACCAGTATAAGCTGACCTCTTGTAATATTGGAACTCCGTACGAAGCTAGGCTAACTCTTAGTACACGTGTTGCCACCGATTTGTGATCGATGCTACTCGGGTTTTCCTCGCCTAGCCCGAGTTATTACTCATATTTGGAAAATGTAGCAAAAATGCCATAAAAAGTACATCACCTACCTAGGTACCTACAGACGTGCAGACTATGTACATATGTAGCCAGATACATAATCTTGTATATTGCGTTTATATGTGATGTTCATAAATATAAATGTTTTATGTAAGTAGCGATAAGTACAACGGATGTTCGCGTGCTGTCATAACACACGCATAAAGCTATTTCTTGGGGTACGTTTTTGAAAGGCGCATTCTTACGCCAAGAGCGTACCATCGGGACCACGAGGTAAAGGATAATATTTATCTGATCATCATACATTAACCGTCACAGTGAAACAGACTTGTACTGACTAAAACCCATCCATGTTCCTTCTTTGCCCTTTGTGTTCCAGGGCCACGGTATCTCTTTGGAACAGTCCCGCAGCACTGGCAGGCATCGGCCCATGTGGACCCCTACGTGGTTGCTGACATCTCTTTGAGGCGCGCGTGGAACACGAACGCGCCGTCGACACGGCCTGTCGTCATAAGACGGCCGGACGGCGAGCTAGCCCATAACTCGCCGACCACAGGCCCGCGCCTACGGTGACCGGGAGCCACCACGTGACCCCCGACGCCCAGGGCGTCTCCCGCGGCGGCTGGGACGTGAGGTTCTTTCCCTGTCACGTCCCGCCACCTCCTTCACTAGCATGACTAAACTAAAGACCTTGGGGCATAAACTAAGCGTAGTCAGGACACAGGGCTCCCGGCGCGCATTAGTGAATGTCACATGTCTTCGAATTTTAAGTTCTCGGAAATGCCAGTTTCCTCTCGATGTTTTCTATCACGATTTATTATCACAAAGCTGATGATGAAATAAAGATGTTGTAGCAGTAGACAACCTACGACATAGCTCCTATGTATTAAGACGTATATGCGTGTTATGTATCAGCACAATGACTGAATCGTAAACAGTAACACCTGCTGAACACTCTCCCAACAATAGAGTATTGACCTATTTCAAAGTAATGACTGTATTACCTTTCCTCAAGCGCCTGAACAAATGCGAGGGTTCTAGGCTGAACTCCATTCATTTCAGTGCTTAAATTATAAATACTACCTAATTTATGGGTCAAAGAAACTTTAAATTCACCTTGTAAACCAAAGAAGAGTAAGAGAAGGTATTGGTTCAAGCGATTATAATCCTTCTCTAACGACCTCCTCAAAGTCAAAGTTAGACCACTAATTAATTTCAATAAAGCCATATAAAGGCACTTTTGACTGTCAGAATTTACAATGAAATAGAATTGATTCTTGAAGAATGCATATCTGTTAAGCAAAATCAGACCACACTTCCATACTAATAATTTGGCATTAGTAGTGCTTTTATGTAAGCAGTAAATACTGTTTTCACAGTGCTGTTGACTGCATATGTGAATGTGACCAGACTTAACCAATACTTTGTTTCAAAACGATTCCATGGTTCAGGTTAAAAGCGGGGTCTTTACAAAGCTTGGATACTCTCAAAACTGAAACGGATTCGGGGATTCCCCGATTGGTGGCAGGGGCAGCTCTACTTCTATCGTTTTATTTGCAAGCTGATATGACATTCTCTGAGAATATTACAAACAAAAAATATTAATAATAGTTGGTTTTAATTAGTCTATAAACCTATTATTAAAAGCGTGTACCAATAAAACGTCCCATTTCATATAATACGTAGGTAATTTACATTCGAAACAATAAAGTAGCAGTTTGTGGATCCCGTCTGTCGTTTCTACGACATAAACGTTCTGTCATATTGAATACGACATAAAGGCCCCGTATCACTTTCTTATTTATTCGCGAGGCTGTTAAAACGAAATTAACATTTTTACGTTGTTTCGTTCCTCCCGCCAACCCTCCCCCCCCCCCGGCTCCCAGGGCGTCACCTTGTGCGTTTATAACTCAATTAAAGGTTTATTCACACCACCCATGTTTCGATCCAGTATATTTTATCTACATACCCGTAAGTGCATCATAAAGTATAGTGTTTCAGTACTCATCAGCATTCCCCGCCACGACATAAAGCTAAGTGGAGCTTTTAAATAATTGAAACGTAAAATTTACGCAGATGAGTATATAAAAACAAGTTTGGCTTGAGGATCTGGTGTTGTTTATAAAGAGATTATCAGAGAGAGGATTATCTTGTCTTGGAGGATAAATTCAAGTGCTAAAATATTCGTGCCGTATAATTCTCGCCGTTTAAAATCATGCTTGTCATCTTTGTCACCCAGAGGTTCTACCATTCGCTGATAGCTACCTAATGTGACGTCAATCACGGTAAACGTGTGACGTCCCACAATATATCCACATCACTGCACCCCAGCATTAGGCGTGATGTTCTTCTAAAAGTCGGTTAATGCTGCCGTCGACTTCATTATTATTATGCACTAGGACAGCTTCCGATGCAATATTTTCCGATATAGACTTTTACTATAAATAAAATGGAAATGATGTTATTTTATCAACCGGTAAAACCATATTCAGGTCTACTCCGTAGACGTAATGGGCTCCGTTTCAACACGGTTAGATGTCGATTTC
Source organism: Noctua janthina (assembly GCA_963576755.1). Taxonomy (NCBI): domain Eukaryota; kingdom Metazoa; phylum Arthropoda; class Insecta; order Lepidoptera; family Noctuidae; genus Noctua; species Noctua janthina. The sequence continues at coordinate 18,738,433 of OY755058.1, forward strand.
CAGAATCCCAGCACATCTGCACTAACATAATTAGAATTTGTGTTTTAATCAAAAATTACAGTTTGACTCAATGATCAAGATATCCAAAACCTAGGAAATTATATTTCAATAGTTTAATTTATTTACCGTAAACTAACATGAAGCTATTGCAGACTTGCCACAAGTTCGGCCGTTCCGTGCAGATGGCAGTTGTCGACTGCGGCAAACGGGTTCGATACCGACCAGTGTTGCCAATTACCGCTGCTCGAAGTTGTTAGCGAACTAACTTTGTAGTGTGCAACACTGTTCAATTTTCATTTGCTAAACTTAGGTACCTCGTGACATCGCTCAAATTAAGTTATACTTGTAAAAGATTTGGATTTTGAACCTCTTTTCCAGACTTTAGTAGTTCCGACGTTTAGTTCTACAAGATACGAATCAAAACATTTCCAAAGTTGTTGCTTTTTGATATACCTTCCTGCTTTATCACTTCTTATTTATAATCCAAGTTCTTTAGTACAGTAGTCAGTAGGTAAATACTACGACATGGCCTAATGAGAAATCTTTAGACACGTTATCACGTTTACGTAGCAACTCGAGTGTAAGGATTCGCGAACACGAGCGAAACTCAATTAGATCCGGCGCGCAATTACAATGCTAATAGAACGCCTTAGTGCGCCTAAAAGCACATAACTCGATCAGCGCGGAAGGAGGACCCCGTTCTCGGGAGCTACACAATGCGAACACGCGAAATTAACGATGATTTACGGGTGAATGAGACTTTGATGTCGAGACAATAGGCTCCTGAACCCTCAGTAACGCGTAAACCATTAATTTTAATATTATAATTGAACATAAATCCTAACTAAATAATGCAGATTTAGTGTTTCTATGGCAGAGAGCCAACAATGGGTCGGGAAGAGGCCACGAGCCCACTACTTTAAATTGCAGTAGTTAGTCCCGAGTGTTGAGCCTCCCGGCGTCACCCGTCGTCGTTGCCTAACGACAGCCTAACTTCGACCATTTCCTATGGGATTTTTTTATGTTTCTAGTTCATGGGCGATCGTTTATGGTTCCCGTCTGTCGGTTAATCGCACAACTTACTTACAATGTGGGTAGTTTGAAACAATCTGCAGATAAACTCCGATAGAACGCTGGTGTTGTGCGGGAAACAGTCTGAATGTAAGTTAATTTTACTTCAGTTCAGAGTGTTACATTCATGTAAAATTTTAAACGTAAGTTAACATTCCAGTTTCAATATTATGGTTCTACTGCCCAAAATCTGTGAAAATCTGCTCAACCATGTTACACTCGTAAAATTGGGCTTCTCTAATATACACGATATGATTATCTTCAAACCCAACTGACCTGAAATCCTTGCCTCATGAGGAAACATCACAAACAAGATGGCGTCCCATCCTTCAAGAACAAGCTGCAATTGATCACATGTTACAACAATATGGGCCAGCTATAAAGTGTTAACCGTCTAATTTCCCTGCTGTACTTCACTTTACGATTCACTTACCGAATGTAGGCAGCAATGAAACGTTGATGTCGAAATGCGCGCGAGTTTAACCGTGCTTTGTTTCGTCTTCTCCTCGTAAAACAGGCGTACAGTCACGAGCATAAATATCTTGCACTTACCAACATTTAAAAGCGATTTTCTAGTGTAAACATCCCCGCAGAGTTGCCGAGAATCGAGCTGAGTGGCGTGCGATTAAAGAGGACTATGTCCAGCAGTGGGCTGCTGTAGGTGGTGAAGTTATTGTGGAAGCTGCAGAAGATTGTAAAAATATCCTTGCATTATAATATAGATTCAATCTCTTAGTACATAATTACATAGTATGAGTACGATGTACTGTAAAACTACCAATTACATTCAGTTATCTTTCATTGACTCGAATTTGCCCTGGTGGTTGACAGAATGTCATGCTCACTCAAATGTCTCGTTGATGGTGGTGCGTATATCGGGTCGTTTAGATCCCTTCAAAATGGTTGAGTTGAATGATGCTGATCCATCCATGCATCATGTCCGTGAATGGGCGCTGTCAGTTGGGACTGGTCATGTCTTATCTAGCACGGTTTATTTCAACAACTTTATTTTTAAATTGTTGATTTAATATTTTATTCTGGACGCTCTAAACGTCCACATCATAATAATAATGTCTACATCGTTCTCACATATATGTATTATTTCAACATGAATGACGTAACCAAGATCTTGTAAAAATATTTTGATTGAAAAGAGTGTCCATGGAGTTTCTTGTCTATTCTTCTCCATAAAGATCTACGCTTTGGAATGGGCATCTACAGTACTTCACAAGTTATTATGCCTTGTATCTGGGACTGTAGCTTCACCTTTTTTGTTTTTCTGACATTCAGAAGTTCAGAAGTGCCTGTAATGGTCTAATTGAAATAAATGCTTTGAGTTTGAGTTTGATGACTTTCGTAAAAGGTTGATTTCAGCTTTGAGATCACTGAATTCATAACACATTAAAGGAGTACCAATACTCTTTCTATAACAGCATACAATTACAATCATTCGAATGAGTGTAAAGTGTATGTATGCTCGTGAGGGTACTTGGGCACCTCATAGTGGCCGGGCGGAGACATGCTTGTGTATTTAGTTGGGTATTTAAATAGAACACGCTTTATTGTACCTCGCAGTCGAATTACAATTTAACTATAAATATTACAAGTTAAAGCCCGTTTTGCTACACCATTTAAGGTACTTATACTGGAACGTTATATGTATTCACATAACAAATTAATATCAATTTACAAATAAATCGGGAGAAGCAGGGGCGGGCGGGACGCAGTACTCGATAAAACTAAAAGTGTCTTCAGTCCAATCGATCATTTATATACATATTCATTAATAATTTAAAAGAAAATACATTTTACAACTACATTCTAAATATCGCCAGACGGTAAACAATTTGTAACTACACATCATTGCCTCCTAAAATATTTTGAAAGTTTAAATCTGTTGAATATCTGTGCTCAAGAATGTTGGATTACAATACAATGTTGAGGCAAAAGTTAATGGATCATAAAATTTCACTAAGTACGTAGAATAAAGTTTTTATATGATAATTATTTTTAACGATCTTCGTATAATAATAGCAAAGCTTAAAACTTTGGTTTGAGAATCATTTTAGATCATCATCTCTGAATGGATGCTTGTTTTAAAAATATTAACTTTACGTCTACTGTTATGAATGAAAGTATTTCATTTGATTATCTTGACCGCCTACACTCAACAACAACAACTCTTGAAGTAAGTTCTGTATTGTTATAGATACTATTCTACTACTTTACAATAATCTAAGTTTGAAACTCTAAGTAAAGCAGCAGTTGTCTGAGAGTGATTGCTGGCAAGGCCGCTGAGAAACTACAGAAAATAAATACTTGGCAGGGTACAAAGAGTCAGGCAATCATATTCCTAACGATTCGTATACTAACAACGACTTTAAAAAAAATTGACTCTCTCTAGTTGTTCGGTAGCTTACGTTAGTCCCAAACATTTTTAACTTCCCATCAACGTTATCCTAAAGGTGCCTCGTGTACGACATTGTTTGTTGAAGGAGATTCATTGAATTCATTGATTAATTAATTGTCATTTTTTCTGACATTTTTTTTTTTGCCATTCCTCGTAATCCACCCACGACCCACATATATTTCAGAATTGATTGTTCAAGGGCTTGCCGGTTTCATCACGATGTTATCAGTCATCGTTTAGAGCAACAAAGCTGGTGATAAAATTTATTAAGTACATAAAGAGGGCTTGTTCCAAATCCACGACTAATTCGTAAACCTGTCACTGGGCCAGCAATATTCTATTTCTTATTTATTTATTCCAAATATCTCGGGCATACACGTGTGTGTATGCCATCAAAGGTACCGTCACCTAGACAGGTCACGGTGCCTTTATCAGAACACATATGATCCACGCCACAGACACCCGGAAACATGTTAAAAATAAACTCTTAATACCCGACCTCAGGTTCATAAGTTGCGTCCCACCTCCGCAAAGTCAAAAAGGGTGTGTTCCACTGATCGGAACACGGAACTGAAACACACCCTTAAACCCCAAAATAAACCTTTTAATAAATCCTCTTTACGATCACCTTTGACTGTTGCGCCACAAAACGTATTCTTGAATGAAGGGTCGTGGTACACTGACATTTAAATCTGATTTCGTTTCGTCAAAATCCGACGTTTTCATAAAAGTTGACTGAAAGTTGTGGAATGAACACTGCCCTGAAATGTCAGAGGTTCAAAACCCGCAGTAAATCTGAATGTATCCGAGGTCTGTTGTTTTAAATGAAGTCGAGGTTTGTGTTTCATAGAATAGGGAGAAGCTAAAGTCGATTGTTAACTTTTATTGCTTTTCGAAAGCGAAGTATTTTCGAGTCTAGGTGCAGAACGAACAATTACCTAATACGTAGGACTGAATCTACTTTCGGACACTATATTGTTTGCTGATTAGTTGAAAAATAATTCAACCTGGCACAACATTATTTAAAATCGAACTAAACTATCTAATCGCTCAGTCAGAGTGGTATTTCTGACTACTTATTCGTTTATGTGTGGTCTCGTCCTACGCGCTCCGTGCCGACTACACGCGACCTCGGTGGCGTAGTATTTGTGGCACGTTTCGGCGAACATCCCTCGAGCCACGCTTTCACCCCGCCGCGCGCCGCCCTGGTCCCCCGGGTACAGCTCACCTCTCGTGGATGTTCATTCATAATTACAGCAAATGTCACGTCGTGAGTACTAGGCGCGTTGCCCGCGGAACATGCCGCTCTGAGTAGCTAAAAGTATATTTCATTTCATATATATCTTTTTAAAAATAAGTTTTTTTACGTGTGTACTCGTACAGTTATTCTTCGACCCACGCTTTTTATTATATAATTTTAATTCAAAAGCGCGCAAAGATTGTCATTTCTTGTGTTTCTAAATAAGTATATTTTTTCTGCAAACAATTTTACGGTTATATTCCTACAAAAATATCTTTTAGTTAGATTGTAAATATGTGGATCGGATCGGAGACCAGCTTTGATAAAATAACTCTTAGCCGAAAGACGGCATCATATAAATAATTGAATACCCTCAATGAGCACCGAAATAGAACATAATATAATAATATTATTTTATGTCTAGAATTCCAGTTCCAGACTGGCTCTTGTATCTTGATTTGTGGACTGTACATACAAGTACTTTCAGTAATTGGCTAAGTTAGTTAGTTAATATGTTTATATTGATCAGTTAGGACAACTACGCCAGAGGTAATATTTCTTGGGAGACCACTAGAAATACCGTTGGCATAGGAACTGATACTAATCTAATACTGAAAATAAACCCAACTCGGTTTACTATTAATAGACTGGCTCAATGAGAAGTAAAGCCGGTGAAAACATCAATTTCCTTAATCCTTGGTACACAAACAGTACATTAGTTTTCAACACATTGCTCTGTATCTTTTTACAGCCCAATCTACAAAATTAGTTTTAGTATATGCGAAACCTGAAATACGTGTCTAGTTTTTTTATGTAATGAATCTATGTACAAAATTTCAAAACTGTATCATGAAAAATCACAAAGTTATAAGCTTGTTTTGTTACCTGGTGTCCGCACAAAAACGTGGTCAACACGCGGCGCCGCCGCGCACGTGCCTCCAGCGTCGTCTTGAGCTCATTGATAATAATAATTTGGCAGTAGGTACTTAAATGATTGCGATATGTACTTAGTGTCGCTCGATGTTAAACTTGTAACCTTTTTAAATATTTTTGGGACAAAATATAACATGGTTTAAAAAATATTGGAATCGATTCAGTTAATTATTTTGAACAAACTATATTCAGGTTTCGCATATACTAAAAATAATGTTGTATAATAAGTACAGTAGTTTTAGAAACAGTTGACTTGTGTAGAGCGTCGCCTTTTCCGCGCACACCTGCGTGACAATCTCTTTATAAACCTCGGTGTATCGCTCAGCTAATGTCAAAGCTAAGCGCACATAACAGCCATAGCGGGCCGCATTTGAATACAAAAAGTGGTGTAATGCGTGCCTGTAGTGTGTGATAGTTTATACAAAGTCCACGATAACTGTGTAGAAGATTTTTTCACCAATGAGGCCCTACTATATCTGCGCCAGCCTTAATAGTAACACAGAGTAGACAAGCGTGACAGAGGGTACTCACGCGAGAATATCACGTTTTAGATAACGCCTACACGCTTCGCAACCACTTCTGATACATCCGCACAGAAACACGTGTCAGTCAGATATTCTCATTTTTATTCTAGTACATATATTAGGATCCAGGCGAGATCACTGTTGACAGGGAGGTTTCTAGGAAAACGTCGAGTTTTCTATTGCTATCAAATAAGATTTGCAGAATCTCGCAGGTTTTTCAAGTGCCTTTGCTATTCTAGTCTTATTTTACCAGCAAAGAAGTCAGTTTTTGAAGGATGATAGTAAGCTACTATGTAGGACTATAACATCTAGTTGACGCTCCCCGTGACCCTATGCAACTCGTCAACGATTTGTTTTAATGCTATTTTGTAGTTTATTGTTATTTAAGAATATATTTTTATCGCTTCTTATTGTAATAATGCATAATTATAGTCAGTTTTAAATAAATAACTCCACAGATACTCCACAGGCAGTGATTGTAACCCTTAAATAATCTACCCTTAAAGTCTTAATTAAAAACTCCCCTGCCGCGGCCGCACCCACATCGGCATCGATACCTTCGGCGGTAGGTCGATCTGAATTATGGAACTTCAGGTATAATGAAGTTCTTTCTCAGTAAACAAACTTCAACTCCGGTTGTTCTCAGAACCGATACTTGTTTGAAATCCAACAAAGCCGCAAGCACGCCACCGCTGTACTGTGCATAAAAAACGACCGTGTAACCCGTGTCCTAAGTGATATTGGCGGGCTTTTAGGTTTTCGACTTTCTGTCCTAAGCCGAATGTTGAAATTTGAGCAGCGCGCTCAATGTCGCCTACGGCATTTTAAATTCATATTGTCGTAATGTAAATGAATATATTAAACTCCTAAAATAGACGCTTTGAAGAAAGTTACACATTGTTACCCGTTCGTCACGATCGATGTACGATTTGTGACGAGACAACAGGAAGCGACATGTAATTGGGGCATTGAGGGATTAGCATGCTTGAATTACTCTGAATGAACGAATATATTTGATTTAGGTCTTCATTGAATCTTTGATTTATCTTACCTTTTATAATATTGTGTGATTGAATTCGGTAAGTATCTTAATCAAAACAATAGACGGGTGTTTCAAATCGAGTAGGATATAACCGTTGCCACGAGTTGGCTGCCATAGCTACAAATTATAAGGAATTTCATGACGAGTTGCCGTTCGGCCCAGTGAATCCCACAAGCCGACCCAAATCTTTATAAATCAAACACGATAACGTTAATATCTCGAGTGCTTCTCTACATACGTTTAAATCCAATTTATTTATTCTTTCTTCCAGATGATTTGGCACCAACATCTCGAACATTAGGCGCTCGGTGGCCAATCCCCAGTTTATTAAAATGGAATCGTGAGATTAAAGCTTCCGCGGGTAAAGAGGCTTATTCATGTTTAATTAAAAATTCTTTGAGACCCCCCCCCTCGCGTCTCTCCCCCGCAGACTCGCGGGGTATTCAGATAACTCGCTGTTTGTTTGGGTCATAAGATATCGAAGAGTTAATAGATTTATCTAAGTCTCAGTTGTAGCTAAGGTCTTACTTTTGGATAATCGTGTTTGTAGATGTGAAAACAATCCTGCAATCGGATTATTCCTAATACTATACGATATTGCCTTTGTCACTCAGCTATTATTCTCTGCGATTCAAGACGCAAATATAATTTCACGCCGATTTTCTTCGTCTCCAGAGCAAAACTAGGAAGTCGTCGGAGTAACGCGCGGCAGATATCTCGCTCCAATAGTTTATATCAATGATATTTTCGTCACCTTACTATATTAATCCCTATGTCCTTGATTAAAAAGATGATTTTGCACGATCTTCGTACAAAGCAGTATTTCTAAACATCAGTGGGATATGAGAGCCTCGTATATTGAAACGTGTTGTGTATGTTATGAAGGTGGCTAGTGGCTGGGGTGTGTAGAATTAAGCCAATTAAAAGTTGGTCGCCGTGTGGTGTGCGGCGGCGTCCTCGTGGCGGCACGGTTGTCATGAGGACAAATGACGGAATAAGTTGGTTTTGTTATCTGTGGATTTACATTCTGATTTTATTGAAATTAGGTAGGTTAGAAACGTGGACGGAGTATATAAGGATCATAGCTGGTGACGTTCTGTAGCCTCGGACTACGCCATGAGAAAAGGCATTAGTTTATGTATATTTGTATGTATGGTTAGAAACGTTTTGAGGCGAAGAATCTTAAATAATAACAAAACATAGCATTAATAATAGGTTATTATTTTGTTGAAAATACATGAATATTGATTTTTAATGCAAAATTTGATAGTGCTCGAAAATGGAGCTACACAATAACATAAAGTTAAAACAGAAATGTATTTATAATTCGAAATGGAACGAAATAATTAAAACGTAAGCTCCAAATCTTTTGTGCGGATCGAATTAATCCGATCTTCTTCGTAATTTAACTTTCACTAACTTTGTTTAGGCAATCATTCGCTCGATTTGATTCAATAAGCCCCAATAAAGGACGCAGAGTGTACACTCAAACACACCTTTACAAGCAATCGGCTCTTTTCAGTACCGAACCTACAGACGTTAATTTAATGCGAAAGGTATATCATCAACCTCGTAAATGTCACCCTAAGGTGGACTGTCACTGGCACGTCATTAGCATCTTCTGTTTGTCTATGTGACAGTTAGTTTAAATCTTACTGAAGTTTCAGTTTTCTGGTAATTATTGCTAAAAGTGGTAAAGTAATAACGAGTTAACTATTACTTTATTGTTGTCAACGGTAAAGCCATTACGTGGGTGATACCTATCTAAACGTTATTTAAGAAAATAAAACAAACTCCTTATTTAATGAAGATCAGCTTGAAATATTATATTCGTTAGAAACAGCCAAAATATTGAAGTGAATTCTTGTTGAAAATGATTTCTTGAACATTTCACTTATAATAATAGATTCCTCTGAGAGCGACTTCAAAGACATCTGTTTTACAATCCTTCAGCGCCACGCTCCCTCGCGGCCCAATTGTCGACTCAAACGATTAATTAATCATTGAAGTCGCGTCCTTACAGTGTAAACTTTCGATTATTACACGTAGACTAAGTGGTAAGTACTACACTTAGTTACCGAGCAAAAGTACCTACTTAGGTAATTTATAGGCAAGCTTGTGCCATTGCTGCTCGTTTCATATCTAACCACGGTGAAATAGTGGATAAACAAAATCAAAATATTTTAGTTCACATAGGCCTACATGGGCACTTATAAAACGTTGAGAAAAAGGTGCACGGTTCGGGTTAGTCGTTTCCATTAGAGGAGAACCGACAAGAAACTCCATGGTTACTCTTTTAAAATGATTTGGTATTACAATATTATCATGTTACAGCATTAGTACTTAGGTATGCCCATACTAGGAGAGATGGCGCTGTTGCCGGTGTAAACATAAGCTCCGTACTTAAAAATTGTTAAACAATACAAAAGTCATTATTAAGTGCTAAAAACTGCTCAGTTAGTGCAAGTAAACCACAAAAAACGTGTGACATTGTTATCCAGCGATAATTGTGGGAAATAGTGAGGATACAATCAATTTATCAAAAGACGGTGTAATACTGTGAAAACCGGAGTACAGTTTAAATTACTCATCCCCAGTGCATGTGTTAACCCATTAACTGTTAAAATGTTAATATCTAATACCGAAAACCAGTAAAAAGTGCGTTTGAACAAAAAAGAAAAAAAACGGATGATTTGAATTTGAACAGCCAACGTGTAAGTCGATAGAACAAAGAAATGAACTTTGGACCTACTTCACACGTTAACTACTGAGCTCGAACTAAAGTAACAACTGGTCAACAAATTCAAGTCATTTGGCAAAGTACGCATGGTCTAGCGGTCGTACTGCAATCTATGTAAACTCCGTACACGGGTGATCGTGAGTTCGAATCTCGTCAACTACACGTCTTTTTCCAGTTTGTTTTCTGAACTTTATTATTTGAATAATGAATTTTTTCGAGAACATCACGCTTCGTAGAAATCGAACCAAGTCGTTATCCGAGACAACAATTATTGAAGAATCTGGTACGAATAACTCGACGCTAGATGGCAGCACAAGTAGTCTGCCAAACATATCCAACGATGAATGCGATGAAATTCAAGATTTTAGATATAAAATAGAACAACTTAACCAAGAGTTATCAGCAGCACATGAAGAGATAAATCAGTTGTCCATTGAGAATAATGATCTAAAATCCACAGTAATTGATGTCACTAAGAAATATGAGCTCTTAAAAAAAGCTACTAAAAATATAACAACTGACATACGAGCAGGTTCACCAAAACCAAAAAACATAAAGTTGTCAACCCCACAAAACAAAGTAACACAACAACTAAAACAAAAGGGGGCAGTTCAACATAGGCCCTTGCCACACGTTATGAAAGACCATCACCAATCTGTATCGTCTGTATCGTCTGTATCGGATCCAGAAAGACCTACATCAGCTTTAGTTATATCTAAAAATATGCAATGCGCAAACACTCAAGAACCTCAAGAACCACATTTAAAAAATGGCGTCTTTTCGGAAGTACAATCTATGATTCCGATGAACGTTCAAACTAACACTTTGTCAGAAACCCGTAGATGCAAAAAACTATGTATTATTTCTAGCAACAATGTTAATAAAATATTATACATAGGTGAAAATACGTTCATAGGGTATGAATTATGTCATTACATTATGCCAAATGCAGGTATAAACCAATTATTTGCAGATTTAGATAAAAAACTTATAGACTTTACGCATGAAGATTACTGCATCATTTACATAGGCGAAAGAGACTTCGAAGTCTCTAATAACTATAGAATTTTAATTGACTACATAAAAAATGAGCTTAAAAATGTAATGAACACAAATATTGTAATATGTTCACCAAATTTTAAACTAAGTAATAATTTTGCAATTTTTAATAAGCGAATTGAAATGTTCAATCATTGGATGTATTTGGATGTGGAATTGTGTGAATACGCATATCTCTTTGACTCCAATTTCTGTCTAGAATACACAAACGAAATGTTCTGGAAATATAACGCAAAAGTAAATAATAAAGCTGTTGCCATAATTTTTAAAAACTTAATGTATTTTATGAATTATTTAGACTTACGAACAGAAGTTTCTTATAATGTGGTTTCTCATCAGCGTTCTGATAATATTGCTGTCAAACCAAATTTCAACCAATCAGGCAACAACAATAATGAACTACGTACGGATCGAGCAACACAAACCGAAAGCGCTCATAATGAAACTGAGAATGATCTTTTTCGTTTATAATTATAATCATTTATATATCTTAAATCAAAATATTAACGGATTGATAGGAAAGTCTGACTTATTAAGTTTACACCTAAACGAACTCTCACATAAAGGTAAAATAGTAGATGTAGTGTGTATTACGGAACACAACATGATAGATGATGATGACATACAATTATATATACAGAACTATAAACTTTCAACATACTCATCAAGAAGCATCCGAAAAGGTGGTACGTGTATACTGATTAAACTTGGACACGAGTTTAGGGTTATAGATATTAAAGAATTTTGCGTTCCCGGTATTATAGAGTGTTGTGCCATTGAATTAGTAACTCACAAATTAATTATTATTTGCATTTATAGACCCCCGAAATCTAATAGAGGTGCTCTATCGATTTTCTTCGAAAAAATTGACCTTATATTAAACCGTTGTGGACGAAACTCATTAAGGAAGATATTGTTGTGTGGTGATTTCAACATCGATATCTTGAAAAATACCAGAATACCTATAGAATTTCTACATCTACTCCTAAATTACAATTTGAACCCAAGTATAAATCAGCCTACACGTATATCGACTGGAACATGTATCGACAACATTATCCATAATATTAAGGGTGGTAGTGGTGAAGTTTTAGAATTAGCCTTATCTGACCACACAGCTCAACTCTTCAAGTGTCCTGTAAAAAAATTCTGCTCGAGTGATCACTGGTACGTACAAAGTCGAGATTATAGCTCTGAGAACAAGTCTAAATTTATTGAAGCCATTATTAATCTAAGTTTTGCTGAAGTTTACAATAGTAACGACCCAGAAGTAGCTTTTAATTCATTTCATGACCTATTTAAACTTTTCTTCGATTTGTGTTTCCCGACTGTGAGTAAAAAAATCTCTACTCGTAAATCCCCGAGATGGATCTCTAGAGGTATCAGAAGATGTAGCAAACGGAAAAGAGAAATGTTATGGCAGTATAGACGATCATGTAATGTTGAAGATAAACAGTTACTTAAGCAATATTCAAAAAGATTAAAAAAAGTGATACACTTGACTCAAATGTCTCAAAACAGCCATGTAATTAATAGTGCAGAGAATAAAACTAAAGCCACGTGGAAAATAATTAATAGATGTAAATCAAACTTTTCCTCTGAATTCGTAAAAAAAATACAAAATGGTGATAAACTAATAAGTGACCCTAGAGAAATGGCTACGGCATTTAACAATTACTTTATAGACTCAATTCATCCTGAAATTAATTTTAATAATAGTAGTGCTATATCTTGCGTTAATAATTATCCCAAATCTCTATTTATGACACCGACAGATGCGTTTGAAATATTTAATATAATCAACTCATTAAACAACACAAATAGCGCGGGTTATGATGGAATAACTACTGAGATTTTAAAATCTGTGTCGCATATAATAGCACCGGTTTTGAGTTTTATTATTAATCTATGCATAGAACATGGCCACTTTCCTAATTTGTTAAAAATGACCATAATTAAACCACTGCATAAGAAAGGCGATAAAGCCGCTATTTCAAATTACCGTCCAATTGCTTTGATACCAGTCTTGTCAAAAGTGTTTGAAAAAGTAATTTATAAATCTATGAACTCATTCTTTGAAGCAAATAGTATACTTGCTAAAGAACAATATGGTTTTCGTAAAAACAGAAACATAAATAAGGCTGTCTATGAGTTATTTGCAGAAATTGTTAGTAATGTTGACAAAAAAAAATCCAATTGTAGCCGTATTTATGGACATGTCTAAAGCATTCGATCACGTAAATCACGAAATTTTACTGGGTAAGTTAGAACGATACGGTGTCAGAGGAAACATATTAAATCTAATCAAATCATATCTCACTGGACGAAAGCAAGTCACTGTTTTAAATAGAGTTTGTTCTAAATCCAAGACCGAAATTACTCATATGTCATCAATTAGAGAAGCAACATGTGGTGTACCCCAAGGAAGTGTCCTTGGGCCCTCGTTGTTTCTCATATATATCAACGATTTGCCAAAATGCACTGAGAACCAAACTGTTTTGTTTGCCGATGACAGTACACTTATTGTTCCAAGTAAAAATATAGAAACTTATGAAGATGACATAAACAAGTCCATCCTTTGCATTATAAATTGGTTACTTATAAATAAATTAAAAATTAACATAGATAAAACTAAGCTAATGTCATTTTATCAAAGAACAAAAAAAGTTAACTTAAACGTAACTTATGCAGATCAAACAATAGCAGAAACAAGCTGTGCTAGATTTTTAGGAATTCACGTGGACACTCACTTAAACTGGAAATGTCATGTGGAAACTGTTTGTAGAAAACTAAACCAGTATTCATATGCACTCTATAATCTAGCAAAGATAGTAAATGAGTCTGTTGTTCTAATTTCTTACAAAGCCTATGTTACATCTACATTGCGTTTTGGAATAATATATTGGAGAAATTCCATTGACAGGGAAATTGCGTTTAAGGCCCAAAAAAGATGTGTGCGTGCTGTGTTTAAGCTTAAACCAACTGAAAGCTGTATCCCATATTTCAAAAAATTTAAACTTCTAACATTGCCCTGTTTGTACATTTTTGAGATAGCAGTATTTGTCAAATCCAACTTCCATCTGTTTGAAACATTGAGATCTAAACGTCGCAACAGAGAGATATGCGCTAAGCAACATAGCACTGCTCTTTTAAAAAAAAGTTTTTTAGGAATGGCACCTAGGATCTATAATAAGATCCCTAGGCAAATATCAGAAATTAAAAACATACACGATTTTAAAAAGGCTTTCCTGAACATATTACATGAAAAAACATATTATACGGTGAACGAATACCTAACTAACACATTATGACTACCTTATTATTTAATTTTTTTTTTTGTTTGTTTACAAATTTTACTAGAATTCTTATTTTTTTATTTTTTTGGAATGTATTTTTTTTGTTTTTCTTTTTTAGTGTGTTGACAATTTCAATTAGAATTATATAATAATGTGTGATAATAATATTAGTTTTGTTTCTGACAATTTGAATTAAAATTATTTAATGTGTGATAATAATGTTAGTTTTTTTTTTGTTTTGACAATTTGTATTAGAATTATTTAATAATGTGTGATAATAATATTAGTTTTTTTATTGACAATTTGAATTGGAATTATTTAATAATGTGTGATAATAATATTAGTATTCTTTCATTTCTTTTTTTTTTTAAATATTCTGTTTGATAATTTATTTTAATCAGCATGTGTGTAAAATAGTATTTGTACGCCGATTACGGTTAGACATAGCGTTCATTAATGATTATAACATCTGTACCTACCTATGTTCAACAAATAAAAGTATTTGTATTTGTATTTGTATGGGTGGGCAGCGTATGCGCGACAATAAGTCGTTGCTTACACTGTGCACAGTGCTCACACATTCTAAAATATTATCAACTGCCTAGTCTTTCCCCAACAATGTTAGGGTCGGCTTCCAGACTTAGGAGATACAGATGAAATACCAGTATAAACATGCAGCGACTGCCTATCTGACATCTTCGATCCAGTTACTTACTACTACCTACGCAGCTACTGGTCAAACGAAAGCCATTAGAAGAAAAAAACTAACTACCACCTACACCAAAATAAGTCTTAGTTTTCCTAGCTTAAACATGCCTTTCACCCGTTTTTTTCGGATGGGAAATCATCAAATGACCCCCAATGAGGATGCTTTCATTAGGGATTTAAAAAGGTTACGCTTGATAAAAGCCAGCGCCATAATGTAGTCTATTCGAGTAAGAAACGCCTTCTGCGTCAAATGTGTGTGAACATAATCACTGCTCCAGTTTTCAGGGTCAGACTAAACACTGGCACAAACAAATGTTACGTTTCAAATGAAAGCGTCTTTACGAATGTACGCATTACAGGTAAAGAAAACACATTCGTTTATGTTCGTACGCACGTCAGAGGTAAAGCATACTTTCAGTCATGTCTTGACTGACATCAGCAGGTTTGATATTTGAAACTAGTAAGGAACTCAGGAAATAACCATTGATTGCCAGAAGACAAGAAACATGTCAGTGCTGTCATCAGACTAATTAATGCACAGTTTGGGACTGTTAACAATTGTCAATTGTGTGATGAAGAGTAATAATACTAAAGTTTACGACTAGGTCTACATTATTAAATAACTTTCAAAGCATTTCCATGGAGTTTAGTTATTGAGTTTAGAAAATAAACTTAGTCGTAATCTCTTCTTCACAGGAAACGACAATTTCGAGTGTTGCATCTATCTTTTGACATTTCGTAGGTGGCCATGCAAGTTTGAATTAAACAAAGTGATTTTAATTTTGCTTAGCATGAATTAAGAGCCGTACCGTAATTACAGCTAATGTAGACATACATATACAATTACACATACATATTTGTAAAGTTTATTGTGACATCATCTCGACCCTTATGTACCTACCCAAGCTTGCGATTTTCAGTCTTGTATGTTACCCGTTATGATACAATGTACAACGCATCGTTTTCGAAACGTGTAACCAGAGCCGTCTCAACCACCGTGATGTGTATTAATAGAACTGATACAATAATACAATAATACCGAGTTGCAATAATATTGTGTTGCACGCATTGACGGGCGGTTTTATTGCTCATATAAAATGTTTTAAGGATACAAAGTGGATCGCGGACATTTTGCTAATGTTAGTTTTATCGTCAAATTAAAGTGCAAGGTTCGCGACATAAAAGTTCTTATGCTTATGCAATGTGGCCATGAATCATGATGACATGTAATTTTGGAGGTTTGAAGTAACAACTCATGCTATGTAAACGTAACATACCATTACACCTGTAATCTCCAAAGGGTTGGGCAGAGGACTTCTGTAACTAATAAAACACCCATATTTCACCAGTTACTATCCCGAATTTACGCTGCA
Organism: Noctua janthina; assembly: GCA_963576755.1. Lineage (NCBI taxonomy): Eukaryota > Metazoa > Arthropoda > Insecta > Lepidoptera > Noctuidae > Noctua > Noctua janthina. Next base: position 18,754,829 of record OY755058.1, read on the forward strand.
TCGATTATGAAAAGAGAGTTTACCTTACTACCATAAAATATTAAAATAAATAACACTCCGAAACGTTACACGATACCCTTTTGACTAATTTAGAGAGATAATATTGAAACTAGAAGTCGACCAAAATCACCCGAAGTGCCAGACTTTACAAACGGAAAGTGCCACTTTAGGAACTGCGTTTACATTAGCGGAGTTTTTATTGAAGCCACTTCAGTTCGCGACTGTACTCCTTGCTCTGGGCAAACACTTCTGTCGGCGAGTGTCGCTCATTGTCTGCGCTAATATTTTCCAATTGAGCTAAAATGGTCGCCGGGTGTTTTTGTGGGGTTTTCAACAGCTCTTATGGAACCCTCTGCGACGTGACGTGACGGAGACGTGCTTGTTTTGTCACGCTCCCGGGAAAAGGAAAAATGTTTAGAAAAATACGGCATTGTTCAATATATTTAACATTTTAGCAATAACTGGATAATTATAGTGTTGGCTGCTGGGCCAACGTAGGTCGTGTAATTATTATTTTTCAACTGAACTAATTATTTTTTCCGCTTTATCTCAAAGATTAAAACATCCAAAGTCATGTTCCTTATAATTTTCCACAAAATTTCAACAAAACAATATGTTGATAAAACGTTTTAATAAAATCTTTTAATAATTAGTATTTCAATGGATCGCCTACGACTTCGAGGAAAAGCGATTCAAGTTAGTCTGGTTTTCAGTTGTTTTTCATGAAGACCAATGAGTGTTGAGCTTACGATCATACACAAACGGAACATTACTCGAATGATTGATGGAACCGAGCAGCTTGCAGAAGATAATTAATCAAATAAACAAAAAACTCACAACTCGCTATATTAATACGACGCGGAAAGTGTTCACACAATTAATGGAGTATTCATATTACAAAAGGCCATTTGTGAAAAATAAAAGCAGTTTATGTGCATAAAATTATTCTTGAGGTTATATTTCGTACCTTGAGAAATTAATACGAGAGTCATTTTATATTAGTTTTATCACTTTTCAAGTGATTCGTAGGCCGCGTAGCATCCGCCCACGCAGAATCGTAGAGACACCCATGCGGAGCGGCGCGCGGCGTAGCGCTACGCGTCACGGCAGCTGACTCGTACCTCACTAACACAATACCACTTAGGGCGGCTTCCATTTGTCATTACAATACCCAGATAACCCAATTAAATTAAATTTTAATTTCCCTACGTTACGTTAATGGTGAAATCCCTAAACAAAAGTGCAAATAACCATAACATTAGTGTAATCCGGTGGAATATAATTAAGGGAACGAGCAATTATGTTGATTAAAGTTAGTCGTAACAGCGGTACATTAGTACTGGCTAATGTGTGGGATTTTCGGACAGGTCCAACGTTCCGATTCATTGGGAATTGATCTAAACGGGGCGCGGCTGACCCTGGATAATGTTGGAGCGTATATTACAGTGTCTACTGTGGAAGATTTTAGCAATAGGGCAAAAGGGTAAAAACGTTACAAATATCATCCCTGCTGGGTTACGCACATTGAAAGACATCTCGATCTATCAGGAGAGCTCACACTCGACTAGGATACGTTTACCCTGTTAATCCTAGAAGCGGGGTTGGGGTGTACCTATCGTTTACCAACATTGCGCTAGTTAGGTATATCTGCGACATATAATAACTAGCGATCCGGCCCAGCCTCCCGCGGTGTCACATATTATTGGGTCCAAAAAATGATCCTTTCTTTCAGGCTGGAACCAACCATTAACAAAGTTTCATTGAAATTGGTTGGTTGGTTTCAGAGTGTATAGAATATGTTAACAGAAAATTATGTAATCCGTCATGTAATACAATTCCTGGGAAATTAATACAATTCCTAAAATAGATAGGAAATCTATGATATATTTTGTAATTTGCACTTTTCCTAGGAAATCTATACATTTCCTAAATAGCGATCGGAAATGTATTATATTCTTGTTGCTTTAAGTACATTAGGGATAGTGGTGCGATGGGCGACTACACACAGTCGAGAGCGTCTATCGTACTCCTTTTTTTATATTACCCTAATACCCTATACACACCACACCATAAACAAGGCATTGTGCCAAGGAAAGCTTAGGATGCAAGAGCGAGCGAAGCGAGCTCGGGCCTTGGGGCACCCCGACTCCGGACAGGTTAGGTTTGAAGGGGATCGCAATCCCCTTCGTGTTAGGTTACTTTAAGCCCTGTAGACAGAAAAACGTGCCCCGTAGCGGGGTAGGTAGGTTAGCGTAGCGGGGCTACGTCGACTACGCCTTATTATCACATTTTGATATTTACCGTGACGTTGATTTTATTCGTGTTTTATTTATTTTATTCACCGAAAGCATTCGTTTTTATAAATTTCCTAGTGTCGTCTCGAAATTGTAAACAATTCCTAGAAAATACATACATTTCACAGGAAATGTGTGTATTAAAGAATCTTTGAAACATTATTTTACACATTTCCTAAGCAAGCTCGGAATTGTATATATTTGTTAGGAATTGTGTACAATTCCTAGGTTTCATACATTTCCGGTTACAAACAGTGATTTTATGTATTTAGATATAAAGTGTTTATTACACGAAGACAATAAACAAACGTGGTGTATACGAAATAAAGATGATATCTCATCACTTTGTTTATTCAATATCGTAATCTCTACGTCCCCATTCCGCGAGACGACGCACATATCCGCGGCCGTCAGCCGTGCGTTTATGGCAAATCAATATGGCGTCCGCGCGAGACCCGCCAGCGTCCTATATCCGACACATATCCACTTGTGACGATTGTGACTGATCAGCTGTCATAAAGTAACGTCATTACCGGGGCATGATATCAACGAGATTGACTGCGTATGCTGACTTTAGACTGATGTTTTGTTTATTTTTTATCATCAATTAGGTAGTAAGCCTTATTATGTAGGCTTTATTACCAGCCCAGTACAGTTTGCTTTCAGTCTTATTAAATTAGTATTGATGGATAGTCTGCCTATGTACAGACACCAGCACATCAAGCTACCCGAAACTTTAAAATTTTCCCAATCAACCTCGAACCTAATGCTTTAGAAATAAAGTTGAAAATCATAAAAAAAATTATAGATTTTAGTAGCTTAATGTGCTGGCGTCTGTACCACTAGTACGAAGTTTAAATCCATACAATCAGCCAGCAATATATATGCCTCTGAGACTCAGACCTCCACTCTGAAGGAGGGATTGCGCAGTTATCCACTTTTATAGGCTGTTATACCTTTTCTGTAACCGGCAACAACTAAGAAGTCTGGTAATAACAAACGATCCATTCTGACACAATTACAAGCCGCACAACCTAATAGATGTTCTACTGAACCAGCATCCCACTTGACCTACTGCCCTTTTGTTACATGTTGACATAACAGTAACGCAACACATTAAGACTCCCCCCTCCCAACGTGTTTACTTCCGTATCGACACAAATCTCATCAGTTGGCAGCCAGAACAACAGGCTAATGTCTAATTGTTATTAATTGAGCAGAGAAGCATAACTGATGTTGTAAGGAAACGTACAAACGAAGTTACTATGTCTCCCTGCTGAATTAATGTTGCTAAATGTATGTGGAGTCGTGTGTGACCAGCTTTATTATGTCTACAGGGGAAATATGAGTTTGTGCAAGATATTCTTAAATACAATATTAATGTTAGTGTCCATCACAATGTAATAGCAAAAGAATTTATAATGCGAAATTCGCGGAATCACTTGGCAGATGATGCCTGTGCTTATAGTAGGTGAACTCTTGAAAATCTATATTAATGAACTGCCTCACATTTGTTGGTGCTTGTTTTTTGTAAATCTATTTTTCACAGTTCGAGTTCACTAATGGCTGATTAAGAAGGAAATTGCAATCTTAGAATAATTTAATAAATGTTGTTTTACTATAAAGTCCACACAAAATTTAGAAGTACATGTAATAATTACTAAAACATAGGCTGTGTGAGGCGCTGAGTAGACTAGGGACGATTGAGCACCGCAGCCGGTCCGCGCCGGTCTGACCGAACCTGTAGGTACAACACTAGCGCAAGGATTACAACTAACTAATAGTATCTCAGTAAACAGATCACCCTGTACTTCCAGTAACGAGTTGCTGCTCTATTTGCTGCTGATAACGGCTGATAACAGCCGGTGCTAATCCGCTCCCCTGTTAACCTAATTACAAACTGGAACTAGTATTAATTAATTTAGATACATTCCTTTATACACCTGCAAAGGCGCCTTGAATGAGAGTCAAGACACTGGTTCCTCCTAGTGTAATCTTTCGAGGTATTATTCAACCGATAGGCACCAAAATAAAAGTAAAATCATGCAACTACGTAGCTTTTTGGCTGATTCTTATCATTCACAGTCCCAGTCATATCGGGGCCTATAGAAATATGGACTGTTGACTCTGCCGTCACATAATACTACACATTTCACGATACGTTCTGTCCTTTACCTCTTTCCGTGCTTTAAAAAGGCAATAGTCTAAGTGGATAATTGGAACAAACTGTACGTCACAATATTAATCCGGAAGCATGGTTCTGGTTGGAAAATGTTCGCAAACGGGAGCCAAGCCCCTCCGCAGAGCACAGCCTCGGCGTAGCTTGCAACTCAAGCAGCTTTATGCAATTAATTGGATTTACGGGTCGCCGCACCATTCGAGACACGAAATTTATTTGAAAGTATTCCTCCCTTACAACTTACATCCTTAATTGCTGGTTTTAGTACAAAATAAATCTATTTAAAGTAACCTTAAGTCTACGTAATGAATGCTTAATTTCAGACAGACTGACAGTAAAACACATTCGTTACTATGAAACCTTTTAATTAAATTGTGGTGTCGCCTGTCAAAAGATGTGGAACAATGAATGTCACCGCTATCGTATTTCGCCGGCTTCGCTTCCCGCGCTGAAATCCTACAGTCTACAGATTAAAGCACAGAATTGAATCCTAATACCCCGACAGTGCACGTGCTAACGTGCTGGCAACCAACACAGTTAAAGGGGAAGTTCCACTGTGTGTGATGAGTAATATGTATAACTAACTAACTTTCTCAGTTAGATTTTTGAAAATGAAGCCTTGTGTTTCGTTTCAGTGTATTTGAGAGTAACTCTTCATAACGTCAATGCAATCACTGTTATTACCCGACTGCGTTACAGCAAAGGCGGGATTACAGTTTTTACCAAAGTAACGACAACAACTGAGTCTGCTATCGTCCAAAGTGGTACTTCTGCACCCATCAATTCCTCATCCCGCGGTCACGAAGCGACAGCGTGGCAAACAATACATCGCTGCGTACAGCCTCCCCCTCCCCCCCCTCCGCCCCTACTCCTCGGGCGACACGCCGCCTTTGTTTCACTTGTAATTAAAAAGTTCGGGCGCAAGTTCACCGCCTCCAAGATGAACAAGGAAATGGAAACATAAAAAATGATTTGGTAAAGTTTCAGCGGCCGCCGTGAATGTTGAACAGTGCCGCCTCTAAGCTGTATTGTCATTCAAATTGTTCGCCACGATGTATAGACATGGTAATTAACGCTATTATCACGCTTTAAGTATCAAAGCTGGTGATTATCCTGACAAAGTGCGAGAGATGTGATTTGAATAACGATAGTCCAATCTACTTTAGTTTTGAAGTAGGTACCTGAATATGAATTACTGTAGTAAAATAGAATCTTTGACACAGTCATAATATCATAATCGGCAATAATTTAAGCGCGTTAACGTCTTACGGCATTTCATAAAAACTTTCAAGTGATTTTTTTTCGAAATGGCCGAACCGATTTTAATGAAACTTCCTACGCATAAGCAGGATCTAAAAACTAGGCAGAGAACATTTTCGAAAAATAGTGTTACAGCAAAATTAGATCGATTTTAGATTTTCCCTAGAAACAGAAATTTCCAATTATCTTTTTTTAAAAAAGTCTTTTCGACAAATTCTCTGTCGAGTTTTTAGACTTATGTATCATGCTTATGCGTACGAAGTTTCATTAAAATCGGTTCAGTCATTTCGAAAAAAAATCAAATGCCGTAACACTCTTAAAGTTGTTACAAAATAATTTACATGCTTTTATTGAATTGAACAAAGATTTTATGACAAATACAGTAGATAATAAATTCGGGTCTTGTGTTTGCTTAAGAATCAAAATGATACGAAATTACTACACACTACTACTATTATACTATTTTTTAATCAGACTTATTTCCAATTCCAATCAGTCGCTGGCACGTTTGCCCTCTCCGCATGTCAAGGGTTACAACTCTGAGACATCACCTTCGGCACCCTTCGTTTTACATCGGGTTCCTTACGATAAGACAGGCGAATAAATCCGATCCAATAAGGATCACCGCAGACCGCACTCTTCATAAACTTTAGGACCGTCACTCACTGATACACTTCCCAGCAAGTAGGTTATATGGCCTGCCATTTGTTACGCGGAATTATTGCGTGAATATAGCCTCGTATATCAGTGACATACAGTTGATTGAATCGTATCAGAGCTCGGTTTAAAACCAACGCTTTTGTTTTATTTCGGTCGACTATTATACGTATACGTCAAATTCTCAGATCCGCCCTAGCGCGTCAAAAAAAAATGGTAATGTTTCCTTGTTTCGTTGACATTTGAATAGATAGGGGGGCCCAGAGGGTTTTTCAACAAGCATAATCAGTATGAAAACTGCAAGCGTGCTGCATGATGAGACATTGCTAAAACTATAAGTACCTATACAAAAAAATAAGAGTAACCCTGCGAGCACTGGCCCACTTTCCGATTTCAAAAAAGGGCCAAAACTAACGTTGGGATGAAACGACTTCAACAGGCAAAAATTACTGAAGATATTGTACTGTGGCTGTCTGTCACGTACTCCTAATTATTAAGTAGATATTTTAGTATTGATTTTTATTTTAATAGCTTCTCTCGCCCTAACCCTATCGCGGCTTAGACCGCGATAGGGTTAGGGCGAGAGAAGCTATTTCAGTTAAGTTATAAGACGTTGTGAATACCGAGAGTCTATGTCCAAGTAAGTTGTCGCAAGAGTGCGATATTTATGGAATAAATTAAATATAGTTGGGTTAACAGCCCTGTTTAGATCAATCTAGTGTGTGTGTGTGTTTGTTGGTGAGCGACTGGGTGAGTCCTTTATTACAATAATTATCCTAGGCTGATGTTGTAATTAAAGTTCTTAAAACTACACAGACAGAAACGTGTTGCTGGGGAGTTTGTTGTGCCACTTCTTGTCCTCAGCTCCAACACTAGGAAGTGGTGAAGGGTGGGCGCTTTTGGGGCTGTCTTTAGGGTTTCAATAGAGTTGATCTCCAACTCTATTGCAAAATGGTTCTTGAGTTTTGATTATTAACTCTGCTATCTGGTAATTCTTGAGTTATGTATTCATTAGCTCTAACCATCAGTTCAGCCAATTTGCCGTTTGAGTTTTGATTCTCAATCCTATTATGACCAACCATATAGTGATTCTAGAATAATATGTTCTTATCTCTGACAAATGATTCGGTCAGGCTGACACGAACACGTATCTTGCAGATGCGCTAGTTGTACGAATAGAGCACATGATCCATGGGGTGGGATTGGAATGGTTTGATACCACGACTATTATATAACCAGTCTAAGGACTGTTAGGGACCATGTCTACAAGTTAGCATGATGATCGACGTTCTGCCGCTGAAAAGCCGCCTTTGTCACGTTCACCAGTTCGAAAGAACTGCTAGGGACAATGCTCACTAGGAGCATGATGTCGACGCATTGCCGCTGAAAAGCCGCCTCCGTCACTTATGGAAGTGTTGCTCTGGGTGCTCCAGGTGCAGATGTGAAGTATCGTGGGAGTCACGACTGACCAATTACCAATTACGCTAGCGTAACGGTTATTTACAAGAACTATTGGTTGCGACATAAATATACTTTGTATCTCCCAGTTATGTTTTACCCTTTTGAAACCACTTTCAATACATTTCATCAACTATGAATTCCCTAATCTGATTTACTATATCTTTCAATCCTTTCCTTGTTCTAATAATGATAAAAGGCATTGGACTTCTTCATGTTAAGGAATTCAGTTCTCTTAGTCGGTGGAAAGATGACCAATCTCGGGCGAGTCTTACAGGGCCGTGCGGAAGGCGGGGCGCCGCCTTTTCCCCTTAGGGGGAAACCGACATTAATACTAATATGTGCATGATTTAGGAAAAACAAAAATTTTATCAGCCTAGGGTAATTTACGAACAGTCACAGTACCTTCACTAAATCTGACAAATATGACTTTTAGAAAAATTCTTTACAGAATAGGTACCAAAGTCTCGCTCACTCATACTGAACAGTTATTTAGTCGAACTGTTCAATCTTTCCGGGGAATTAACAACCTTTGCTGTCAGCTATCACCGAGGTTCTAACAAAAAGTAGACTATTGCGAATACAAAATCTTACTCTCGCCGCTCTGTGTATTCATGATACCTACTACAAAAGAAATCCAACCATAACGGACATTTACCGTCAAACGTTATACCCTTATGATCTGCTTACGTTTCATCATTCCAAAAAATTGCTATCGTAGCCAGGAACTAAAATCCTTTGATACAGTAACTAGGGGAACAGTTCATAATCATTCGCGAGTCGCACTCGCAACATTCACAACGCGACGCACTTATACGGTAAATTGTGATTTTGGAGTAGTTCATTACGCTCGCGGCCTCAAAGAGGTCCACTAAGTCATGTTTCTACGTACCTCACTCAGATGGGATAACAGGAATACCAGAAAAGAGAAACCTAGCAATCCAAATCCCGATGTGCTTCGAAGAGTAAAACATTCGCGGAATATCGACGTTAGTCAATACTCGATAATTATCTATAGAACTCCGGGGTCTTACAGCTTGTTTAAATGTTAAGCTATCGGTTTTCCTGAGTAACTGGGTTGCTGAGGTCAGATGGCTGCGGTCCAGTGTAAATACTGATATTAATGTAGTCTGACTGGAAGCTGCACTCAGAATAATTGCTGAAGACTAACATCATTATACTAGAAGAACGCGTAGGTTGGAAGGCAGATTGGAAACTTGAGATTAATTGAAGTATCTAACCAGGAAGCTCTTGAAAGTAGGTCAAGTAAGAAATAAATTACACTAAAAGCTGACGCATGTTCGGCCGCACCGCCATGCAAAAATCGTCATATAAGTATCACTTTGGTACATTTTGTATGAGCCAAAGCATAATGCAGGCGTGCTTTTTGTCAAGTAGGGCTAAATCATACACACGATATGTCGCATTGTGGTATGATGCACGGCACATCATTGGAAATACTGGATCCATTAATTTCTTACCATCATTGGCATCAGGATTACATCGTCAGTTTTCACGACATGATATCGTGTCGCGATTTTTTAAGGATGACGTAGATTTCCATGTAGATATGTGTGTTTCAGTGTAAGTGTTTTAGCCTATACGATTCACTTGATTCGATACATGTTTGCGATTGGGCGCTCCTTGTGTTGTGAAGCAGTCGACTGCCTCGGACACCATGGCCTTTCTTGCAGTAAGAGTGCAGGTCGGATTGCGCGGTACGCCAGCATTAATGATCTTATCCATCGTGCTCTTGCCACCGGGGTGCTAGCTGTCTTAGAACCCAATGGCTTGGCACGCGTTGATGGGAAGAGACCAGATGGTATGACCATAATGCCATGTAAGTTGGGTAGGCCTTTGGTGTGGGATGAAACTTGTGTCGACACCCTCGCGCCATCCCATTTTCCTAGCTCAGTGGGCCGCGCTGGGGCGGCTGCTGCAGGTGCTGAAAACCTCAAACAGTGCAAATACAATAATTTAATTGGTAATTATGTGTTTCAGCCGTTTGGGGTTGAAATACTAGGGCCATGGGGTCCGAGTGTCCACCTAGTATTTCGGGAAATCGCCAAGCGGGCCTATTTTTTGGCCAAAGAATCAGCATTGCCATCCAACGTGGCAATGCAGCCAGCCCTTTGGGCCCTTTTCCTGTTGACAGCGATGTGGACGAATTTTTCGACGCGCTTTTTGAGATCTAATACTTACTTATTTTTATTACTATTATAGATTTGTGGTTTGTCAATAAAAGTTGTATCATAACTTGATTCGATCAATTGATCATCTGGTCGATAAACGATTTTATTTCTATATTTCGCTCCAATATCAGACTTTCACCTAAATGTCATGTTTTGCGTGATCGTATCAACTGAAGCTCGCACACCACGCACGGTGTAACACAAACACGCGACTAAAAGCATCGCATCGCGTTCAACACAAATATTTATCGATGAGCACTAATGTGCTTTTTATTCGCGTCTATCCATGTTACGATGTTACTAGGTCGCGTGCACCGTCCACCTAGCGCGCTACGTACATAATGTAGGAGAGTTGATTGGAAACTGTAGTTGTTACTGATTTTTAAGTGGTATTTCATCATCATCATCATCATTTCAGTCGAAAGACGTCCACTGCTGGACATAGGCCTCCCCCAAGTGTCGCCACATTGACCGGTCCAGCGGATCCCTGCAACCTTCACCAGGTCATCGGTCCACCTAGTGGGAGGCCTTCCAACGCAACAACTTCCAGTTCGCGGTCGCCACTCCGGAACTTTTCAGCCTTATCGGCCATCCGCACTGCGAGTAATGTGCCCTGCCCACTGCTACTTAAATTTGGCTATTCTTCGGGCTACGTCGGTAACCTTGGTTCTCTTGCGGATGTCCTCATTTCTGATTTGATCACGCAAGGAAACTCCGAGCATAGCCCTCTCCATTGCCCTTTGGGTGACTTTAAGCCTTCTGATGAGGTCCATTGTGATCGACCACGTTTCAGTCCCGTATGTAATCACTGGCAACACACACTGGCCATAGACTTTCATCTTAAGACACTGCGTTAAGTTGGACAAGAAGATACCACGCAACTTCCCGAACGTTGCCCAGCCGAGTCGGATTTAACGATTAACCTCTTTCTCGAAGTTAGCCCTGCCTAACTGGACCGTTTGTTCCAGGTAGACATAATCATCTACAACTTCGAGTGTAGAGTCTCCGATCTTGATAGGAGTGGGTGTTACATGGGCATTCAACATAACTTTGGTTTTGTCCATATTAATTTTAAGACCCACTTTTTTAGGAGGTTGAGGTCATTGAGCATTGTACTGAGGTCCTCCATGGTCTCAGCCATGACCACTACATCGTCGGTAAACCGAAGGTGAGAGATGTACTCGCCATTGACGTTGATGCCTAACCCTCTCCAGTCCAGAACCTTGAAGACATGCTCCATTGCAGCGGTGAACAATTTCCGAGATATGACGTCTCCCTGTCTCACACCTCGCTGCACAAGGATAGATTCCGAGGTCTGGTCCTGAAGTTGGACTGACATGGTGCCGTTTTTGTACAAACACTTCAACACCTCGATGTACCGATAGTCGATTTGGCACCGTTGGAGAGATTGCATTACAGCCCAAGTCTCGATCGAATCGAAGGCTTTTTCGTAATCCACAAACGCTAGACGTCTGTATAACCCGCAGCAGCGTATGCATGTGGTCTACGGTGCTAAAGCCTTTTTGGAATCCGGCTTGTTCGGGAGGCTGAAAGTCGTCAAAACTGCGCGCGAGACGATTCGTGATGACTCTTGAAAACAACTTGTAGACATGGCTTAGAAGTGAGATGGGCCTATAGTTCTTTAGCCGGGCATTGTCGCCCTTTTTCAAGAAGAGTACCACCACACCCCTGCACCATGTGCCTTGTTGCCTTCATCACCCGGTGCCTTGTTGTTTTTAAGCTGTTTCAGAACCATCCTAATCTCGTACGGGCTGACATCCGGAATGTCTTCGGTATAGTGTCGGGTCAGTCTAGCTCTTGTATGGTGTGTGTGACTTTTAAATGTGATGTGATGATAAAAATGGTCTTTGGTGACTTTTAAATACGATGTGATGATAGATGCTAAAGTAGATTTGTTAAAAAAAAATAGATTATTGAAGTAAACGCTTTTCAGTAAAAAAGTTTGGATCAGCTGTAAGTTACTACAGTTTTACGAATCAGTGTTTACTTCGTACAATTTTAATTAAAGGAAAATTTCTAACCTAGCCCTAAGTAGATTCCGGCGAGGCGGCTAGCCTCCTTGCCGGATTGCCGCCATGGGATCTGGAGGCGATAGTCCTCGCGCGCCTGCATGAATGGCGCGCGGAGGCACTACGTCGGGGGGAGACTCCGCTGCCGCGGCAAATTGCCGCTCAGCGGACAGACCTCCGGCGTGATCTCATGGCGACATGGAGAGAGCGACTAATGCAACCCCGTGTAGGGCACGCTAACATTGTGGCGATAAGTCCCCTCTTTGAGGAGTGGTTAGAGAGGCGCCACGGCGCCCTCACCTACCGCCTGACGCAGATCCTCACCGGACACGGTTGTTTCGGGAGGTTCCTGCACCGAATCGGGCGGGAGGAAACGCCCGGGTGTTTCCACTGCGAGGATCGTCCGGAGGACACGGTGGAGCACACCGTAGAGGTCTGCCCCGCTTGGGCGGAGCACCGCCGTGTCCTTGTAGCGGCGATTGGCGGCGGCGATCTCTCGCGTCCGACCCTGGTTCAAGCCATGGTCCGGAGCGAGAGGGAATGGGAAGCCGTCACCACCTTCTGTGAAGCAGTCATGCTAGTGAAGGAGGTGGCGGGACGTGAGAGGGAAAGAACCTCACGTCCCAGCCGCCGCGGGAGACGCCCTGGGCGTCGGGGGTCACGTGGTGGCTCCCGGCCACCGTAGGCGCGGGCCTGTGGACGGCGAGTTATGGGCTAGCTCGCCGTCCGGCCGTCTTATGACGACAGGCCGTGTCGACGGCGCGTTCGTGTTCCACGCGCGCCTCAAAGAGATGTCAGCAACCGAGTAGGGGTCCGCATGGGCCGATGCCTGCCAGAGCTGCGGGACTGTTCGAAAGAGACACCGTGGCCCTGGAACACAAAGGGCAAAGAAGGAACATGGATGGGTTTTAGTCAGTACAAGTCTGACACTCCCTTCCGCTCCGCCCAGAGTGGGGGGGGTCATTTGATGATTTCCCATCCAAAAAAAAAAAAAAAAAAGCCCTAAGTACATTTTTAGAATGACAAGCCCATCTACCCCAAAGACTATACAGTTCCCAACAAAAAGTACCGGCCGGAGAATTACATTCCCTTTGTTGAAGTTAAAAAGAATTCCTTACACAACGCTATCCTTCCGTTCCCAAATTAGCGCAGAATTACAAACAAAAGAAACATCGTAACTAAGTTTCTTTCATAATTTAATGTCATCATTTTATAACTTCTAAACGATTTAATATGATGTGATTTATAAACTTGAGCCATTCATAATTTAAACAATTTGGGAAGCTTGACCACGTTTCTGTAAAGTTCTAATACTTATCAAAACAAGACAAGTAACTTTTGTTCTCAAAACTCGAAGTTGATTTTGAGATACCGTCAAATCTATTGGAACTCAATTTTGGCGCGTCAAGTCACGCAGAACTTGTACCTGTGCACTTGTACTATAACACGACTCCTGTGGGACTTTAGACAGAAGAAGTCCAGTATAGTCCAATAAGGTGTTCCTCAGGGTTTTCACAAGGATTTCCAAATGCGAAAAGGTTCTCAACTCGATACGATGAAGCAGCATTATTCACGAAACATAACCACATCATAAATTAAACCGTAATAATACGGCGTAATGTACGAATTTTAGTGAACAGCAATCTTTAGAGGAGTTCGTAAGAGCGTGGGACGTGATCAAATGCAGTGCGCGGGCGCCAAGCAGCACGTTTGACGTCATAATGGCAGGCTTGGACTTCCAGCTGTGTACTACGCGTTCAAGCCTGTCACAGTGGGTCTAGTAAATATGTGGCACTGGTAGGACCACTGAATGCACACAGTAGTAAAAGGAATGTCCTTTATGCAAATTAAAGAAACATTAACTACGAGATAGTGGATTTTCGGTAGGTCTTTTGGTTGTAATGAATGTCGCGGGCCTTGTTTAAAAGAAAGATTGTTAATGTATGCAGAAAGAAAAAGAAAGAAAGGAAATATAAAACACTAGGCCACCCATTCGTCAGATTCAATGAGAAACGCTCGTAGATGGTTATCTTTTTCTGAGCTGAGATGATGCTGTAAGTCTACCGTGTACCTACTTTGATAAGCACCGTTATCAGTGTCATACATCTATCGAAATGTCATTAAAATAATATCAGGCAGTAATTTGTCCACCTAGGAAGAGGAACGAATCCCTATTGATCAATACCTTAATTAGTTAATTACACATTCTGAAACGAACTCTTACCAGAGCCTATTTACCTTCCTTATTTATCTATATGTGTGTAATCGTCGTAAGTAATTAGGTTATAAATAACTTTATCTCCAAAGTAACAAACACATGACGATTATAATCAAAGGATATCCTACAGATTACACAGCCCAGTCACAAATGAGTGACTAAGGCCGTGTCTTCACGAGCGGATCCGACGATCCGAGGATCCGCTCGTGAAGACACGGCCTTAGGATCCTCGGATCGTCGGATCGTCGGTAAACAAAGCCGCGCCATTAGCGACGTTTAGCTCGACACGCTCGTAATGGAAGAGTTAATTTATTCGAACAAGCAGTAGTTTGTAACTCAGCCGGAATTTAATTCGGTCGCGACGACCGAGCGATTTCCATGACATGCCTACCGGTGTCCACAAGGGTTAAGAGATGAGCGGGTTATGTTTGTGAAGACGTATCTTGGTTATGCCTTTGTAGTACTTCTTTATACAATACAATACTTTTAATTCACTATATTACATTTTACATAGATAGTCCCCAAAACGTCTGCCCTTCACCGGTTTATAGTGATTTAGCTTAGATGAAGAGTGATGTTAGAAATTCCCTAGCAACACACATCTGGCTGTTAGAAAATACAGCAACCATTCATGGTGTTTCACAAGTTATATTAAACTAATACAAACAAACAAGAAATGAAAGTTGGATCCTAAAGATCTCATCAGCACTTAAATTGCTTAGTTTGACATTATCACCCTTCATTTATCATTACTCCTATTCCTAGAGCACCGTCGCCTCCCGCTCACACCTTCCACCAAGCGTCCCTAAACTACAAGCAGCGGGTATAATACGCCCGCTTCGGCGACAACACCCGACGAGGCGACGAGGCGTCGTCGGCGACAAAGCGTCGGCAACACGGCGACTTTGAAAAGCTACGGCTCTGGTATCCGTAGCTGTACATCTACTCTGTAGAGTCGCTTTGATGCATTTGATTGAGTGATTTGGTTTTGGGGCACATTTTGAACTATTCCGACTCATTGGTTTAGTGGTCCCAAGCAAAAGTGATCTACTAAGGAGCATGAGTTCTTACGTCCGATCGTTAAGTCGGGCAAAGTGTGAATCTGGTGAAATGTGGATGTACTATAAGCAGAGGAAAGGATAATGTCTTCGGGGCTTATAAGCTTGCCGTTATATGTCACCCTATCAGGGTTAAATTTAAAGTAAAATTATGATTTCTCCTCGCACAATTCGAGTATTGCACGTCAGCAAATGTGATTGCGCTGTTTACTGCCAAAAGAGCGCAAAGAAATTGAACATTTAAGTAAATTTACTTTTATTTAAATGCATGCCGCAAACTAAAAATGAAAAAAGCATGATGTGGACTTTTCCACGGGCAACCACCTTTTAACTTCGAATGGTCCTTTGTGAAGATAGATTATTTTGCAATCTATACGTGTACCTATCTATGTTGACCTTAGACTACAAAATAGTTTGTAACTGAGCCTCTTTCAGTCAGTATCTTGGCCTGTCTCTGGAGTATCTCGTAACAACACAATCTCTTCAGCGAGGTTCACAATCTCGGCAAACGATCCAACATTCCTACCTTTTGAATCCTAATTCTTCCTCGAGCACTGAGAACTCACTGCGAATGGGATCATTTGGGTCTATCTGCAGACTTGGGCCTATCTGCAGGGTAATTCCGAGCTACGACGATAGTCTTTTATTTCCTACTGCTGTGTTTAGAGAGATAGCAAGTAAGGTTGATTAAGAAACTTGTCGTGTTTCACAAATAGTGCATTTTAAGAGTAAAAACATTAGTCTTCATTTGAGCTTTGGCACTATCGGCTAAAACAAAATTATGGTCTCAGCCTGGTTTTAAGTTTTAAACATATTTTTTTTTTTTTTTGTAGTTGCTAATAGTAAAAGAGTCAGCCATCCATCTGTACGAAAGTACATTACGGCTATTTTTTAATCACGAAACTAAATTGAGAGTGAAAAAGTTAATTTGTGATTAGCCTAGCCTTCCGCAACTATTTGTGATTAGCCTAGCCTTCCGCAACTATTTGTGATTAGCCTAGCCTTCCGCAACTATTTGTGATTAGCCTAGCCTTCCGCAACTATTTGTGATTAGCCTAGCCTTCCGCAACTATTTGTGATTAGCCTAGCCTTCCGCAACTATTTGTCATTAGCCTAGCCTTCCGCAACTATTTGTGATTAGCCTAGCCTTCCGCAACTATTTGTGATTAGCCTAGCCTTCCGCAACTATTTGTGATTAGCCTAGCCTTCCGCAACTATTTAGGGTCGACTTCCAGTAGAACCGGATGCAAAGTTGTGTACATGGAGCAACAACTAAGTAGATATAATAATTGATATAATTGGTTGTCAGACTTTCGAGCCTCGGAATATCCATAACGACTAACAAGTAATATACGAAAGTAATTTAAGTCAATTGTAAAGTAAGAATAAGAAAATAAACAATACAATAAATACCGTTGAACACGGGAAAGACAATAGTACCGTCAATAAGGCACGTGTAAGAGTTGTGAGGCAAGATATAATAAACAGGCGGCCATCTTAACGACGACAATTAATTGCTTTTTTCGTTTGTTCTTCCTGTTTATATCGAAAAATAAACAAATGATGACTTACTATATACTACTATATTTGCTTTCTGGTCCGTTTTTCTTTCTTCCTGTTGGAAAATTAGGAAATGCTTTTAAATTACTTTGACCCATGAAATAGGCATTTATACTATTCAGCAATCCAAAAGAGTATAGAACAGTATTGTCCAGCTATGAGGCTAAATTGTTCTTAAAAATGTTTAGTAAAAAAGCATGAGATATTTTGTAAAAACACAAAATAAAATTAATGTACATATTATGTTCCTCAAGAACTTTATGTTCATGTGAATTCAATTAAATGACCCTGCCTTCCTCTAAATTTGCTTTTGCAGACGAGTTAACATGTCTGCTAAAATGATCGTATTGCTATAATTACCAGTTTGCCAAACACAAATGACAATTTCCCTTTATATCACTGTAGCCGGTATTTGAAATAGTACCTATACAACAGCGAACGGTTATGTGTTGAAATAGGATTGTTAATGTTAGCAACATAATACTACCACGACTAAATCACGTTTAAGAGCTGTCATTATCAATATTCCATAACATTGATGATACTTGGTCACATTGATGAAATTCGTTTAATGGATCATGATATCATCACAAACTAATTTATCATACATTCGTCTCGTACAACTTACAAGTACTCATCTAAAGCAATAACTTACCCGAGCGGGGACACACAACTGTCTCCATGGTTTAGGGCTGTTCAATAGTAATTAATGCGAACAGAGGAACCCTGGCCACTCCAATCAGAGCAGAGGACTCGCAGACTCTTACACTCCCAACTAATTCTATTTGCTGCCATTGTCTGACAGCAGACGAGGGCGACAGGGGGAGAGGAACAAGCGTGTGTCCCGTCCTCTACCTTCAGCCCGGATTTAGTTCCTCTAACAAGTATCCGGAATGACTACATTTACTGTTAACATGAGTGTTTCATGATGGCGAGGTACGTGGTAAAGGCGTATCTCAGTGATATAAGTCAAAGTGAATTTTAAGGCACATATACGTACGTAGGTATGTAGGTGCTGTGGTCTGACCGAATATTATGAAGCTAGAGGAAGGCTGTGGAGCATATTAGAGAGGTTAGCAGTCTTGCGGTTTGAGCTGGTCCAACAAATCTCTTCGCTTTACCTAGATCGAAGGTATCTATGACAAGGAATAAGTGGCACACGATGCGTAAACAGGATCGAGGTGAACTGACGTGACCCTTGTTCTGATGTACATATTTGTGCATAACGATCTCATAGGTAACTGTTAGAAAGTTGTTGAACTCGACGGATACCTTTCTAGGTATCCGTCGAGTCACTTGCTTCTGCAAGTGTCCCCAGCTCGTCCTGACGCCTCGCCTATCATTTACACAGTACGTACTCGACCTTGAGACACCCTGAAAAATTCCAATATTTGTTCAAATCCCTAATTATTTTGTTTCAATTCCAAATCACTGAATACCAACAAATCGTTTAATTTCACTTTATATTTAGTCAGGGGCTCCACTGAGCCTTTAAATGCGCTCTTAATTGATTACTTTTATACTTTGATAATATTATTTAGCACGTGAAGTCAAGATAAGAAGAAACTTGGTGCCGCAGTGACAGTTGCGTCATTGAATTAATTAAATAATTGCTTACGATGTAATTTATTTGGATCCAATTAAGATCGCTATCGAGTTGGAAGCAAAACAGTGCTGCTTGTTAAGAATTAAAGTCACAATTCATAAGGACATGGTTAAAGTAAGAGCGAGTGCCACAGCGTCTTCAAGAGCGGGTGGAATTAACACTTTCAAAAAAGTCTAGTTCTATAAACACCAATTATCAATCTATTTCAAGTCTGTAACACATTTTATGAGCTGGCACTAAGCTGTAAAAGAGTTATCTTACGTCTGAGCGACCTTAAACAATAAAACGGCTGTGAGCGCCAAATAGCCCATCAACTTACTTCCACTTCACCGGCTCGGCTATCACAACCATCCGAAATAAGTGAGCCTAAGTCAACAGCCCCGAGTACAAGTGGAAGTTATCGATGAAAAGCCTGAACAGTGAACGAATAAGTATGGAAAACTAAAAGTTTGGTCTAGATACTCAATCACGCCTCAACAAAGCTATGTTTTCAAATCGTAACTTCTCTTCTTTATCCAATCCGACTGTTTGAAGCTAGTAAATAAGAACTTAATCACTTCACTCTGAGCTGAGCTAAGAACTCACAACACAATTTAGATAATTGAAACCGAATCTTGTTGTCATTTGTAGATTAGTTTTGAAGTGTACCGACTACGGGCAGCCGGTGATCGTGTTCGTGTGTCGGGACTATCGGGTGCATCACAGACGACCAAGCGAATGTGAGTGTCATAGAAATGGACCGTTTTAGTGTTATTGCTTTATCCATCCAAACTTTTGCATTTATAATAGTTTATGTTAGATATATGTATGTGTAATATTAGTTTGTACTTTTAAAGTTGAATAGGTAATAAAGAGTAATTAGTGTAAGTAAGTATTTAATTTTATTTGAGTAATACGCTACTCGCGTTTTTTTAAATATACTTACTTATAACTTGCAAATATTAGTTCATAGTAATATCAATTATATGTGAAATATTATAATAATATTTGGTATATTAATATCTAGGTTTGAGATTGAACACCGGTGAGACAATCAAATGATACATTAGGAATCTATTTATAGACATAATACTTTTACATAATATTTAATATCAATGTCGCGTACCACGAGTCAACGAGAAAATCGGAATTTCACATATATTTACAGACACATCTACCTCAGAGAAATCCCACTTTCTTACTAATAGGTAAATACTCCCGTCCCGCACGCCCTGCGCAACACTGCGTGCCATGCGCTCGTCTACGTGAGTTTCGAAGCCCTTTTGACTCTGATGGGGGATGAGTTTGGAAAAACTATGAAACGTGTCTCATAATTTTAAGTGAAGAGTGTGTACACCTATTTTCGAGTCAATCGACCCAGAGAATATTAAGTTTCATAGAAAATTCAACCACCCATTTCACCCTCTTAGGGGTGAAATTCGAGAAATCCTATCTTAACTATATTAGATACCTACTCTTCACAAAGAATACACCCTCCAAATTTCATGTCTCTAGGACCAGCTGTTTGGGCTGTGCGTTGATATATCAGTCAATCAGTCAGCACTTTGAATTTAATATTGGGGGATGATTTTGGAAAAACATTACAAAAGTTTCTCATCATTTTAACTGAAGAGTACGTACACAAATTTTCAAGTCAATCGATCCCGAGAATTATTGGTTTCACAGAAAATTCAACGCCCCATTACACCATCTTAGAGGTGGAATTTCGAAAAACCCTATCTTAGTGGAGAATGACAAGGACAATAACAAAGAATACACCCTTCAAATTTCATGTATTTAAGACCAGCGGTTCAGGCTGTGTCTTGAAAAATCAATCAGCCAGTGAGGACATTGAATTTTAAATTGGGGAATGATTTTGTAAAAACTGATAAATGTATCTCATAATTTTAACTGAAGACTATGTACACATTTTTTTAAGTCAATCGATTCCGAGAATAAAAAGTTTCACAGAAAGTTCAACACCCCATTTCACCCTCTTACGGGTGGAATTTCGAAAAACCCTCTCTTAGTGAATACCTACTCTTCACAAAGAATACATACTCAAAATTTCATGTCTCTAGGACCAGCGCTTGATATATCAGTCAGTCAGTCAGGACTTTGAATTTTATATGTATAGATAATTACGGATGAGTAGCTGGAGGTTAGTGACCAGATATAGGGGCCTATTAACGTTGGATTTGAACCGTCATTGGAAATTACGAAACATACTCACTCACTTAGTCTTCCCTTTGTTCAGTTTATTATTTGCCTTGCACCAGTTGCCTAGTATTTAAGAGAAGCACTAAACTAACCGGTTTGTAGTTAAACGAACCACTTTAGATTATTTTTGCTTTGTACCATTTCCTTGTCAGATATTTTGCAGTCATTCCTTTATTGTACTCAGTTAAACGGAAACACGACGAAGCAAATTCGTGTTTATTCACACATTTATTTCATAATCATGTAAAAGAATTTATTTAATTAAAAGTTAATTTGTTCAGCAAACAGTAATAAGTATTTTTAATTGCGTTTCAGATTCACAACATTTTTCTTTTGTAGTTTGAACTGTTTGATATCAAATGTAATAAAGAAAATTCTTAGTATTGGTGTCTACTGACTTCAGAACAAATGTAATTATAATACATCGTACTCTGTATTTTCTTGTTCAAGATAATTCTGTTCACCGTTCTCACTAAACTCATAAAACAATTTCCATAAACAACATACACAGACGTTGTAAAATACACAATCACTTGGACATGGGCAACAGTAGCTTCGTCTCTCATCTACGTCTCACCTTCTCGCGCCTTAGCGGCGGCGGCGCGACGGATTTATTTCGTATTTGGAACACCGGTGGTTCCTGACCAGGGTTAGGACATAGAATACATTTAGCCCGGTAGTAAGTACATTCCGAGGGAACATTTCAGACCGCCACGCGGATGAAGCCGCGTACAAAATCTAGTAGTATTAGAATCGGAATCTGGCAGAAATCAATCAGGACGGCGTTAGACGAATCTCTCTCATAAATACATGGAATTTAACTGGAAACCATTACAGCATCAGTATCAATCCGTAATCATCAATCGAAGATCCGGGGGGACGGCATTTGTTTCAATTAAATTGTCATCGTAGAGTACTGACGCGTAGAAGTACTGCCTTGTCGCGGTCATTCACTTAGCAGACACGGGTTCACGAGGTTCAAATATGTACATACAAACAGGATTGATTTATCAGTGACATGCAGATCCCTTACACGAGAAAGACTTAAAACAGCGTACGGGGGGTAATAGTGTACGGGGTTTTAGGACAAGTTTCAACGATGAAACTGATCGCGATCAATGTGTCCGTGTCAATGACGTGGTTTTGATGTGCTGATTGTGTTCAGTTTCAATGGTGAAATCAACCCTTAGTAAAAGAATTTGTCCTGGGCGCTACAGTCTGCTTTGTCTGTCAGTCAGTCTGTGGTTATCTATTTCTGCTAACATTATTATCCCTGTATTCCTGTTCAAAGTCTTTCTCATTACATAACAAAACGTTGTTTACGCAAAACGTAATGAGATCACCTCTCACCAATGATAAGAATAAGAATGTCACAGTGTGGTTATGTTGAGTTGACCTTTTGCACTATGCTTAGTGTTGACCCCGCCCGCCCCCGTCTCGCTCCCCGCTGCCATCCCCGCCGTCGCCTGCGCCGCGACAGTCGAGACATTGAGATTCATTCCCTAAGTACTGTTTTATGTCCTCCATAATTTATGGGGACTTTCCAATCGTCTAGCACTATTTGGGCTGCGGAAAAGACTTGTTTAGGTCTAGATACAGGAATCGATCACATAAAAAGAGGAGGCGTCAATTTTTGGCTATAGAAAACTGGAGCAGAGCTATTTGGTACCTCGTTATAAAATACTTGTATATTTTGCGATTAATTTGTTAAAATGGTACCTATACGTCTTAAGTTTTAAAAACACACTCCATCATATCTGTAACCTAGAGACGGAGTGACAGTGAACACTGCTGTTTTTCATGGAGCCATGGAGCAAGTAAGTCTTATTTTGTGGATGATAAATAAATAAATTGCCTCTTTGACCCCCAAACTCAAGTTACCAAGAAACACGATGCCTCTTGCTCAAACAGGTTGTCAGACTTTCAGGCACAGAGAGCTCTGTTGCCCCCCAATTGATGCCTTACTAATTTAACACTGACACACAAACAAGACTATTTACTCAGTAGAAGGCGTTATTTTCCTCATCAACTTTTGACAAGGGATTAAACTTACCTACAACAACATTACTACAGGTGTATTAAATAATAATATCCTTTATTATTCTGGATCACATTAAAAATTCATGCAATCTTGAACTCTGTACTGGAGTGAAGAAATACGCTTTCTTGGCCAACTTGTTACGATGAGTTACGTCGAAGTTAGCGTAACTAGTTATTTATTTATTAGAAACTTTATGCACAAGTAAAAATAACCGTACAAAGTGCTGTTATGATTGTGAATAATGTATCAAAGTAGGGCTGTAAGTCAAGGATTACACAATATTTTTTTAACGTTTTACGATGCATAAAATATAACCATGTTGATTAGTTTTTTATGCTGTATATCAAAAACAACTCATTCAAGAGTCTGCTTGAGTTTAAACCTGTTATCTACATAATAAATAATAAATGCTATATTCATTTATTCACTGAAAGACATCTTACGGCCTAAACTGCTAGGTTTAGAAGCAATGATAAGCCCAAGCGTTATTTATATAACGAGGTAGTCAAAAACTCTCATTGTTGGTTGCCCTTTATAAACTAATGTATAACCATGCTGTTACAACTACATGCGCCGAAGGAAAGTCTCGCTATTACCTCTGGACTGCCTGTCTACTAATTCAAAGCGCATGCAAGCGGCAATCATTAAATAACGCAATACAATAAAAAACCCTATCGAACTACCGGAAACAATCAATCTATAAACAACTAGTTATAAACTAAACAAAGCAATTACAAACAGCACTCGACATCATTATCTCCGTATGTCCCTGACGCTGTCACCGCTAATGTACCATTGAGCAAACTATCTGATGGACTACAGAGCTATAATTACTGCACTTGGTCTGTCTGTCCGTGTGTGTAGCCGTCAATCACTGCTGTTTCAATATGACGTGGAAAAGTGCATGTTAATGCGACTTTTATTGAACATTGATGTAATGCTGATAAAAAACTACGTTGTGTTCGTGATTGGGCTACCAATCAAGTAAACAAATATAAGGAAAAGATTAAAAACATAAAAAAAAACTTAAATACCATGCATAATAAATTGCTCTTATCGCTTGATTTTTTCATTTTAATTACCTTGGCGATTGGCAAAATGACAAAAAATCAAAATCGTTGCACTTCTATTAATTAAAATAATAGTGACTATTAAATCAAATCAAATCCAATTTGTTTATTTACACAGCTCTACAGTAAACCTCGGGGTAAACAAATTGTATCCCTAATAAAAAATATGCCACGAGTTTAGTTCATTTTTATTTTTATTTCACTGTGTTTATTCTGTCTACTAAAAATGTTTTGTTTATTCTTCGCGTCTACCATATTGTTTACTTTATAATTTTATTACTATTTTTTATTCTGATTTTTATGTTACACCAATAACTTGTATGTGTGGTGTAAACTGTAAGTATAAGTTGGTTATAAATAAATAAATAAAAAAAAATATTTTCAAATGTTTTTTTAGAAAGCAAGTTAAATTAGTTCGTTAAATTCTATAAATATCCAGAAATGCTTATGCCAATTTAGATCTTTACACTTGTGCCGCTATATAATATTAAAATGTTAGTGCCGAAATCGGTGACAGTCATTTCTAGTTCTTGGTGTAAATACTTTTTTGTGGGAAATTAAATCGCGTTATATTTCGCATCACATTATAAGTACTTTCTCCGATATCCGCCGTCTGCGCGCCCACTTACAGGTAATCACATCAGGGACGATTTAACTTACTTATTTGTAAGCCAGTATTGAATAATCGCCATCTCGCTAAGTGGCAGTTTCACAACTATTCGTTAAACGATTGCAAATCGGTTGTAACTGTCCGTGGACGTCTCAAGTTAGTGAGATTTATAGATAATTGTGCTAACTCATAATATCCATGTTATTATTGTGTCATGCGATGCTGGGATGTACATTTCAAAACGGAAAATAACAGTGTCGTAACGGAAGCAAAACATCTCAAACATTGCTCAAGAATCTGTCAGATTCACGTAACACGATACTTTTTTCCGGTCTGCATTTCAAACGAAAAATAATAGTGCCATGAAGAAAACAAAAGATTCAACGTAGTTCTGAAAATGGTATCAGTTTATTTCTAGTCAAACGGCAATGCCTCTATAAACAACTCGTACATAATATTTCGTACTATTTTCAAAAACTTCACGCAAACCGCACGCTTAAAAGAAAACGAAACAATCAAGAAAGTAAACTTATTCCAAAACAAGGCTCTTTTAAACGTAAGCATCCCATTACTCCCACTCAATGTACGTCCGTCCCCTGCTTCAGGCGTCTGGCTGAGCCTTCCCTTGCAGCCGCAACTCTGACCCGACTTCATCTCGGCCTGCCATTTAAATAATAACAAGTGTTGCCAATCTCATTTATCTACGCTTAGCCGATAGTCACGTTACACCCGCGAAGCAGATTATGGCAGAAGTCTAGAATTTTAACAATTTTGCTTCAAAGTAACCGGGCGGCGTCTAAAAGCCGAAGCAGGAATTCTTTGAATAAACTGATCTTAGATGACCTTTTCAGTGCAGTTCGTTCCCGTGGTTTCGTTACTGTGAATATAATTGTCGACGTCATCATCATTATTGGCAGCCTTATGCCACCCTCTGTTGCGACAGTGAGTAACTTGACTCGATCTGTTTTGTGCCATACCTTCGGGGTGTGTGTGACTTCCTCATAACAAACTACTAAATTGCCTCATTGTGGTCCCCATCAGTTATCTGCACTTACATTACCATAATCAACGTATTTGCAAGCAGATTGGCGAGCCCCTAGGCGCCATTTACGATTACACAAAAACAAATTGGGCCTCTTTACTATGAACCTCTCGGAATCAGAACTAACATAACAATTGAAATAACTGCATCTCCTTTGTATCTATTAACCAAAATACTTTCCTGATAAGCCATCGAAAAACCACATTATCAAATAAGAAACATTTCATACGATCAAAGCTTACACCAACGTTTTCGATCATCATCATTCTGCCTAGGCTTTCTCCAAGTACGTCGGCTTCCAGTCTAGCCGTATGCAGCGTAGTAGTAGTATTTTATATGAAGCAATCCCCATCTGACCTCCTGAACCCAGAACCAGTATGTATTATGACACCCATTTCTTTGTAAAACTCGCTGTCGATTTTTCGAAGCTAACGTTTTCGATATCTCTATAAATTGTCTCATAGAACAGTCTGATCCTTCTCTTCCTCATTCTGTACTACATCGCAGCCCCCGCCGAAGGGCCAAGGAAGGGACGGCAGGGAGGGGGTAGTTCCCTCCGGCGATAAATCTAAGCAAGGTGATGTCCCCACTGGCCATGAAAAACGCAGCGTAATTAGTCTGTGTTAAAATAACGGCCCTTGTGAAGCTACATGCTGCCAAGTTGATATATGAGCCGCTCTCTTGAGGAGATAGAAAAGTATAGATTCAAAGTCTTTGAACCTTTCAGTGCTTTTTTTTTTTTTTTTTTTTTTTCATAATTGGAAATCATCAAATGGGGGGTCATTTGATGATTTCCCCCCACTCTGGGCGGAGCGGAAGGGAGTGTCAGACTTGTACTGACTAAAACCCATCCATGTTCCTTCTTTGCCCTTTGTGTTCCAGGGCCACGGTATCTCTTTCGAACAGTCCCGCAGCCCTGGCAGGCATCGGCCCTTGCGGAACCCTACTTATTTGCTGACATCTCTTTGAGGCGCACGTGGAACACGAACGCGCCGTCGACACGGCCTGTCGTCATAAGACGGCCGGACGGCGAGCTGGCCCATAACTCGCCGTCCACAGGCCCGCGCCTACGGTGACCGGGAGCCACCACGTGACCCCCAACGCCCAGGGCGTCTCCCGCGGCGACTGGGACGTGAGGTTCTTTCCCTCTTACGTCCCGCCACCTCCTTCACTAGCATGACTGCTTCGCAGAAGGAGGTGACGGCTTGCCATTCCCTCTCGCTCCGGACCATGGCTTGAACCAAGGCCGGACGCG
Source organism: Noctua janthina (assembly GCA_963576755.1). NCBI lineage: Eukaryota > Metazoa > Arthropoda > Insecta > Lepidoptera > Noctuidae > Noctua > Noctua janthina. The sequence goes on from OY755058.1 coordinate 18,781,558, forward strand.
AGAGATCGCCGCCGCCAATCGCCGCTACGAGGACACGGCGGTGCTCCGCCCAAGCGGGACCTTTCAGTGCTTTGGTTTATGGGAAAAAGTCATTGAGTTTAAGCTGATTTTAGCTATATACAAGGAATTTAAAAAATATCGTTTGACTTGTCTTGAATCAAGATTCAGTTAGCAGTTCGTGTGCATTAAACTATACTCACTCAATACTAATATTTTGTATAAAACATTAGATAATAATTACTCACAAACAGCCGGCAAGAGCATTGTTTTACACTGTTAGTACAACAGCACAAATATTGCTTTACACTGAACTAATTTACCAACAGTAGCAGTTACCTACTGTGTACACTGATAACGCACACTTGCAGACGTGCACACGCATAATGTGAACTACACACAATGACCTGCTGATCCGCATAAGTACTGGATCAAAAGCGATTACGGTTAATGTGCAGATCTGATAACGCTAATATTGTGAGGATATTTTATTAATTTGCAAACGTTGCCTGATTTTGCATAGGCAGTGGGAGATACACTATTTTATTTATAGGTTTTCATTTATTTGGAACGTATGATTTAAAGCCATGAACTTGGCTATCTCTCAACCTGTGGGATTTTGATTTTAGCAAATACATAAAAGGAGTTTTCCCAATGATAAATACCTCAAATGGTTCTTGCTAGACGAGGCTTTAATGAAAGTAGAATATGAAGACTAAAGGCTGTCTAGCCTATTCCCAATTATAATTATTAGGGTCGACTTCTAGTCTAACCGGATGTTGCTAAAAACCAGTATTTTCACATGTCATTGTAATGATTACTTTTATTTATTTATTTGCTAACATGTAGGCACTAGGCATGTTTTCATGACACAGTATTAAGACATGCACCCTGTAAGGCACTAAAAATTTTAAATATTAAATTATTACCTAGATCCCCCCAGTCGAGTAACTGGGTAACACAAAATCCCTAGGGCAGGCTGGTTTACACTTTGATCTTGTTATGAGCCGAGTACAGAGACTGTAGAGTGTAGATACTAACACGTGAACTGTTACTTCAAACTTATTTTTTTTTACATAAACATTGATCGACATCTGCCAGTGCGGGGGGTATCAAAACTATATATCTGCACAACCTTGCAGATAAGCTTTGTAAACTAGATCAATGGTAAATGAATAGGTACCACAGCCGCATGACTTGTGGGCGTCGACCGCATACCGGAGCTTACTGTAAACTCTTCAACCGACACTTTACTGACCTTCGACCAATCTCATACATGACAGTACAGTCAGTGGTAAAAATACATATTTATACAATGTACGCCTTTTTTCGGATGGAAAATCATCAAATAACCGCTCCGCCCAGAGTGGGGGGGCCACTCTGGGCGGAGCGAAAGGGAGTGTCAGACTTGTACTGACAAAAACCCATCCATGTTCCTTCTTTGCCCTTTGCGTTCCAGGGCCACGGTATCTCTTTCGAACAGTCCCGCAGCCCTGGTAGGCATCGGCCCTTGCAGACCCCTACATCGTTGCCGACATATCTTTGAGGCGCGCGTGGAACACGAACGCGCCGTCGACACGGCCTGTCGTCATAAGACGGCCGGACGGCGAGCTAGCCCATAACTCGCCGTCCACAGGTCCGCGCCTACGGTGGCCGGGACCCACCACGTGACCCCCGACGCCCACGGCGTCTCCCAAGGCGGCTGGGTTGTGAGGTACTTTCCCTCTCACGTCCCGCCACCCCCTCCATGACTGATGACTAGCATGACTGCTTCGCAGAAGGAGGTGACGGCTTCCCATTCCGGACTACGGACCATGGCTTGAACCAGCGCCGGACGCGAGAGATCGCCGCCGCCAATCGCCGCTAGCGGGGCAGACCTCCACGGTGTGCTCTACCTTGTCCTCTGGACGATCCTCGCAGTGGAAACACCCGGGCGTTTCACCCGCCCGATTCGGTGCAGGAACCTCCCGAAACAACCGTGTTCGGTGAGGACCTGCGTCAGGCGGTAGGTGAGGGCGCCATGGCGCCTCTCTAGCCACTCCTCAAAGAGGGGACTTATCGCCACAGTGGTGGCGTGCCCTGCGCGGGGTTGCGACAGGCGCTCTCTCCATGTAGCCATGAGATCACGCTTGAGGTCTGTCCGCTGAGCGGTGATTTGCCGCGGCAGCGGAGTTTTCCCCCGACGTAGAGCCTCCACACGCCATTCGTGCAGGCGCGCGAGGACTATCGCCTCCAGATCCCATGGCAGCAATCCGGCAAGGAGGCTCGCCGCTTCGCCGGAGATCGTGCGGTGCCCCGGACTAGCCTTATGGCTATCACCTTTTGGGGCGCGTTCTGGTAGTGGGCGGCTTGCCGCCTCAAAGAACGCGCCCACACCAGGGCCCCGTAGAGAGCCATGGACCGTACGACCCCCACGTAGACCCTCCGGCAGGAGGACAATGTACGCCTTTAGTAGAATTCATCTACGACTTCGTCCCAACCTAATGAATCCAAACTATTAGAAGTCGTGCATACCTGTAACATCTTCGTTCGCACGTTCGATCGTCTTCTTCGTGCTCTGAACTGTGTCACAGAGCTGTTGACTGCCTCACCAATTTTTTTTTTTTTTAAATGCTTTGTCCCACACTAAGAATTTCTCCTGTATCGTGTCCTGTCTCGTGTCAATTGCTCTAGTGGTCAAAAGCGCTACTGCTGAGCAGAAGGCTCTGGGTTCGATTCTGGGGCAAAGTTTTATTGGATTTTACCCTCTTAAATCTATTAGTCGTAGCCCTGAGTCCGGATTTGTGTAAACATAAATAACTGGTGAATTGTGAGCGTACTACAGATAACCTACACCTCTTTCTTTTTTTTTTAAACTTTGCCCCACACTAGGAATTTCTCCTGTATCGTGGGTGCGTTTACAAACATTTAAACTCACATTCACAAACAGCCAGACCCGGAACAACTACCTGTAGATCATAGAAATATTTGTTCCGTGCGGGGATCGAACCCGCGAAACGTAGCGCAGCAGCCAATCGCTCAGTCACTGTGCCAACCGTGCTGTCAAAACACTCTTCCTCGCCCTTCGGGGTAACAGGCGTGAAGCTCACGTTTATCACAATGCAACAATTGATCCACCCGGTGCTTCCAACTCGCCTTTGTTTGTATTTCGACAAGTGTATTAATATATTTGCCTCTGAGTGTACTTGTACATCGTACACTAAGCAGGCCTGAGTGCCGGGAGCCCTCAGCTAGCGCAAACACCGGTATCTCTCTAATAGAACAGATTAGCCCTAGAGCGCCAGTGCGTGAACCTGATTGCGGATAAACTGATATTAAATTCAAGTACATTATTTTGTCTAGTATTAGTTTTTCTACTATCGGTTTATCAGACCTATTGGTCTCCACCAGCTTGTGTGGATGACCGTGGATGAAGTCTCGAGAAGAAAACGTGGGTTTATTATTATAAACACGATTTTTTTATTTTTTTATTTAAAGTGTCGAGATCCTAAACCATTTGTATATAGACGCTGTGGCAGGTACAGGTATATTTTTGCAAAATGGTTTGTAACAAAATGTCTTTGAATAGAAAAAGATAAAAAAAAAACAGTTAATTTTGTTACGTTTTAGGATTCATACACACAAACGGCACCGTACGGTAGACCCAAGTGTGTCGCGCGAGTTTGTGCTTGTCGCATTCAGTGTGAAAATAGAGCAACAGAAAATGAAATGTATAAAGAATTGATGATTTTAATTGCTATGTAATTGTATCAGGATAAAACGAAGGTGACCCTGACACGCTCGGTGAAGAATGGATTCATTAAAACAGGAAAATTAATAGCCGCCCGTTAAACTGAGTATTTAAGTAATCAAGGACTCTGATCGTCACTTATTTATCTTTTAATTGCTTCTGCAAAAATGTGAATAACGCATTTCACACACTTTTGTTAATTGGTTTATTGTAGATAAGTGTTTTGTGAGAATAGATCTGCGTGGGAAGTTCAAAGAAAACTTATATGACACTATTAGTCGTAGATGTCTAAAGCAATAATAAAAGGCCTGTTTTTTTTCACGGCTTTAAGTAAAATATAAACCTTTTCATTTCGTTCCTCACGGCATGAAACATTTATTATACGCCTCATTAAATTTAAAAAACCTCATCCGCTGACATCGCGACATTTGCAAGAATAAGCTATTACCAACACGCACATCTGTAAAACTGCGGACATAGCCGTGCGATATTGCATGTCACATCACATACCGACCGCACCGCAACGCGACGCGAAGGCTTTTCACCAGTGTGGACATAGCTTTATGCAAAGCCAGATACGACCTTCTTCAATTTTATGTAACAATCATAAACTTTTAGAATTATAGCAAGAAAACCAGCTATACTAATTTCTAAAACAACGCAAAATATTATTTTATGCTATCACGGTTTAAAACTAAACTTATGCTGTCACTAATGGTTTGATTCCGACGCTTGCAACAGCGTCGAAATATCGGGAGCTCAAAATAATGAAAAATCACGGAAGATATCCCGTAAGTCATGGCAGTATAAGTTTAACGCAAAATATGTAAGTGTAACTAAAAACAAAATTATTCAGATTTAAATTAACAGTTAGCAATCTAGCAATGTGCAAGTGAAACAATGTTATGTGTCTCAATATATTTTGAGCATAGAATGCGAAAACTTCCACTAAGCAATTTATTGTCAAATTGAATAAATAATATCCCTCTAACATATAACGTTCAAACAGATATTATTTTTGAAAATTTCTCAAGAATTACACACTATCATCGACATATTTATCGTCCATTACGTATATTAGAGAGTATTCCTCATAAGAATAGCTTCGATAATTCACACTTACCACAGAACACACACAAACTGCTGCAAATTGCGTCACTGCGCGGTACTGTGCTATACTGCGCAATCTGCGCACACAACAATCTGGAACAAACAACGATATTTGAATCAATTTGAAACAGAAATGAGAGGGACTTGGAGGACGGTGACACATTCATATTATTCAAGATGAATATCATTGAGTAGGTACACTAGGTGGTCTTATTATTTATGTACATAGATCTGAGAAGAAGATTAGAAGGACAAAAACATATATTACTTCACGTCTTTTGTTGTTCGTAGTAAGGATACGCGGGGTTGTGCTATACTTTGTTATTTATTTATTTGCTGTGATTTCACGCCGCGGCGATCGTCGTGTTTGGCACACAATATATTGTGTAGGGGACATCAACATGCAAACTTCTACCATGAATTCAGCATTGGATTTCTCCACAGCAGTGTAGATCTTTTACATTTTTAAGGTCTTAATGCATTCTTGGATGTCATTTGGACGTTATCCTTTCTTAATCCTTCAAGTTAGTGAGGCACGCTGGTCCTCATAAACACTGCCGAAGAGTTTCGTAAGAGTTCATGACTACACTATAGGGGACATTGGTGGGCCAATCCACATTGAATGTATGGCTCGACAAAAATTAATATCAAACAGTCCAGCAGACTGACCCTTAAAATCAAGTAAAGGTGATCTTAACTCGGATCAATAAACACAATTATTAGGTTTAAATAAAAAATCGTAGTCGTTGTTTGCAATCGCGGTAGTGCACATACGAGTATCCCTTTCCAATTTATTCTATTTGAATCCGCAAGTAAACAGATTGAGATGGTAATCTAAGCGTTGTTTGTGCCAACCGCCACACTGTTCGCGATACGTATTGTTTTCGCACCCAATGATACAATTCAACAAATTACCGTGTGAAAGGAAATCGCAGAATTGCCAATTTGTTTGGAGCGATGCGCTGACGGCTGCGGACGTTTTCACAATCGGATTACCGACAGTAATATGTATTCGAGTGCTTTGTTTACTCAGTGAGACTTCTGTTTTACTTACTTAAAAAATGCATTTTGCTTAGTATTATTGTATTAAGGTAATAAGAATAAGTATTATGCTTCTAACTTTGTAACATTAATCTATAAAAACTTGAAGCATGCATGCAAACAGAAAATTGCAAAGTTACGGCTCTCTAACATGCAACAAAGAAAATAATTCTCTCTCATTGTTATTCATGGCTTTATTATTAGTTTTTACACTACAGTGTTAATTTGTAACAGTATCCTTATAACGGAGCCGAACGTTTCAATCATAATCAGACCGGACCACTTAAACATGTTTTTATTTTTTTGTTTTTTTATTATCCAATAAACACTGTTACACTATTACATAAAAGCAAACAAACCACACAAACCATCGTGGATTTAACAGTGGTATGCCAGACATGGCAACTCGGTGCCACTACATTAATAGGTCTTTACCTATGTAATTGGAGATTTATTAACCAGCATTTTCAGATTTAATTATCTGTGGATTGGCGCGCAATTCGAAATTCAAATAAATTTTATTCGAAAGCCGTGTTCTTTTAATTTCAAATTCAGTCATTTGTTTGATAGTTTTTTGTTTTTGTGAAATTGTGGTAGTTTTTGGCGCCATGGATAAACTGAAAATTCATACAATTTTCGAATATAAGTTCCTACGTGGACATACCGCTGCGCAAACAACACGAAACCGGGCCTAACACTGCTTGCATAAACACGGTCCATTTTTAGTTCAATCGTTTTAAATCTGGAAATTTTGAGTTGAAGAATGTGCCTCGCGGTCGGCCGGTAACCATTGTCGACAACGACGAATTGAAGGCGGTAGTGGAAACGGATCCAACTCATTCTACGGCTGAGCTTGCTGCGGGCCTTGGAGTTAGTGTCAAAAGGACATTGAAGCACTTGCGCCAAATCGGAAAGATAAAAAAGCTAGATAAGCTAAAATAAAAAAAAATACAAAAAATTTTGTTTATAAAATTTTCATACAAATCTCCAATTTCATAGGTAAAGACCTAATATTAATCATTATATAACTTAAGAATTACATAATAAATACGAAATATATAGAAAAAGTATAGGTCGGCTCTTAAAAGACACTTCCTATATTGTACCACAATCTAGAAACTATCTCTTTGGTACCTTCGAGCAATTCTTCATATTTATTGATTGCAGATTTCTAACGGTAAATCATTCATAATAGATGGTACCATGCATTCCCACATCATTGCTTCATAGACATTATTATATTTAGGTATCTTAAATGTGGGTAGGTATGACAAACAGCGTAACGACTTTAGTCTTTCGTATTTTCGAATTGAACCTAGATTGTGGCAGTTCTCGTTTAGTTCTCGTTTTCTCGTTTTCGTTCGATTTGTAATTGGCTTTCTGGTGACTATGGTTTCCTTGTTTGTTTGTTTTTATTAGCTCCATGTCCATGTCCTCCATGTACTAAAATAAATAAATAAAACGAATACACGCACCTCGTCGAAGACATTTACAATTTGACAGTACTTAAATTGACCCGTGTCATCATCTTGGAATTCTTGTTTTATTCTTCTGGTTACAATAGTTTTTAAAATACGTAACTGTAACTTGTAAATGTCCTCGATGTAAGTCTTATATGTGCGCCCGTAGGTACTTAGGCCGTAGTCAATAACGGAATCAGCCAGTGCCAAGTACAATGTTCTAAGCGTTTTATATGGAAGTTTAGACTTAAGTATTGATAACTATGATAGCACAGATCTAAGCTTATTACATACGTGATCAATGTGTGGCCGCCAGTGGAAATTACGATCTATTATCAGGCCAAGATACATGTGATGAGTCACCAGCTCCAATGTCTGGCAACTACACGCTTTGAGCGGGCGGTGTAAACACAGGTGCTCATGGGCAACGACAAAGTGCACACAAGACGTCGCCAGGCAAGGTGAGTGAATACGCAGAAGTTTCGTTTTTTTGCATTAATAACCAGACCGACGTCGTGAGCCCACTTACATAGGAGGTCGAAGTTGCTCTGCATCATTTTCTGTGCCTCACATATGTCTTTATGTGCAGTAACTAAACATGTATCGTCAGCAAATTGGTACACGCAGCCTTCCGCGAAGATGTTACACATATCGTTCACGTACAGTAAGTATTCGGTCGGCCCGAGAATCGAACCTTAAGCTGTGCCTTTATCGGTTGGAATCATGCTACTTAACGAGCCTGCGACACTCACCGACGTGAAGCGGTTTTTGTGGTAGTTTTTAAACCATTCTAAAAAAGGACCCCGTATACCACTTTGCTGTTACTCGACTTACTTCAAATAAATACGCCTCAAGAACCGATCAGAAGCCTGGCAAACTTCAAGCACTCAAGTTTTTCTGCCTCGGAGCGTCTGACTACGCCTGATTATCCCGCACGAGTGTGCGCGTATACGCCCGAGTACGCCAAGTATGTGGCGATTGTGTGTACCTAGTATTCTAGGTACACACAATCGCTACATTCTCTACCGCGAAGAGTGCCAATGTGTATCGAATAGGAGAGCGGCGAGCGGCCGGAGAGCGGCGCGCCTCACAAATATTTGGTACGGATTGTGGTAACTCGATACAGTCTCACAGACGGTGACACAACACAGAACTCAGTAACTTGGTACTACCTAGTCTAGAATTAATTATGTGGGACTTCAGAAGCTTCGAGCCAAACAATGCTGCCGAAATTTCTTTGCTAAGTAAAATTGGAGTATTTAGTGGAGAAGAGGCACAGAAAAAGAATACGAAGCTCATAACAAAATGAAAATTGGATAATTTCCACAAAATTTGTTAATCTAATTGAAACACAGGTAAGTAATTTTCTAAATTGAGTTAAAAATTGGATGCTTTACGTATAAATTCTATGTTATTTGCAAAACAATCGCAGAAATATTCGAAATTTAACGTTTCCTAAAGTGTTTATATAAGTAAGGCGATCTCTTTGTAAATAAATTAAGTAATTACACTACTTTCTAAGCTCCAAGCGATAGCTTTTGAAGCGATCATTTAATTCCTCCTTACTTTCGAAATGAAATATTTATTTAAGCATGAAATAAAGGTACACCAATACCAGCTGCCGGCCGGCGCGCGTCTTATTGCTTTCGACAGACGATTGATTCCCAAATTAAAAGAGCCTCGTTTCTCGAACGTTTCACGACTGAATGATATCTTTATAATTCTTTCTCCGAATATTCGTCACAAGGACAAATTAATTAAGTCCTGAGTCGGATTGTTTCACGAATTTATATTAATTTACATTCATTATCACACCTTCGTATTGTAATCTAAAGTTTACCAAATATCATTGTTTTGAGCGACTGACACCGTCTAGACACTAACTACCAGAATTTCCAACTTTTCTTTTCGTAGGTTTTATGTTCGAGTTTTTAATTAACTAATTGGCTTAATTACGACCTGACGAAATTACTGGTTGGTTATAAAAATACCCTTTCGTTAACGCATAAAAATTCAAACAAAATCTTGCAGTATTTTATGCAGCAAAAGAATTTTTAAAGGCAATCCATTTTCGGTGTCCTGGTGCAAGGCATGTTTAAAACTGTGCACTTCTATGGATATAACATAAACCTGCGGCAGTATATTCTCCCGGGACGTAGCGGGACAACGCGGGACGTAGCCAGCCGTCCCGCCGTGTTTGTAGTTCATATGTTTAGAGACGTGTTCCGGTTGGCGCGCGTCCAAGTGGTGACAACAACACACTAACTACCGACCCAACTGCGGTTATCGCGCAATGGTTCCTGCAATCTTTTAACTTATGATACAACACAAATAATCGAGTAAACCGCTCGTAGCTTACCGTGACAAATAGACGAATAAATAATCGAAATACGAACAATATTTTTTGACAGTTCCAAATAACATTTTCTGTAGTTTATCGCTTCCAAGCATTCTATATTCGTAATGATGGATGGCGGAAATAGCAAAACACTAAAACATTCTCAGAATCGCACACAAACACAGGTGGTTTATTTCGCATAAATGTCTCAAAGCGTCCACTGAGAGGAATAATGTGAGATTTATATGAGCGTCTAATGTATCATTGTTATTCATGTGGGATACGTTGTGTGGATCACGTGAATTCGCGGCAGTTAGGCATGCTCGGGGTCGGGGGCAAGGGGACGGCTTACAAGTGTAATGAGTAACATCTTGTTAATTTTTACTCTTTCTTACGTGGGTTATGTGTACTACAAGCTAATTTCGAGCTCAAAGATTAGTCCCCACTAATTTTTGTTACGATTGTTAGATGCAGTGGTGACTGGTAAAAACTTTAGTCAGTTTCATTCAAGTTTAAGAAATTAAGATACAGGTTTGAGACCATGAACATACGTAAACTCTAAACTTTGAAAATCTCTAAAGTTTAGCAGAAATATGACACACTGATAAACGTTAAAGTTTTGTAAAAAGAGTAAGCAGAATAATCTCAACTGTTATTTCTTCTACTAACCCAATAAACGTCCGTATCCTTGGTTATAATATAACTAAACCATTTAAGAAGTCCCAACTAAACCTATTAAATAATTTATGCTAACTATTCGAATAGCGTTTCTTTATGCAAATCGTTGTGCTTGGAACTTAGCGAGCAGCCGAGCAAAGCCGAGCAAAAAGTCGCGGAAACTAGTTCAGGCACAGAACTGTGGACGTGAGCTCGTCGCAGACATTAACATTCAAACGTAGGAGTTTAACATGGGCACTAGAACCTACCTACGTACTTCAGATCTGAGGGGGCTGATCCGGATGTGCACTGAAACGGATCTTTGGCGTGATTTTCTTTGATTCTTTGCGCGTCGGATTTCTTTCGTGATTTGAATTGAAAGATGACAATGTGGATTTCGGATTAGCACTGCAACCGCATCACCTAATGTTATAGTGCTTATAAATGTGCCTTGCAGTATGGAGTTTCATAGAAATGATGGTGAATGGCTCGAGAGGAGATGATGCTGATCCGGTGCAGTGCTATATAAACATTGCGTAAACAATACCTTATCGCAAAATTAAACATAAGGTTCACCACCAAGTGAGCATCTTCCTGCAGAGTTTAATCTTTCGTGGTCCACCTGAAAAATGTAACGCCAACCTCATTAAGTGGGGCTGCCTCAACAGAACAGCAGCGGGGTGTTGGTATGGAGCTGTCACAAACTATGCTCCACCTCCTATCCAGCCTGCTTAGCCCGAAAACATGTCTCTAATTCATTATTTTATAAGCCATTTTGTGACAAGCCAGTTAACGAAGACTAGTTTAATCGGCCTCATCAGATTAAAGCTATTTTTTTCTATTTTAATATGCCTACTCGAAAAATACGTAGTCTAATGTTTCGATTTCTGCCAGTGTTGCAGTGCACCGGTATTGTGTTATTTCTGTATCTGAAGGCGCCTGCACAGGCGGTTAGCGACAGCCAGCTATCCGATCCAAGATAAAAACAGGCTGCCGCATACCGTGGAAAATACTGGTGGTGTAAATCAGGGAGGGAATATCGCGAGATGTGCAGAAAAAAGAGTATTCTAGTCATACTTTAGTGTCTACTATGCGAATTCGGTTGATAACTGACTAGTCGTACTGAATACCTCTTCTTCACTTTTTATTACAAATGCAAGTGTCCAAAATATGAAACTCTTTGCCAGCGCCTGAGTTCTCTTCTACACAAAGTGTCAGCCGTCAAAGCAAGGCATATTCTGCGCACGCTCCATCGTAAACCTCATACATCGCTTTCGAGCAACCGAGATCTAGGTCAAGAGCAGCAGACAGTTAGGCAATAAAAACTATACAATGTTGACCTACGCAAAGAGAATTTCAAGTAAAAGTTACAAACAGGGAAATCGGTTGTGAATGTCTTTGACAGTCTAAAATACGAATAATAAATACACACTAGACTATTTCTAGGCTGGCACGTCTGCAATATAGCCCCGTAGGTTTCCAAACTAAGTGAATTTGGAGCGGGTCCCAAGCGGCGCGGTCCAATGCTTGTGCAGTTGAGCTGCATGTCGTCGTCACAAGACATGTACGCGCCCTAACGCCACTCTCAATGAATGCTGGCCAAGAGATTTATGACCAACCACAATCAAATCGCTGCCACGAACAGTATGTAGATACAGATACAATCTGGTGCACTGACTGATATTTCCACTGAAAATAAAGTAAAATTAAAAATAACTGCGGTTTTGTGTGAGTAAAACTGTCACAAGAGCATTTTAATTTTCGTTATTAAAGAACACAGACACACATACAGACAGACATTGCAACTACCTATGAAAACAAATACAACTTTTATGCTCATCGAATCATGAATAATGTGCAACATTTATTGGCATTGAATATTTGAACGTAAACATGTTTCGCGGAACATAAATAAACAAATTATGCTGTATTACCGCTTCCGAGGCTAAATTCATTAATAACACTGATTTACAATGAATACACAATTATTTATTAATTGCAAACAGTGGTATGGGCTGCTAACATTAATCATAATCATAAATCTTTATTTATCTCAACATCATTAATGATGATATTAAAAGGACAAAAATGAAAAAAAAACAATCGGTGTGTGGAAAGTAGCGTGAGTATTTTATTGCACGTCCACAGCAGGAACATTGGCAGCTTTCATTGAACCTTTATTATCACACAAGATGCGTTTCGACCAGTTTCGACTTTTCAATGCCTCTTGAGATGACAGTTCAAAAGTTGCCAATTATCTTTTAAACAAAAACGGTTCAAAAACCTACATCAATATCTACATCGGCAATATTTCAAACAACAGAAGGCAACATACATTAATTAAAATAACAATTCAACGAAATCAAAATATTAACAACCGTTAACTGAAATAAAAAGAATGTTTTAATTTTCATTAAATATTTATGGAGACACTATCTGCAGCTCCGGTTTCCGGAAGCACTTTAATCATTAATAATTGAAAACTGTTTCATCAGAGATTAATAAATACACACTAATAAAATAATAATATTCAGCGAGTGTATGTTCTTTCTCACAATGCCTTGAGCAGCAAGTATTGAGCATATCGACTAAAAAGCCTTCAAAGAACTGCTTCTACTTGGTTATAACCAATCCTAATGCCTTCGAGGAACTACTCACTTTCAAACAAACACTAGGCCGTACTCAATCCCGGCAAATGAAAAGTGAGGAGAACTGAATGCTTTAACAAACGCTTCACTTTCCGATCACTTCTGTGTTTCATTCCGCATTTTTCACTCGAAGAGATACATCTGAACAAAAAAAGAATCAAAAGAAAAAAAAAATGGTGAACTGTGACGCAACGATGTTGGATTTCTACACTGGGTATTTAAGGCGAGGTTACCCCGAGCGCCGTATGCATCAATCGCTTACCCCAGCCCCCGCACAGAGAGGCGATACGTAACAAATTACGCGGCGCGAAAACGCGGGCGCTTAGCGCACTGGTCAAGAGTTCACGAACTCGGATAGGTACTAAGTTGCGTTACAAGGTAGAGCGATGCAGTAAAACAACTTGAATTGACATGTATAAGTTCACTTTGTTTCATTTTTATAGAAAGTATTGGTTATAGATAGATTAGGAACCTACGTATTCTATGAACGTGAACCTAATTACTAACAATTAAAATAAGTAGATATAATTAAAAATAAGAAGGTATACTTATTTATTTTTGTGAATAAGGTGAATTTAAAATCTGACTGACACTAAAATCATGAATACATGATTCAAAACTACACGCCAGGCGCCATTACTTTTTTTGCGCTTTACTTTTTTTTCGGTTTTGTTGTCATGGGTTTCGTTTTCGTGGTTTTTGGGGTCACTATTAACTAAAATTAGGCCAGAATGAAAATCCAAGATGGCGGCGACGAAAATTTTCAATTTTTTCTTCATGAGTGTCATTTTCGTGGTTTTTGGGGTCGCTGATAACGAAACTGAGGTCAAAATGAAAATTCAAGCTGGCGCCGACGAAAATTTTCGGTATTTTCGTCATGGGTGTCATTTTCATGGTTTTCGTGGTCGCTGATAACAAAAATTTGGTCAAAATTAAAATTCAAGATGGCGCCAATGAAAATTTTAGCTTTGTCGTCATGGGTGTCATTTTCGTGGTTTTCGTGGTCGCTGATAACGAAAATAAGTACAAAATGAAAATTCAAGATGGCGCCAACAAAATTTTTTGGTTTTTTCGTCATGGGTGTCATTTTCATGGTTTTCGGGGCCGCTGATAACGAAAATGAGGACAAAATGAAAATCCAAGATGGCGCCGACAAACATTTTTGGTTTTGTCGTCATGGGTGTCATTTTCATGGTGTTCGGGGTCGCTGATAACGAAAATGAGGTCAAAATTAAAATTCAAGATGGCGCCAATGAAAATTTTCGGTTTTGTCGTCATGGGTGTCATTTTCATGGTTTTCGGGGCCGCTGATAACGTAAATGAGAACAAAATGAAAATCCAAGATGGCGCCGATGAAAATTTTTGGGTTTTTCGTCATGGGTGTCATTTTCATGGTTTTCGGGGTCGCTTGTAAAGAAAATTAGGTCAAAATTAAAATTCAAGATGGCGCCAATGAAAATTTTCGGTTTTGTCGTCATGGGTGTCATTTTCGTGGTTTTCGGGGCCGCTGGTAACGAAAATGAGGACAAAATGAAAATCCAAAATGGCGCCAATGAAAATTTTCGGTTTTGTCGTCATGGGTGTCATTTTTATGGTGTTCGGGGTAGCTGATAACGAAAATGAGGTCAAAATGAAAATCCAAGATGGCGCCGACGAAAATTTTTGGATTTTTCGTCATGGGTGTCATTTTCATGGTTTTCGGGGTCGCTTATAAAGAAAATTAGGTCAAAATTAAAATTCAAGATGGCGCCAATTAAAATTTTCAGCTTTGTCGTCATGGGTGTCATTTTCATGCTTTACGGGGTCGCTGATAACGAAAATGAGGTCAAAATGAAAATTCGATAACACCAAAAATTATTTTTTTGTTTTTACGTCATGGGTATCATTTTCATGGTTTTCGGGGTCACTGATAACGCAAAATAAGTTCAAAATAAACAGAAACAAAAAAAAATTTTTTTTTTCATCGACTCCGAAAACCATGAAAATGACACCCATGACGAAAAAACCCGAAAATTTTCATTGGCGCCATCTTGAATTTTAATTTTGACCTCATTTTCGTTATCAGCTACCCCGAACACCATAAAAATGACACCCATGACGACAAAACCGAAAATTTTCATTGGCGCCATTTTGGATTTTCATTTTGTCCTCATTTTCGTTACCAGCGGCCCCGAAAACCACGAAAATGACACCCATGACGACAAAACCGAAAATTTTTATTGGCGCCATCTTGAATTTTAATTTTGACCTCATTTTCGTTATCAGCGACCCCGAACACCATGAAAATGACACCCATGACGACGAAACCAAAAATTTTTGTCGGCGCCATCTTGGATTTTCATTTTGTCCTCATTTCTGTTATCAGCGGCCCCGAAAACCATGAAAATGACACCCATGACGACAAAACCGAAAATTTTCATTGGCGCCGTCTTGAATTTTAACTTTGACCTCATTTTCGTTATCAGCGACCCCGAAAACCATGAAAATGACACCCATGACGACAAAACCGAAAATTTTCATTGGCGCCATCTTGAATTTTAACTTTGACCTCATTTTCGTTATCAGCGACCCCGAAAACCATGAAAATGACACCCATGACGAAAAAACCGAAAATTTTCGTCGGCGCCATCTTCGATTTTCATTTTGACCTCATTTTCGTTATCAGCGAGCCCGAAAACCATGAAAATGACACCCATGACGACAAAACCGAAAATTTTCATTGGCGCCGTCTTGAATTTTAACTTTGACCTCATTTTCGTTATCAGCGACCCCGAAAACCATGAAAATGACACCCATGACGACAAAACCGAAAATTTTCATTGGCGCCATCTTGAATTTTAACTTTGACCTCATTTTCGTTATCAGCGACCCCGAAAACCATGAAAATGACACCCATGACGAAAAAACCGAAAATTTTCGTCGGCGCCATCTTCGATTTTCATTTTGACCTCATTTTCGTTATCAGCGAGCCCGAAAACCATGAAAATGACACCCATGACGACAAAACCAAAAATTTTTGTCGGCGCCATCTTGGATTTTCATTTTGTCCTCATTTTCGTTATCAGCGGCCCCGAAAACCATGAAAATGACACCCATGACGACAAAACCGAAAATTTTCATTGGCGCCGTCTTGAATTTTAACTTTGACCTCATTTTCGTTATCAGCGACCCCGAAAACCATGAAAATGACACCCATGACGACAAAACCGAAAATTTTCATTGGCGCCATCTTGAATTTTAACTTTGACCTCATTTTCGTTATCAGCGACCCCGAAAACCATGAAAATTACACCCATAACGAAAAAACCGAAAATTTTCGTCGGCGCCATCTTGGATTTTCATTTTGACCTCATTTTCGTTATCAGCGACCCCGAAAACCATGAAAATAACACCCATGACGACAAAACCAAAAATTTGTGTCGGCGCCATCTTGGATTTTCATTTTGACCTAATTTTCGTTATCAGCGACCCCGAAAACCTTGAAAATGACACCCATGACGAAAAAACCGAAAAAAAGTAAAGCATAAAATGCAGAGGAAGTAAAATAAAAAAAAAATTAAGTAATTTTATCTTTAAAATGTAAATAAGTCAACAAAATAAAAAAACTAGTAGGTACACACGGCGGCACTTGAAGCTGTCTTTTCCAGTATAAATTGGCCTCGCTTTGTATAGATTTCCTATACAATGAGAGATCGGCCTAAACTGGTTTTCGACAGCTTGATCGGTCGTCGTGCGTACAAAATTTAATATCGACCATTACTCATTCTATCTCGTTGTCCCCTGCATACTTTCTTTTTCTGCCCATGTCGAACTAGATAATCTTCGGCTTACCGGGCTCCCTGCAAAACTTTTTTAGAACTCCTTACAAAAAAATTATTGGAATAAATGTTTTGATTTAATAGGCCAGGTACAGGCAGTTTTGAATTGTCGAAAAAAAGATAATAAAATGAAGCTACAGTCCCATTCAAAAGGCATAATAACTGTGAAAGTACTGTAGTTGCCCATTCCAAAGTTACCGAAATTTATAAATAATATTGCGAAATCATAAATAGCGACTTTTGCTACGACACAATAAAGTTCAATTCAGGCCGCGCAGCGCTAATTATCTACAGTTATATTCTCCTAGAAGCTGCCTCTCTTTCTAATGCGTAACTCTTATCTTATACCTTCTGACTACGTTCCCTATTAGGTACCTACTGTACTTTTGTGAACAAATGACATTTCAAATAAACCTAGGCTCGGTGTTTACTAAGTATTATTTTTTACAAACTATTTTTGGCTCAGTTCGTAACAGAACTTAGCGGGGGTGGGGTGGCGGGTTCGAAAAATTGGCACACGTCCGACCTCCAACGCGTTCCGCTCGGGACTGAATCACGCGATGCGAGTATGAAATGATGAAAACAGCACATTTTGGAAATGGTGGTGTAGGTTTTTTTAATATTTCAAATTATGATCGCCGTGTACTGTCACATTTTTTACGACCTTTATAATGGTATAAGTTTTATTGTTAAAAACCTAATATAACTCAAATGAAGTAATATTAAAAACCATCATTTAGACTTGTCTTTGCGATTTAATTGGATGCAACAAAGTGCAAGTAATCGTGTATCGCTGTGCCGAAATATCTAGATCGAAGTGTGAAATATGTAATATATTTTTTTCAGAATTTAAATCCGTGCCATATAGGAATAAAGCCCAATACAAAAAGACGTTTATCTGGATAACCTCGCCTTAACACTCGCCTGTCGAATACGGAATGAAACTGAAAAAAATGAACGGTCTCATGAGTAAAAGCAGAAGACGCTTTACTCGAGTGTACGTTGAGCGTCAGATATTGACTTTATCAAAAAGTTATCAAAGCGGTCTTCAGAAAATGTCCGCAAAAGTTCCTAGCGAATAAAAATGTAGATTGTTTTTATCTACGATAAGGAAGTAAAATACAGCCAGACCATATCTCACGCAAACTCGGCCTAAATTAATAACCCTGCTTCACAAAAACGTCGCGAAATAAGATGATGAATAATTTGTAGGGAGGAGAGTTTTTGTGGGGCTTCGGTAACCTTAATTGTGTTTGTGAGCGACGACTAACGTCTTTATGATATGGTCTTCTTGCGTTGCTTGGTGGTTCTTGCGTTTATTTTTATTTTTAGTGAGAAGTTTGTCGTACAAGATTACACTACGTACTACCGTCATTTTGATTAACCTGCAGAGTAACTTGGACCGAAATAGACGGTTTGATCTACTCCTCAGTAGCGAAGGGTCAATTTTTGTAAGCGGTAAGCGAGAGTACATATCTTTAATGTGATTATATTATTTGTCTACAGAATACTGACTGTGCCATTTTTCAAAGAGAAGCCGGTAGGAATCGAGTTGTATGGAACCTTCGCCACTGCTACTCCCCAAATATTTATAAGACTGTCGTAAATCTTTTCTATAAGTAAGCATAACGTAACTGAAAAGTGAAATCTTTGCTTCGCCTTAATAATCGTCATTGTTCTGTTACTTACCAATTATCTTTTAGATGTCACACAGCTCTATGTTAAATATGAGAGAAGCGAAACCACTCGTTACCGATGTGATATTAAGCCCTTGTTAAATATTTACTTTGTCGTATTTACCGGATATCTGACATAATTATTAATTAACGAGGCCGTACTCGCAAATGTGAAGATAATGGCAAAGTGATTGGCACATTCATAACGGGGATATGGACGGGGGTCTGACCCCTCTGACCCCTCGGCCCTCTGAACACAGCTAAGAGGACGATGGTTGAATATATATGTCGAATCCGGTCGTTAGTATGGACATAAAATTAATAGCAAGTGCGCTGGTGGTGACGTCACGCCACCTACTTGCAAGTCTACCTACACTACAGTGTGCTTCTTCAGAGCCCTGATGTTCAACTCGGAGGCGAGGACGACAGTCAATGTCTGATTGCGGTGGACTTGAGACGTCTTGTAACCGTACCGGATACATTGTGCCCCGTGTTATTGTGTTAAGTTGTAATTGTAGGATATGTTGATAATTGTTATGTGTGGGTATGTTTAAATAAACCAGTTGTCACTTGGAATCCTAGTTTCATTGATCGCTTCCCGCAATACAACTGGCGACGAGGAAAACAATCAAATTCGTGTGGTTTACATCGTTTAAGAGTGAGACTTCAAGATGCCTATCGGGAAAATTGGAGAATTTGGCCTAACAAGCAAAAAGTGGTTGGCGTACATCGGACGCGTGGAACAATTCATAACCTTATATAAAATAAAACAAGAGTTACAATAAACCGTACATGGTTATGGCGCAAGTGAATGGCAAAAAGATAAGTTACGAACTGGACACTGGAAGTAAGTTATCAGTTATAGTTTAGATTATTATAATAATAACTTTTGTGATTTACCAAGAATTAGCAACGATATCTCTTTGTATCCTATGTTGGTTCAGTTATAGAACCAGTAGGCTTTGTGTCTGTTTATGTTGTTATTGGTGACCACTCAGCCGGAAATCTCAAATTGTATATTGTTAAAAATGGCGGACCACCACTTTTAGGTCGGTCGTGGCTTACTAAATTAAAAATAAATAAGATTAGTATTGATGAATTTCTATTAAAATTAAATTAAAATACATTAGTTGAAAAAATACAACGCGAATTTCCGACTGTATTTGCTTCTGGGCTTGGAACATGTATTAAAAAAATGACTTTAAAACTGGTGGATAAAAATCCCGTATTTATCAAAGCTAACCAGTCGAGCGTGAGTTAGAATGGCTCGAGGCAGAGGGTACAATTCGAAAAGTTGAGTATTCTGATTATGGAACGCCTATCGTGCGAGTAATTAAAAAGAACGGAGAAATAAGAATTTGTGGTGACTACAAGGTCACGGTTAACCCGAAACTTACGCGCGAACCGTACCGCTACGAACCGTAATGTACCACGAATAGAGGAGCTGTTCGCGGCGCTGAGTGGGGGTGAACAGTTTTCTAAAATTGACCTCACGCATGCATATCAACAATTATTTTTAGAGGAGGAATCTCAGGCATTTACCGCTATAACGACACACATAGGGGACATTTGTGTACAATCGCACACCGTTTGGACTTACGTGTATCCCGGAAAAGTTTCAGAAATGTATGGAACAAAAAGTTAAAGGACTCAATGGAGTCGCTGTCTTCATCGACGATATAGCATGTACTGGGATGACCCTTGGTAAACATATTAATAATTTAAAAGCATTATTGAGTCACTTGCCTGAGGTTAGTTTGAGGATCAAATTAGATAAGTGCGTATTTATGCAGGATAGTATTACTTATGTTGGGTTTGTTATTGATAAACACGGCTTGCATCCAACAAAATTAAAGCAATCGTTGACGCACCAAGGCCAAAAAAGTGACGCAGCTTAAGTCTTTTCTAGGTATGGTAAACTATTATACAAAGTTTATTGCCAACTTAAGTTCAATATAATATCCCTTACATAAATTGTTACGAAAAAATGCAGAGTGGATTTGGTCGTATGATTGTGACGACAGTTTTAACAAAGTTAAAAAGGCTATTTCAGGTAGCAAAGTATTAGTACATTACAATCCGGAACTTCCATTAATGTTAGCAGAGGATAGTAGTTCTTACGGCATTGCTTTAGACATTAATACGTATAAAACAGATAAGATGAATTAAAATGTAACGTAGACACATGCACAGCACAAAGGTAGTGTACTTGGTGGTTATTTTGTTCATATAATTATTTTTCAACTGTTAGTATTAAAAAAAATACAAAGCAATTATTATAACTAGAAGACGGGATATTTACCATGTTTATTGTTTTCTTATAATTTTAGTGACCATGAAAGTTTAAAATCTTATAATACAAAGCAAGTATGATAACCATTATCGAATCGCCACGAGGTACACTTTAACGGTGCCAAACGTGAAATTATTGTGAACGACATTGTCGATGGCGCGTCATAGGTTTTTTATCTTAAAAATGTATGACTGCGCGGCCAGAGATCACAAATTTAACTGTTAAAAATCATCATTACTTTGTGATTTTGTTATTACTTCAAATCGTATTTTAAGTATACCCACCGTTTCAAAGCTGTTGTATGTAATGTGTTAAAGGGGCAGGTGTAGGGTGTGTTGATAATTGTTATGTGTGGGTATGTTTAAATAAACCAGTTGTCACTTGGAATCCTAGTTTCATTGATCTCTTCCCGCTATTATATTTCATAAATACAACTGTAATCTCAAGCAATTCGTTAGTTTGCTAAAAACAGTGTAACGCACCCAGTGTTTTTTTATAGCACGAAACCCATCGTCTACCCACATGATGTACGAGCATAACGGAGTAAATCCTGACATATCCGACATAATATATTATGGAGTTTAACAAGTTATTAATACTTACCTACTGCTTTGCGTAATTAACGGAGGAATCGAATTATATGAATAAGTAACTAATAACTAACTAATTATGTGCTTATGTTCATTAATTAGAAAGAATATAGTGAAGGCCTAATAAACAAAAATCGAAAATAAAAACTAAAAAAAAATTGGTTAATACATTATTATAATAATAGAAATATTGCTCAGCTAAGCACTCGATGGCGGCTTGCGGCGCGGCCTGGAGTTCGATAGCGCCTGTTTTGTTTGTGTTACCCCATTTTTATTGCCCCACCGCCTTTAGTGGCTTCCCTTCCTCACAGAGAGGGAATATTTCCAATTATTCCATATTGATTTGTCCCTATAAAAATAATAATCCTTCTTATTATTTTCGCTGAATTTTGCTGAAGATCTCTTCTTCAGATAATTCCGCGTACCTAATTTGAAACGACTTACGTTGTGCTTTATAGTTATAAGGGAGAAGATGCTAGGAATATTATATTTACAGTTAACATGTGCTATAAAAAACAAGCTCAACATATAAATGAACGAGCTTTTGCCAGCACCATCACCCGCATGAAGGGTGAAAATCATCCCACAGGAACAAAATACTGGGATAAAAAGTATCTTATGTCTCAATACAGGTCATGGTCCAAAGGTTATAGATAGACAGAGTTACTTGTTACTATTGTTCATGACAGGCTAGCAAATCCGTATGAAGAGATATTTTCCGTGAGAGATTGAAAGAATGAGAGGCCCGTATAACAGGAGACTGCTTGTACACGTGACAATTACTATTGGCACATTTTAGTGATGTATTCCTGTATCACTGCCACACATTGTATGGCTTCGGTACCAAAATAGTACGACATTAAATGGTATATAGATACCCATTCCTACGTGCCTATTTACTGAAGAACTGTGCTGAAGAATAAATCGAGCCTATAGCCATAACAAAGATATAAGATTTTAAACTATCATGGTCACTAACATTATTATTAACATTAGAAACGGGATATTTACCATGTTTACTGGTTTGTTTGAGTTCCCGATATTCCGGCGCTGTTGCTTGGTAAATATCCCGTTTCTAGTGTTTATGATAAAAAAGATAGTTTAGAAGTAGCAAATATTCCATCGGTATTTTTTTTAAAGCCGCTTATGCACTGAATACATGGTACCCGTTGCTGCGGGGGTATTCCTTCCACCTCGTAAAGAAGGTAGGTACCTACTTTCTACAAAAGTTAGGAATGCTCGTTAAAATAACGATAACAAAGCATAATTGATACTTAGAGAATTGATAGTACCAACATTTTTAATTGGTACTTTAAAATTGAGCATTAACATTTTTAGTAGAAAATATTTTTGATGTCTTTCTTAACTGAGGTATCTACGAGTATACCTACCTCTTCGGTATTTCGTCATCCTCGAAAGTACTCTTTATATTACTTTAGGTAAGTATTAGATCTCTACACTAATGAATAAACGAACAGCTAACAACAACATAGCAACAATGACTTGAAACACCAATAAAACTGTACACTCCATGAGATTTAACGACTCCTCACTACTGCGAGTGTTGCCATGTGCGCGCCTAATGATGCCATCAAGTGTAATTCCCTTTAATTACACACACTACAGGTATTACCAGCATTACCGGTATTACAAGGTTTTACCGGCGGACATTGTTACAGGATCATGTTGTGATACCGTACTGAACATGTTTAGTGTGAATAATGCTGTGACGATAACACTCAATTATAATTCGCTTCAGAAGTTATGGCGGTATTTATTTGCCTTTGAGTAATGGTATCATTTATCAGAACTTTCTGTGAAGATAATGCTGAGGATCTTTCGGAATATACATAATTTAAACTAGATTAATTCACACGACGGCGACGGTATAACTTTCGTAAATTAAATACTTTGTAGTAGGCTCTATTCATTTAGTATTGCTAATTAAATTAACAATTTTTTTATTGAATTGACTCTTTTGTAATTTAAAATTAGATTATCTTTTTTTGCTTTAAATAAAACACATTTTGTGAAACAATTTGTGACCTGCATTAAGCAAAAAATGGTTACCTAATTAAAAACGTTATGAGGAGGCCCCTTTTTAAAAACCTTAATTAAATTTTTTCTCGTTCGTACTGGAGCTGGACGGTAAACCACAAAACGACGAGCTGATATTATTTATAAAACAAAAAATACAACGGCCGAAAAATTGTAGTACGTGTCAAGACAAATGTGATTATATTTGAGCGAGTGCCACAAACCGTCGAACTGAACATCTTTCTTCATGAGAGCATCACCACATTCGCGAAAAAAAATCAGCTGTCACATACATTGAGATCAAGTAGGTATAGAAAGGACAATGCCATAAAGCATGGTGTAGCTGCGTCTTTTCCATTTTTGTGCAAAAAAAAAATATTTTAATTATCATTTGACATATTAATTTAGTCTCAAGCAACCAGGGGTTAATAAATAAAAATAACTAGTGTTGTTTCGAAGCTAAGTAGAGTCAGCAACTGAAGTCAATTGGAAGAGTATTTTAACACTTAGCAATATTATGCACATGTAAGATAATTATACTGAAAAGCAATTTATCGAATAGATCATTTTGAATGTTTATAATAATAACGCGAGTTTTACTATAATATATATATCTTCATTAAGTAAAATTGTCGTTATTATTCTAAGGTAAAACTTCTATAAATGCCGACTGTACTGCGTAGCTACTTGTACAAAGCTCGCATAGCCGCCTACTTTATAAATGCCGACTGTACTGCGTAGCTACTTGTACAAAGCTCGCATAGCCGCCTACTTTATAAATGCCGACTGTACTGCGTAGCTACTTGTACAAAGCTCGCATAGCCGCCTACTTTATAAATGCCGACTGTACTGCGTAGCTACTTGTACAAAGCTCGCATAGCCGCCTACTTTATAAATGCCGACTGTACTGCGTAGCTACTTGTACAAAGCTCGCACAGCCGCCTACTTTTAATTTAATTAGCGATCTCCCGCGAGACTTCGCCGTATTTATTTGATGACGCAAATTTTACGAAGTGACATGTAATCAACTTTGTTTTAAAATATACCTACGTTATCTGGTTTTAATTTTAATTTATTAATTTGCATGCTGTACCTACTTAATTTACAGCTATTTAATATGTTTTTTTGAATACCTGTATTAAATGGGCCCACTCTTGATCTCAGTCTTGTCCTGAGGACAGAGATGAGGTCGTCCTCGTTGGAACGAGCTCACTCAAAAGAAGCCTATTATTAACTGGCAACTCAAATACATTATTTTTTTTTATATTGATTGTTTGATGATATTTTTTGTTTAGGGTTTACGTGAGGTAGTTAGGGCCTCAATATGGTATAAGTGATGATGTGTTACTAATCATGTTGATTTTGGATATTTTTGATTCTTTTAAAAACTGCATGACAGTTTTTAAAAGAATCAAAAATATCCAAAAATCAAATAGTTCATTATCTCAATATTTAAGAGACAAATAATGAAACATAACAAATGGTCGGTAACGAAAACTGATACAACGCGGTCGTCGCGCGTCGTGAGGGTACACCTATCAAAGTATCATGTACAGACGGAATCGTGAAACATATTATAATATCCATTGTTTCTGATGACCAAGTTAAGATAGGGTTATCATAATTTGGTCATCAGAGGCAAAGTTCCGAACCTCCATTTCGTCGCCTTTGCACCGCAACTGTGCATGAAGTTTCAATAAATAAAACATGCTTCATAAAAATCTACCGCATAATGATACCGAAGTAAGAACTAATACCGAAGTAAGAACATAGCAACAATGAGACCAGAGAAGTTAATATCGCGCAGTAGGTTACCGGCCGTCTGTCCCTCCGTACGTGACGCTACGCCAGAACAAACACACCTAATCGACACTCGAACAACCCCGACAAAGAATCTCTGAATGTAGCCCATGTTACAACCACAGCCCTGAGCTATCTGCTGCGAAAAAACAAAAATACTCATTATCGCCGCCGGCGCCGGTGTGTTCGTGGCCTCAATACTGACCGACCAAATACTGGCGGAATTTCCGTTTGGTAATTAGACTGTGGTCGCATTGACCGCGATTAGCGGGTGAGTTTCAGAAATTCTGTAACTCGGAACAAATGATGCACGCAACCTTTTCTTGGCAGCACGATGGTATCGACTCGAAGGTTCGTTTTCTGACAATATTGCTTTAGAGTTATTCTAAATAAGTCCCTGAGTAGGCTTCATTAGGGATAGTTGTTTTTACTATAACCACCTTGCTGAAGAATACAGTAACTGCCGTTCGTAGATGACGGTAACTCGCGGGCAGTGTGACCGCAGCTCAAGACTGTATCACGCTGTCCGTGTATTTGTTCCCGCAGTAATTACAGTGTGCGACCACCGAGTGCCCGGATATGGATGTCTTGACCACACACCACACCACAACATACCACGCCACCCAAATGACACACCACGGGGTCGTCACGGGGACAATCGCTGATATATTGAGGCTTTTGGTGTAATGTCGTGCAGACGATTGGAAGAAATAGTTAGTACCTGTGAACTGTCCCTGTAGTTTCGAGTCAGTGTTACGTAGCATCCCAAACGGCTGTAATTTACTTTGTTAGTTTATGTATATATTATTATCAGCCATTAGTGTCCCACTGCAGGGCAAAGGCCTCCCTTCCGTCTTTCCACTTATCCCTATCCAGTGCTGTTGCTCGCCAATCTTTCTGAAACGAGTCGAGTTCGTCCCGCCATCTCCTTCTAGGCCTGCCGCGTTGCCGTTTGCTACTGTTTAGGACCCATTGTGTTATTACTTTAGCCCATAGCTCCTCCGGCATGCGGCAGATGTGGCCAGCCCAGTTCCATTTAAGCTTGGCAGCCGTGTGACTTACATTGGCAATTTGTGTTTCGGAACGCAGTATCGAGTTCCTTATACGATCAGTAAGTTTAACTCCAAGGATACTGCGCTCCATTGGTCGCTGACAAACCCCGAGTGTGGACTTTTGACGCTTGGTTAGTGACCATGTCTGCGCTCCGTAGGTGAGGGTAGGAAGAATGCACATGTCCATGAGTTTTCTCTTCAGTGAGAGAGGGAGAGGTCCCTTCATGATTTGTTTCATCGACCAATAGCTCTTCCAGGCGTTATCGGTGCGTCGTGCAACTTCTTTATCTTGTCTTGCCTGGAAGGAGACTATTTGGCCGAGGTAAATGTACTCATGGACATATTCAATCCTCACACCCCAATTCCTATGTTGCGCTTGGTGCTGTTGGTCATCACCTCGAGGCTGTCCGACCTCGAGGCTGGCATTGCTCAGCTGGTCGAGCATTAGGCCTAACTCGGCTGCCGTGGAGGAGAAAAGGACAATATCGTCGGCGAAGCGGAGATTTGTTAATCTTCTATCGCCCACGATGATGACCTTGTCCCTCCAAGTGCTATTTAGTTTTCTAAAAACTTCTTCAAGCGTGGCTGTGAAGAGCTTTGGAGAAAGAGGGTCGCCCTGTTTAACCCCTTTTTGGATAGGGAATGATGGTCCTGTGGTGTTTATTTTGATGGCTGCTGTGCTATTTTGGTATATTTTTTGTAGTAAGTTAATGTATGTAGGTTCGATGTTTTGATTTTTAAGAGATTCAAATATGGAGTTGTGCGATAAACTATCAAATGCTTTAGAATAGTCGATAAATGCGATGTATAAGGGTAAGTTGAATTCTACGTGTTTTTCTATAATCTGGTTAAGGGACTGTAAATGGTCGGTAGTGGAGAGGCCGTGGCGGAATCCGGCTTGTTCGGGAGGTTGATGTTGATCTAATTGGCCAGAAATGCGATTTTCAATCATTTTCATAAATATTTTGTAAAGGTGTGAGATGAGGCTGATGGGGCGGTAATTGCCGATGTCAGTCTTATCACCTTTTTTATGGAGAAGAATAATATTTGAGTGGCAGAAATCACTTGGACAAACACCTGTGTTGAATAAGTTGCAGATGTATGGCAACAAAATAGTCTCCGCGGCACGAAGTGATTCGGTTGTAATACCATCTTCGCCGGGACTTTTATTGTACTTCATGCCTCTGGGAGCCTGGTGTACTTCATAGCCAGTAAATACTGGGACCTCTTCAGGACATGAGTAAACTTCGGTTGCTTGTTGGGATGTTTGATCGTTGGAATATAGATATTGATAAAACTCGGTACTTATTCCAATAATTTTTGCTCTATCTCCTTGCTTAACGCCATTTTTATCTCTCAAGTGTGTGATTGAACACCTGCCTACATCCATACCACGCATAGCTGATCTTAGGGATCGGTTGTTTGTTAGTGCAGTGTGACTGTCTGTCACGTACTCCTAATTATTAAGTAGATATTTTAGTATTGATTTTTATTTAAAATCATCACACGGTATGGGCCACTTATAAACACATTAAACTTCTATTTTATGGCTTGACAGGCTGGTAAGTGACCGTAATTAATAAAGATTTAGTGAGCTTTCTTCCTTGAATTGTAAAACAATATTGCACACTTAGAAACGCATAAATTCTTTACTTAATGGTAAAGGGACTAGGGACTGACAGGCCAAATATAAAAAATATCTAATTTCAATACGTAGTTCTGAATGCTAGTGCGACATGTGGTTGCAATTTACGTCGCTCTTAGGCGTTCGAAGCTCACTTAATACAATTGAGACGTTTGCACAAAAAAGAAACGGATTCTGAAAAGGCGACCCAAGCGTGGTGGTTTTTTGGAGGCTGGGCCGGGGAAAGCTTGATGGTTTCGTGGCAGTTGATTTCAAATCGCGGAAGAGTCGACACGTGGAGGCTAGTCGAGCTAAGTCAGGGAGTCGGTCTGAAAACGGTTAAAGAGCTAGGACGTTCTAGGTTAGGTTCGTGTAGTTAGCGTAATCTTGGTACCAAGAAGGACATGTCCCAGAGGACTGTCCTAAGAGAGCGATTAGTATTTTATAAGTTAAATATAAGTAGTAGCAATATGCCTAGTTAAAGTGAGTGACGAGATCCGGAAGTAGACGCTGTAGCGGAGGCGAGAGTGGTTTTTTGGAGGCTGGGCCGGGGAAAGCTTGATGGTTTCGTG